>OX439475.1:31010373-31706305 GCA_949320105.2 Crepidodera aurea
AAATACATAACGAATTGCTCTTTTTTGTAATTTGAAAATAGATTCGAAGTGGTATAAGCTACAAGAACCCCAGAACGATAAACCATAGCGAAGGTGAGATTCGAATAAGGAAAAGTAGGTCATTAATGCAGTAGTAGGGGTCAGCTCTTTAGAAACAGTTTTAATGGCAAAACATGCAGAAGATAATTTTTTTGCCAAGGTATCAATATGAGTGGACCATTTCAGGAATTTGTCTATATAAAGACCTAAAAACTTAATTGAGTTCACCGTTAGAATCGGATTATTGCTTAGAGTTATAGGCTGTAAAGTACCTCTGTAAGACATTGCTACGGTTTTACTGGTGTTGAAACAAAGCCCATTCGAGTCAGACCAAGACTTGATAGTAACTAGATCTTTGTTTATGCTAGATTGTAATGTCTGTATATCAGAACTACTCCAGGTTACACTCGTGTCATCGGCAAATAAAGTAATTCTTCCACTTATTTTTAAGTCTGTGATATCGTTGATTCATTAATCAGCGAAGTTAAAATGTTAATTACTACATCAGGTATATTTGAAAATATTTTAGTGGACAAGCCATCATTTCCACAGGAAGATTTATTTTGAATGCTGTTTATGGTTTGCACTAGTTCGTGCTTATCTACTGGCCCTAGGAAGAAACTATTAGTGACCCTTTTAGTAGGTAGGACAAATAATGGACGACACGAGTCCCTATATTGGGTCCCTGCTATTATTCCAATAGCTTTTTTCTGATGGCGAAAAATCACATCTACTTCAGAAGCTTTACCCCAGCAGGATACCATAAGAAATATGAGAGTGAAGTAGGTCAAAGTAGGTCATTTTTAATACATGACAATTAGTTATAGGTTTAATCTGGCGCAGTAAGAATAACGCAGAGGGCAACCTGAGATTAAGAATGTGAACAGACCAATTCAATCTGTTGTCTAAGTCAAAACCAAGTAATTTGGCAGTTTCTTGATCAGGTAGAGGGGCCTTAGTTGTAATAGTCATGTATTGAGATTTGTCTTTGATCAGCTAGAGTTTGTTGGCAGTAAACCACTCTTTAGCCTTCCTTCCCACCATATTTAAGTTATCCTGAAGACTACTGTGGGTATCACTAAAATAAATGAAGGATGTATCATCAGCAAAATAAATGGTTTGATGTGGACTCATGAAACAATGTAGCTCATTAATATAACTTATGAATAATAGCGGCACCAACCTGAGTCTTGAGGTATTTGGTGTAATTTTACTCCAACTTGAAGTATAATTGAGATACGAAAACGATTTTCAAGATACGATTGAAAGAGTTTCAAAACAGTGTGTTCATGAATATCCAAAAAACCAAATGTATTTTTAAAGTAGAAGGGATGAACTAATGCATGACACATGGAAATGAAAAAAATGGCGCAGCTCGGAAAATATCAAGTTCCTGCCTCGCGAAATAATTTTCTATCGGGATTTCCATACGTCAATTTCATGCTGTGAACATAACCCGCCAAAATTTTCTGGAATTGGTCAAAAATTCTACTCGTAGTGATGCACAAAATATTTTAAAAAACGATTCCGAGAAAAACACGATTGAAGATCGGGTCAGGTCAGGTCAGACAGCTGGCGGCACGCTCCTGGAAGCACTGTGCACCTATCAGGAATTTCAAAAATATATTCTACAGGGGCATTCTAAAGACATAAAGCCGGAATATTAAAAAAAGATTTTTCAAAACATTTTCATATACTTCAAGTTTAGCTTCAGTCATATTGACGCATATCTGACGATAATATATTTTATCTTGAAATTTCGATCAGGTGTCTAAAAAATAGGGTATATGCCAATAGCGCGCAGCGGTCAGTTTAACTCTTATAGATTATAGAATAGCACCGAAAGAGACAGGTCAATTGCGCGAGGACAAGACATTAGTATAGTTTGTCCATTTTCAATTGCAGAAATATAAAAACAAAATTCCCAGATGTGTCGGCAAGTTGCTTTGATCGGCTTTGACGGCTTGCCGACAAGCCGCCAATGCCGACAAAGGAACTTGTTTTTATATTTCTGCAATTGAAAATGTAAAAACTGTACCTACCCCTAATAGCTGGATTATGTATTAAAAGATTTACAAATTAATTCATATATTAAAATAAATAGTGTAAGATATAAAAAACGTAATGATTATGTAACAAATTTAATTAATTTATATATAAATAGCAGTATTGGAAGATTCAATTTTGTTAAGAGTGTTTGTTATGACTTTGGAAGAAGTAAAATATATTTATAATAATCATTGTTTTATTTTCAGATGTTTTCAGATGTTTTGCGCGCAATTGACCGATCTACCGAGGGTAACCCGCGCGCAATTGACACATACAATTTCACTACCTGGAAATATTTCTCCGCCACGCGCTATTGTCCGTTGCCCAAAAAATACATTCAGATCAATTACGAATTGTAGTGCAGTAACATTGCAGTATGTAGCAGACACGTAGGTAATTTCATTTACAACTTCGACCACTTTAATGGCCAAATCGCCGTTAATTCACTCAATATTCGTTATGTCAATATTATAACTGGATTAGAGAGGTCAAGTAATTAACAAATACAACAAACATTCGTTTTAAAAATATTTTGTTAATACGCTAATGTGTTCGGTAATTGACAGATACATAAGAAATACTCTATATCTCTGCGCCAATACATCCGTTAACACATTCTTAAGTAGTCATTAATCAGATATAAAAACTGCTGTTATCTGAATAATATTTGAATATGCAAATTTTAAGAATTCAGCTTGATGGATCGCACAATCTAGAAGTGAGGAATAACAATTTTACCACTCTTCTGGGTTTTAAAAGTTAATTTGTTGCTTTTTTTAATAAATTAGTAGTATATTTGTGTTTACTAGAGGATCGGTATTTAACTCTCATAAATACTGCAAGTGTGTAACATATCCCTTGATTGTTTTACTTGAGCACAATTATTAATTTATAATTAAATAAATCAAAACGATTATTTTCATCTCAAATGTGTTTTCAAAAAAAAAAAGATACCCAAAGTCAGTACCACAAAATAAAATATAATATAAAATTATATTCTTAAAATTGCACCGCATCTGAACCGAAAACAACTATTTCTATGGCTAAATGCCTCCTCAGACACCGCGGTCCAGACGCGCGTGGAAGCTATAGGTACAATAGACAATCCAATCCTTTGATTTTGTTAGGCATGGCCTAGTTGCCGTGTCGAGCTGTCTACTTCCTATTGACAAGGCACAACAATGCCGAAAGGGTCTAGGATGACGGTTTCTTGAATAACAAAATCAAAGGGTTGGATTGTCTCTTGTATAGATTCCACACGCGTCTGGACTGATGTAATTCAATGCCTGTGGGGGCATTTAGCCCCAGGAGTAGTTGTTTTCGTTTTAGATGCGGTGCAATTTTAAGGAATATAATTTTTTATTATATTTTATTTTGTGGTACTGACTTTGAGTATTTAAATTTTTTTTTATAATTAAATGCTTAGTATCAATAGGGGATGATTTCATAAATAGTTTTTTTATTTAAAAATTAAAATAACCCAATTAGATACAAACGCTAACGAATATTTGTAATTATTTTTTTTAAATATTGAAACGAATAAAACAATATGAATCATTTAATTATGTTATGTGAATTCTAACTAACATAACTCCAATTCGTTGGCAAAACTTTTAGCATTTACATTTATAAATAATTTTATTTGCACACAGACCCACTTAACCAACCCACCTACTCTTAAATTCAATAAATAATGAAAAAATAAAGGCAAAGTCTTTTAATCTCTCCGGAGGAAGCGAGCGAGCCGCTACAGGCTTTTCTCGCCTGGTAGATATTTGAGGGGATGTTACTGAACCAACATTTTCCTATTACATATGAGAAAATCTTGAAAAAATCGCGAAAATCAATACTGCCAATAAAATTAATATATTTTCATATGAAAGTTCAGTGGCTAAATGTTGTTTTTCATTATAGGCTCATTAAAATTTCCTTTTGGCAACGGTTACGTAATGCTTACTTGTTCTAGAAGCTTTGGTGCTTACTAGCTAGAGTATCTCTGTATCTGTAGAGTAGGGAGGGTGAGTTAGTCCCACATCACTTAGGCCACATTTGACCCATCTATCTATCTGTCTGTGATGGGGGTGTCGATACACTGCGACCTATGAGATCTATTGTGCTCCCTACTGCTGCCCAATCGTTAAGGATGTATCAACGATTAGAGCAGTTCCTCCAGTCCTATTGCTTTCAAAGAGTTCAGGATGTCGGTAGGTTTCAGGTTTGGTAGATCTTCCTCTTCTATTTGATATTCTCCGAGGTATCGTACCCTTGGATTTTGCAGGGTAATGCATTCTGAGAGAATGTGGATAGAGGTTTCCTCCTCTTCATCGCAGAATCTGCATTCTTCTTTGTCTACTAATCCGAGTTTCTTTAGGTGGTCTCTCAGCCGGCAGTGCTCTGTTAGGATACCCGTTAGTATTCTGAGCTTATTTTTACTTTTACTAACGCAGTCGTCAGATCTCTTCTGGTTATAGTTTCCCAGTAGTGCCTTGGCCTGCCTAATTCCTTGTAGTCCTATCCAGTATTGGGATCTTTTGTTATTTACTTCTTTTCCAAGTTCATCAAGTATTGTACTGGTGCTTATTTTGCAGAAGGGTTCAGGTCCCAGAAATGGTGTTTCAGCCCCTTTTTTGGCGAGTACGTCTGCTATTTCATTACCCTGAACTCCAGTGTGTCCCGGAAACCATAGGAGGGTAACAGTGTTGTTCTTGCCTAGTTCGTTTAGATTCTCTAGGCTCTCCCAAACCATCTGGGAGTTGATTACGTGGGAGTTCAAGGCATTAATGCTAGAGTATCTCTCTATCTGTAGAGCACTTAGTGTGAAGCAAAATGTGAAAGACTTAACTTTTATTCAATATATTAATTTAACTTTAATTTATCTGAAATTTTAATTTTATCCTTGTAAGTAACTCATTAAAAATTATTAATTTTATTATTGGATTTAATAAATAAATTCTAGACTCTAATTTGTTATTTTTTTTTATTTTATTTTTTGTTTGTTACCTTCTGACGTAATCTTAGCCAGAACGTAATTAACTTCTGTTGGGCGCCACCTACTCGGTCAGTAGAGAAATGAGAGTCTCTTAAACCTCAGTCGTGCTTCTGAAATTGGCCGCAAAATTATAAAAATCGATAATAACGAATATGGAAGTATTTATTAACAACAAAAATAACGGTTGAACTTGTAGTTCTAGTGAGATGATTATTGAGTAGAAGAAGGTAAGCGTAATATTCTTATTTAGTTGTAAATTTAACAATTACCACTGATTTAACAAATCACTCTCTTACCTTATTCTAATTATCTACTAAAATGTAAGCTAACCTAATTAATTAAGTACTTTGGCCTTGTTTTGTTTGTAAAAGTTTGAAATAACGATATTCAAAAATGCTACTATTTAAATCTTTTAGTTATCTCTGGTTACTTTCTTTCCAAATTAACGATGTGACGAAAATAAATCTTCTAGGATTCTAATCAGGAATACGGGATAAAAATGCTACGGGATGTGGTTGTATCTGGATAATAGATGAAGAAACAACAGGAGCTGGATTTTCTTTCAGGAACAAACGATGGAATGTTAATTGGAATTCTTTTATTGATTTAATTCCAAGATTTTCTTGTAAACATCTATTCTAACCTCACTTAAAATTTGACAGGTAAAATTTCCTTACAATTTTTTTCTTCGATCAAAGTGGCTTTGATTTTCTTTTGTTTTCGCGATAAGAATTGATGTGTACTGTTCGAAAGATTTTTAGCAAAAGCCTCGCTTGACAGCAAGTTTTGGTTTTTATAAACCATCATGTCAAAGCCAACTATTACCAAAACATTCCTGAGATAAAAAGAATGATTTGGGTATAATTTATTTCATATTCTAACTTATATTAAATGTACATGAAGACGTTTTTACTTTCGTCGTTATCGATTTTATAAATTATACTTTAATTTTGGAAATCCCACACTATATTTTCTTGATTTATTATATTTCCCCTGAATTTACATTGATCATATTGTTAAATTAAGATACTGCACTTTGAGGTTAAGTTTAAAATTTATTTCTCTTCTAATATTTAAAATAACAATGTTTTCATTGTTGTAATGATTGCAGACTTATCTAAGACTATTTTGTCTTAACTTCTACTATTTAGTTATTTTCTTAATTGTTTGTAATTATTCTAAAATCGTCGATGAAAATTCCTTATGGAATTACCATGTTAAAATTTGTTATCAGAAATTTAATATTTTGTCATATGATTACTGCGCTAAAATTAGTTTCAAACTTTATTTTGTTAATTATGTGATTAGCCTAGTGATTATTTTGTTTGATAATTTCTCTATTATCGAATTAAAGTTTTGTATTCTCTTTATTTGGTTTTTCACATTATTTAACACAAAGTTAATTACTATTAGAATTTGAAACTGAAGACAACAAATACATTTTTTTAGCAAAATTATTAAAAATATTTATTGGAAACGGACCCATCCTCAAGACCTTTTTATTGGCCGTCTAATTTTAATAAGGATAAGGATACACTCGTTTTCTATAGAAAATATGACACATGATCTAAATGTATAAGTCTTCAATATCTTCAGTATATATCTTCAAATCTAAATCTAAGTAAAATTCGCTGGAAAAATAATTTTACCATATGTCTCTCTATTTTTGATATGAGACAGATACAAAAGATTTCCTGGAATGATAAGAAAGAATATATGTAGATTAATTCTTTATGCCCAATGACCCTCACAATCTTCCTTCGAAGTCAAAAATACCGGCTAAGCGGTAAGCGTACTAAAAGATTTTTGTTAGAATCGAGGGGGTCATAAATTTGGCTCAAATAATTTGATGTAAAAAAAAAATAAAACTAAAATTCAAATAGTCGCGAATCAAAACGTTAATCCTTTATGGTGACTAAGGTACATATAAATTTAACAAACTTTTTATTTGAATTATCTAATACTCACAAATTTTGTTTTTGGAATAAAGCATGAATTCCAAAATGTGTATGTACACATTTGATAAAAATAGTATTATATTTTATAAGAAAATTCCTGTTAATATTATTACTCTACAAAAGAAAAAAAAAAACATTTTAAGTTTTCCAACATTTTGTTGTGGACCAAGATACTAAAACATTTTAAGTACAAAAGGCCATAAAAAATAATTAGTTCTTAGGGCCCCCAATAAAATGATACGCCAGTGAAATCACTCTAACAGGTTCATTCAGTTCAGAGGTGTGTCTGATTCAATCATTTAATTGAACTTAAACCGCATCCAAATAAAGAAAAGAAATATAAATTAAAAAATGACAAAGAGAATTAAAAGTTCGACTGCTGAATAATAAACATTAATAAAAAACCATAGTTGATGTTGGCAAGATATTGACAGATTAGTGATTCAGAAAATTTTGAAATTTAAATAAGAACAATGACGAAACCTAATTAGTTGTAACAATTGTATTTTGCATTATTCATCCATCTGTATGGAGTAACTCGAAATAATATTAATTTTTATAAATAAAAATTGTAGATCTTCTGTCCTGTCATCATAAAGCTAAGATTATTCTCAAAAATTTTAAAAAGGCAACAGTTATCCCTATTTATAAAACTAGAGATACAGAGTGACCCAGGGGTGTGTGCATGCTCCATAACTTTTTTCTACACAAGCTATCGATTTGATGTTTTTTTTAAACGATAGGACCGACAATGAGGCACATTCTAAAAATATTTTTATTTATATACAGGATGTCCCAAATAAGATACACAACTAAGTTCTGTTTTTTTAAATGGCAACCCCCAATTTTTGTTACATATTTAGATTCGCCATTAAATTGTCGATATAACGCACCTAGGTTTCTTCGTCTTATTTGCAATAGTTTTTGACTTATGTCAATTTATGTGTCAAAATAGCGTTGTGCAGAGATCCACAAAAAATTCAGAACTTCAGAACTGTTCCAGATAACTTAATAAACTTTTTTCCAGTCGATTCCTTAAGCTTTAGCGCATCTTTCGAGATGTAGACGAACTCGAAGTCGATGTTTTATCGCCTACTACGATACAAATACAATAACTCGACTTTTTCAAATATTACTATTTGAACCAACTTGCTCTAATAAAATGTTGCTAATAAGGAATATACAAGGTTCAAGGTTAAATTTTAAGATTTATTTTTGCAATAACTTTAGCATTTTTGGATATGTATACATAAAAATTTGGAACTGGGGGTTTTTGGGCACGAGAAATCATAATCTGGTACCTACTTCTATGTAATTTGTAGATGGGTTAGGCCACATTTGTGGCATACATGTGCGATAAACTTTTTTGCTATTTAAGTTAGCGCTATTCTTGTAAAATGATATTAAAGCCACGTTATTTTACTAGAAAAAAAGTATACTTAGTATTAACCTTAAAACTTAATGGTTTACGAGATAACTACATTTTAGGGATCAGCTGCACGATTACACTGGTCGGCAAAAAAAAATTTTTTCTGGTCCTGACACCGTTTTTGCTGATTTTTATGTAAAATGACCTCCTGAATCCGAATATGACCTCAGTTTTCCGGAATCCCCGACAGTTTTCCGGAGTGGCCCCCAACCTATTTCGATCACTTTTCCATAAGTTTGAGGAATGAAAAAAAAAACACGGAAAACTGAGGTCATATTCAGATTCGGAAGGTTATTTTACATAAGAATCAGCAGGAATAGTGTCAGGGCCAGAAAATTTTTCTTTGCCGACCAGTGTAATCATGCAGCTGATCCCTAAAATGCGATTATCTCGTAAACCGTTAAGTTTTAAGGTTAATAACAAATATGCTTTCTTTCTAGTAAAATAACTTGGATTTAATATTCTTTTACAAGTATAGCGCTAACTTAAAGAGCAAAAAAGTTTATCGCACATTTATGTCTAACTAGCGCCCTCTACAAATTACATCGAAGTAGGTACCAAATTCTGATTTCTTGTGCCCAAAAACCCTCAGTTCCAAATTTTTATGTATACATATCCAAAAACGCCAAAGTTATTGCAAAAAATAAATCTTAAAATTTAACCTTTAACACCCTGTACATTTCTTATTAGCAACATTTTCTTAGAGCAAGTTGGTTCAAATCGTAATATTTTAAAATGAGGGATCTACCTATTTCTATGTACAATTACTTAAGGACCACCCTGTACAATAATATATGGAAAGTGCTGAAAAGACATAGGTAAAAATAAAGGAAAACACTTTTAATTTTAAAGATTTAAAAAAGTCTGAATCAAAAAATAAAAAATAATCATCCTTCCTTGAGGTAGGAGATTTAAAGAAAAGGGAATTTAAAATTCCTTGTATAAAAGGCAAGAGATTGGCCAAATGCAAGAATAACTTGAAAAATTGACAAATGCGGATCATGGAAATCTGAATAGACGATTGACAATTGACGTTGACAATAGACAATGACAGTTGAGTTAAAATGACAGTTGAGTGATAGGTTGTGATTACTAGTTAAAAGTGGCTATGAGATTAGATTAGTATGGGGCTTATGTGTTTATGTTAGCCTCTCCACTGCGACCTTTGCAGATCTATCGCGTGTGCACTCATGTTATGTTAGAGTTCCCTGTCTAGACCCTTCCTTGTTATTAGACCTTAGGTTCTCCATATATTGGGAGTATTGTGGTTTTTCCTCCCCTATCGTCGCCTTGCCAGACCTTCGCAACATATGGCTGTGTCAGCTAGTCCGATGTTGTTCATGTGTTATATGTTTTTCTCAGTGCTTTAGCTATACCACATAAAGGATCTAGACCAATTGAGGCATATCTTGCCCCTTCTGGGGCTAGTGAGTCAGCCTCTTCATTGCCCTTGTAACATGTGTGGCTAAAGACATTCTGTTTTGACTGTTTGGAGTTAACTTGCATGGGGCTAAACACTTTCAAAAAAATCAAAATCATGTTTTCAAATTTTTTTTTAACTGCGACAGATTAACATCACTTTTAAGTTCGCCATATATCTCAAACATCATTTCGAAATTTTGCTGTCGCATGTCTCTGTTGGAGTAATGCTTGTTTTTTTTATCCCACATGAGGGGCCAGTCTTTATATACTTCAATAACCCGTGTCCAAACTCCATGCTCGTTTTCCTTTTCCATACTAGTAAATTTCTCAGAGAGCTGTACAATCCAAACAAATACTCCGGGCGGCTTTCTCTACAGAACTGAGTCTAAATTGCCCTAATTATACACACACGAGTTTTGGCAGGGAGGTAGGTGCCGATCTAGGAAGCAAGGAAGGTCCGAACTTCCTGCCGCCCTGCAAAGGAGGCGATCTAGGAAATCGCCCCTGCTTGCCTACACATATCACAACCAAGGAGGTGATTTAAGGTCAACCCCACTCTTATACACCCTAGATTGTCCCTGCGGCAGGTGTGTGAGTAGCCGCCTTTATGCAATCGACTAAATAGCCGCTCATGTGACTAAATTGAAGACTTTTCATTGGCGGAGCCATTTGTGAATGAAATAATCCAATAATAATTTCATAAAACTTTTGTTTCACATTTCAGTTGTCATCCTTGTCATAATATAATAAAGTAAACAAACCGATTTTCGAGCTAGAAAATCAACATAAAGCTATCATAATAAAAAGAAAAAAGAAGAATCATCTCCGAAAATCCATTTAGGTTCAAATAAGATAAATTTATCTACATGAAAATTATCTTTTCCTAACTACTGACGAATCACTATGGATTTAATAATGGTACCTAGTACATATTTTCTTATAACTAGGGATTAAAAAAATATACTTTAATCCCGTAACACCTCGTTCGAGAACTATTTCGCGAAGTTATAAATCAGCTTATATAAGTACTTATTGAAAGGTTCGCAAGTTCGTGTTTATTGGGAAGGCAATATAACTCAGGCGTCGTCAGGTTACTAACTGCTTATCTATATTTAATCATGGTGACAAGATTATTTTTCAAAACGGATTTTATCTCCGTAATGATATTAGGTAATAATGGATTTTTTGAAATTAAAATGTACGTTCTTGATTCGTGTTATTTACTCTCTCGAAATAATCACATTTGTCCATTATTACAACCTTGTTTCGTCTAATAGGTTTTAGTTAAAAACAATGTTTATTTTTTGAAAGTTCGATATCACGGTTTATCTTGAAAGATGATTAGTTATTATTTTAGGAAGATATTGAATTGAATTTTGAATATGTTCAATTAAATCAGACAGGCTCTCCACGGGGGTAGTGCAAAACCAAAACTTTATTTCTGTATATATACGTTTTACTTTCCCGGCCGCTCGCCAAGGGAAAGTATTGTGAACGCGCTAAAAAAAAATTTGAGATAACGACGATATATGCATTTTGAGGTCCCCTGAGACGATTAAATGAATTTTCAGATGGAAGTCTGCCCGCCTGTCTGTATTCTTCCACGATAGCGTCCGCACGCTTAATCCGATTGGATTAGGGATTGAATCCAATAGTTTTTGGTTGAAATCGCCCCACCAGGAGGTGCAGGAGCCCTATGTACATCGCGAAAAAAGCTTTTATTTGATATTTAGGTAAATACATCCTGAAATTTTCATTCCTTAATTTTAAAACTAAGCAATGGAAAAAAAAAATTAAAAATTACATTGACATGTCAAAGAAAAAGAAAACATCATTCCGACCCTAAAAAATTGTTTTACTTTTTTTTGACATGTGAAATGTTTTTCCTTTTATAATATTTCAAATGTCATTTTAACTTTAAAAAACTTCGAAACGAATTTTTTTGGGATACCAAATATCACTTGATTTGGACTTTAAAAAATTTGAACACCAAATTAATTTTTTTAATTTTTATTTTATAACTGCGGAGGCACAAAAGATTTTTTTATACTGTTAGAATCAGGATCTATTTATCTATCGAGAGGTAAATAACACCAAGTCCTATCTAGTGTAGTTTTAGAGATAGAACAATTTTAAATGACACCAAGTCCAAAGTGTTTAGAGGTAAACAACACCATGATTAAAACAATATATATTGTAGTGTAAAAAATGGAGTGACATTACTTGTTACTCTTTATAACGACGGTGGAATTTTTTGAACCCTAAAAATACCAAAAAAGGACCATGGGCGTAACAAAACTGCCTAAGGATGTAAAATAAAATCACACTTGTTCCCAAGAACAAAGACATTAAAAATGTCCTACGCTGCACCAGCGTCTGGACTTCAACAACTACTCCTTGGGCTATATGCCCCCCAGGTATTGAATTACGAAAGTCCAGACGTGGTTTGGCGCTCGACCAAGTCGGGGCTTTAAAGCAAAAACTTCGATTTTATTATTAAAGGAGCTTGCCATTCTTAGACTGGTTTCGTAATTATTGTTCCTCATCAGTAAGAAGCAGGCTAGCTCGACATCCCATCTCTAAGAGATGTCTGAAAATGAATTCGACTGGGGCCTCGTTCTTGATAAAAGTGTTTGCGTTACAGCACGTATATCACGAACGAGGAGAGCCCAACGCCATCTTCACTTTCATAATAAAATCAAACTATAGAAAACTATAACGACGGTGGAATTTTTTGAACCATAAAAATACCAAAAAAGGACCATGGGCGTAACAAAACTGCCTAAGGATGTGAAATAAAATCACACTTGTTCCCAAGAAAGTGAAGATGGCGTTGGGCTCTCCTCGTTCGTGATATAAGTGCTGTAACGCAAACACTTTTCCCTTAGAGATGGGATGTCGAGCTAGCCTGCTTCTTACTGATGAGGAACAATAATTCCGAAACCGGTCTAAGAATGGCAAGCTCCTTTAATAATAAAATCCCAGAAACGTCACAAAAATATGATTGAAACAGATTTTGACATCTTCAATCTCAAAATCTTATTCTATGTATACTATGTTGATGTCATATTTTTGCAAGATTATCAAGTGTTCTGTTTCTAGTAAATTTATTTATTTTATGTCATTTTGATAACGGCTTTCGATCTGGAAAGCCGAAACGTCAATAAAAAAACTTTTTTAACAACTAAGTGGTTTTAATCCAGTGGAAAGAGAGAGAAAATAAAATCGAAGTTTTTGGTTTAAAGCCCCGACTTGGTCGGGCGCCAAACCACGTCTGGATTTTCGTAATTCAATACCTGGGGGGGCATATAGCCCAAGGAGTAGTTGTTGAAGTCCAGACGCTGGTGCAGTGTAGGACATTTTTGATGTCTTTGTTCTTGGGAACAAGTGTGATTTTATTTCACATCCTTAAGCAGTTTTGTTACTCTTTGATCAAAATTTTATTTTAAGGCAGGTATGCAATATAAATTTTATTAAATGGAAATCATGGAATTTATAACGTAAAAAAATATTAGGAGAATTTATTTTAAAATAAAATAATGTTAGAACTAAATTTAAAATTAATTTATTTGAATTGAGAAAAAGGTGATCTTTTTAAAAATTCGGGAAAAGGTCGTGATTACGATTGGTTGACATTTAATCTATCAAAAAAAATAAGAGAAGGTTGTTGATTAAAAAAAAGATTAGGTAGAGGATCAAAAAGAAAATAATAAAAGTTAGAATTTAAAGAATATACCAAATAAAGTTAAATTGTTAAAACTGGAATTGTAAAGAAAATATAATCAGAAGGTACTGGAACGAAATTTATAATATTGCTGTAAGAACGAGAATGAGTACAGTAGTTATTCTTATTACTGTATATTATTCTTATTACTGTATAATACAGAACGGAAAGTGAATATTTGGATTATAAAACGGGTGTTTTTTTTAATAGTAATTTTCATTTGACCAGATAGTTAATTTAACCTCCATCAACACTAGGTCCTGTAACAAATAACGATTGACATTTCAATTAATAAATTGATATACAATGTGTCATAATATCTAGTGAAGTTTGTTATCAAGAGATGGCATTAGTAGAGTTAGATTACTTAATTCAGAATATTTTTAGATGTGCTGCCATCTATGATTAGAAGAGAGTATTGACAATTATTAAAAGCAAAAAATTCCCGGTGTATTGGGGTTGCATACACAATTTGCATTGTGTGTTGCAAAGCTTTTATTTGACTGATTCTAGTAAATTCTAGTAAATAAAAGCTTTGCAACACACAATGCAAATTGTGTATGCAACCCCAATACACCGGGAATTTTTTGCTTTTAATAATTGTCAATACTCTCTTCTAATCATAGATGGCAGCACATCTAAAAATTTTATCTTATAGCGGATATAGCTACTGACTTGTACGAGTTTGGAATTTTATTTATTGGATTCGAAAAGCCTAACTGACGAAGCCGAAAGGCAGAAACCGGTCTTAGGATGTCGAATCTGATAAATTAAATTCCTTACTCGTTTTCTAATTTTAATTCAGAATAGTTTAAATATTTTTATAACAGTTTTTTCTTTTTCTCTGGTATATAAATGGAATGAATGCTTAATTTTAATTAATTGTTTACTATCAGTTTAATTGTGAAGGGTATATTTTTTAATATTCAAAGATTTCATATATGTTAATTGTTGTTTTCAACTTAGTTGATAAACCAATGGTTCCAATTTCCCAATTTAGTTGTTTTAAAGGCTTAATAAAAAAAATTTATCCAGATCACAATTTTCTTTGAACCCACCTTAACCCTGAGGATAATAAATAATAAGAATTTTGGCGCCCAACATTATTTTATTTTTAAATTAAATCAAAATTAAACAAACAAAATTTTTAAAATTACAGTTTAAAGAAAAAATTAAATTTCTAAACAATATTTTTTAATTTTAATGTCATTTTTCAATGTAATATCTTTGTTTTAACGTCTTTTTTTAATTTTTCAAAAAGCTTGTAAAGAATGAACCATTTTTAGTGGTAAACTTACATTTTTAATTATAGTTCATAAAAAACTCAACTTTTTCATTATTAATGGGTAATACCTTTTACAATCTTGGACTGTATGCTTCAAGGTACTTGGTACTACCAAAAACCATAATTGTGAGGTAAAGACCACCAAGTCTTTTTTAACAGATAACCGTATATGATATTACAATATTTATGCTTTTATTTAGAATATTGACCTTGGTAAATCTGAAAAGTAGCCAATCATATAATATTAATTAAAACGTCATATAATTAATAAAAATGTCACTAATTGCATTTTGAGCCATCATAATTCTGATAAACTGAAACTTAGAACTTTAAATTTTAATAGTAAAATTATCTTCGGGAAAACAAAAAATACGTCGGCGAATTCAGTTTTTTGTGCTCTTTCCAAATGTGTAAAGCAATTTCTAAAAATCCTTTATACAGGGTGTTGGTTTGAACCTGGATAAATTTGTCAATTTTTTCCTAATCCGGACCTGGATTTCTTACTTACAATTATTCTACTCACTACTAAGGTATCCTTAAAGGATGTTCCTATGTGAAATATAAAAAAGAAACCGCGTGGTTCGTAAATTACGTCTGGAGAAAGAAATGACCAAAATTAATAAAACGCTCTGTATCTCAGTTAGGAAGGAGGTTCAATCCAACAAATATAGGTTTTTTGGAATAGTCTAATTGTGTTATATCTTCTTTTAACGTACACTTCGCAATGAAACACCCTGTATAAATAAAGTCAATAAATTTCAATTAATCAATTCCGATTAAACTATATGTATTTTCATGTCAAGTGCATATTTTTCGATATCATTACTATTTACTAACTTGTAATGTATACATAAATGCAAGTCACTGTTATCCGTTAAAATTACTCGTTTTATTTTTATTCCTGGTTAAAATTATATTTTACAAAATACTACCTGTCTGACATTGTAATACAAAATATTAGAAAATATAGTCAACTTCCGGTTATACCGGAAGCGGACATCAACTTTATTTCAAATGACATGTACCATTTTTCTTTTTATTTTTAGATTCAGAATCAAATTTTGAACAAAAAATTATTAACACAGGTCTAAGTTTCCGAGATATTTGAGATTATTGTAAAAAATTTTGAAAACAACACATTTACTTTATTTTCCGTATCTGGCTTAGTTGTTAATCTATTAATTTCAAATTTTATACAGAGATTGTGAGAATATCCTTCTAGCATACAAATGTCAGATGCGATATTTTATACAGGTTTAGAAAACGAGTAAGGAATTTAATTTATCAGATTCGACATCCTAAGACCGGTTTCTGCCTTTCGGCTTTGTCAGTTAGGCTTTTCGAATCCAATAAATAAAATTCCAAACTCGTACAAGTCAATAGCTATATCCGCTATAAGATAAAATTTTTAGATGTGCTACCATCTATGATTAGAAGAGAGTATTGACAATTTTTAAATCGGGAATTATTTGCTTTAAAAATTGTCAATACTCTCTTCTAATCATAGATGGTAGCACATCTAAAAATTTTATACAGGGTGTCTAGAATGGAGCGTCCAATGTTCATATTTTCAATTCTCAATAAGTCGATAATTTCAAATGAAACACCCTGTATTTTATTATCAGGCCTGAATCAGTTTTTTATTGTCTTTCGATCTACATTAGCACTCTCTATACCTAATGTTACGCATTTCTGAGTTATTGCTAGATTTATTATATTTTTTTTTACAAAATCCTTACCGTTTTTGTCACGAGCGAAACTTTATATTTTGTATTTAATACTTCTATAGGGGAGTAGATGGCTCAGTGGTAGAGCACTGGAGTCATAACCCAAGGGTTCGAATCCCACCGACGGCAGAAATTATTTTCTGATTTTTAATTAATTAAAAATTTAGAAATTGATTTTCATATACCAAGTGTGATTCCTCACTGGACCATTCACTGTTGGGTACTAATTAACAGTGCTGTTCCTAAAGTGGCGCTGTGAAACCATAGTAGTTGATGCCGTTGACACAAAAAAATTATAAAATATAATTAGTGTGAAATACTAATGGGAGAACACAAGATCGTAGCCAGGGGATTATGGGATTTCACTCATCTTGAGCTTTTGTCAGTATGAGTAATTACATAATTGAAGTAATTATTACACTAATTGAGTACCTATATATAAATTATAATTCTGTTTTTCACTTGAATAACTAAATTAACAATCTGTTAAAAGGAAAACAAGATGGTATGATGACATGCCGTTTTTCTGGTGTGACGCATTTAAGATGAAGACACCCTCATATTTTCGTTACTTCAAGGAATACAGTTTTGAATTTTTGCACAGTCATCAAAAGTGATGGGTCACACTTTTTAGGATGATCAGCTAAAATCTGAACTTTAAACTCTACTACGAATTGACAAATAGGGCCGATTCTCGATATTTTGCTTCGCGTTATACTCCAGTCATTTGGGGCTCATACTACATAAACTCTAGTTTAATTCATTACATAACATCGTAAAATGACTCGGAAAGGAGATATTATCGAAAAACTATTTTTAGGCTCCATTTTTCCAAAATGGCAAAGTTGAAATTCGGAAATTCGGAAAGAGCATGTCGAAATCTATAAAATCACCAATTTGCAAAACTACCCTAAAATTTTCCAGGTAAAACTACCAAATGACTGGAGTATTAGATATATCGAAAAAATTTATTAGAAAAAGTTGTTCAGAATATTATTCGCATTTTTAATTTTTTCATTATTTTATTAAAAGTTTTTTTTTAATTTATAATCAGTGTGGAAAGTAATAATTTGACACATTGACAATTTCAGTAAAAGTAAGTAAGTAAAAACACTTACGAAGGAATGATTATTTTATTCTTATGATAACTGATTAAATTTAGGAAAAAGTATGGAATAATAATTTTTATAATACGAATAATTAACTGTCATTAAATGTGGTCTGTCTCAACTAGTTCTTCGTCTATTAGAATACATTATTCAGTTCTTTTCCTAGTCTGTCTAGCTACTCGTCTAAGTTCAGGGATGCTGATTTCTTGACATGCTTGTCTTATTCGGGCACAAAGTTCTTCTCGATTTCTGGGCCTTATTTTTTTTTTACACTTTATTTTTAACATTCCCCAAAAATAAAAATCGAGGGGTATGGTATCGGGAGACCTCGGAGGCTACAGCTCAAAAGGGATGTTTATTCCTAAACTCAAAACTGACCGACATGTAAACTTATTAACTAAAACTTACTGCAACAAACTCAAAACAGACTGATAATTTTGTGATCACTAACTCAATAACTAGAAATTAACGCAATAAATTTAAAACTAACTCACATTTAACACTTCTATCAAATTATTACTTTCCAATGCACACTAATTATTAAATTAAAAAGAAAAAATTGTAATAATTTTGTGTATAGACCAAAATAATAAAAAAATTAAAAATAGGGTTATATGGGGTTACAATAAAATTCTGAACAACTTTCTATAATAATTATTTTCGATATCTTTAATGCGAAGCAAAATATTGAGAATCGGGCCTATTTGTCAGTTCGTAGTAGGCTGAGTTTAAACTTCAGATTTCAGTTGATTATCTTAAAAAATGTGACCCATCACCCCGTATGACTGTGCAAAAGTTCAAATCGGAAAAGAATTACAATTTGTACTTGGTTTCTTCCTGGCCTATTGGGAACTTTCTTCAAAATATTATAATGTTGATCCTATTATGTACATGTCATTTATTCCAGCACCGCTTTTATCTATTCCAGTACCGCTTTATCACAATCCTTCAATTCTTTTCTAAAGTAAGTGCGCGATGATTTTTATTTTAATTAACTGCAACTTATCATCATCAGCTCTCCATATCTCTAGATTTACAACGCAAACGTTCGTATTGTTCATTTTTTTAAATTGTATTACTATAATCATTCCTTTTAATATTCTACCAAGCGGGTAAGCGTTATACATTTAAAAATTTTTTTCTTTTCTTGGTAGCCGTCTCATAAAGTAATTTGTAGAATGTAATGTCTACTTAAGTGTTTAATCAGTACCAAATCTCCCTGCATTGAGTCAACATATTGTGCAATCTTTCAATATGATCAAAAAGATTCTCATTAAACGAACAAAAAATCAATTAGGTATTATTGTACAATCTACTCACTTGTTCTAAAAATAAGCAAACGAATAAAATATCAAGGAGTTAATAAATACACATAAACAGGTAAGCATGATTTGCAGTTATCACAGCAACTTAATTGACTCAGTTGTTAAGCCTGTCTTACACTGTTACCGGTCCCGGAGTGAATGACGCGTTCTGTGACGCTACTACGCACTTGGCGTGTTAGTGAGAAGGGTCTGCCACGCGATCATGAACTGATAAAGAATGTACCGCTTAAGAGTTTTGAAAATTAAATTTTTTTACTTATAATAACCTTTGTATTTATCTATGTTATCTTTTAATAGTTAAAATTTTATGTAATTCTTTTTATCCTATACCTACTGAGGTTAGTTTTAAATGTGTAACTAAAAATTAGCAACGGCGTAGGCTCCTTAACAACGCCATAGGCGGGCGCGTTCATTCTGTTTAGGGCAGTTACCGAATAATAATAAATTGCTAACAATTTTTTTACATATTAAGATAATAACAATTTTTCTAAAATTTTGTGAATACGACAAACCATACAAAAAAAAACAAATTTCGAATGAATATTATTTATTATCAAATAGAATGTGGAACGATGTGGAAATACTCTGTTCAGGTATTCTATCACTATTTGGGAAAATAATAATTGAATTTGGAATAATTTCTATCAACTAAGTAGTCTTTACAAACTAGCAAATAATTTTTTTAGTAGTTTTATCTTTTCGTATTAACGGATATTGAACTTAGACTAAATTTGATGACAGATAAAAATTGTAACAAATGTCAAATGCACCGACTACTATAAAATTAAAATATTTTGTACAATAAAATAAAAAATTAAAAGTAAAATACTACGGTAAAACTCATTAAAAACATTTTTCATTATACCTATCTGAAAACACTTTATTTACTTGCTTATTTAGCGCTCCGAAAATGGGCTTTTTCTGTGCGACCGTACGGAAAATTGTACAGCCAACTTACTGCCTATTTACATGTCAAAATAAAATAATATGTTATTGACAGTTCTTTAGAAATAGCAAATTGTTAAAAATAAAGGTATTGACAGTTCTCTAGAAATCGCAAATTGTTAAAAATAAATGTTTCTTAATCTGGTTTTCAGATATATACAATGAAAAATATCGTTCATTACACACACATTAAACAAATGACTATGTATTAGTAAATATTATTATTTTATACTATCATTAAAAGTAAAAATGCACAATAGACCAGTGCAGATAGCTTTGAAAATGGTAAAAAGTGAAATAAAATAATAGTAGGATGAAACCAATTGGAACAAACATAAAAGGAAAAATACTTTACAGGCGCTCTGGGGTCGGGAAGTGGTAGGGGGGAGTTTTTTAGGGTAGAAAACATTTTTTATTCACGAAATTTGGTGTACACTCTGTAATTTTTTGTTTTAAAATATTTATTTTTTTAACTTTATTTTGACTTAATATCGAAAAAGCAGTCTAATTTTCATTCGAAAATTCTCACGTCAAAATATCTGCTTTTTTAAAAAACTCGGTGGGCTTTTTGTTCGTTGAAATCTCTACTTTTTGATGGTGTAAAAAAATATACATTACTATGGTAAATGTTCTCAAAAAATGCAAATAAAAAACGAAGAAAACTCCGAATTTCTTTTTTTTAAATCATCATGTACAATTTTGAGCTATTTATTTAAATTTATACTTTAATTACTCTTTTGTTTATCAATGTAACACGGAATCTTACGTTTTTCGAGTAATTAAAGTATAAATTTAAATAAATAGCTCAAAATTGTACATGATGATTTAGAAAAAAAGAAATTCGGAGTGTTCTTCGTTTCTTATTTGCATTTTTTGAGAACATTTACCATAGTAATGTATTTTTTTTTACACCATCAAAAAGAGATTTCAACGAACAAAAAGCCCACCGAGTTTTTTGAGAAAGCAGATATTTTGACGTGAGAATTTTCGATTGAAAATTAGACTGCTTTTTCGATATTAAGTCAAAATAAGGTTAAAAAAATAAATATTTTAAAACAAAAAAATTACAGTGTTTGGGACATAAAAAGGTAAGTTTACACCAAATTTCGTGAAAAAAAAATTTGTAAAAGATAAAAATAAAAACCAAAAACTTGGTTATTTGCATTTTTCACATAAATTTTGAGGTTATGTGAAAAAAGTATAAATACAAAAGTTGTAGATCTTTTTATTACCTACAGCTTTGCCATTTAACTTTTTTCCATAGGACATTTGCCTGAAATCGAGATAAACAGTTTTCTACCTTAAAAAACTCCGCTCAGGGGTCGGGAGCGCCTGTAAATTATTTTTCCTATCATTTTTGTCATATTCTCTTCCTTTTCCAATGAGTTTCATCCTACTATTATTTTATTTGGTTTCAAAAATTATCTGCGCTGGTCTACAAGGAGCCGGTACAGTGGTAATATCAGGCTACCACACAACACGCCAATGTATTATTATTAATGTATTAAATAGAGGTAAATATATTTATTTTAACATGTTTTAATGAGACGACGCTGGAGCGCGGTAGATATATAAAAATTATAATTATCTTTGAGTGCATCGTAGATATAAGGCGGATGAAAAAAGTTAATCGGTTATTCCACACGCGAAACAATCAAACCATTCAGTGCACGGAATAGAGCTGACACTTTTAGATCTATTCAAATATCTATTAAAACTTGGTGTTATAATAGTTTAACTTATACTTCTGAAATTTCGTTAAAGGTAATGTATAATTTTAATGCTACTAAACCGACTCTGATTTGAATTTTAATAGATTTCATTTAACTAGTTAGAAAGAATTTACCAGTACTGAGAATAGAGAGTGAAACATAAAATAGGTTCTTAAGATTCATTTTTTATTCAAATTTTGGCGAAAACTTTAAAAGCAAGTTGTGTTGTTAAAAAAGATTTCCAGGCTAGTGAATTTTCCTCGAACACAAAAAATAAAAATTCCAAAAACCAACCATGCAAATTCAATAATATAAAATAAAACAGAATTGATGTATTAAACCGTATTTGTATACATTACATTATTGCTTTACTCAAAATTGAATAAAATTGTGAGAAAAACGTCCAATACGTAATGTGCGGGTTTTAAAAATTCAATTTTACAGTTTACAAAGACCATATACAGGGTGAACTTTTCATTAATATACCAAATCAACAATTTTATTTGTGACCTGGATTATTTGATTTCCTTATACGACAAATCAACGTAACTGTTAAAAAGTTCTGACCGAAATAAATTTTTGCCGAAATCCATAAACCGTGTATATTTTCCGTAAGGACATTTATACCATAATTTCTTTTTGAATTTTTTTCTAGTCTAAATCTGCTAAACAGAAAAAATTAACTATGCCTTTTTGTAAAACATTATCTTTTTTTACAGATCACTAAAAATGGCTGTACCCTTGAAAACCTTAAGCAACGGTAAGCAAATTCCTTCGTTCGGTTTAGGCACGTGGCAATCAGCTGTTGGAGAAGCAGTTGAAGTAGTTAAGAATGCCATCGACGTTGGCTACCGCCTTTTCGACTGTGCCTGGGTGTACGGCAATGAAAAAGAAATAGGTGAAGGCCTTATCGCAAAAATTAACGACGGAAGTGTTAAAAGGAAAGACCTATTTATTGTTACCAAACTTTGGAATACTTTTCATGAAGAAGACCAAGTGATACCAGCCTGTAAGGAATCTTTAAAAAATTTTGGGTTGGACTATGTGGATTGTTACTTATTGCATTGGCCTTGTGCACAAAAATTTGCGACTAAACCTGATCCAAAAGATCCTTTGGGCAATTTGGTGAATATAGAACACGATTATGTAAAAACATGGAAAGCTATGGAGGAATGCGTAAAATTAGGACTAGTTAAAAGTATTGGCTTATCTAATTTTAACTCACAGCAAGTTAAGAGAATAATAGATAATTGTACAATAAAGCCAGTTATTAATCAAATTGAAGTAACCCCGTTCTTAAATCAGAAGAAACTCATTAAATATTGCAGAGATTTGGGAATTGAAATTATGAGTTATTCTCCGCTTGCCTCACCAACCAGAGTTTGGGCTAAAGAAAACGATCTAATGCTCTCTTTAAATGATCCTAGGTTGACAAATATTGGAAAGAAGTATGGAAAATCTGGAGCCCAGGTCGTTCTCCGGTATGTGTATCAACAAGGCACCATTCCTATTCCAAAATCTTCCAATACACAGAGATTAAAACAGAATATTGATATATTTGATTTTGAGTTAATCAAGGAGGACCTAGCTGTTCTTGATAAGTTCAATTGTGGTGTTAGGGTGTGCCCAGCTGATGAATTTGTGAATCATCCTGAATATCCTTTTAAATTGGAAGAATGAGGTTGTGATAAACACTTACAATATATTGAATATGGATTTATTTGTAGTTAGTTTGTAGATAATTAAAAACAAATTTATAATCTTCATTTTACGGTTTTATTTCTAACTCATATCAATTTGACTTTTAAAACATACCGTGTGTATTGACGAAAATATTGGGGAAATTTTTTTTCCCACTTTACTCTTTCGTTGCGAAAATCGAATAATAAAATTTGCAAAATACGAAATTCGGTCACGATTTGTCCGTTTTCGCGAAAACCATCATCTCCTTAATTCATCTTGTAGCAGTGTCTTCATGAAAGAGTTTGCCATTTTGCGGGCCCGGATTGGTCAAGAATTAAAAAAGTTACCTCGAGTCAAAAATTAATCAGTGTTTGCCTGTCTTACCTGTTTGCTGAGGACAAAGATAAATCGTTCTTCAAAAAAGCATAGAAATTTTAAAGAAGCATTGGAATGAATGTATCACTCTTGAAGGAGACTACGCTGATGAATAAAGTCGAATTGTTGTTTTATTAAGCATCCTATGAACTAAGGTTGGTATAGTCGAACTCAATCCTTTATGAGAATGAAAAAACTGCAAAGGATTACCGCCAATAGAACAAATGCTCATGAATCTGGACATTTTTGAGCAGTTTAAAGTCGAAAACACCGTACACTGTCCATATACATAAAAATAAAATAATATTTTGGCTATTAGGACCACTGTGCAAAGATTCAATAACCAACTTAGCTGGATGTCGTTATAGGGGAGAATGGCGTATATTTATTAATTATGAGTTTAATATGAATTTACATTTTAATTTCTATAACGCATATTAGATTTGAATTACTAATTAAAATTTTGTCTTAAATTAATTTAACTAAACTGTGGGGAGGTTACACTCATAAGAGGCGACAATGGAAGTGTGGTTATAGTTTTTACATTTTCAATTGCAGAAACAAAATTCTCAGATGTGCAGACAGGTTACTTTGGTGGCGGCTTGTAGATGTGCCGACAAGTGGCTTTGTCGGTATTAGCGGCATGTAGATGTGCCGACAAGTGGCTTTGTCGGTATTAGCGACTTGTATAAAGCAGGATCATTTTGTTCTGCAATTAAAGTAGGAAGTAGGAAGTTAGACAAATATTGTCTTCAGTAGTGAGGGCTAGGAAAATATTCATAGAGTGATACACTGTGCTTGTGTTCGCGCTTGATTTTTGATTTAGTGAATAGTAGGTGGTAGGTGATTCGTGGCGTTAGTTTATTTCAATTAATATTATTCTTGGCTTCCGTGTATATACATACTTTTTTTTATTTTGAAACATTGTTACAGTGTACTTCTTATTTATTTATTCGGTGTTAATTTCAATATGTTTCGTCCTTGGGAAAATACAGTTTTTTTAAGTGGATCTAAAGAATCGGAACAATCACTAAATGATATTCCAATGGATTATGTGGTATCAGGTTGTAGTCCCAAAGATTCCTGGCATCAAAAAGGGGCCACGAGGTATTGCGCCTTCCGCCCTATTTTTGTGTATTTAACCCCATAGAATTAATTTGGGGACAACTTAAAAAAAGAATAAGGCGTCATAAATTTGATGCGTTGATAGCAAATTTGGTAAAAGAAGAAATTAACAAAATTTCAGCTGATGATTGGCAGAAAAAATCAAACATGTCATCAAAGAAGAAAATTCTTATATAACGAGTCCGACCAAATTTATTATCAATGTGAGGGTTGAGATAGGGTAGGTAAGCTTAATTAATTTATAATATTTATGACTTTATTCACTGTGTTTTTAATTTTAGAATTAAAATTTGAGACAAAATTTTAATTAGCAACGTTTCTGAATCTCACAAGAGATTAGAAAATGAAGCTATAGGCCAGGTGGAGTGGTCAACCTCTATTCAAATCTAATATGCGTTATAGAAATTAAAATGTAAATTCATATTAACGAAAGTTAAGCAATATAGAAATTTTACGCAAATTACTCCTAACGATCTCCAGTAACTTGGTTATTGAATCTTTGCACAGTGGTCCTAATAGACAAAATATCATTTTATTTTTATGTATATGGACAGTGTACGGCGTTTTCGACATTAAAATACTCAAAAATGTCCAGATCAATCAGTATTTCTTCTATTGGCGGTATCCTTTGCTGTTTTTATAGCGTTTTTTCTTTCTCATAAAGCGTTGGGATCTACTATACTTCCTACCATAGTCGTTCCCTTCTACTTCTGGGACTACCCTCGTAGAGCTGCTAAATTTCAGTTAAGGGAAATATTTCTTAAAACAGAATGGAAAACCGTCACCGAGTATTCCGATAAAGAACTGATTTAGTTTCATTTAGATTCGACTCGACCCAAAATGAGTTTTACCTGGGGCCGATCTCAATTTATTCAGTCTCAATATAGACCGAATATTTTGTTCTTATCACAAATAGCATTTAACTGTACTTTTTCGATTTGCAGCCCATGACCTTCGTGGCAAACTGATAAAATAGTAGTTTTATGCATTATTGTGCAGAATGGTTAAATTAATTGCATTTGAAGCACCTATAAATTTCACGTGTATCATCATACATAAATGCAGCTATAATAGATAACTAGTACGATTCCTGTTTTTCGTGTCCGATCATACACCTCTAAAATGGCGTCATACAATACGTATAATTTTTTTCTTGTGGACTATTTTAAATTTTAAACTTAAAAGATAATTACAAAGGTTTTCTGATGAGTAATTCCTGGTCATACCTACGAGATGTATTTTTTAAAGAATGCCATAATATTTGCATATTTATTATTTTTATTTGTTAACAATCTTTCAATGTCCTTTTTAAAAGCAAGATTAAATCAAAATTATATCTTTTCAATTTTAAGAGAAGACGACGTAGATGTTAAAGGAGGTCTTGGGATATCCCTACATGTTAGTAGTGGCGGTAAAATACATTCACATTGGGAATCTTTCATAGAACGATCATACCATTGGTATTGACCTTGTATCCTTTCACCTAATTTTAAAGTTTTGTCTCCATATCTACATGTGAGATCTGTAAAAAAGAAAAGATTTTACTATAGTTCCATATTATTAAAAAAATAAAAATAAACGAAAAAACTAATGAACAGGTAAAATAAATTAGCGCGCTGGTTCACTTTCGAGGAAAATTCTGTTAGGCCTCGTTTAGATTGGGCACAAGTATCAGAACTTGTATGAGATACATGTATATTTAGCAACGGAGAAAATCTTTTGTAACTTTGAAGAAATTAAAATCTCTTAAAAGTGTGTAAAATTTATTTAAAATTTGCTAAGCGCTTTCAACCAAACGGTCATCTTCAGAGCAGCATCCTAAAAGAGGGGTTTTACAAGTTTCTGTATAACAATTAACTAGCTTATAAAAACTTACGTCAAAAAAATTTTTTTAGACATACCTCACAAAGGAGTTCCAAACTATTGTAACACATGGTTATATATGAAATTGATAAAACTTTAAAAGATTTTTAAAAAACATATTTGATATCGAGGCGACATTTTATAAATTTTAAGTAAATGACAAATGACAAAGAAACAGCTGACATTAGGTGGTAGTAACTAACATTAAAAAATAGCTCTTTTGGCAAAGATTCCCAAGAACTCTAAAACCAAAAGAATTGATATTGAGAATCTCAATCAAAAAAGAAGAAGGGAGAAAATATGAAAAGATAAATCTGAAAAGTTCCATCCTGACATTCCCACAACAGTTTAAAGTTAAAGTTTAAATAAAGTCTTAAAATTGCAATTTAAATTGACTTGAGTATTGACAGTTAACAGGATTCCTCTGCAATTCTCTTAATATTTCTAAATCTTCATATAAATTGATTTTAATGAAGTAATATTGTGCTATTGACAGAAGGAGAAAAATTGTGTCTACTAAACTTTACATGGTTACCAAAGGCTGATTTATCAGGTCTAGAAAGGTGTTCCTTAATTCGAACATCCAAAGATCTGATTATTCTGCCAACATAAGAAACAGAACAATCACCACATTGCAACTTATAGATACCACTTTTGGACAAAAAACATTGATCAATGTTAAAAAGAAGTTTTATTGTGTTTTGTTTTATAGTTTCGTAATATAATATGTTCTTTCATTACTTAAGAACTTTTATTTTCCATTCCCATTAATATAAATAACCGTAATGTCGTAGTTTTTCTCATAAACCCGTATATGAGGAACGAACCGAAATCATATTGAATACAGAAGAGGCGACTTTTTTCTGCATGTATAAATATATAGATACATACATATATCCCTACTTAGTATAAAAAAAAATTGAAAAAAAATTATTTCTCTCAAAAAACGATTTTAAAGTCATTGAGTTTGAAATTCGCGCGGAAACGCATTTTGCTCGGGTTTCGAATTCGTGACGTCCTATTACCTCTGCCTCTTTAAATTTTAAATGTCACCTCCATCCGTGTTTATTTGTGTTTGTGGTGGTTTGAGTCTTGTCGTTTCCTAATTGTTAATAGGTAGTGTTTATGATTGTTTAGTTGTGGCTTCTAAATAAAAATTGGGATAATTCTCGTTAAAATGACCAGTGTTGTTAAAAAAGGACCATATAAATACTGTTTAGTTCCTAGTGTAAATCAACAAGTTTTAGAACTCCGGAAAAAATATTTGTTTCTTTACCAACAGTTACTAATAAATCAAAACAAAAGCGTAAACAATGACTGGATGCCATGTCTGTGAACATCATTTTATTGTAAGTTCATAATTATATCTTTTTACATGGTGTACTTTATATTACAACTTTTTTTTGTAGTTTGAAGAAGATATGGTGAATTTTATAAAATACAACTTAGGAGGAGGTAAATTATCACTTTGTGCTCGTACAAAAGCCATAGTATCGAAGAAACAAAAAACACAAAATTATTGTATCTAGTCTTCTTGACAAACTCAAAACAATATAATAAATAAAAATATGCCGAAACTAGTCGCCGCCTAATTTCAATTTGTTCAATAAAGCTGTAATGACTTTTTTGAGAAGTTTTATTTCATAAAAGTAAGGTTAGCTTTTACTCACTGTCACAACACAGTCAGAAGTAAACAAAAGTAAATGACAACAGGTACTAGAACGTCACAGCCGATTCGGAAATATTCGGGTAGGTAGGTCGGATTATTCAAATTTAATTGATTGTTAATTCGAAAATTAAACGTAAATAGTGATTTTTTAAATATTCCTGGTAAATTGTAGACCATCTATTAGCATAATTTATATTATAAGATGGTATAAAATCTTATTTTGGGTAAGATAAGTACTTTCAACACACAACTCCCAGCTAAACGCTGTCATGGTGTTTCGCAGACTACGTCTCTTGACTTGGATGTATAATCGATTATTTTCTATTGTGATATTAAAACTGAATAAACTTGTTTTTAAAAAACAAACTTCTTTTATTTAAATGTTGTAGTTTGATTTACTCATATTACCGTTTTTTATTGTTATTAGTTTTATCTGTTAAGATCTGAGCCAATAACAACCAATAAGTATAACTGTTGTTAATCAATTAAACATGCTTTACGTTAATAAAATAAAAAAAAAATGAAAACTTACCTGAAGTTGTATCTCTTTTGGGGTTAGGCGGTAAAGTTTTATCATTATTTGAAGCTGAAAAAAAAACATTAAGTAATTAAAAACAACTCATTCACATTTTAGTTTTGTCGTTGAAGTAGGCAAAACTTCAAATTATACTTTTTATGTAGTACTTTTTTAGGTAAGCGAGAAACTTTTTTGCTTTGAGGATTTTTGCCATACTATCAGCGAGTAAAATGAAGGTATGATATTAAGGAAGTATTTACAAAAAAACCGCAGTACGTTACGGCCTATAGTTTTTGAAATATTGAAAATTAAATATCCAATACGTCGGCGCTGCCGTTTCGATCTGTAAATCCCCAGTTGCATAACAAACTATGGTAGTGGTACCAAATCTGTTACATGATCTAGAAACGGTCATAATCGCAGGGGGCTTTGAGAGTTCTAATCTTTGTTTCGAAATAAATAAATCCGAACCAGATATTTGTCAAAATTGAATAGTAATCAAGAAGAAGCTGATACCAGACTAATAGGTACTCTACGTGTTGGCAGAACTCAAATCAGGCAACACTATTTAGGTAAAATCTGTTGATACCGATGTCCTACTTCTACTTTTACATTTCTACTGCAGTTTATTTATAGGTACAGATGGGACATGGCAAAAGAACATATTTTTTTTCAATCAATAATATAGTAACAAAGGACCCCGCAGTTTTTCATAGGAAAATGGCTTTCGGTGGATTTCTCTCAAACTTCGGAAATTTATTCTCCATCCCATCCCGATCAAAAGTGTTCACGGGCCCAACTCAATCCTATGTACAGATTTCGAGCTAGCGCGAGTTTAGAATGATTAGGGGGAACTCGATATATGGGCATTTATCGGCAAGTTAGGCGTTCACCTCTTTACGTTTATGGTTTATATGATGGATATATGTCATACACACCCAGATACACACACACGCACACATTTAGCGTCTTTTAGAAGATTTTATTTTGATTTCTAAACTATTACTTAAGAATTTATTTTTATTGACATTACATTTTTCATTTTTCAATCACTTTTTTGTTACCATGACTATGTCCGACATGGGCGTTTCAGGGTTAAACACAGCCAGTCACCTTGACATAAATTAAAAAACTAAATAAATGTTCAATGGAGAAAGAGAACGCTTAATTAATATGTCCAGCACAAGCGTCACTTGTCGTTATCTCATCTAAACCCTACTCTTTTATACTCCTACAAGGGTTCCACGACTCGCATAGAGCAAAAATGCAGCATAATCATTATGTTTATTATTCTTATTTATTTATAGCACATGTGTTATTAATCTAACTACAATTTGGCGTAGTATTTGGGAGATCAACTCGTCATATTTGTTTAAAATGACGGATTAAAAAGGAACATACGAAAAACCATCTTGCCATCAGCGAAATAACAACGATGCTTATTTCAGCTCATTTTCATAGTGCCCCTATTAAAGTAACATGTATTTAACTATATGTTCTATAATCTAGACATCTATCACTCGCTGTCCACCTTCAATCTAATAATCTTGTTGACGGATCTTTCTAACATGAATTATTAAAAAGGAACATGTGAAAAACCATCTTACTCCGTACCATGGGGTATGACTGTGAAAGCTAATTTTTTTCACAACGAACAAATGTGCATTTCTTCGGCGTCTTCATCATCCACACCGGCACAAACATTGTTACCCAATGTTCACAAAGCTGGCAACCTATCCAACCTTCTAGTGATTTCAGAAAAGTATTTATGTGGAAAAAAATTGTGTCTTCATCATTGTTCTTTTGCGTTTTGTCTGAAAGTTTAGTATTTTTTTTAGCAGTTTTTTGTGTAGATTATGAGGATTGGCATTTTTAAATTTTCCAGCTCATTTTTATAGTGCCCTTATATCCCTTCATACCCTTTGCTTTCATTAAGTGATTCACTTAGGTACTTGTGAAGTTAGGACACTAACGGCGTTTTGTGTGGATGTTTTCTATCTAAAACCAAACTGTTGTTTTGAGAGTATTTCATATTTGTTTAGGTATGAAACTAATCTATTTTTAATTAATTTTTCAAACTTTTTTGAGAAGTGGGTGATTAACCATATGTGTTGGTAATTGCAGATGTTGTTACATCTCCCTTTTTATGTAATAGAGTAACAATTGTTCTATACATTTAGATAGAGTATGTGTAAATGGTTTTAAAAGATAATCACAGTTTAATTTAATTATTTCAGACTTTGTGTTATCTCTTCCAACGATTTTCCCATTTTTTAAATCAAATTAGGTGCAATTAGGAATAGATTTTCATCGCTTTTTATTTGGTTTGCTAAAGCTCTTATTAAATTCATTAGCAATGTTAATTTTATGCTAGACATAATTGTTAAGTGTTCTCTTACAAAGAGTATTTCTCAATTGAACATTTAGTTTTGTATTTATTTCAAGGTGTCCGTCCGGCTGTGTTTAACCCTGTTAATGAAACGCCCATGTCGGACATAGTCTAGCTGTATTCATGGTAACAAAAAAGTGATTGAAAAATGAAAAATGTAATGTCAATAAAAAAAAATTCTTAAGTAATAGTTTAGAAATCAAAATAAAATCTTCTAAAAGACGCTAAATGTGTGCGTGTGTGTGTATCTGGGTGTGTATGACATATATCCATCGTAGAAACCATAAACGTAAAGAGGTGAACGCCTAACTTGCCGATAAATGCGCATATATCGAGTTCCCCCTAATCATTTTAAACTCGCGCTAGCTCGAAATCTGTACATAGGATTGAGTTAAGCCCGTGAACACTTTTGATCAGGATGGGATGAAGAATAAATTTCCGAAGTTTGGGAGAAATCCACCGAAAGCCATTTTCCTATCAAAAACTGCGGGGTCCTTTGGGAAAAGAAATTTGCGGAAAACTATGAACAATTCATTGTTTAACTGGCTGTGACACCACTAATTCTATGTACAAAGTTGGAAACAAAAATGCTTTTGATGTGTTGTATAAAAATGTAAATGAGTTGAAGGACCTGGAAAACCTCTCGTTCCTAACAGAAGATGAAGCCATGGAAGTAGGTGTCAAATATACCCTTTATATTTACAAAAATAAAAACAGAAATATTACATCCTTGAATCAACTGCGATGGCACCTTACAACAGAATCCACTCGTCTAGCTTTTGAACTACCTTTAGGCAACATTTAAAAAGGTAATGGTTTTTTTTAACAATCTTCAACAAGATACCTTATTGTAATTTTGTGTAGGTATCAGTTAAAAATTTGGTACAACAGCCATGCACAAGATGTTTTGCAAGAAGATCCAACTGGCCATGGTTGGACATTTGAAGAAAACATCTGGAAAACAACATTTTCCTCTCAACAACCTGTACCCGATTGTATAAGAAAAACTTTAGCTATAAAATGTTCCGATAAAAACTGCAATAACAGTCGGTGTACCTGTGTACAGATTGTAGGCACAGAGGACAGAAAGTATTATTCCGTTGTGATTTGATGTAGCGCCCGGCCTGTTACTCATCTTTAGGCAACAATAACTTGAAAACAACGCGTTGTAGCGTACTGCGGTTTTTTGTAAAAACTTCCTTAATATCTTACCTTCATTTTATTCGCTGATAGTATGGCAAAAAATTCAAAGCAAAAAAGTTTCTCGCTTACCTAAAAAAGTACGACATAAAAAGTATAATTTGAAGTTTTGCCTACTTCAACAACAAAACAAAAATTTCTCAAAAGTGTAGTTATCTGCGGCCATTTCTCCCCTATCGATTAAAGAAAAAAGTTCTTAATCACCTCCATTAGATTCGGAGATATCGCGATGTATGTGTGAAAAAGTAGGAAAACTGAATTTTGGCCGATTAATGACATTTTTCAGTACAAAAATTGTCTGAACTACAAAAAAATGTCGTAATTGGCCATTTCGGATGACCACGGACCTATTCTATCAATCTGTGAAGGTCCCATTTGGTTATAACTTAAGGCTCCGCTGTTTATCATCGACAGTTTGTGAGAGGGCCAGCGGCAAGAGGCGAGGTACAAAATTTGGTACTCGTGGGCGTGGTTTAGAGTGTTTGGACTTTAACCGAATCGATATTTAACACTTACGAGGGGAAATTTTAATTTTGTAAGATGTACATTTGAATCCAACAAATATCAATTCTGTGTAACGTAAGATATGAAAACGTCCTAATTTTTAAATTATTAAAATTTTTAGAAGAAATAAATTATATTAAAAATAATTATAAATGATTTAAAGATAAATTAATTGATATATTTTGCAAAATATTCAAAATATATAAAACGAGAGTTTCTTAAATTAATAATTGAGTTGAGAAGTCAATTTCAATTTTTTTGAAGACTTATTTTAATTCCGATAAATGTGCCGCTGGCTAGGACAGGTTCAAGAATGTAGACACTTAAAATAGGGTAGGTAGTAGCATAGAAAACAGAGGGCGGGGGAGGTATGAAATAAAAATTGGAGCAAATATGTATTTTTATGTCGGGAAGACATTGAAAAATTTAAAAAAAAAATGTATTTGTCCTGCCAAAATCGAAATTTTTCTAAAAAAATTGAATTGGCCGCCGTTTTTGGTAAAACAGTAGTAGAGAAAAAATTTTTATCTTAAAAAGAATGATTTCGTGTGTACTTTTGTCGAAGAAAATCCATTTTCAGAATATTTTCGTCTAATTTCACTCCACTATTATGAACAGACAAACATTCAGAACCTATAGAATATATTAATAACAAATATGTATTTGCAATTTACTCGCATCGCACGCAATAATAAGAACCCTGGATAAAATTTAAAAATGATTTTGTTTTCAATAAATTGATTTACAAAATTGACATAAATCAAAGTTTTTTTTTCAAAATTTAATTTACAAAAATAATTACATACAACATAGAACATTTCGAACTGAAAGAAATGCCTCAAGGAATTAAACCTAGTGGTTCTCAATTTCTATTTCCTATTTACAAACAATTTTCTTGAAATTAATGTGTTTTGCGTTTCCTTTAAAAAAATAAAAATATGTAGTTTTTAGCATGATAGTATTAATCTTTTTGATTAGAGTGGTAAAATAATACTTACGACAAACCCATCCATCAGGACAACAAAGTACTTTTTCATCACTTCCTGTATAATGGGGTGCGCAATACGAGTGAATGTTTTCACTGTTGCGCACTTCAGCTGCACACATCTTTCTCATACAGAATGGTGGTTCGTTTTTACCTTCATATCCTTTGTCGCATACACATTCCAAACAAGTGTCTTTTGGATAATATCTTTCTCCTTCGACTGATAACGCACCGTCAATTTTACATTCTGCTGGTGGTGTGGATTCGGTTGCTAAAATTTTGAATTATTAGAATGGTCTCATTATGTTATAGTTAATTGTGTATTAAGAGCGGAAAGTGCTACTTTGCCTCTTGAGAGTAAGCGGAAAATAGCTTTCAGAATACAAAAATAAATTTTTGATTTTCAAAGATTCTCTCAACATTGAATATTTTCACCAGAGAGTTGATGATTTTGAATTGTCTCAAAAATAAAATAAGTTAACAGTACATTTTCTGAATATTTTCTTTTCTCGACTCACACCAACTTCATTTTCATGTTTCTTTTTTTATTTTTCTGGAAGCACTATCACTTACATCCATAATTTTTAGTATTATTGACAAATATTACCGAATTGAATTTTTCGCTAGGCATATCGCTAACTTTACCAGGGAAACTATTTTGTGCTTGTTGTGTTGCCTATTTACATGCATATTGAAAGCTTAATTTATGATTAGAGTGAAAATTAATTGTTGAAAATTGTTAAGCTACTTTGAATATTTCAATTATCGTTGAAAGTACCCCGCAGTTTTTGATACGGAAATGGCTTTCTCGACGCAAATGGCTTTCGTTCGATTTCTCCTAAACTTCAGAAATTTATTCGCCATCCCATCCCGATCAAAAGTGTCCACGGGCCCAAGCCAATCCTATGTACAGATTTCGAGTTAGCGCGAGTTTAACCTGATTAGAGCGAACTAGATATATGCGCATTTATCGGCAAGTTAGGTGGTCACCGCTTTACGTTTATGGTTTATATGATTGAAATATGTCATACACACCCACATACACACACACGCACACATACAGCGTCTTTTAGAAGATTTTATTTTTCCAAGCTTTTTTTAAGACTTTATTTTTTATTGACATTACATGTTTTATTTTATATCATTTTTCAATCACTTTTTTGTTAACATGAATACAGCTAAACTATATCCGACATGGGCGTTCCATTAACATAGTTAAACATAGCCGACCACCTTGAAATAAATACAAAAATGTTCAATGGAAAAATACTTTTATTATTATTATTATTAACTCATCATATTTGTTAGAATTAATTATTAAAAGCGAACATCAGCGAAATAACAACAATGCTAGCGCGAATTTAAGCTGATTATAATCAGCTTAAATTCGCGCTAGCTCAAAATCTGTACATAGGATGGTTATGGGCCCGTAGACACTTTTGATCGGGATGGGATGACGAATAAATTTCTGAAGTTTGGGAGAAATCGACCGAAAGCCATTTCAGTATCAAAACTGTGGGGTACTTTGTATTGAGGGAAATGGGTTTGAATTTCTTAAAATATTAGATGGTCAACTAAAATATTCAGATTACCTAATCTACATTTTGTTTTAAAATTTCCGATTAGCTTTAATCTTATATTTATAGTAAATAAAAATAGGCCAGCGCTATAGATTGCTAATAATGTTAAATTATGTCTAGTCAGATTTTTTGTGCAAAAACCTACTTTGTATAGTGATCATAGAAAATACTTTTAATCTATATGGCGCGTAATAATACTTTTAGATGGCTCTTTCTTAGTTTTTCGATTTTTTTTTCGATATACATATACATATAAGTAATTGTACATACAAGTATGGTAGAGTCCTCACTTTAAAATATTACGATTTGAACCAACTTGCTCTAATAAAATGTGGCTAATAAGGAATATATAGGGTGTTAAAGGTTAAATTTTCTGATGGGAAAAAACTGAGGTCATATTCGGATTCAGAAGGTCAATGGTGTCAGGGCCAGAAAAAAATTTTTTTTTGCCGACCTGATCCCTAAAATGCGATTATCTCGTAAACCGTTTTAAGTTTTAAGGTTAATAACGAGTATGCTTTTTTTCTACTAAAATAAAGTGCATTTAATATTCTTTTACAAAAATAGCGCTAACTTAAAGAGCAAAAAAGATGAATTAGCAAGGAGAGGTGCAGCCATGGACGTAGCAATGTCTGAACGGATTGAACCCTCAATTAATACGGTTAAGCGAGATTTTTATCTACACTTCCTAGGCTTAGCCGACGCTAGGTGGAAAGCCTTAACAACGTGCAAGACGGCCAGGCAAGCGTGGCTATCGTACGTCAAAAATAAAACGGATAACCTTCTGAAGCTTTCGAGGAAAGACATAGCTAGGGCTACGGCTGTTTTCACGGGACACTGGCCAATTGGCGAGCACGCTTCCCGGCTTGGTATTCCGTTTAATCGGTTGTGCCGTAGCTGTGGAGATCCTAGCGAAAAAGAGACAATTACGCATTTCATCTCAAAGTGCCCAGCGCTGGCTAGGGCCAGGAATTGCTCTCTCGGGAATTACCTCCTTAATGAACTCACCGATCTATCCATTAAGTGGCCTACGGAAACAGTACATTTCCTGAACACCACGAGATGGATCTAAAACAACCAAATAAAGCTCGGGTTCGCGCAATCGTACTAGCAAAACGGTGCTAAAGCGCTAATTGGGGCTCGGGACAGTCGTCCGGAGCTCGCCACTTGATTCAACCAACCAACCATGCTTTTTTTTTTCTACTAAAATAAGGGGCATTTAATATTATTTTACAAAAATAGCGCTAACTTAAAGAGCAAAAAAGTTTATCGCACATTTATGCCACAAATATGGCCTAACTAGCGCCCTCTACAAACTACATCTAAGTCGGTGTTAGATTCTGATTTCTCGTGCCCAAAAACCGCCAGTTCCAAATTTTTACGTATACATATCCAAAAACGCTAAAGTTATTGCAAAAAATAAATCATAAAATTTAACCTTTAACACCTGTATATTCCTCATCAGCAAAATTTATTTGAGCAAGTTGTTTGAAATCGTAATATTTTAAAGTGAGGAATCTACCATACTTCTATGTACAATTACTTAAGGACCACCCTGTATAATGAAAAATCCAAATTTTCGATACTTAGAGTACACTTTAGAGTAGCAAAGATTTTTTATCGTTTTCTACAACCTAAGAGCTTAGTAGTTTAGTGATATCACATTTTATGAGAGGTTTTGATCTAATGTGGCTCTGGCAACTGGGCTATTAACTGAATATTTTTTACTTACGACATATATTTCCAACAGAACAACATTTTCCAAGTTCATATTTTCGGTAACATCCTAATTTGACTGGACTCCCTAACCATTCTGGACAATCCAAAATGGCACACTCAAATTTATTACTAAAAAATGTAAAGGTTTTAAATAGTGATATATTTGATAATAGGAAAAGTATAAATTTTTTTCATTGATTTTAATAGGGTCAATTTTTAATGACCTGTTTTCTTAATTTTGTTAATATAATTTGGCTTTTTTCATATGAAAAACCATTTTTTAAATTTTTGGCATTTAAAAGTATCTCAAATTATTTGTGTATTTTAGTAACGAATTCCGGTTTATATTTTATTTTTGTCCACTATATGCATTTAAGCTTGCCTATTTCTATCAAAAAAGTTCTAGCTGGGTGTCAAGCGAGTGACGTTTTCAAACTCGTTTGTTTACATTGTTAACACTAAAAGTAAGCAACGTACTTTGTTACAGGATCTAAACACATTTTATAATTTAATATAAGAGAGTATGTACCAGGTACCGTTATTAAACCAGAAGTTAGAAAACTTGCTTCTTTCCCATTTCTATATATTTTATATATACTTGTCCCCAAATGTATTGAATTACATCGGTTCAGATGCGTGTCGGAAGCTCTACAAGAGACAATTGATTTTGTTATTCAAGGAGCCGTCATTCCTAGATCGATTTCGGCATTGTTGTGCCTCATCAGTAGGAAGTACATATTTTTTCAAATATTAAGTTCCGAATCGAATATTTAATTTATTTTATTATTGTTCAGGGATAAAAGGGTGGGATCTGAAATATACTTTTAATTTAATTGTAAATAGTTTACTGGTTTATAATTGCGGTTATTTAACCGCGTAATTCCCCCATCTCTCTTTTCAGCATCCGGAAATTCTTTTCCGTGTCAATAACGACTAAAGACCGTTATTGGCACTCTGATAAACTAGTCTGAGATCAACAAGACCCCTGGAATTTCTCTAACTCCATCTGAAACTACCTGCGTCCCTAAAACGCCGTTTCTAAGGGTAAGGGAGTTCCACATTAAATAATCTGGCGCCCGAGGGTTTTTCGATATAAGGCGTCACGCGTAAGGCATATTTTTTCATAGAGGCAAGAATAGTATATTCTGTAACAAGGTTAGAATGAGAATTCGACACGAGTGGAGGATTCGAACGCGAGCGAACGCGAGCGTGAGGAACCACGAGTGTCGGATTTGGCAAAAAAGATTCTCTAGAGATAGAATGAAATACGTATAAAATACATAAGATACAAGTAAGTGTTTCATAATTTTCTTTCAATCTCAAGAGCGAGAAAGTTTCTTTTCTGTTATTATAAGTGGTTTCAGAATAACTACATTCAGTAGTGGCCGTGGAGAAAAAGATAAAGAAATTGGATTGGGTAATGTTCTTTACTATATTCATTTTGTAATTCTTCAATACACCTTTTTGAAAATTTTTATATAAACATACAAAACAAAATCTGACCTTTCAAAGAAGCAGCAATAAGAAATTACAAGATATTTTCACATTTATAACGTGATTACTCTTGTAGAGGTTTCTTTGAGTAATTTTTGTTCAATCTTTTTAAATCTAGTGTCAAATGAAAGATAAATGTGCAAGTCAAGTTTGTCTTGTAATATTTTGTTTAATTTATTTTCCAAATTTTATGAAAAAAATCTCAAAGGGATACTTTCACTACTGACAGTAAAAAATGATACAATATTTTAAAAATTATTACAACGCCACCTTGATACTGATTTTTATCTTCATTCCTGCGTTTATCTTATTTTGTGAAATAACACCATTTTGAATTAATAGTAGATTTTCTAGTGCTCTACAAGCACACAAATTTTGGTCACAGTACTAACCGTTTCTTCCCTACATAGAAAACAAAAATTTACATACGTGAAGCTACATCTACAGTCTATATAACAAGCAGCATAGGTATCATCATCAGTAAGTGTCTTAGAAACTGGAATACTGTTGCCTCTGAACGTGCAAGTTTTATTTTTCACTTCGAAATTACAATTGTACTTGATTGGACAATCACGACCTTCTTTAGTTACTGGTTTACATCCCAAATCTTCGTAGATAAGGTTTCCCATAATATCACAATTCTCTGAAAAAATATATTATAGTTAACTTATCACTTTAGCGCTATTTAAGTAAACATAAATTAGAGGCGACCCCGTTATTTTTTGACCTTTTATAAACACATATAACTTTTGAACTAGTTAAAATATTGAAATGCGGTGTTTCTCTAATTTTTGTTTTTTCTAAGTATTCGCCAAACAAGCACTTAAAATGAATACTAGATTCACATGTCGTTGCTAGAGGGCTTTTTTCGACATTCCGACCGAAATGGTTAATTTTCTCAAAAAAATTAAATGATTTCTTTTTCATGAAAAAGTAGCTAATGATGCCCGAACAAGCTCGCGAAAACCGCATCTCGATATCTTGTTCCTTCATAATAACAATATGAAGCGGGAGGAATCGCGTCCGGAGACTAGGTTTTTCGAAACAGCGCATTTTTTAGAAAGCACTTGGTCCCCAAGTGTGGTAAGCCAACAACCAACGCTAATTTAACTGGATTATAGAGTATATCATCACCACTACTTCTTAGAACTGCACATCATAAAAAGCAATAAAAAACAAACTGACAATGAACCGATAACTAACCAGTTTTAAGAAAAAAAATGTCAAGGTGTTTAACTCGAATCTATCAAAAAATGACTTGAATGCGTTGCTCCAAATATTCAAAAGTTTAGTATAACCCGATAAGAAAACAAATTAAGGCAAAAATTTGTTGGGAAAAAGGTGTCAACAACAATAATTTTTTCGGATCATAATCTAAGCTGATCAAATACAGGGTGGAATATTTAGACATTACGGTGGAAAAATAATGTAAAATTTAACATAAATAAGAATAACTCCAAAACTAAACGATTTAGGCATAATAAACCTTTATAATTTTTAAAAAGTACTAGAATTTGCTACATAATAGGATTATAAAATACAGGATGTCCTATTTAAAATAAGAACGATATTGTCGTTTGAATATGTCTTTAGAGAATCGGCCCATTTTGGACGCCCTGTATAATTTTAAACAACTCTAAATACATTATTGCTTTTAATTATTAGTCTAATTTTTTTCACTTGAAATTAGATTGGGCTGATATTCCATAGGTTTCGAAGTTTCTTGTAAGAACTTCAATTTTTAGAAATATCAAAGTATCTCGAAAACTAAAAAGCTTAGGTACAGGGAATACTTATTTTTAGCGTATAATCTATAAATGCGATAAAATATAGGGTCTTCCATAAGAAATAGTATAACTTTGATACGCCACACTTTTTTGGGACAACCCGTATAATTCAAAATAATTTTACCCTTTATCAACCTACACATCTATGAATAAACAAAATTTTCAAAATATTAACCGTTTAGCCACAATGGACTGTCGCGTCTACCGAGACTCATCCTCCATAATGAAATATTCGATTTTGTTTTCGAAATTGTGAACTTAGCATACGCTATAGAGCAGCAGATTTTTTTATCGTTTTCTACACCCAAAAAAGTACCTAAGAGCCTAATTTCAGCAATATTACATTTTATGAGATGTCAAAATCTCTGACAACTGGGCTAAAGTTATAAGGATCAACTTAAAATTTCTAATTCCTAGATATTTAAAAAATATTATTTCGTCCTGAAAAATTTGTTACATATGGTTGTTTACATATGTAATGACTTCAAAGAATCGTCCACACTTTCTTCAGCAAATATTTTACGACTTTGGGTGCATTTTTATTCGATTATTAATTTTCTACCACTGTCTACCCCAATATAATTTTCAAAATAAAAATCGTATAGAACTACTTACCTTTATCACCGTAACTTAAAGTTATTGATAAACTTAATAAAAAAATTGCAACAATCTGCATTTTGGAAACTTTCTCTGCTTCACACAACAATTATTTTAACAAAACTATAATTTCAAAGTTTTAACCTTTAAGACATGTATTTGTTGGGACTAGTTAAAGATTAACTGAAGAATAACGATTGATGAAATATCTTTTATAAGACAGATAAACTTGTTTACATCGCTCATTTGTTATTTAATTATTTTATTGAAATCTATTAATTATAATAATAGTAAAGTAGCGAGTTAATATTTTAGTTTTTATTTTTTACCCACTTGTTCAACGTGACGCGACTAATAAGTGATGAGCAATAAAATAACTATCCAGTTCTGTTATCACTTTGCTGTGAAAGTAAAAATCACAGCTAATGAATTAGTGATTTAAAATCAATTAACATAAGCTATTTACTTGCTTCAAATGGGCCAGGATGTTCCTACGATTAACCGAACATTGGAAATAATACAGGGTGTACCGACATATCATGGACCAATTATACACGGATTTAACTTCTCCTCAACACCATGAACAACAGCTATAACAGTACAACAGCCCCAATAGCCTAGTTCTCACAAAAGGTAGTTCGTGTGCGCTCGAGTTAATTCGAGAGCACTAAACAGACCAAACTATGCACACTGGAGATAATTTGAGAGGCATCGTATTTTATGCTGCTGTAATTTTCACACTTGAATATAATCGGGAATCGAAAGTAACAATTTTTAAAGTTAAGGAAAAAAATCGTTTCATTGATATTGATATCATTTATTAGGATTACTACATATAAGCTAAAACATTTGTTTATTCAAGAATAAAATATAGCCTTTTACCAGATAACAAAAGAAGGCACCGACTGCGCGCCGTCTGCACTCGTGACGACTGAATGCGATCCGTCGTATCTTCCTGAATGTATACATATATAGGCCATTGTTTCTTTTATTTTACACTTACAATTTACCTGGATATACAACAGGAATTCGACGAATTCTACAGAAAATTCATAAGCGACAGCAGGAATATTTGTTAATTGTACGTGACAATTCCGGTCTTTTAATTCCTTTAGAAATAACAAATTTGTCATTTTAACATGAAAATAATAATGTGACGAAAACCAGAATATGTTTTACTATTTACATTGATTTAAGTGGAATATTCCAGTTATTTTAACGAACTACCTTACTTCTACCGGAGCTGTAATTTCGATTTAACAGGAATTTTCTGTTTAATAAAGAAACTGGATAGTTGAATTCGAAGCTGCGAACTTCAGTTTTTACAAGAATTTGGAGTAATTAACACTAAACTAAAACAGGAATTACTTTATTTATACCGGAACTGTAGTATCGGTTTAACAGAAATTTTCGAATTAAAGAACTTTCGTTCATACATTACAATACTAGTTAGTTGTATTCGAAGCTTATAATCTGAGCTTTTATAGGAATTTCCTAATTCATTTCGGAAGCTCATAGTGGTTTGTATTTTAATTTCTCTCTCTCTCTCTCTTTCCACTGGATTAAAACGTCAATAAAAAAAAAACTTTTTTAACAACTAAGTGGTTTTAATCCAGTGGAAAGAAAGAGAGAGGAATTTCCTGTAGTTACCTAGTATTTAACTGGAATTTCTTGCATTTCCTGCAGCTCCACTAGGCCATGTCTTAAGACCATATCGGAGTAGCAAGCTCATAGTAGAATCGTTTGCGTTAAATCAAGCTATTCAGAGCGAGGAAAAACCAACGCCATTTTCACTTAAATAACAAAATCAAAGTTGCAGAATGTAGGCAAGTTTTAAACAAATACTTATCTATTTCTCAAAAGTGGCATATAGTGGATAGCCTAGTCAAACGGTGTTCAAAAGTGCCTGTTCCGAAACATGAGAGCGGTAGAAAATTTTTCAACGGAATTATATGTTTTTCGGGCTGCTGAAACGAATCTGAAGTTTGCTGCCTCGTAGCAGGACCGGAACAGGCCCAAAAACACAAAAAACCTCGAAATTTTCTGAGTTTTTCCGGTTTTCCGCTCATTTCTTGCAAACGACGCATCGTACGGAAAATGTCGCGGCATTCAAAGTTGAAGAATATAAAATTCTGCGTCGAATGACGTCCCTAACATCCTAACCTCAAAAGTTATAAGATCGCCATCGTCAATCGAAAAAAACTTTTGTGAAAACTGCAATATACTCACAGTTAGACGATTGTGATTTAAAAACAGCCAGTTTATGTGAAAAACTGGTAAAATAAAAGTTGTAAAGCATCAAATTTTACTTGACCAATAGTTATGGTATTTTTTAATAACCGAATTATATGTTTTTGGGGTGTTAAACACGAATCTGAAGTTTGCTGCCTCGTAGCAGGACCGGCTCAGGTCGAAAAACGCAAAAAACCATGAAATTTTCGGAGTTTTTCCGGTTTTCCGCTCATGTCTTGCAAACGACGCCGACGCATGGTACGGAAAATATCACTATATCCAAATTTGAAGAGCATAAAATTTTGCATCGAATCGCCTCCCTAACTTTCTAACTTCCAAATTTATAAGGTCGCCATCGTCGTTCGAAAAGCGCCAATTTTTTGAAAACTGCAATGTACTCACATATGATCTACAACCATTAAAAAATGTAACAAAAAATACATTTCTACCACCTTTAGTGACCTAAAATTATGAAAAGACGATAGACTGAACTAATACCCATCTGAGTTTTAGCATTTGGTGTAACTAAAATTGGTAATTTTTTTAATTAACGAAATATACCTACATACGAATATGACAAGCAGTGAAATTAATTTAAAATGTAAAATTTTCTTACCGAATACCACGCAAGCTTAAATTATTCCTAGAAATTTTCTTTCGGGCACGAATATTTTAGGAAAATTATCCCTCTTCGCTTCGCAACTCGATAATTTTCAAAATATTTGTGCCCTCAAAAAAATTTCCGGAAATAATTTAAGCTCTTGTGATATTATAAGTGAAAATTTTTCTACCGCTCTCATGTTTTCGAAAAAATACCTTTAACTAGGCTATTGGTCAAATAAGCGTTTAGAGGCAAAATGGAGAAATGATCAGTATATGCGTTAAAACGCTGGATTTACAGCACTAATAGGTCTATTGTTAATAATAGTCATTTTGAAAACTAAATCCATTTTGAAAACTGAATACTTATAAAGAAAAAAAATTGATATATAAAACTAGTGTAACGTCGTTTTCTTATTTTTTCTTCTTCTTTCTTTTTTTCTTATTTTCTTTTCCCTCTTCTTCTATTCTAAATATTAAATTTTATGCTATTATTATACTTATTATTCAATTATATTTTCTTCTGCGAAACAAGTGCAGCAGCACTTATCGCTTATCAGCTTTATTCATTTGTAGTTATTATTGAATAAAGATTATTATTATATATTGATCCAAATTTAAAATTTTGGTGCTCACTAAACTCAAAATTTGATGCTTTACAACTTTTATTTTACCAGTTTTTCACATAAACTGGCTGTTTTTAAATCACAGTCGTCTAACTGTGAGTATATTGCAGTTATCACAAAAGTTGGTAAAAATTGGCTTTTTTTCGATAGACCTTATACATTTGGAGATTAGGATGTTAGGAACGTCATTCGAATTTTATATTCTTCAACTTTGAATACCGAGACATTTTCCGTACGATGCGTCGTTTGCAAGAAATGAGCGGAAAACCGGAAAAACTCAGCGTTTTTGGGCCTGTTCCGGTCCTGCTACGAGGCAGCAAACTTTAGATTCGATTCAGCAGCCCGAAAAATATATAATTCCGTTGAAAAATTTTCTACCGCTCTCATGTTTTCAAAAAACTACCATTTGACTGGACTAGGAGTCGATCTAGCTTTCGAAAACAGACTGATGAAATCGAGTAATTTTTTTCTGAATCTATAAAATCAGTTCCCCCCATCATTCCTGCATGAAATGCGGCGCTGGAGCGGAATGGGACAAGTGGGCGCGAGGCCAACTGGGCGCCGCAGGTTAAACATTAAATAATATAGTATATAATTGTTTTTATATTTTGTTATGATGATGATTAAGAATTCTTGACTTTTTTAAGAATGTATTTTCGGTTTCATAACATTTTTATTATCAAAATTCAACCATTGGCGTTTCCTTAAAAGGGATCGAACGTAAAACAATTAAACATAGCCACCTTGAAAGACCTAGCTTTCAAAATAACAATACATAATTATAAAACCTAACTAACAAAACTTAACAAAATCTTCAGAAAAAGATAATGGTCATACATAAGAGATGTATTTTTTAAAGAATGTCATATAATATTTCCATATTTATTATTTTTATTTTTGTTAACAATCTTTCAATGTCCTTTTTAAAAGCAATATTAAATTAAAATTATATCTTTTCAATTTTAAGAGAAGACGATGTAGATGTTAAAGGAGGTCTTGGGATGTCCCTACATGTTAGTAGTGGCGGTAAAATACATTCACATTGGGAATCTTTCATAGAACCATCATACCATTGGTATTCACCTTGTATCCTTTCACCTAATTTTAAAGTTTTGTCTCCATATCTACATGTAAGATCTGTAAAAAAGAAAAGATTTTACTATATATAAATAAACGAAAAAACTAATAAACTGGTAAAATAAACGAGCGCGCTGGTGCATTCTCGAGGAAAATAATGTTAGAACATAAATATTCGCCGGTTCCGCTGCGTTTTTACCGTTATTTCTTATTCTACCACCAAACAAGTAATACCGCACTAAGGCAGGTATCGTGCGTTTAAATTATCCAGTTTTTATCAAGCAACACGCTTACAGCATTCTCTATGACAAAATTATCTCGGTATTATCAAGGCCCTAGGGGTATTACTACTGATAATACCTGATTATACATGGAGTAGCTCCACCAATCGAAAATTTTACAATAATTTCATTTCCTTAGTAACCACATCGACATCAATATACAACAATACTAATAGGACCATCAAATTTTGACGTTTATCAATAATTGTTCAAATATGAGTCGATTTTAAAAACGGTACAGGTTCAAATACGTAGTATATAATAATTGTAATTTTCATTGTACCAATTTGTATTTAAATTAATAAATTGTTTATATTTACTTAATTTACTCAAAAAATAATCGTATCAAATACTATACGTACTTCAAAATAAATACGGTTATACATCTCAAACTTCCTGCATAATTACAAATCGCGTCAGTTTTTTTTTTTTTTTTTTTTTTTTTTTTTAGTTTATTATTTATTTTCATTTGGTATATTTACATTTTCTAGGACATTTCATTTTCCTAATTCCCTGCTATAGGAGTTTTCCTCCTTTTCAGGGTGAGGCCCTGATTACAATATTAGTAACCTAGCTAGCTAATTTTTCCTAAGGTTTCTGTGCGCGCTGGTGTGTTATGTTTTGTGTGCGTTGGTTGGGGCCTGTGTGGGCAGGAGCTGTTTCACAGTTTTTTTATCTAAGAATCGTCAATTTTGCTATTTCCACCCTTATGTTTGGGGAAAACGGTGCCCAATCTAAGGGGGGAAATATGATTTAGGAAAACCACGAAAACCTAAATCACGATTCTGTACAGGTGGTTCTTATGTTCTATTTATTATGTTCTATATTGTTATGGTATTGTATGTTGGGGGTTGGGGTTTGTGGGGGGTTTACCTTATGGTGAGGGGGGCGGAGTCCATTAGATCCTGGTGTTCGGGGGGGAGGGGGAGGTCTTGGGCGTCAGCCAGAAGTCTGAGGTTGGGCTGTGGGAGTTTTGCTTTGGGTTTCCTGAAGAGGGGGAGACGACGAGGTCGCCAAGGGGTGAGGAGGGTGTTTTGGGCGTGGGTGTTTGAGCCATTCAGGGTGCGAGAGACGCGTCAGTTTGACAGAACAATCCCCCCGCTTCGCGGTCGGATTATTTAAACTGTCAAACTGAGACTCTTTGTAATTATGCAACAAGTTGTCGATGTATAACCTGATTATTTTGAAGTTCTTATAGTATTACTACTGATTATACAACTCATCATAAATTTAGCCAATAGCAGTTGCCATTTGTACTTAGTTACCATGTATTGACGACGTGGTATAATTGTTTTTGTATTTCGCATCCTTCCATCTTGAAAAATTTGTCATGGTAACAATACGTTTGACGTTTATAATAAGCAAACGTCAACAAAAATAATTATATAATTCGTTATATAATCATATCGAATACCACGCGAGCATACGAAAATAATATTTTATACTTCCTCCTCGCTCGACGTATTTCTTCAATTGATTATACATAGAGTAGCTCCACCAATCGAAAATTTTACAATAATTTCATTTCCGTAGTAACCACATCGATATCAATATACAACAATACATAAACTAAAATTTGACGGTCCTGCCCGTCAAATTTTGACGTTTATCAATTATTATTCTAAAATGAGTCGCGGAGATTTATCATTAAATGCCATAGACGAAAGTATACAAAATACTGAGCCTCATAATACAGTGAAAACAAAAAAGTACGAATGGAAACAATTTCTTAGGTTTTGAAGTGAAAGAAACTATGTTTATTATCGAGGGGGTCCTCGTCCATTAGTAGCCAATACTCAGCCATTACTAGCCATTACTAGCCATTAGTGAGCCATTACCGGCCATTACTAGCTAATAGTGGACGTGCCGTAGGCTTTTTGGGAAAACGTGGGGTGTGAAACCGAAAATGATCTATTGGTCATACATAACGGTGGTCAGACCAATCATCACCTATGCTGCGCTTGTTTGGTGGAACAAAACAATGCAGCAAAGGACAATAACAGAGTTGCAAAAAGTGCAACGCCTCGCTTGTATAGGGATCACGGGTGCAATGAGATCCTGTCCTAGTGGAGCCTTAGAGGTAATGCTAGACCTTCCTCCACTACATCTACATGTGAGGAGGATCGCTATGGAAAGTGCCTTTAGGCTAACACAGGCCAAATCTTTGAAACCCGGCGACTTAACGGGGCATCTTGAGATACTAAGGGTTGGAGTAACCCAATCCATGATTATGCCCACGAACTTTATGTCTGCTAAACAATATTTAGAACTCACGTTAAACGTTATCATCAACGAACGTGAGTTAACACAAACCGAAGTCGCTCTAATTACAAGAGGTGCCCTCACTTACTATACTGATGGGTCAAAAACAAACGAAGGAGTAGGAATAGGGGTTACCGGTCCTAGGACTAGGATGTCAGTAACCCTGGGAAATACTCCAACAATATTCCAAGCGGAATTATTAGCAATAGATTTCTGTGCCCAAGAGTGGCTTAAAAAAAGCCTCAACTCAGCCAGAATATTTATTGCGTCCGATAGTCAGGCTACTTTAAAGGCTCTGAAGTCCACAACTTATGAGTCCAAAACAGTCTGGAACTGTAAACAATCCCTTAAGCAACTTAAGCAACCACAACAAAGTAACATTTTTATGGGTGTCAGGGCATAAAGGAATTGTCGGAAATGAGATTGCTGATGGTCTCGCAAAAGAAGGAGCTTGTACTCCTTTTATCGGACCAGAACCATTCTGTGGTATCCCAAAAAGCCGCATTGTGGAAGAAGTCCGAAAATGGGAAGAGGAACTTAGTGCGGTCTACTGGAAAAACATTCCAGGCCAAAGACAAGCAAAAAGGTTAATACGACCTACTGCTCGATACGCTAAATTGCTCTTGGAGCTTCAGAAATCTGATCTCAGAGTAATCACAGGAATTCTCACTGGACACTGCTCACTCAGATACCATATCTGTAAAATGGACAAAGGGGACAGTGGAACATGGAGATTCTGCAATGATGCAGATGAGACGGCGGAACATATTATCTGCAACTGCATGGTAATTGTCCGCCAACGCCTTAAATACCTGGTCTTCCTAGAGCCTGATCAGGTTACAGAACTAGTTCCAAAAAAGATAATAGGCTTTCTGAAAAGCCTAGATCTTCTGGACAAAACATAGATGTAGGGTATACACAAAAGATCTTATAGGTCGCAGTGTGGTAAGGCCAATTTGGGCCAATCGACCCCTTTGTAATCTACAATCTACAATCTAGCCAATAGTGAGGAGCCATTACTAGCCATTACTAGCCATTAGTATACAAACATTTAACTCGCGGTTCACCCCTCGATTATTATTATGTACTAAATGAATCAATTTCCACTGAAATGATAGCATTCATTTTGAAAGATTGGGCTTTCATATGCGAAAGGGTAATGGAGAATTTAAATAATCACCTATATCAGCGGTTCTCAAACTTTTAAAATTTTGTACCACATAAATATGAAACAAAAATATATGTACCTCCATAAAAGCATTTCGCCATTAAAAATCAATACGTCGCAAAATTGTTCGAAGCTCTTGGAAAAGTCGTCTTTTCAACATTCAAGCTAGAGCCGTTAAAGTCAAAAACTTGAAAAATGGTGTTACTACATAGTAAAGATAAAAATAAAAAGTTAAAAGGGGCGCAATTTTACATTCATTTCAATTTTTTCTGTACCACTAAAAATATTGTAATGTACCGCTGACCTATTAGTGGAGTGAAATTAGACGAAAATATTCTGAAAATGGATGTAAGAGCTAAGTCAATTTTTTTTAATTTTTTCGATTTTATACATAAAGAGAAGCTTGTAAAACATTTTTCAAAAAATTTAGGCTGGAGCTTCGCGAGATATGTGCCAAAAACAGCATTTTGGTATTTTTCGAGTGGATTGCTTCACTATTTTTTAAATATCTCCGGCTCTGAGAGTCGTGAAAAAATAAAAAAAAATTAAAATGACCATGATGAAGTAGAGTATCGTATAGTAGGGTTGTTTTAAAAATGTATCTTAACCTCAAAAAACGAATTCGCGCACATTATTTTTTTTACTGAATCCTCGAATTTTCTTAAAAATTAAAGAAAATATGTATTTTTATGTCAGGAAGACATGGTAAAAATTTGAAAAGCAAAAAATATTTGTCCAGCCAAAATCGGCATTTTTCGAAAAAAAATTGAATTGGCCGCCATTTTCTGAAAAACAATAGTAGAGAAAAATGTTTTATCCTAAAAAGAAGGATTTTGTGTGTACTTTTGTCTACGAAAATCCAACATTTTATTTCTTTATTGAAAGTGCCCAATTTAGGGAATAATAAAAAAATACAAATTCGATTTTCATTTTTTTCCAATTTTTTATCGGGATATTTATACTTGATTCTCTTAGAAAAACTGTTTAAAAAAATAAAAAAAAATATTTCAGGTTCTAAAGTCAGATTTATGGGAGGGAACGAATCAATATAAAAAATGAAAATCGAACTTTTTTTTAATATTCCCTAAATTGGGCACTTTCAATAAAGAAATAAAATGTTGGATTTTCTTAGACAAAAGTACACACAAAATTCTTCTTTTTAATATAAAAAATTTTTCTCTACTATTATTTTTCAAAAAATGGCGGCCAATTCAATTTTTTTTTTAAAAAATGCCGATTTTGGCTGGACAAATACATTTTTTTTTTAATTTTTACCATGTATTCCCGACATAAAAATACATATTTTCTCCAATTTTTAAAAAAATTCGAGGAATCTTTGGTTATTTATTGCCAATTCAGTAAAAAAAATAACCTTTCCGGAACTTTTACTCAGTCGTCTTGATTTTTCTTAATTTATTTATAATTTACCCCAAATTTTCCAACCGGTCCTGGTCTATTAATACTATTTAAAGAACAATAATCATCACTTAGTTTTATTTAGTTTATTTTTTTATATAAGATTCGTAATGTACATCAATGTTAAAAAGAAGTTTTATTGTGTTTTGTTTTATAGTTTCTTAATATAATATGTTCTATCATTACTTAATAACTTTTATTTTCCATTCCCATTAATAAGAATAACCGTAATATCGTAGTTTTTCCTCATAAACTCGTATATGAGACACGGACCGAAATCATCTTGAATTGTGCTTTACGAATTCTTCAGTATAAAATCTTAATTTGGGTAAGATAAGTACTTTCAACACACAACTCCAGCTAAATGCTGTCATGGTGTTTCGCAGAATACGTCTCGTGACTTGGATGTATAATCGATTATTTTCTATTGTGATATTAAAACTGAATAAACTTGTTTAAAAAACAAACTTCTTTTATTTAATTGTTGTAGTTTGATTTACTCATATTACCGGTTTTTATATAACTTGAAATAAATAGTGATTTAAACTAACTAAAAAAGACACGTTGAGTTAAATCGTCGCAACTCTGTTACACAGTATTGTTATTAGTTTTATCTGTTAAGATCCGAGCCAATAACAACCAATAAGTATAACAATGGTTAAACAATTAAACATGCTTTACGTTAATAAAATAAAAAAATTTTAAAAACTTACCTGAAGTTGTATCTCTTTTGGGATTAGGCGGTAAAGTTTTATCATTGTTTGAAGCTGAAAAAAAAACATTAAGTAATTAAAAAAACTCATTCACATTTTAGTTTCTTGGTTATTTTATATAATTATATATTTAGGTAGACAAATTTTCAACTGAAGCAATGGTTTAAAAAAAGGAAAAATTAATTAAGAAAAAGATTTACCGAAGATTATTTTTATATTATTGTTCTCCGGTATATTAGAAAAGAAATAGTGTTCGAGATTTTCGTATTACATTCTCCAAATATTTTCTCAAAAAGTTCGCCACACAAAAGTTTTTATCACTCTTGAGGAATGAGGAATGTGTTAAAACAATATCTTTCTTTTTGCTAGTTCTGCTTCACAAAGTAAGTTCAAAAATTCAAAAAAAGTAAAATGGGCTAAGAATATAACATATCGAAAATGATTGCACCTAAACAACCACTCCTTGGACTACTTTCCAATACAGGTAATTCCAGAAGCATGTTGGAACCCAAACTTTGTTGGGACAAATCTAACCCTTTGATTCTGTTATTAAATGAGTTTGTCATTTCTAGACGGTTGTGCCTCATCAGTAGAAAGTAGACAACTCAACATGGAGTCTTAAATCTCTTAAACTCTTTACCTTGGAGGACGTATTTAGCACGAATAAATTATAACGCCATCTTCATTTTAATAACGGAATCAAAATTGCAGAAATATGTATTACCTGTACCTATAGGAATTCATTTGAAAAATCTATACTTGGAAACATTAAACTGATCAAATAATTGAAGCTATCTCACAAAAAACTTTCGAATTATTTCTGTTTTGTTTTGCATTTTCCTCTCATTAATTATGTATTTTGTCGTAAACAGTTCATTACAGCTTACCATTCAAATAGCGCAAGAAATACACAAAAAATAAAACTTTATTTTAATTAAAAATCAAAGAATATGTTGAATTATTTAAATTCAACAAATATTTCAAGCAGCTCGTTTAGAACATTTCGAATTGAAAGAAATGCCTCAAGGAATTATAATGGTTCTCAATTTCTATTTCCTATTTACAAACAATTTTCTTGAAATTAATGTGTTTTGCATTTCCTTTAAAGAAATATGTAGTTTTTAGCAGGATAGTATTAATCTTTTTGATTAGAGTGGTAAAATAATACTTACGACAAACCCATCCTTCAGGACAACAAAGTACTTTCTCATCACTTCCTCTATAATGGGGTGCGCAATACTTGTGAATGTTTTCACTGTTGCGCACTTCAGCTGCACACATCTTTCTCATACAGAATGGTGGTTCGTTTTTACCTTCATATCCTTTGTCGCATACACATTCCAAACAAGTGTCTTTTGGATAATATCTTTCTCCTTCGACTGATAACATACCGTCAATTTTACATTCTGCTGGTGGTGTGGATTCGGTTGCTAAAATTTTGAATTATTAGAATGGTCTCATTAGAGATCCTTCATTGACATTACACTATCAACACAGAGAATGGCAAAACTCATTAACAAATGGACAGTAATGCAGGAAGAGAGTCTCAGTTTACACAGGTATATCCTTTTTGAAGTCAATAAAAAGAATGTAGTTATCCCATGGAAAGGTAAAAGAACTGTAGATAAAAATATATTTAAAAATGTGTTACAACTAACATGCCGTGACCTCGAGGAAAGGGTAGAGAACCTTGTCATTAATGTAAAAAAGGCACAGTCGGTAAGCATCGTGGATACCTTAGGAAGAAGGAAAAGAACACAGCCATACTGGTGGAATGACAGCGTCAATAGTAAAAGAGAAGAATGTAATGCTGTAAGAAGGAAACTGACGAGACTAAGAGCTAACGAACGGCATGACCTAGCGCAACATATAGAGTTGGAATACAAAAACAAGAGAAAAGAGTTAAGAAAGGAAATTAGAAGGGCGAAGAGAGAACAATGGAAGCAACTCTGTACACAGGTAGAAGAGGACACCTGGGGACAGGGGTACAAAATTGTAACAGGTAAAATAAAACAATTAAATACGCCTTACGAACTTGAGAGTACAAAAAAAGTAGACGTAGCACTGAAACTGTTTCCTAAGAAGAGAGATTACTTTCCCATACAAAAACCTTGTACCTCACCGCCTTTTACACTCCAGGAGCTCAAGGAAGCAGAAGAGAAAATAAAAACTGGAAAAGCACCAGGACCGGATGGAATTTTTCCAGAAACTGTAAAGGTGGCAACTGAAGAAATCCCAGACCTAATCTTAAAAATATTTAACAATTTGCTAGACATGCAGCAATTTCCGGATCAATGGAAAAAAGCAAGGATTACCTTAATACCCAAATTAAATGGAAGTTTTAGACCGATTTGCCTTTTGGATGTCCTTGGGAAATTATTCGAGCATCTCATCAGAAAGCGACTGGAAAGAGAGCTGGATGAAAAGAAAGGAATCTCGGACCATCAGTACGGCTTCAGAAAAGGTATATCGACAACCGATGCTGTTAAGTATGTTATAGACAATGTGGAAGACGGAAATCAAAAATGGGGGGCTGTTATCTTGATCGACGTTAAGAACGCATTCAATACAGCAGTCTGGAGTAAAATCATGGAAAAGCTGGGCCTAATAGGAATCAGTCAATATTTAACAAACATAATAGGAAGCTATCTGCATAGTAGGTCCCTGGAAATAGAAAACCACGCATTTGAGATGACCCAGGGAGTTCCACAGGGTTCGGTTCTTGGCCCGACCCTGTGGAATATTCTTTATGATGGAATACTAAGGCTGAAACTCCCCAAGGATTGCCACACTGTGGCATATGCAGATGACCTGGTGTTGATATCTAAAGCTAACTCTAAAGACGAACTAATGTATAATGCCAACCTAGCCCTAATGGAGATTCAGGACTGGATGAAAGCCCATGACCTCAGCCTAGCCCCAGAAAAAACCGAAGCAGTAATTGTGAAAGGCCAGAGAAAAAGAGATGACGTTCTTTTCCATTTAGGCAACGTAACCATAACTCCTGTTAGAGCTGCTAAATACCTTGGTGTCTGGATAGACGACAAATTAAATTTTAACGAGCACGTCAAGAAAACAGTCGAAAAAGCAGAAAAGCAGGTAACGGCACTGACCAAAATTATGCCGAATATTGGTGGGCCCAGCAGTATTAAGCGGCTCCTGTTTAACGGAGTCATGCAATCTACAGTCCTATACGCTGCACCGGCATGGAAAGGTGCCATAAAAATGGAAAAATACCGCAGTATGATAATCAAAATACAAAGAAAAATGTTGCTTAGGGTAGCTTCCGCATATAGGACTGTATCAGCTGACGCCCTGCAAGTTATAACTGGCTGCATCCCACTAGACATTCAGGTAGAAGAAAGAAACAGCTTATACCAAAGGCAAGCTGTGAACAGTGAAATTAGAGAGGAAGAAAGGAAAAAAAGCGTGGAAGCGTGGCAGAACAGATGGGAAACAGATACTCGCAAGGCAGCTTGGACACGAAGACTAATACCGCGTATAGAAGTGTGGTTTAACTCTAGACTAAGGAAAACTGACTATCTCCTTACACAGTTTCTCTCTGGCCACGGCTCGTACAAAGCATACACCTTCAGATTCGGAAAGACAGCTGACAACATATGTCTTTATGACTCATCACACATTCTTTGAGTGTGAAAGATGGAAACCTCACAGACTGAGACTAGAATCACTCCTAGGCCCACCGCTGTCGGCGGAGAACATCATCAATAAACTGTTGCTGAATAAGAAAAACTGGGAGAAGGGAACAAAAATAATTTCAGAAATCATGAAAGAGAAAGAGAGAGAGGAAAGAGAATCGCAGGCACTAAACTTATGAGAAGAAGACTAACGATAGACTTCAAGGGACGCATGATGCCAAATCCGCCAGGATAGTTCCGTCGTCTCGTTGAACACAGAGGTGGTTTTTATTCGGTAGGCCGCTTGGTTAAGGTGATGCAGTGCGACAAGCTCCTAATGGAGTAATTCGGACGGTATTACCTTCTCCTAGATGGAATCCGTCTCGCTAGGGACACCTTCCCTAAGCGTCTTTAGAAGATTTTCCTCCTCCATAAAAAAAAAAAAAAAAAAAAAAAGAATGGTCTCATTATGTTATAGTTAATTGCGTATTAAGAGCGGAAAGTGCTACTTTGCCGCTTGAGATCGAAAGTAAGCGGAAAATAGCTTTCAGAATACAAAAATAAATTTTTGATTTTCAAAGATTTTGAATTGTCTCCATAATAAAATAAGTTAAGTGTACATTTTCTGAATATTTTCTTTTCTTGTGTCACACCAATTTCATTTTCAAGTTTCTTTTTTTTAGTTTTCTGGAAGGATTTAATGTACGTCTCTTAATCTAGCACAACAAAGTCAGCAGAATTAAAAATCAATACCTGGACAATTAAAGGCTCATTAAAGGCTAATTTAATGTCCTAATTTAAAATTTTCTGCTCTGCGAATTTTCGCAATAATTACTGTTCTGCTTGCTTTATCATAAATGAGCAGAACATGACCGAAAAAGTAGTTTAAACAATAAAAATTGCAATTTTCTTTGAATAGTTATTAACGGCTCATTAAAGGCTCTAGGAATACACTAATCGCGAATTTCAGGCTCGATTTAGTTCTTTGGCCAAATGGAAAAAGTCACGACGTGGTGGTAAGGTCTGCGGAGCATGTCGGAAAAACGATTTTAACACTGAAAATCAGTGTTTTGGTAGTGTAGTCGTTGAGAACTTATTAATGGCTGATAAAAAAAGGTAATTACAAATTTTCTGCTCCGCGAATTTTCGCAATAATGACTGTTCTGCTAGCTTTATTTTAAGTGAGTAGAACATGACCGAAAAAGTGGTTGAAACAATAAAAATTCGCGGAGCAAAAAATTTGTAATTACATTTTTTATCAGTCATTAATAAGTTTTCAACGACTATACTACCGAAACACTGGTTTTCATTGTTAAAAACGTTACCACTACGTCGTGACTTTCCAATTTTGCAAAGAACTAAATCGAGCATGAAATTCGCGATTAGTGTTGTTTAATTTTCAACCACAAAATTAAACATAATATTCAACCCTTCAATCGGTATCAAACCGGCAACACGGCGCCGTCACCAGATATTTAAAATCATATGTATGATATAAGTCACGTAGCCCACAACGAAATTTGCGACAACAGACCAGCAACGTCGCGAGATACGTAGCTGTCCGGACGTTAAAAACTTTAAAATAAATTTCAATTTTGTGTCTCCAATGCGAGAGAGAGAGAGAGAGATGGACATACCGGAACTATTCCTACACAGCCATTATCGTTTCACAGCCCCTCACGTCCGCAACGATATACACAAACCGACACGCGAATTTTTAAATTAGTATCCATCAATACTCCGGGGAAGTCACCTCGTCAATTCATTCTTTATCGAATCATTGCCATACGCGCATCATGTAAATTAAGTTAACAAATTTTGTTCGGTTCATTTTTACAATTATAAAAAGATATTTTCTGAATGATGTGATTGATTCATTTACTTTAAATATTACTAGTATTAGTAAATTAAACGTATGCTTTATTGTTATTTTGTGTGTTGTTTTTCGTTAATATTTTTAATAAAACGTTGATTGCAAGGTGTTTGTTTTCTTGAAGTTCAGCAGACAGCAAAAACCAACAGATATACAGTTCCGCTGAAAATTACTGACATTTGTTTAAAAAAGCGGCGTTGTTAAACATCGGTCGACTTAGTAAATGAATGCAAAAGAAGTTCTCTAAACTAGAGTCCTTTAAACAAGTGTATTACTAGAGCCTTTAATGAGCCGCTAATAACTGTGCAAAGAAAATTGCAATTTTTATTGTTTCAACCACTTTTTCGGTCATGTTCTGCTCACTTAAGTTAAAGCTAGCAGAACAGTCATTATTGCGAAAATTCGCGGAGCAGAAAATTTTAAATTAGGAAATTTAATTAACCTTTATTTGTCCATGTATTTTTAATTCTACTGACTTTGTTCTGCTAGCTTAAGAGACATATTTAATGTAACATTGTTAAGCTACTTTTGATATTTCAATTATCGTTGAAATTTGTATTGAGGGAAATGGGTTCTAATTTCTTAAAATATTAGATGGTCAACTAAAATATTCAGATTACCTAATCTACATTTTGTTTTAAAATTTCCAATTAGCTTTAATAATGACTATCTTTCTTATATTTATAGTAAATGAAAATAGGCCAGCGCTATAAAGTGTTAATAATGTTAAATTATGATATATGGCGGAAAACATCAATTTTCTATTCAGATTTTTTGTGCAAAAGCCTACTTTGCATAGTGATCGTAGAAAAATACTTTTAATTCTATATATGGCGCGTAATAATACTTTAAAATAGATGGTATTAAAAGTTTTTTTTATTAAAAGTTTGATAATTAGCTAATTGATAAAGTTAATTTGTATAACAAAGAACTCGCAATTGATCACGAGGTTAGTAATAACGATCAATTAACAGATAATAACCAGAAGTAGGTTAGCTATATGAGTATACCTATAGTGGCTAACTTTACTCATGGACTCAAAAAAAAAACAATCTTTTAAAATATTTTTATTCCAATATGTCAAAAAACGTCAAATTCGATACAGTATACAATAACAAGAAGAAGAACTTTTTGGCCTAGGACTTTTTTTTCAATATACAGGGTGTTTCATAGTTAAACCGACATACGTTAACTAGAGGGTACTTAGGTGATTCCAAATAATCTTGGTTAATGGGTCTAACGCCTTTAATAACCGAGATACGGGATGTTTCATCCATTTCGGCCAATATTTTGATAAGCCGTAGATAAGCCCTGTAGATTTCTCTCATACTTGGTACAGGTATAGTGTGTTAATAGCCCAATCCTATAGTTTAAGAACTACAATTAAAATCCAGATCCGGATTAAGAAAAATATGTAAATTTGAAAATCCTCAAAAAAACACCCTGTATCTATCTGTACCAAATATGAAAGAAATTTACAGGGTGTTTCCAAAGTTATGGTTTATGAAAATGAGAATAAGTATTGCATTAATTGAATTTTAACTTTAAAAGTTTAGTAATATGTAGGACGAGATGTGCATTTATAAAAATATGGCAGTAGAATGTCTGATCCAATTTAAAAAAAATCTGATGTACAGCGTGTTGCGTTGCGGATTTTCAAATTTTACAAATTTTTCTTAATCCGTGTCTGGATTATAACTGTAGTATAGTTCTTACATTTTACGATTGAGCTACTAAAAAACGATACCTGCACCAAATATGAAAGAAATCTATCAGGTATTTCGAAAGTTACTGCTTGTGAAAATGAAAAAATGCATTTGATGTAATTTGACATTAAAACTCCAGTAGTAGAATGGGATGTGCACTTAAAAAATCCGTTCTTTTCAAATATTCATCCCAATTTGAAAAAAGGGTATTGTTTTGGGGATTTTCAAATTTTACGAATTCTTCTTAATCCGGATCTGGATTTTAATTGCATTTTTTACACTATATGATTGGGCTATTAACACACTATACCTGTACAAAGTATGAGAAAAATCTACAGGGTGGTTCTAAAGTTACGGCTTATCAAAATATTGGCCGAAATGGATGAAACACCCCGTATCACCCCATTAAAGGCGTTAGACCCAGTAACCAAGGTTATTTGGAATCGCCTAAGTACCCTCTATTTACAGTTAACGTATGTCGGTTTAACTATGAAACACCCTGTATACTGAAACATCCAAATTTTCGATATTGTTTTCGAAATTGTGAACTTAGCATACACTTTAGAGTAGCAAAGATTTTTTTATCGTTTTCTATAACCTAAGAGTTTAGTTTCAGCGATATCACATTTTATGAGAGCTTTTGATCTAAATGTGGCTCTGGCAACTGGGAAATTAGCTGAATATTTTTTACTTACGACATATATTTCCAACAGAACAACATTTTCCAAGTTCATATTTTCGGTAACATCCTAATTTCACTGGAACCCCTAACCATTCTGGGCAATCCAAAATGGCACACATAAATTTATCACTAAAAAATGTAAAAGTTTTAAATAGTGATATTTTTGATACTAGGATATAAATTTTTTGCGTTGAATTTTTATAGAGTCAATTTTAATAACCTGTTTTCTTAATTTTGTTAATAGTGCAAAGAACAAAAATCGACGACCTCCAAAATGTAATTCGGTTTTTGTCCTATAAATGTGGAAAAACTATTTTATAAATTTTTGGCATTTAAAAGTATCTCAAATTATTTGTGTATTTTAGTAACGAATTCGGGTTTATATTTTATTTTTGTGCACTATATGCATTTAACCTTGTCTATTTCTATCAAAAAAGGAGTATAAGATTGTTGAAGTTGAATTTTGCGAGTAAACACGTTCTATCTGGGTGTCACTCGTTTGTTTACATTGTTAACACTAAAATTAAGCAACTTACTTGCTTCCTCCCTATTTAGATATATTTTATATATACTTGTCCCCACATGTATTGAATTATATCGGTTCAGATGCGTGTCGGAAGCTCTACAAGAAACAATCCAACCCTGATTTTTTTATTCGTGGAGCCGTCATTCCTAGATCAGTTTCGTCATTGGTATGCCTCATCCGTAGGAAGTAGACAGATCGACACGGCATCCAAGCTTGAAGAAAATATCGGGACTACTAAGCTTGGGTTGGATTGTCTCTTGCAGTCTCTTATAGAGCTTCCGACATTCATCTGGTCCGATGTAATTCAATACCTGTGGGGGCAAGTAGCCCAGGAGTAGTTGTTTTTGGTTCAGATGCCGTCCAAGCCTTCGATATATTAGTGCAGGTCAGGAGTCGGAGTGACACCCTTTTTTCCGGACAGGCCAATCTAGTCTCCCCGCCCCGTTAGAGGTCGCTGAAACCGAATCCCATTCAAAAAGGCCAAAAACCACCCCCTAGAGGGGTTAAACGCGCTTTACAAGGTTTCCCTGTAGAAAAACACAGTTTCCTCCCACTTTCGAGGATGCTTAGCACGGTGGTGGTGTTATAAATTTTTTTTAAATATCAGCGGCAAATATATATCCCCTTGTTTTCGAGGATGCTGAGCACGATGGTCGGGCTGAATATTGCTTCCCACCCCCACCAACCCCTCCACCTAAATCTGTGGCTGAGAGTGAGGCTCATCGAATGCTCACAAATACTTATACAGTGTGTTCACGGATGGGGTTCGCAAGAGGAGAAACTTTTTTATTTTTAGTTTTAACGAAAAATCTCATTCTTGATAAAAAGTTTCGCTTGTTCTAAAACCTAAAATGCAACTATCAGATGTCATATTTTTGCAGTCGTATACGAGGTTTGTCACAAAATATGAATTTTGCTCAAGAGTAAAATACCTTTATTTTTGAAAAATAAAAAAAGTTATTAAAAAAGACTTATTTCTAACGAAATTTTACGTCAACATACCGATTTTGATACTCCGACTATAAACACATCACGGATGGGGTTCACAAGAGGAGAAATTTTTTTATTTTTAGTTTTAAGGAAAAATGTCATTCTTGATAAAAAGTTTTGCTTGTTCTAAAATACCAAAAACTAAAAAAATTCATGTTTTACTAACCCTGCCTCATTTTATAGCCAATTTTATGTAAAAGCGTATAAACTTTTGCACTATAAGTTCGAAAATGTTACAATAATCTAGTAAGTGACGTTTATGTCAATAAAGTAGTGGGTGACGTTTATGATGAAAGTAATAATACTTATTTAAATTGTCATTCTGTTTCAACAATGCTAACTTTTCAACAAATAATATATCTGGTGAAATGCTATGGTATTGGGAATGTTTCGTACAATTATTCCATTAAATTATATTTAATGAAAAATATCCAGATATACACATTTCTGGAAATTCTATGAGACAGGATCGGTTGAATACAAAAAGAAATCGAAAAAGGCATACCGTGAAGACGATGATACAGCTACTGCATTGGCTATGAATTCAGTATAGACAAATCCTAAACTGAGTTTACGAAAAGGAGAAGAGGAAATTGGTTTTAGCAAGAACCATTTACAGAAAGTATTCAAGGATAACAAAATTCATCCATTTAAACCAAAATTTATTCACACCTTAAAAGATCGTGATTATACGACGAGGCTCGACTTTTGTGCAATGATTGGTGAAAAACTTATGGATGACCGGTTCTCTCACTACAATAATTTATTTTCTGATGAAGCAACGTTCACGACAAATGGAACTATTTCATCCCAAAACTGTCGATATTGAGCTAGTGATAATCCTTATTACAGGATTCAATGTAAAATTCAATTTGCTAAAAAAATAAATGTTTGGTGTGCTGTATTACCAGACCGAATAATCGGACCATATTTTCTGGAGGAGTCATTAAATCAGGAAGTATATTTGGATTTGCTGGACAACTTTTTAATATCTAAATTAGATGATCTTCCCTTAGAGAAAAGGCGTAAAATGTATTTTCAGCATGATGGCTGTTCGTCACATTCGACTTTGCTGATAAGAGGATGGCTGGATGAATATTTCCCGGAATAATGGATAGGACGGCATGGACCGTTATTTTTTCCACCCCGATCACCCGACCTAACAATTTTGAATTTTTTTTATGGGGCTACCTAAAACAGAAAGTTTACCAAACAAATTTATACCACAATATTAAAGATCTTAAACGAGCAATAATTAATGCAGTAAATAAAATCACCCTAGACATGCTAAAAAAGGCTTACAAAGAATTTAGAAATAGAGTGGAAAGATGTTTTGGAGTTGATGGAAGCTACGTCGAATATGTTTTTTTTCATTTTTTTTTTGTATATTTTTCTTTATGGTTATTTTTGTTATTGATTTTAATTAAAAGTTACTGTTGCATTAGTAAAACATTAATATTATTTAGTTTTTTGGGATTTTAGAACAATCAAAACATTTTATCAAGAATAACATTTTTCGTTAAAACTAAAAATAAAAAAGTTTCTCCTCTTGTGAACCCCATCCGTGGTGTATTTTCTTAAAGTAGGAGTATCTTATTCAAAATCGGTATGTTGACGTAAAATGTCATTAGAAACAAGTTTTTTTAATAACTTTTTTTTATATTTCAAAAATATAAAATTGTTAATTACAAAATGAAATTGCAATATAAACAGAAATACATAAAGTAAACAATTTTAGTAATACTATTTACAAGAACATGAAATAATGATTTTTGTGTGGAACATGATGGTGACGGTAACCTAAGTAAGAGCATTTGTTATAAATCAAAAATGTTTATAATGTTTCCTATTAATCATTCTTTCATGTTCTTGCAAATTGTATTACTAAAATTGTTTACTTTGTAATGTATTTTTGTTTCTATTACAATTTCATTTTGCTGAAACATTTTCTTTTCAAAATTGTATGAATCTGTCAAATTTTACGACAACGGCCTACTAGATTCGTTTTTTTCTCGAATAAACCGTCAAACATTTTTTATTTTGCATAAATCTCGCAAGTTTTACAAAATACACCTCACAAACCCTATATCAGCAAAAAGCTCTTAAAAAATGCCATGCAATGATGTAGTAAAATATAGGGTGAAAAGTCGAGTTATTGCTATTTGTAATTTGTAATTTTCAAAAAATCGTAGTAGGCGATAGAACATCGACTCCGAGTTCATCTATTTCTCGAAAGATGCGCTAAAGCTTAAGGAATCGACTGGAAAAAGATGATTAAGTTATCTTGAACAGTTCTGAAGTTCTGATTTTTTTTGTGGATCTCTGCACAACGCTATTTTGACACATAAATTGACATAAGTCAAAAACTATTGCAAATAAGTCGAACAAACGTAGGTGCATTATATCGACAATTTAATGGCATATCTAAATATGTAACAAAAATGTGAGGTTGCCATTTAAAAAAACAGAACTTAGTTGTGTATCTTATTTGGGACATCCTGTGTATAAATAGAAATATTTTTAGAGTGTCCCTCATTGTCGGACCTATCGTTTAAAAAAACATCAAATCGATACTCAAGAAGTTATGGAGCATGCACACACCCTTGGGTCACCCTGTATCATATATATGTTTTACACGTGAAAGCCTTAAGGGACTTACGAATTTTCTTTGAATTTCATTTTCGTCCTTTGATAGTATTTGCCGAAAAGTAGTTTGAAATTAATTTATGTCTTTTTGTTTTCCCGAATTAATTTTTGTAAATTTGGTAAATTGATAAACCATTTATTTATTTTATGTACATATTCTTTCAAATATTAAGTTCCGAATCGAATATTTAATTTATTTTATTTTTGTTCAGGGTTAAAAGGGTGGGCTCTGAAATATATTTTTAATTTAATTGTAAATAGTTTTCGTAAGATGCGTCAGTTTTACCTGAGTGGTTTATAATTGCGCTTATTTAACTGTGTATTTCCCCATCTCTCTTTTTAGCTTCCGAAAATTCTTTTCCGTTTCAATAGCGACTAAAGACCGTTATTGGCACACTCTGATAAACTAGTCTGAGATCAACAAGACCCCTAGAATATCCGTAACTCCATCTGAAACTACCTGCGCCCCTAAAACGCCGTTTCTGAGTGTTGTGGAGTAAACCACATTAAATAATCTGGCGTCCGAGCGTTTTTCGATATAAGGCGTCACGTGTAAGGGTAAAAACACAGTGGAGCAGGGCAGGTCGCTGGTAGCCTAGCTGGTCGCTCACTAGCAGGTCGGCGCGTTAAAGATGAAGAGTTACTTACAAAAACTTACGTATTACAACACTACTGTCTGTACTTCACAGAGAAAACGAAGTGAATGATTCTATATAGACCACGCAGTGTTGCCAGTGTTAACAAAGTAAAAAGGCGCCATCGATCAGTATGAATTTATGGAATAAAGCAAAATAAACTTTATTATAGATACTCAAGAATAAAAAGTAATCAAAAGTAAATAAATACACACGTAAAACGTATAAAATAAAATTTCCTTAATGGCAACACCGAACACGTCAAATAAAACATGTCAATGCGCGTGCACGAGTCGGGGCATCCTCGCTCTAAGCGATGTAAACAATCGACTTGGCAATTATATCAGCTTACAGCTAAGCTCTCTGCTACTATCCCAGCTAACTGCTATGTTCCACCGTGTACACGCCCGTAAGTATTCACGCTTTAATTCTACTTCGCTCTAAGCGAGTAAGCAACCAGCTAAGCTACCAGCCACCTGCCCTGCTCCACTGTGTTTTTACCCTAAGGCACAATTTTTACTTAGAGGCAAGAAAAAGCCTTACACACGATAAAGAGATTGGATTGTGTAATATTCATTTTGTAATTCTTCACTACACCAAATCTCGCATTTAACTGCAGTACATTATAATCTAGTTTAATACTAATCACGATTATCTACATCTTTTGACCAAAATCTGACCTTGGTCCTATGCAGTGGTCGTGGAAATACCGAAATTCAAAGAAGCAGCAATAAGAAATTGCAGGATATTTTCATATTTATAACGTGATTACTATTGTAGAGGTTTCGTGTGCTTTTTTTTCAATCTTTTTAAATCTAGTTTAAGTCAAGTTTGTCTTGTAATATTTTGTTTAATTCATTCTCAAAGTTAGTCGATTTGGGATACTTTCACTACTGACAGTAAAAAATGATACAATATTTAAAAAATTATTACAACACCAACTTAACACAGATCTTTATCTTCATTCATGCGTTTATCTTATTTTGTCATTTTGAATTAATTGTAGATTTTCTAGTGCTCTACAAGCTCACAAATTTTGGTCAGAGTACGGACTCTTGGTGGTATCTCAGATTTATGCTTGGTGTACGGTGAGGAGTACTAACCGTTTCTTCCCTGCATAGAAAACAAAAATTTACATACGCGTGTCTGCATATACAGCCTACATAACAAGCAGCATAGGTATCATCATCAGTAAGTGTCTCTGAAACTGGAATACTGTTGCCTCTGAACGTGCAAGTGTTATTTTTCACTTCGAAATTACAATTGTATTTGACAGGACAATCACGACCTTCTTTAGTTACTGGTTTACATCCCAAATCTTCGTATATAAGGTTTCCCATAAAATCACAATTATCTGAAAAAATATATTATAGTTAACTTATCACTTTAGTGCTATTTAATTAAAAACATAAATTACAGGCGACCCCGTTATTTTTTGACCTTTCATAAACACATATAACTTTTGGACTAATTTAAATATTGAAATGAGATATTCAGCAGTAGTATTCGCCATTTTTGGTCTTCTTTCGTTTCACTGAAACCGTATTTTCGGGAATAACAAATTTGTAATTTTAATTAGAACATCCTGTATATTCTTGAAAGTGCCGTATTAGTCATAGTAATTATAAAGGGTGATGTTTTATAAGCACTTAAAATGAATACTGCACGTTGAGATGTTACGAAAGAAAATAATGTTTTACATACTTAGTAAATCATTTATTTTTTAACAACTAAGGTACACGTGAGGTTTTTTAATAAAAATGTTTACCTTAAGTCAAAAAGTTAGGTAAATGATAATTTTTACTGAAACTAAATCGTATCGAACAACGAAAAATGTATTCGATTCGAACGTTAGTTTTCTGCTAAATTTATGATGAGTTATATAATCTACAATATGCACTTGGTCTCGAATGTTTATTTTCAAAATTTATTGTTTTTTACCCAAAATACAAAAAAAAATTGCAAAATTAAGTACTCATTTTGATAACCTGTAATTAGTTTGGTTGCAAAACAGTGAGTTGAAGCCAAGCCCCGTGGGTTAAATAGTTATTGCATAATTAAGCAACAAAAAAAGCGTGGACTTCTGTCGCATTTGCTATAACATCCACACTGGTCTCGATTTTTTTACACATATTAGGCACCCCCCACAATAATTTCCAATAGTTTTTTTATTTTTTTTTCAATTTGACGCCCTACAGAATTTTTGTAAGAAAAAAATATATTTTTTCTAAATAACAAATTCCATTTGTTATTTATTCCTATACATTTTCCGCCCCAGATCCATACTTTCCGAGATATTCGACGATGAATGCGAAAAAATACGACTTTTTTCGGTAATTTTTCAGTTTTTTATTAATAACAATATGAAGAGGGAAGAATCGCGTCAGGTGACTAGGTTTTTAGAAATCAGCGCATTTTTTAGAAAGCACTTGGTCCCCAAGTGTGGTAAGCCAACAACCAACACTAATTTAACTGGACTATAGAGTATAGGTACCATCACCACTACTTCTTAGAACTGCACATCATAAAAAGCAATAAAAACAAACTGACAATGAACCGATACCTAACCAGTTTTAAGAAAAAAATGTCAAGGTGTTTAACTCGAATCTATCAAAAACTTACTTGAATGCGTTGCTCCAAATATTCAAAAGTTTAGTATAACCCGATAAGAAGACGTGTACTCTGAAAGTATCAGAACTGTGAAGTTTAAGTGATACAAATTAAGGCAAAAATTTTTTGGGACAAAGATGTCAACAACAATAATTTTTTCGGATTATAGTCTAAGCTGATCAAATACAGGGTGTTATATTTAGGCATTACGGTGGAAAAATAATGTAAAATTTAACATAAATAAAAATAACTCCAAAACTAAACGATTCGGCTGATTCCATAGGTTTCGAAGTTATTGGTTTTCTTGCAAGTGCTTCAATTTTTAGAAATATCAAAATATCTCGAAAACTAAAAAGCTTAGGTATAGGGAATACTTAAGAAAGTTTATCATTCAAAATAATTTTAAAATGTAGCCTTTATCAACACACATATCCATGAATAAACAAAATTTTCAAAATATTAACCGTTTAGCCATAATGGACTGTCGCGTCTACCGTGACTTACACTGTATAATGAAAAATGCAAATTTTCGATTTTGTTTTCGAAATTGTGAACTTAGAGCACTATAGAGCAGCAGATTTTTTTTATCATTTTCTACACCCAAAAAAGTACCTAAGAGCCTAATTTCAGCAATATTACATTTTATGAGAGGTCAAATATCTGACAACTGGGCTAAAGGTATTAGGATCAACTTAAAATTTTTATTTCCTAGATGTTTAAAAAATATTATTTCGTCCTGAAAATAACGAATTTTTTATATATGGTTGTTTATACACATGTAATGACTTCAAATAATCGTCCACACTTTCTTCAGCAAACATTATACGACTTTGGGTGCATTTTTATTCGATTATTAATTTTATTTTATGTTTAGTAAAGTTTTGAAAAAAATTGTACGTAATCCACATTTATTTATTTTTTCTATAATTAACCAATTACACCTGTGTAACCTGACAAATCAAAGAATAATTTTATTTTTGCTATTCATCTATTAAAATTTAAATAACTCTTTGTCTTCCCCACCACTGTCTAATCCAATATAATTTTCAAAATAAAAATGGTATAGAACTTACCTTTATCAGCGTAACTTAAAGTAATTGATAAACTTAATAAAAAAATTGTAACGATCTGCATTTTGGAAACTTTCTCTGCTTTCTCTTCTTCATACAACGATTATTTCAACAAAACTATAATTTCAAAGTTTTAACCTTTAAGACAGTTATCTGTTGGGACTAGTTAAAGATTAACTGAAGAATAACAACTGATGTAATATCTTTTATAATACAGATAAACTTGTTTACAGCGCTCATTTGTTATTTGATTATTTTATTGAAATCTATTAATTATAATAATAGTAAAGCAGTGAGTTAATATTTTCGTTTTTATTTTTTAAATCGTGTTACCCACTTCTTCAACGCGACGCTACGCGACTGAGATAAGTGATGAACGATATCACTTTGCTGTGAAAATAAAAGCCACAGTTAATGAATTAGTGATTTGACATAAGCTATTTACTTGCCTCAAATGGGCCAGGATGTTCCTAAGATCAACCGAATATTGGAAATAATACCGACATAATGAACAAATTATACATGGATTTAACTTCTCCTCAACACCATGAACAACAGCTACAACAGAACAGTTCTCACAAAAGATAAGTTAACCCCTTAACGTGTGCCCTCGAGTTAATTCGAGAGCGCTAAACAGACCAAACTATGCACACTGGAGATAATTCGAGAGGCATCGTATTTTATGCTGCTGTAATTTTCACACTCGAATATAAACGGGAATCGAAAGTAACAATATTAAATATTAATATTAAATATTAAAGTTAAATAAAAAAAATCGTTTTATTGATATTTATCATTTACATAGGATTACTACATATAAGCTAAAACATTTGTTTATTCAAGAATAAAATATAGCCTTTTACCAGAGAACAAAAGAAGGCACCGACTGCGCGCCGTCTGCACTCTTGACGACTGAATGCGATCCGTCGTATTTTCCTAAATTTATACATATAAAGGCCATTGTTTCTTTTATTTTACACTTACAATTTACCAGGATATACCAGGATATTGTCACGTATCCCAAATATAGTTAAAATATTTGCGAAAAGTCAAAATCTCCTTAGAACAGTTTATTTATCAAAACTATAATAATACAAGTTTATTTATATAATTAATCGAAAACCCAAACATCTAACCAAACCAGGTCGCGCCGCTAAATTTCGCGGATGTGCAGAATCACGAAAGTCAAGGTTGGGTGGCTCAAGCACGAGCCTAACCTAGACAGAAAAGTAGATCAATTTTACCAAAATAATGATTCTGCACATTCAGCTATCTTTGGTTTTAAAAACGTTCCAAGGGAAAAGAAGAGAGTTAGTCGGTAGTCAGGTAGTCAGTTAGTCGGTTAGTCGGGTAGTCGGTCCTTGGCTACGAAGGGGGTCTCCTACCGAAAAGGTGACCGCCAGAAGGAAATTCGGCTAGAATAAAGAAATTCACGTTTAAATTAATTACATACATAAAGTAAGAAGTAATAGTCCGCGAGTTACGGTCCTGGTTTGGGAACGAGAACCTTCAGCACGATAGGGCAAATTGGGAGAAGCGGGACCAGCCCTTTACCCGACATGCTTAGGTAAGAGATAATTGTTAGCATTTTGTCATTTATTAATTTATATTTATCTGAAGGGTGACCCAATAAAGTTGTATTTGTTTTGTACTTCTTGTTTTATTTCTCAGAGTGAGTGGTGGTACTAAAGAGTAATAACTGCTAAGTTTTCAGGGAGAGATCCCCATAACTTCGTAAAGGTCGAAAAGGCGTTTCGCCCTGGATACGTAGCAGCGACACGTAGGCCAAAATCGGACCTCGTGACAATATACCAGGAATTCAGCGAATTCTACAGGAAATTCCCCCTATATAAGCGACAGCAGGAATATTTGTTAATTGTACGTGACAATTCCGGTCTTTTAATTCCTTTAGAAATAACAAGTTTGTCATGTTAACATGAAAATAATAATGTGACGAAAACCGGAATATGTTTTACTATTTACAGAATCGTTACATTGATTTAACTGGAATATTCCAGTTATTTTAACGAACTACCTTACTTCTACCGGAGCTGTAATTTCGACTTAACAGGAATTTCCTGTTCAATAAAGAAACTAGATAGTTGAATTCGAAGCTTCGAACTTCAGTTTTTTCAAGAATTTCCAGTAATTAACACTAAACTAAAACAGGAATTACTTTATTTATACCGAAACTGTAGTATCGGTTTAACAGAAATTTTCCGTTGAATTAAAGAACTTTCGTTCATACATTGTAGTACTAGTTAGTTGTATTCGAAGTTTATAATCTGAGCTTTTATAGGAATTTCCTGTAGTTACCTAGTATTTAACTGGAATTTCTTGCATTTCCTGCATCTCGACTAGGCCATGTCTGAAGACCATATCGGAGTAGCAAGCTCATAGTAGAATCGTTTGCGTTAAAGCAAGGATTGAGAGCGAGGAAAGACCTACGCCATTTTCACTTAAATAACAAAATCAAAATTGCAATTTTTAAACAAATACTTATCCATTTCTCAAAAGTGGCATATAGTGGAGTCGATCTGGCTTTCGAAAACAGACTGATGAAATCGAGTAATTTGTTTTCCCAATCGATGAAATCAGTTCCCCCCATCATTCCTGCATGAAATGTTCGACCCAGGCGGCGGTGGAGGAGGGGGAAATCCTCTATCTAAAGAACTTGAAAACGGTTTTTTCGACAAATCTCAGCCGAGTTTGATCTCACAAAAAATTTTCTTACCAAAATTGAAGAGCTTGACAAAATACGTAATCTCGTTCCAAACTGAACCCGAAAACTTAATTAGTTCGCGAACAACTATGCAAACGAAAATACAAACATATAATTTGACAAATTTACTATTTCTAGTAGTGTCTTCCTTTACCAGGATCGATCCAGCATAGTCCACCCCACACTTTGAGAACGGTCGCACTGGTGTTACTCTATAATTAGGAAGATCACCCATAAATAGGGTGTAGGATTCACCTTAAAACAAACGATGCACTCTTTAATCACGCATTTGACCAAAATCTTACCCTTTAGTGGCCAATATTTAAGACGTAGAATTGATAACAACAATATTGAGCTCCAGCATGTAAATTTCGTATGTGTTCGGATCGAACTAATAATTTTGTTAAATAATGATCATAAGGAAGTATTATTGGATGCTTATGATCATAATCTAGGTTGGAATGTTTAAATCTTCCATGTACTCTTAATAAACCGTCGTGATCTAAAAATGGGTTTAATCTCAAAATTTTACTAGACCTTGATATTGTTTTTGAGATTCGTAATGCCTTAATTTCATCGAAAACATATTGAGATTGTAACATAAGAAGTAATCTCTTTAAAGCTAATTGTAATTCTTCCGAAGTTACATTATTACTCTCAAAAACCCTTTTATTCAATGCTATTTTTTTAAACCTTAATATTCGTGCTACAACCTTTTGTAATGTATATAAATTTGAGAATCTATTTAAATTTAGATTTTCAACTAATTGCTGTGTTACTAAAATTACTGATGATGATTTTAAATCTGGCAACTCTATATCATTTAACAGAACAGAAGAAAGGTATTCATCATTCCGCTTTAACAAAAACTGTGGCCCATGCCACCAAATATAAGCGTCAATTAAGTGTTCAGGTGCTATTCCTCGTGATAATTTAATTATCAGGGGCACTATTTTCGCTTGTTGTCCCCATTCATAATTTTGAGTTAATTCATTAATGTTAGCCACTCTGCTTGCAACAAATGTTTTTAACTTATTGTTATCAGTTTTTAACCACGCGAGTATAATTGTTGAATCCGAATAAAATGTAATTAAGCTCAATATTTAGAGAATCTATAACTGAACTGGCTAACTTTGCAAGTAAATAGTAAAAAAGTTACAGGTATAATGCTAGTTTGACCCCACTACAAAGACCATTTTGGTTTTCAACGCACAACAACAAAATGCTCAGCTCTGGGCGGCCCTGAATTTAGTTGAAGAAAATATACTTATTTAATGGATTTTTTGTGTAAACTTACAAAAGCCAAAGGATAACTGAGAAGAAACCACAAAATATATTTTCCAATCGAATTGATTAACTGAAAAATATACTGAAAGTGGGTGCGCCTAAAACTACATTAATTTCATTCATTGAGGCTCTTTTACAAAAGGAAAATTTTTTGTTTGCATAATAACCGGTATTAGCGACTTGTATAAAGCGGGATCATTTTGTTCTGCAATTAAAGTAGGAAGTAGGAAGTTAGACAAATATTGTCTTCAGTAGTGAGGGCTAGGAAAATATTCATACAGTGATACACTGTGCTTGTGTTCGCACTTGATTTTTGATTTAGTGAATAGTAGGTGGTAGGTGATTTGTGGCGTTAGTTTATTTCAATTAATATTATTCTTGGCTTCCGTGTATATACATGCTATTTTTTATTTTGAAACATTGTTACAGTGTACTTCTTATTTATTTATTCGGTGTCAATTTCAATATCTTTTGTCCTTGGGAAAATACAGTTTTTTTTAAGTGGATCTAAAGAATCGGAACAATCACTAACTGATATTCCAATGGATTATGTGGTATCAGGTTGTAGTCCCAAAGATTCCTGGCATCAAAAAGGGGCCACGAGGTATTGCGCCTTCCGCCCTATTTTTGTGTATTTAACCCCATAGAATTAATTTGGGGACAACTTAAAAAAAGAATAAGGCGTCATAAATTTGATGGGTTGATAGCAAATTTGGTAAAAGAAGAAATTAACAAAATTTCAGCTGATGATTGGCAGAAAAAAATCAAACATGTCATCAAAGAAGAAAATTCTTATATAACGAGTCCGACCAAATTTTTTATCAATGTTGATGACAGTAATTCCGATGGTGAGGGTTGAGATAGGGTAGGTAAGCTTAATTAATTTATAATATTTATTACTTTATTCACCGTGTTTTTCATTTTAGAATTAAAATTTGAGACAAAATTTTAATTAGCAACGTTTCTGAATCTCACAAGAGATCAGAAAATGAAGCTATAGGCCAGGTGGAGTGGTCAACCTCTATTCAAATCTAATATGCGTTATAGAAATTAAAATGTAAATTCATATTAAAGAAAGTTAATCAATATAGAAATTTTACGCAAATTACCCCTAACGATCTCCTGTAACTTGGTTATTGGATCTTTGCACAGAGGTCCTAATAGACAAAATATCATTTTATTTTTATGTATATGGACAGTGTGCGGTGTTTTCGATATTAAAATACTCAAAAATGTCCAGATCAATTAGCATTTCTTCTATTGGCGGTATCCTTTGCTGTTTTTATAGCGTTTTTTCTTTCTCATAAAGCGGTGGGTTCTACTATATATTAAGTTTGAAGTTAAGTAAGGACTTTTTACCGATGGAAGACAATTGTTTGGAGGAGGAGCGAAGCGATGACTCAAATTATTGTCTGACATCGGTAACATTTACCGTTCAACATGCTTATAACTTTTTTTGCACGATTGGACAATAATAAACTATTAAATTATCCATTTTTTTATATTCAAAATTTCGATTCATTATATCAAGATACATGTTATGGTTGCTAGGTAGTTAGTAGGATGCATAATATAGAACATGGCTTTTTGCTGTCGCTTAAAATAGTGTTATGTCAATAAGTTTGGTTTTAGAGTATTTCTTATTGATTATTATTATAATTTTTAAAATATGGGCGATGAAAGTGAATTTGAAGGAATAGAACGGGCATGGCAAGAAGGATGTACCGCAAGAATTCCTGAAAAATCAAAATTTCAGTATGAGAATATCTATAAAATTATGAACAGTAAGGACAAGTCTGAACGGTACGTGAAAATTCTGAACGGTAAGTGAATTACTTACCGTTCAGAAAATTTTGACGTTAGTAAATGCTACTTACTGTCATCAAAATAGAAATGGTAAATAGTCAAAAATGACCAATCGTGCAAAAAAGATAATTACAAAGGTCTTCTGATGAGTAATTCCTGGTCGTACCTACGAGATGTATTTTTTAAAGAATGTCACATAATTTCCATATTTATTATTTTTATTTGTTAACAATCTTTCAATGTCCTTTTTAAAAGCAAGATTAAATCAAAATTATAATATCTTTTCAATTTTAATAGAAGACGATGTAGATATTAAAGGAGGCCTTGGGATATCCCTACATGTTAGTAGTGGCGGTAAAATGCATTCGCATTGGGACTTTTTCATAGAACCATCATACCATTGGTATTCACCTTGTATCCTTTCACCTAATTTTAAAGTTTTGTCTCCATATCTACATGTGAGATCTGTAAAAAATAAAAGATTTTACTATAGTTCCATATTATTAAAAAAATAAAAATAAACGAAAAAACTAATAAACAGGTAAAATAAATGAGCGCGCTGGTGCACTTTCGACTGTTAGAACATAAATATTCGCCGGTTCCGCTGCGTTTTTACAGTTATTTCCTATTCTACCACCAAACAAGTAATACCGCACTAAGGCAGGTATCGTGTATTTAAATTATCTAGTTTTTTAATATCATCTTATAGTCCTTTTAAAACAACTTTGGTTGCACGTCATCAATGACGTAACAATAATTTAAAAGTACTACCACCTACAGAATATTTAACAATAAAACTAATCATGCGAAATTGATTTTAAATGTCACAAATGCACTTGAATATTCATTAAATTTAAATCTTAAACGTATATTTCCTTAATATTAATACTCAAAAGATCTTACTTCACAGTAAATATTTGTTAAAATTGCTGCATTTTGAACTTATTGTTTTTCAATGTTGGTGAAGTTGCTTGATGAAAAACAGCGTTGCCGCTATTATTATTTTATAAGTGTCATTAAGTGAGGTTACGTTGACATCGCTATTCTATTTAAATATTGTTCTTGTGAATTGTGTACTTTTCGTGAATTTATAAAAAAACTGTTCTTTTAAGAGCAAATTTACTGTCAAAGAAAATGTCTAAGCAGTTGAAGAGTCGTTGTAAACAACTTATAGCTTCCTTATTAACTTATTTTGAACAAGAACGTGATAATAATGGACCAATGGTACCTTTAGATGCTGTTAGAGAAGTAAGTTAGAATACACATATATTGAATTAAGTTAATAAATAATTTCTATTGGACAAAATACAAATAAAAACAAAAGTAATATTTAAATACTTATTATTAGCAAATGCAAGTATTATAGCAACATGTAACTTTGAAGTCATTGCTAGAGATATTAAAAGAAAAAGAACTATTTAATGGATGTGTTGCTTCTTTATGGAAGTTGCTAAAAGAAATTGGTTTTAAATGGAAAAAAGATGAACCAAGGCGCGGGCTAATGGAACTTTCTGATATTGCTACGAAAAGGGTTGAGTTTTTGAGAAATTATATCAAAGAAAAAGAAGATCGTTTATATCAGTTTGTGTTCATTGATGAAACATGGATATTTAAGAATGGAACAGAAGCACAAAAGTTGATGGCAAGAGGTAAAAAACATGTATTATTATATTTTTGCAAAAATTAATTTTTTGGAATTTTTGTAATAAATAGTTTAGAGAAATGTTATATAAGAAGAATAAATTTAATAACAATACATTTTTGGTATTTATTGCATTTACATGTCTTTTTTTTCGATTTGGCAACGCTGTGCATCTAACACGTAATAACATTTATGACGTAGTTGATGACGTGCAACTAAAGTTGTTTTAAAAGGACTATATAATGCAAGTGGCAATATTTTGTGAAAACAAAAAAGTAAACATGCTTTACGTTAATAAAATAAAAAAATTATAAAAACTTACCTGAAGTTGTATCTATTTTGGGGTTAGGCGGTAAAGTTTTATCATTGGCTGAAGCTGAAAAAAAAACATCCAAATAAAAATGAATGAAATCCAAATAAAAATAGGCCCTAAATAAAATAAACAACACCGGTTACCAGATATCGATTTAAAAAAAGTCAAGTAAATAGTATAAGTGCCAAATAAATTTGAAAAAGTTATTAAAACAATTTTGTCGGAATAATGCCAGTTTAAAAGTTAGAAATGCTAGTTCTGCTTTTAGCTCAGTTGTCAGAGAGTTTGACCTCTCGCACAAAATGTGATATCGATGAAACTTGGCACTTAAGTACTTCACAATTTCGAAAATTTGGTTTTTCCATTATATCTCGAAACAAAAAAATTTCGAAAAACTAATAATATGAAAGAGCGGAAAATTTTACTAAAAATTATATTATAAGTTATTTTAAAAAAAAATTGTATTACTATAAAAAATTATTAAAAATAAGAAAGCAAATTCGAAAACACTACGCGCGCCGATCCGTTGAATACAAATATTCAGGCGAGGCGTTCGGAAAAAATTGAAGTATCTTTGCCTAAAATGTATGCAAAGAAAAAAAAGAAAGCATTTTAAAGAGGAGACTCCAAGCTTTCTCAGGAAGCCATTAGTTTTTAATTTTTTTTTGTTTTCTGATAGAAAATTTGACCGGAAGTTATAATTTCTAAAATTCTTACTGATTTTTATATAACTGAAAATATCTAATAGAGGCACAACAAAAAAAATCCTTTTATATTTATCAACATTGTCTCTGTTTAATAAAACATGTTTTAAAATTATCATTTTTTTACAGCATTCATTCGACGCATCTTTTATTTTCACAATAGTGTTGCTTTCTTTTTTTTTCTTTGCGTACAGGCAAATATACAATTTTTTTAAATAACTTGTAATATAATTTTTAGTAAAATTTTCCGCTTTTTAACGTGGTGCTATTAGTTTTTCGAAATTTTTAATTTTTTTTTTGAGATATAATTGAAAAACCAAGCAGCAAAGATTTTTTATCGTTTTCTACCCCTAAATATCCTTCTCTGGCAACTGGGCTATTTACAAAGTTCAAAAATTCAAAAAAAAGTAAAATGAGTTAAGAATATAACGTTTCGAAAATGATTGCACCTAAACAACCACTCCTTGGACTACTTTCCCCTACAGGTAATTCCAGACGCATGTTGGAACCCAAACTTTGACAGGAACAAATCTAACCCTTTGATTCTGTTATTAAATGAGTTTGTCATTTCTAGACGGTTGTGCCTCATCAGTAGAAAGTAGACAACTCAACATGGAGTCTTAAATCTCTTAAACTCTTTACATTGGAGGACGTATTTAGCACGAATAAATTATAACGTCATCTTCATTTTAATAACGGAATCAAAATTGCAGAAATATGTATTACCTGTACCTATGGGAATTCATTTGTAAAATCTATACTTGGAAACATTAAACTGATCAAATAATTGAAGCTATCTCACAAAAAACTTTCGAATTATTTCTGTTTTTTTTTTCTGTTATTAAAGTTGCATTTTCCTCTCACTAATTATGTAGAATCAAAATTGCAGAAATATGTATTATAGTTGCCTTCAAAATAAGTTGGACAAATTGTTTTGATCGTTTTAACTTATAATTTTTATTTCTAAAGAAATGCTATTCATATATATTTTTTTAAACATTACTTTTCTACAGATAAGATAACAACTCATAAAAACACTTTCTTTTTGAAGGAATATGCCGGTAACTTAACACAATCAAAACAATTTGTCTAACTTATTTTGAAGGCAACTATACCTGTACCTATAGGTGTTCATTTAAAAATCTATACTTGGAAACATTAAACTGATCAAATAATTGAAGCTTTCTCCCAAAAAACTATCGAATTATTTCTGTATTTTTTTTCTGTTATTAAAGCAAAGATGTATTTTGTTGTGAACAGTTTATTACAGCTGACCATTCAAATATGACAAGAAATACACAAAAAACTCAAACTTTACTTTAATTAAAAGTTAAAGAATATGTTGAATTATTTAAATTCAAACGATATTTCAAGCAGATTGTTTAGAACATTTCGAAATGAAAGAAATGCCTCAAGGAATTATAATGGTTCTCAACTTCTATTTCCTATTTACAAACAATTTTCTTAAAATTAATTGTAATTTGCCTTTCCTTTAAAAAAATAGTATTAATCTTTTTGATTAGAGTGGTGAAAACGATACTTACGACAAACCCATCCTTCAGGACAACAAAGTACTTTCTGATCACTTCCATAACTGGGTGCGCAATACTTGTGAATTTCTTCACTGTTATGCACTTCAGCAGCACACATCTGTCTCCTACAGAATGGTGGTTCGTTTTTACCTTCATATCCTTTGTCGCACACACATACCAAACAAGTGTCTCTTGGATAATATTTTTCTCCTTCGACTGATAACGCACCGTCAATTTTACATTCTGCTGGTGGTGTGGATTCGGTTGCTAAAATTTTTAATTATTAGAATGGTCTCATTGTGTTCTAGTTAACTGTGTATTAAGAGCGGAAAGTGCTACTTTGCCTCTTGAGAATAAGCGGAAAATAGCTTTCAGAATACAAAAATAAATTTTTGATTTTCAAAGATTCTCTCAACATTGAATATTTTCACCAGAGAGTTGATGATTTTGAATTGTCTCAAAAATAAAATAAGTTAGGAGTACATTTTCTGAATATTTTCTTTTCTCGACTCACACCAACTTCATTTTCATGTTTCTTTTTTTATTTTTCTGGAAGCAGATTTAATGTTACATTTCTTGCAGCCTTAACGATTTCTAGAGGTGTATTTGTGTCATTATCACTTACATCTATAATTTTTACTATTTAAATTGACAAATAGATACACACGCAATATTACCGAATTGAAATTTTCGCTAGGCATATCGCTAACTTTACCAGGGAAACTTCCGATTAGCTTTAATAATGACTTTCTGATATTTATAGTAAATAAAAAAATGCCAGCGCTATAAAATGTTAATAATGTTAAATTATGATATATGGCAGAAAACATCAATTTTCTAGTCAGATTTTTTGTGCAAAAGCCTACTTTGCATAGTGATCGTAGGAAAGTACTTTTAAACTATATGGCGCGTAATAATACTTTCAAATAGATGGTATTAAAAGTTTTTTTATTAAAAGTTTGATAATTAGCTAATTGATAACGGTAATTTGTATAACAAAAAACTCACATTTCGATCACGAGGTTAGGGATAATGATCAATTAACAGGTAATAACCAGACGTAGATTAGCTATATAGTGGCTAACTTTAATCATGGAATCAACTTTACTCATATTCTTTCTTTTGAGGATTTTTGTTTGAAATGTTGGTAGATGGAATCCTTAAATGTATTAATTGCCTTTATAGCCCAGTTGTCAGAGACTTTGACCTCTCATAAAATGTGATATCGCTGAAACTAGGCGATGCTATAGTAAAATTTCCCGCTCTTTCACCTGGTGCTATTAGTTTTTCGATATACAGGGTGGTCCTTAAGTAATTGTACATAGAAGTATGGTAGATTCCTCACTTTAAAATATTACGATTTGAACCAACTTGCTCTAATAAAATGTTGCTAATAAGGAATATACACGGTGTTAAAGGTTAACTTTTAAGATTTATTTTTTGCAATAACTTTAGCGTTTTTGGATATGTATACATAAAAATTTGGAACTGGGGGTTTTTGGGCACAAGACATCAGTATCAGGTACCGACTTAGATGTAATTTGTAGTTAGGCCACATTTGTGGCATAAATGTGCGATAAACTTTTTTGCTCTTTAAGTTAGCGCTATTTTTGTAAAAGAATATTAAATCCACGTTATTTTAGTAGAAAAAAGTATACTTGTTATTAACCTTAAAACTTAAAACGTTTACGAGATAATCGCTAGAGATGAGCTTAATGATTACACTGGTCGGCAAAATATGCGAATATGACCTCAATTTTCCCCTATACCCCACCGTTTTTGGGGGGTGGCCCACCACCTATTTTTATCATTTTTTCCATAATTTGTAGCATTGAAAAAAATCGGTGGCTGATGGGGGAAAACTGAGGTCATATTCAGATTCAGTAAGAATGGTGACAGAGACAGAAAAAAAAATTTGCAGCTGATCCCTAAAATGCGATTATCTCGTAAACCGTTTTACAAAGTTTTAAGGTTAATAATAAGTATGCTTTTATCTACTAAAATAACGTGGATTTAATATTCTTTTGCAAAAATAAAGAGCAAAAAAGTTTATCGCACATTTATGAGACAAATGTGGCCTAACTAGCGCCCTGTACAAGTTACATCTAAGTCGGTATGAGATTCTGATTTCTAGTGCCCAAAAACCTCCAGTTCCAAATTTTTATGTATACATATCCAAAAACGCTAAAGTTGCAAAAAAGAAATCTTAAAATTTACCCTTTAACACCCTGTATATTCCTTATTAGCAACCTTTTATTAGAGCGAGTTGGTTGAAATCGTAATATTTTAAAGTGAGGAATCTACCATACTTCTATGTACAATTACTTAAGGACCACCCTGTATAATGAAAAATCCAAATTTTCGATACTTAGCATACACTTTAGAGTAGCAAAGATTTTTTTATCGTTTTCTACAACCTAAGAGCTTAGAGCTCTTGATCTAAATGTGGCTCTGGCAACTGGGCTATTAGCTGAATATTTTTTACTTACGACATATATGTCCAACAGAACAACATTTTCCAAGTTCATATTTTCGGTAACATCCTAATTTCACTGGAACCCCTAACCATTCTGGGCAATCCAAAATGGCGCACTCAAATTTATTACTAAAACATGTAAAAGTTTTAAATAGTGATATTTTTGATAAAAGGAAAAGTATAGATTTTTTGCACGGAAAATCCTTCATAGGAAGACCGTGCTCTAAAAGAACAGCTGAACTACTCTTACTGAGCAAAAGTTAGCTGAGAGTGATAACAGAGTCCTGCACCAGTAAAAGAGTTTTCGATTGACCTTTTTGACCTTGACCTACTCCAAGATGGCGGCCTGAGACGTCGCCAAGATGGTGGCCTGTGACGTCACCAAGATGGTGGCCGGTTGCGTCACCAAAATCGCGGCCGTTACCAGTGACGAAATGGATTGACGTCAGTGGTTCCAAGGTAATTCAAGGTTAAAAGTTCGAAGTTGGATAGTGACCTCATTGTTCCCAAAGTCAAGGTTGTCCAAGGCCAAAAGGTCAAGGTTGCTCAAGGTCAAGGTCGTTCAAGGTCAAAAAGGGTAAGGTCGTTCAAAGTCATAGGTATCAGAGACGTCATGGTACCGTGGGCTATAAAATCAGCTTAATGTAGTATTAAGACACCGCGGGCAAGAATGTTCAGATCGATTGTCTCTGTGTACAATTCCTATGAAGAGGATAATGAAATGAGACGTTGTTAAAATTCTTAAGAAGTATCGAAAAGAACTGAAACCATTTTTACCATGTCAAAATCACGATTTTCATCGATGGAGTGACGTTTGTAGCAATATTCAACCATATTTATTTTGTGGTACTGAAAAATAAATATATATTTTTTTTATGTAAAATTGTTTTATTTATTGTAAAAATACAGAAGAACTTATTTTAATCAATTCATTATGTTCTGGGTTTGAACAGACACTCTGTATATTGGCAACCCAGACTTTGAAGAAGACACCCTATAGATGTCCCTGTTCTCGTTTAAGTGACATTGGACTTAAAACGAGCAATTTGTTCAGTGGACTGTATATATCTTTGAAGAAGACACCCTATAGATGCCCTTGTTCCCGTTTCAGTGACATTGGACTTAAACGAACAATTTATTCAGTGACATTGGACTGTATATCTCTTTGAAGAAGCCAACCTATAGATGTCCCTGGTATTGACGAAGGTGGTTTAAAAAACACTAAACACTTTCTTGAACTGTGTATTAAATTTTAACACGAAATAGTACAAACGTAACAATTTAGACTTATTACAACTATGATAAATGGTTCAAATTATTCTTATGAACCCAATCAAAAATTACTTTTGCATTGTTTTACGAAACACGAAAAGTGTAAAAGAAATTATTTTTACATCGACATGCATCGATGGAGCTTAATTGAAGACTAATTTAAGACTCTAAAACTTTTAAAAGAGATCATGTATGCGTGTTGCCATGCAGAAAAATGCATATGTTTCGTTATGACGTAGTATCATTCGATTGTTTTCAGCCAATGATATTGTTTCTGAGATTCTTTTGATACTAACTGTACTGGCCGTCTGCGGCATGTTTCCCGAAGTATTGCGTAACTGTATAGAGGTAAATGTTTTTTATGAAAACGAAATTATGTTTTCCTACGGGATAGTATGATATAATAACGAAGTTTTTAGTGTGGCTGATTGACAGCGCTTTGATACAAGGCCAAGAACACATGGGCGTGCTATATTTATTTTATTTGAATATTCTTATTCCCTTTATTTATCAGAGGCGTAGAAGTTCGATTTCGAACACATTAGTTATGTTGGATTTCTTTTTAACTTTTTTAAAGTCTTTATGTTGTGCTTTAACGGTTTCCAGTTCCGTCTTGCAGCTTTTCAAGTTTTCCATTAGTCTGTTGAACCGGGGTAGTGATGTTTTAAAGAAGTTATACCTTTTCTCCAACTTCAATTGTAGCTCATTTAATTCAGCCTGTGTTAGGTGAGGTTCCTCAGCCTGTGGAGATACTTTGTGGTTAGTTAAGGGTGATCGTGGTACAACTACGACATTGCTCAAAACTTTTATTTTTTATCCACGTCACTGGTAACGGCCGCCATCTTGGTAACGCAACGGGCCACCATCTTGGTGACGTCACAGGCCGCCATCTTGGAGTAGGTCAAAAAGGTCAACCGGAAACGGCCGCCATCTTGGTGACGTCACCGGCCGCCATCTTGGAGTAATTTCACTCTATTGATAACTTTTTGAATATTTTGATTTCATTTTCACCGTATATTCCGTAGTTATTTTGAGACTAAAAGAAACGTTTTGTTTTACACCTGAAAGAACGCGTTTAATTATTTTGATTTTATACAGGGTGGTCCTTAAGCAATTATACGTAGAAGTATGGTAGATTCCTCAGTTTAAACTATTACGATCCATCTGAAACTACCTGCGACCCTAAAACGCCGTGGAGCAAACCACTTAAATAATCTGGAGCCCGAGGGTTTTTCGATATCACACGTAAGGCATAATTTTTTTTAGAGCCAAGAAAGAAATTTTTGTTCAGTCTTTAAGTTTCAAATGGAAGATAAATGTGCAAGTCAAGTTTATCTTGTAATATTTTGTTTAATTTATTTTCCAAATTTTATGAAAAATCTCAAAGGGATCAGTACTTAAACTACTGACAGTAAAAAAATGGTACAATATTTTGAAAAATTATTACAACACCAACTTAAAACAGATCTATATCTTCATTCCTGCGTTTATCTTATTTTGTCATTTTGAATTAATTGTAGATTTTCTAGTGCTCTACAAGCTCACAAATTTTGGTCAGAGTACGGACTCTTAAAGTCAACTGTTGCCAGGTTTACTCTGGTGGTATCTCAGATTTATGCTTGGTATACCGATGGGGAATACTAACTACATAAAAAACAAAAATGTACATACGTGTGTCTACATCTGCAGCCTACATAACAAGCAGCATAGGTATCATCATCAGTAAGTTTCTCAGAAACTGGAATACTGTTGCCTCTGAACGTGCAAGTGTTATTTTTCACTTCGAAATTACAATTGTACTTTATAGGACAATGACGACCTTCTTTAGTTACTGGTTTACATCCCAAATCTTCGTAGATAAGGTTTCCCATAACATCACAATTCTCTGAAAAAATATATTATAGTTAACTTATCACTTTCAAATTCCTAATTTTCAATTTTTCAACTTTAACAACTTTGGCCATCTAAAACTATGAAATTGGGGGCTCAGAAGTCCATTTTGAAATCAAAATACCGACCGTTGGCCATCTTTAGTGCTATTTAAGCAGAGCGCAAAAATATCATGATATTTTATATAAATATCAAAATATCGGATATATTTGATATATATATATCCAAATGGTGATATTTATATGATATTTTCGAAAAAACTTACAAAATGGAAAACAAAAAGCAGAAATAGTAAGTTTATTCAAAACTAAATATAAAAAACATGTAAAACTAAATAATAAATTAAGTATGCTAGTAAAATGTGAAATGATATTATGTTGAAACGAAAAACCATATAATGCTAATAGATAAATATAAATTAATATACTCTTCAGTCTTCAATATACAGGGTGTCCCGTTGGTAAACGGAAATATTTTAAAGGTAGGTAGAGGTCACAAAGGCGGTTCTAAATAACCCATAACCGAGTTACAGGGTGTTCTATCAATTATGCATAATTATTCATTTGGCCAGAACTTTTGAATCACTTAGTATATCTTTTCCATTTTTGGCATACAGCTTACACTTCTCACGAATAATGTACTGAAATATTGAGAGATATGAAAATCCAGGTTCGGCTTTAGGAAAAATTGAAACATATTAAAAATATCATAACAACACCCTGTATATCACAATTTTAATATTTCACCAAATAAACACCAATAAAACAGGTCTGTTATGAGAAATCTGGTTACAAAAAAGTGGTATTTCCGATGTTTAACACCCTGTACTTCGAAAACTAGTCATACCATCGCTTTGGGCCAATGGACACTTTTTGTCAAAGCATCGAGTTCTATAACATACCAAAGTCTCAGAAAATTTGACCGGGACGTTTTTTACATTTAAATGGTGCGGGGTCCTTTGTAATTTTAATTAGAACATTCTGTATATTATTTAAGTTAGACGTCTCATTATTGCTCCTTCTTGAAAGTGCCATACTAGTCATAGTTATTATAAAGGGTGATGTTTTATAAGCACTTAAAATGAATACTGCACGTTAAGATGTTACGAAAGAAAATAACGTTTTACGTAGTAAATAATTTATTTTTTAACAACTAAGGTACATGAGGTATTTTAATAAAAATGTTTATTTTAAGTCAAAAAGTTAGGTAAATGATCATTTTTACTGAAACTAAATCCTATCGAACAACGAAAAATGTATTCGATTCGACATCCTAAGACCGTTCGTTTCCTGCTAAATTTATGATGAGTTATATAATCTACAATATGCACTTGGTCTCGAATGTTTATTTTCAAAATGTATTGTTTTTTTATCCAAAATGCGAATAAAAAATTTGCAAAATTAAGTATTCATTTTAATAACCTGTAATTAGTTACCTCTTTTGGTTGCAAAACAGTGAGTTGAAGCCAATCCAAGTGGGTTAAATAATTATTGCATAATTAAGCAACAACAAAAAGCGATGTCTTCTGTCGCCTTTGCTAACTCCCGCACTGGTCTCGATTTTTTTACATATTTTACATATTAGGCAACAATAATTTCCAACAGTTTTTTATTTATTTTTTTGCAATTTGAAGTCCTACAGATTTTTTTAAAAAAAAATATTTTTTCCATTCGAAAAAATACTTTTTTCGGTAATTTTTTAGTTTTTTGTTAATTACAATATGAAGCGGGAGAAATCGCGTCCGTGGACTAGGTTTTTCGAAAGCAACTCATTTTTTACATAGAAAGCACTTGGTCCCCAAGTGTGGTAAGCCAACAACCAATCCAAACCCTAATTTGGCTAGACTATAGAGTATACCATCATCATCATCATCACTACTTCTTAGAACTGCACATCATAAAAAGCAATAAAAACAAACTGACAATGAACCGATACCTAACCAGTTTTAAAAAAAAAATGTCAAGGTGTTTAACTCGAATCTATCAAAAACTTACTTGAATGCGTTGCTCCAAATATTCAAAAGTTTAGTATAACCCGATAAGAAGACGTGTACTCTGAAAGTATCAGAACTGTGAAGTTTAAATGATACAAATTAAGGCAAAAATTTTTTGGGACAAAGATGTCAACAACAATAATTTTTTCGGATTATAGTCTAAGCTGATCAAATACAGGGTGTTATATTTAGGCATTACGGTGGAAAAATAATGTAAAATTTAACATAAATAAAAATAACTCCAAAACTAAACGGCTTAGGCATACTAGCCTTTATAATTTTTAAGAGGTAATGAAATTTGCTAATTAAAATAAGAACGATATGGTCGTTTGAATATGTTATTAGAGAATCGGCCAATTTTGGATACCCTGTATAATTTTAAACAACTCTAAGATATATTATTGCTTTCAATTATTAGTATAATTTTTTTCAGTTAAAATTGGATTTGGCTGATTCCATAGGTTTCGTTTCGTTAGTTATTTTGTAAGTGCTTCAATGTTTAGAAATATCAAAATATCTCGAAAATTAAAAAGCTTAGGTATAGGGAATACTTATTTTTAACGTATAATCTATAAATGCAATAAAATATAGGGTCTTCCATAAGAAATAACATAACTTTGATACGTCACACTTTTTTGGGACGACCTGTATAATTCAAAATAATTTTAAAATGTAGCCTTTATCAACACACATATCCATGAATAAATAAAATTTTCAAAATATTAACCGTTTAGCCACAATGGATTGTCGCTTCTACCGTGACTCACCCTGTATAATGAAAAATGCAAATTTTCGATTTTGTTTCCGAAATTGTGAACTATAGAGCATCAGATTTTTTTTATCGTTTTCTACACTCAAAAAAGTACCTAATTTCAGCAATATTACATTTTACGAGAGGTCAAAATCTCTGACAACTGGGCTAAAGTTATAATGATCATTTAAAGTAGGGTTAGCCATATGTAAGTAATAATTATTGAAGGTATGGAACCAGCTAATTTTTAAAATGTGTCTCTTTTGTTAGTTTAATTTTTAATTTGTATGTAAATGTCCTTATGACTGGTTTTTTAAAAAAGTTTTAAATTTTATAACAATACTTTAAATTCATATAAATTAAATTTATAATATATTGGGACCTGTACAATTCGTTCCTCATTTTCTAAAAATAGAATTGTAATTTATTTATTTATGTGCTGACATGTTGTTGGTGTGTTCCTGTGGTAATTCCTGCGTGGAAAAGTTATGGGCCTGATGATGGCGATTTGATCGCCGAAACCGGTCGCACCTTCTAATAAATAACTTGTGAGATAAAAAGGACCTTTTCTTCCATACCTTCAACTTAAAATTTCTAATTCCTAGATATTAAAAAAATATTATTTCGTCCTGAAAAATTTGTTACATATGGTTGTTTACACATACGTAATGACTTCAAAGACTCGTCCACACTTTCTTCGGCAAACATTATACGACTTTGGGTGCATTTTTATTCGATTATTCATTTTATTTTACGTTTGTAAAGTTTTGAAAAAAATTGTACGTAATCCACATGGGTGTTTTTGCGCGACACGGTCAGTTTATCCCTTGCTCGAAAATAATCCCTTTCCTAATGAGTACCGTTTGCGCGACAAGTAGTGATTATCAAGAAGGGTACTCTTAACTCATCTAATTTGCTTCAGCCTAAGCTAATTTGATGTTGTAGAAAATGGACATTATATTGCCTTAGTTTACGCGTTGTTGCCTAACAAAAATTCAGACACATACTATAATGTTTTTAAATTAATTTTAGAATTTACATTTATTTATTTTTTCTATAATCAACTAATTACACCCGTGTAACCTGGGACTCGATTTTTGAAAGGGTGAGAATTAATTCTCTTGAGAATTTTCTCCTGATAGACTGTTATATCAATTTTTGAAAATTTTCGATGGAAAATGTTCTCCCGATATCGAGAGAAATAATTCTTCAGGGTTTTTGTAGGAGAACAGACCTATTTCTTTTTAGCACATGCGCTGTTTCGAACACAAAATGTTTCGAAATGGTATTTATAAGTTAGAAGTTTAGAGGCTGTTTTCTATCTGTATTTGGGAGAGTTTAGTTCATAAGGAATATCCAAAGTTGTTTACTTTGAAGAAGAATTTTTGTGTTTGTTAATATATTATACCCTTAATTGTGAATATTACGTTGATTATTCAGATATTTTTGCATCTTAAAATGAATCCAGGAAATCTTAATTTGCAGATTGCAATACTAAATAACTTGGAAGCTCCAGAGATTTCTAACCACGAAAGGCGGTATTTTCTACGTGATAATGATCCTTTTAATACATTATCTGATGGTCACTTTATCAAGCAATTCCGGTTATCTGAAAGATTAACAAATTTCCTATTAGAAATGAAGTTCAAAAAATAACGTTTGGCGAATTAGGGAACAACGAAAATTTCTGCTTTTTGAAGTAATGTTTGCTGCATAGGTTAGTGTTTGCTGGTTTTGTTTTTGCTCGTAAAACGTCAATTTTAAACAGGATCACAAACTGGTAAAATACAATTATTCGACGACATTCCGTTCGTTGATTGGTTGAGAAAAAAAGTTATCATAGACTTACGGTACTATCATTATTCCCTTGAGAAATAAGTTCTCTAGACACTCAAAAATAAGGTTTTTAGCTATTGAGAGAATTTAAGTTGGTGAATTTTTTCTCTAGAGAATTGATTCTCCTACTTTCAAAAATCGAGTCCCTGACAAATCAAAGAATAATTTTATTTTTGCTATTCATCTATTAAAATTTAAATAACTTGTTATGTCTTATAATTTTCAAAATAAAAATCGTATAGAACTACTTACCTTTATCACCGTAACTTAAAGTTATTGATAAACTTAATAAAAAAATTGTAACAATCTGCATTTTGCTTCACACACAACAATTATTTCAACAAAACTATAATTTAAAAGTTTTAACCTTTAAGACGTGTATTTGTTGTGACTAGTTAAAGATTAACTGAAGAATAACAACTGATGTAATATCTTTTATACTACAAATAAACTTGTTTACATTGCTCATTTGTTATTTAATTATTTTATTGAAATCTATTAATAATTGTAATAATTACTTTTTAAATCGTGTTTACCCACTTCTTAATAATTAACTATCCGGTTCTGTTATCACTTTGCTGTGAAAATAAAAACCACAGTTAATGAATTAGTGATTTAAAATCAAGGAACATAGGCGCTATTTACTTGCTTCAAATGGGCCAGGATGTTCCTACGATCAACCGAACATTGGAAATAATAGAGGGTGTACCGACATATAATGGACCAATTATACAAGGATTTAACTTCTCCTTAACACCATGAACAACAGCTAACACCGTCCAGGTCTCACCTTAACGTGTGCGCTCGAGTTAATTCGAGAGCGCTAAACAGACCAAACTGTGCACACTCGAGATAATTCTAGCGGCTTCGTATTTTTCACAGATCTCGTTAAATTGCCAATATGAAAGTAAATACGGGAAATCAAACTTACAAAAAATATCCTGCCCAAAATCTGAGCTCGAGTTGGTATTTGGTAAGACAATTCAATGAATTTAAACTGACGTAACACATAAATAAATAGAGAGTTATTGCAACATCTTTTTGGACGATCTTTTAATAAAAGATCCCTTATTTTGACATGTACGCATGCGCAGTGAACAGTTCCTTAAGTTTTGCTTTTATTAAAATACAGGCGTCCTGTATTTAATTTAAATAGAGGACAGGTTACCTTTAATTAAAGAAACTTTATTTTGACTTATGAAGGGCGGTTCTGCCAACTTAATGAAATTCAAACTGTTAAAAATCAACAGGCACCAAATAAAATAAAAAAAAAACTTGTAAGTATAGAGCAGGGCCATCAATAATTTGTAAAATAAAAAAAATTCTTAGCACTATGTGGATGGTCGGAAAATTTAGGGTAAATTAAAAAAAATCAAGTGACAGAGTAAAAGTTCCAGAAGGGGTGTGGGGGTACGTAAATATATGCTTTTAGGGTTTGATATAGGATTTATACGATTTGTGGTAGAAATATGCATTCATTTCGGAAGCTCATAGTGGTTTGTATTTTAATTTCTCTCTCTCTTTCCATTGGATTAAAACCACTTAGTTGTTAAAAAAGTTAAGTTAGTTGTTAAGAAAGCCGAAACGTCAATAAAAAAACTTTTTTACAACTAAGTGGTTTTAATCCAGTGGAAAGAGAGAGAGAGAAATTAAAATACAAACCACTATGAGCTTCCGAAATGAATGTATATTTCTGCCACAAATCGTATAAATCCTATATCAAACCCTATCTACGAAGAAGCGGCTTGGACTATCTCAAAGAAAAAATGAGAAAGAGATGGCATTGGAACAGAAAAGGTTAAACATTGAAGGAAGAAAAGTAGGTGTGGCAGAACAGAATGTTGCCCTAGCAGAGAAAAAGTTTCGTTTGGAGTCCGAACAGCAACAAAAAGTGTTCGATAATCAGACAGTCATTAATAAATTACTAGAAATAGTTCAAAAGCATATTTGATGTAGTACATATTGTATATATTTTTCATTCACAATAAATATATGTACATATATAAGTAATACATACTTTTTGTTAAGATATTTAGATATTTACGGACCCATTTAAGATATAAATTACAATTTTAAATTATAATTAAAATACAAAGACAATATATATGTGTAAGTATAAATCAAAAAATTGATATAACAAAAGATATACTAAATTATTATTAAAGATATAATAATTAATAAATTATTAGTAGTAGAGTCTTCCTGATCATTAGATGGTCTGCATATATTAGGTCGAACTGTACCATCAATAAATTCCCAACATTTTGGGACAGCTCCTCCCATGTTGGTTATGGACTAAAAATTAAAATTATTAAAAAATATTTGCTCACATAGTACCTGTGCATATAGTTGGTACCTATCCCTATTCAGCGATTGATGTGCATTCAAATTCTGTAATAGATGTCCATGATTTTCCCCAATAAAATTTGCAGTTGTTGTAATAATGTGGCATAAGGATAGCTTTGTCTTTTTAATAATATACATAGTGCCGTCATCACTCTGTAAAGACACATTTGAAATATTTAAAAAAAAAAATTCATTTTGCAAGTTACCTACCATCCACATTGTTCCTGGTGTTAGTGATAATGTGCGGTGGAATCAGCAAAGCATTTCTCAATCGCGGTATATCGTCACTATGAAAACGAAAATTCGCTTTCACTTCATCATCACTCATGTTATTTAAATTGAATTCCGCGGGTTTTATTACATTATTTTCCTCATTAGCTTCAACGGAAACACCAATTATGTTGTGTAGAAGTAAGTTTTCAATTTCTTCGTTATTAACATCCGCTAGAATAGCTATTTCCAATTGTTCTTCCAGGTTCATTGTATTGTTTATTATTAAGTTACAAAATATTGCAGGTTAGGAATACGATTCATGTCATTGTCAGAATAAAGGACTGTCAAAATAAAGTATGCCGATGAGGACCGTTGCAATAACTCTCATAAACCAATCGTGACATTTCGTAATACAGGATACTTTATTACAGGATCCTTTAATAAAATTTGGCTTTGCAATAACTCTCTAATAACAAACAAACATCGTTAACCGGGCAACGTGGTATTATCGATTTTTTATCCAGTTATATTTTCTCTTCCTTCCTCTTAGGCTAAATATCCGATAGCAAACTACGATTTTTGGAATTGTCGATAAAAAACGATGTAAACCGGTTTTGTTTTTTTTTAGTCCTACGGGAATTCTGTTAAAAGCAACGTTCTCAGCTGTTAGAACAGTAGCGTGGATCGTAGAGATAACAGGAATATATTACATGTATTAAAATACTGTTAGCCGAACAAGATTTATTTCTGTGAGAAACGTTTGGGGACGTTTTTTCGCAATTTCTGCATTCAAACCCAACAATAATGCCATATAATATTCGCTGTTGATTGTTCTTATTTTTGCAAGGTAATCAATAAATAATGTACTGTGCTCATCCCAAAATATAACATTTGCTGACTGCCAATTTGACTCTCAAGTGTAGTGATGGATCCATGTCACATACCGCATGTAAAAGTTCTGTTTTCTACAACCTTTTACCAAAAAAATGTCGCAAGTGCGAGAAATTCTCATAATGTTAACTTTCGTTTCTAGTAACGAAAGTTAAATTTAAAAACAACTTATATCTAGTTGCCTGGTTTTCATTATTTTAACGTTCCCCGTTAATTATTTAGACTTGTCAGTTTGCACTGAAAGAATTGTTAGTTTTTTAAGTTATCATGAATTCTGAGTCGGAAAATGATTTAAATTTTCCACACCATCAGTATTTCTATTGGGCCATCAATGGTTTCGACCGTTTTGCCTTCAGAGGCACGTCATTTAAGACACCGTTGGTCTGCAAAGGCCTGTCATTATTGGGTCAGCATTGGGCCTTCGCATGCCCGTCATTAAAAGACACCGTTGGCCAGCATTGGGCCTTCGAAGGCCCGTCATTACAAGTTACTGTTGGCCAGCATTGGCCCTACTGATGGCCTTCACGGGCCCATCATCAGCTGCAGATGATTTGCCGTTCCGGCCACCTCTGGCCAGCATATGTTGGGCCGGCAATGGGCCGATCTAAATTGTTTGCTGGGATCCTACGATATTGAGTAACCAGATTTATTCTTGTTTATTTAATATAATTTAATATTTTTCAGCAAAATCCGAAACAATTATGTTATGTTAATTATATGTGCATCATAATTTTTTATAATAGATATACATATATCGGTTAAGTTCCAGGTTTAATCATTTGGACATGTACATCTGGGGATATACAAATATATGACCAAATTGTATTAGTTTTACAATAAAATTTAAATATATGTTTTTTAAACAACAACTCCATCATTTTTATTTAAATTGCTATTTTTATAAACAAGGTTATAATAATTCATTCTGTATAGATTTTCATATTACAAGAACATTTCTACTTCGTCATAAATGAAGTTTTCACAATAATATTATCATCAAGGAAAAACCCAAAGAAATGAAAATTATAAATAAACAAAATTTAAGACCTTCTCTCTGTTTTAGATTGGTAGATGATATCATTGAAATTTGGCAACAAGGTAGAGAAAATATTGATACCTTTTTATACAATTATTTCCACTCCATCTCTAGCACCGAAACTAAAAGAGATATCAACAAGATTTTTTTGTAGGGACAGTGTCACTCGGCGTGCCAATAGTCTAGTTTTCAAATGGCAATAACTTAATTTTTTCAAATGGGCCACCCTGTATATTTTTCTTCAGTTAGAAGCTCTCCCTAATACGCATTAAAAAAATATAGGGTTTTGCACATCTAACTTTACTATTTACTTTAATAATTCTTAACTTAACAATGAGAAAAATGCAGTTACTTTCTAATTATGATATTAGATAATGGATATTTAACGATATTTAACTGTCCAAACATACTTATAAGAAGGACAGGGAAGTTTTGGCACCTTATCAGTTGTACTTTTAAGGGAGTGCTCTCGATACCACACTAGTCAAATGTGTGCTTTGTGGTATTTGACTAACGTAGTATTTATATTTGGCAACACCGCGTAAAAGGAAAAGAGACAGAAGTATGCTTTTAGTAAGGTCACAAACAAATGTGCTGGCAAATGCACTGGTATGCAAGCCATACACGAAACGAAGAAGAAGAAGAAACTATCGTGCAAACATCAACGATTTATAGGCTTTGCATCTGTGTTTACCAAAATGTCCGACTCTAAATTATTAAATAACAGAAAAAAAAATTTCATTGGAAAGGCAAGAAAGTCACAGGAAAAAAATACCAAAAAATCTAGAAATGTCACACTAGAGATGGACGAAAAATAACGGTATCATAGATATACGTTACAATTTCGTGCCAGTCATATCCTCTTTGACGGCGTTGTCAGATGTAATTAATATAGTACATTTTTCTAATTATTTGCTAATTACTCTTATCACGGGCTCTGAATGTTCGAAATTTTTATTCTTTCCGAAATCTGAACGGTAGGTTTTTTTAATTAGATTATTTTTTTCATCTGTCAATACAGTCAGATTTTGTGGTTTCAGCCAATAACAGCTCAGGATCCTAACCAATCATTGTGTTTTATACTGATAAAACCGCTTCTTCGTATTTGTTTCTTGATTAAACTGTGTTTACCATTTTTGAAATGTCAAATGTAAACATTTACCAATTTTTATTATACTAAAATGTATTGCAAATCTATGTTAATAACCAAATTTCAAAATGTATTTGTAAACTAACCTGTTTTTATTAGTTTATTTCAAAACGCCTTTAACATTTTTACGTACCTCACTTCAACACTAAACTTAAAATTAATTAAATTAAGAAAGACTTCATTTCATTCTTCTTCTTCGCTTTTATTTACGGCGCCGTTTCGCGGGGTAGCCAGTCAAAAAATCGCCTTGGTGGCCCTGTATGTAAAACTATAACAGCTCAGGTTTCAATTTAAATTGGTAAAGAAAATTTTCAATATTTGTGTGTAAAGTGTCTTTTGCATAAATGACTATGTTCTCTGTTTTTAATACAAAATGATTCAAAAAATAATCCTTTCAAATACGACTCGTCCTCTGAAATTTTATAGATTAAATTTTTGATCTTCATACTCAAACGCCTTTATTTTAGGCAAAACCACTCAAACAAACTGATTTAAGATAAAATCACTCGTGATTTTATCAATCAGTTTGTTTTCGTGGTTTTTCCAAATAAAGCCGTTTTCGTGAAAACCAAAAATTTAATCGATAAAATTTGGAGGACTCGTGGTATTACTTTTGATAAAATCTGTGACGTCTCATAAGAATCAATGGTAAAGGCAAACATTTTTTATATTAATATCTTTTTTCTGGTTCTCTGCAGCTCTTTAAAAATTTTACTGGTTCATTATCTTATTATAATGTACCAATATGCCAAGTTTCATTAAATTCTGAACGGTAATTCTAAAACCGAGAGCACTACCTTAAAGTAATTCTGTAAATTTATTGTGAGAATATTGTGTTCGTGTTTAGTATGGAAGGTCTTCAGGAAGAAATGTTCTTTATATATAAATGTAATTATTACCAATTTTCAAAATGTGTCTCGGAACTATAGTCGGATCAATATTACTTTGTTAAAATTTGTAAATATGAAACATTGAACTTTTTCGTAAATACACCACAAAACACCTCTGAGGTTTTTGTGCCTTTTATTAGCTCATTTTATTGTCTAACTGCCCATGTATTAAGTTCTTGCAGTAAGTTGCAGCTGTAGAAGAAATTTAATTTTTTCAGAATCAACCCCACAAGTCACACCTGACCGCTATAATCGCTATAATTCGTAAAAATGCCAGTAATAAAAAGAAAACTTCAGACGAGGCCATTTCCGAATGTGTAATAAAAATACAGTTAGATGAACCTGGTTTACAAAATGTGCCTATACACGTTTACTCTAACTCTAGTGATAGTGAACTTTAACTGTAATTAATACCTATGACAAAATATTTCTTGCATGTCAAACTTGTTAAAAATTTCCAAAATTTTATATTAACTAGCATATATCTCATACAGTCGACCATTCACTGTTGGGTTCTAATTATCAGTGCTGTTTCTAAAGTGGCGCTGGGAAACAGTAACAAAGCCTACTCAGAACACGAGGCTAATAACCATAGTAGTTAATGCCGTTAATTTGCAGATTGCAATACTAAATAACTTGGAAGCTGCAGAGATTTCTAACCACGAAAGGCGGTATTTTCTACGTGATAATGATCCTTTTAATACATTATCTGATGGTCACTTTATCAAGCAATTCCGTTTATCTAAAAGATTAACAAATTTCCTATTAGAAATGAAGTTCAAAAAATAACGTTTGGCGAATTAGGGAACAACGAAAATTTCTGCTTTTTGAAGTAATGTTTGCTGCATAGGTTAGTGTTTGCTGGTTTTGTTTTTGCTCGTAAAACGTCAATTTTAAACAGGATCACAAACTGCTAAAATACAATTATTCGACGACATTCCGTTCGTTGATTGGTTGAGAAAAAAAGTTATCATAGACTTACGGTACTATCATTATTCCCTTGAGAAATAAGTTCTCTAGACACTCAAAAATAAGGTTTTTAGCTATTGAGAGAATTTAAGTTGGTGAATTTTTTCTCTAGAGAATTGATTCTCCTACTTTCAAAAATCGAGTCCCTGACAAATCAAAGAATAATTTTATTTTTGCTATTCATCTATTAAAATTTAAATAACTTGTTATGTCTTATAATTTTCAAAATAAAAATCGTATAGAACTACTTACCTTTATCACCGTAACTTAAAGTTATTGATAAACTTAATAAAAAAATTGTAACAATCTGCATTTTGCTTCACACACAACAATTATTTCAACAAAACTATAATTTAAAAGTTTTAACCTTTAAGACGTGTATTTGTTGTGACTATTTAAAGATTAACTGAAGAATAACAACTGATGTAATATCTTTTATAATACAGATAAACTTGTTTACATTGCTCATTTGTTATTTAGTTATTTTATTGAAATCTATTAATAATTGTAATAATTATTTTTTAAATCGTGTTACCCACTTCTTCAACGCGACGCGACTAATAAGTGATGAACGATAAAATAATTAACTATCCGGTTCTGTTATCACTTTGCTGTGAAAATAAAAACCACAGTTAATGAATTAGTGATTTAAAATCAATGAACATACGCGCTATTTACTTGCTTCAAATGGGCCAGGATGTCCCTACGATCAACCGAACATTGGAAATAATACAGGGTGTACCGACATATAATGGACCAATTATACAAGGATTTAACTTCTCCTTAACACCATGAACAACAGCTAACACCGTCCAGGTCTCACCTTAACGTGTGCGCTCGAGTTAATTCGAGAGCGCTAAACAGACCAAACTGTGCACACTCGAGATAATTCTAGCGGCTTCGTATTTTTCACAGATCTCGTTAAATTGCCCATATGAAAGTAAATACGGGAAATCAAACTTACAAAAAATATCCTGCCCAAAATCTGAGCTCGAGTTGGTATTTGGTAAGACGATTCAATGAATTTAAACTGACGTAACACATAAATAAATAACAAACAAACATCGTTAACCGGGCAACGTGGTATTATCGATTTTTTATCCAGTTATATTTTCTCTTCCTTCCTCTTAGGCTAAATATCCGATAGCAAACTACGATTTTTGACTTTGCATATGGCATTTTTTACATATGGAATTGTCGATAAAAAACGATGTAAACCCGTTTTGTTTTTTTTTGTTTTGTTTTTAGTCCTACGGGAATTCTGTTAAAAGCAACGTTCTCAGCTGTTAGAACAGTAGCGTGGATCGTAGAGATAACAGGAATATATTAGGTGTATTAAAATACTGTTAGCCGAACAAGATTTATTTCTGTGAGAAACATTTGGGGACGTTTTTTCGCAATTTCTGCATTCAAACCCACCAATAATGCCATATAATATTCGCTGTTGATTGTTCTTATTTTTGCAAGGTAATCAATAAATAATGTACTGTGCTTATCCCAAAATATAACATTTGCTGACTGCCAATTCGACTCTCAAGTGTAGTGATAGATCCATGTCACATACCGCATGTAAAAGTTCTGTTTTCTACAACCCTTTACCAAAAAAATGTCACAAGTGCGAGAAATTCTCATAACGATAACTTTCGTTTCTAGTAACGAAAGTTAAATTTAAAAACAACTTATATCTAGTTGCCTGGTTTTCATTATTTTAACGTTCCTCGTTAATTATTTAGACTTGTCAGTTTGCACTGAAAGCATTGTTAGTTTTTTAAGTTATCATGAATTCTGAGTCGGAAAATGATTTAAATTTTCCAAATACACCATCAATATTTCTATTGGGCCATCAATGGTTTCCACCGTTTTGCCTTCAGAGGCACGTCATTTAAGACACCGTTGGTCTGCAAAGGCCTGTCATTATTGGGTCAGCATTGGGCCTTCGCATGCCCGTCATTAAAAGACACCGTTGGCCAGCATTGGGCCTTCGAAGGCCCGTCATTACAAGTTACTGTTGGCCAGCATTGGCCCTACTGATGGCCTTCACGGGCCCATCATCAGCTGCAGATGATTTGCCGTTCCGGCCACCTCTGGCCAGCATATGTTGGGCCGGCAATGGGCCGATCTAAATTGTTTGCTGGGATCCTACGATATTGAGTAACCAGATTTATTCTTGTTTATTTAATATAATTTAATATTTTTCAGCAAAATCCGAAACAATTATGTTATGTTAATTATATGTGCATCATAATTTTTTATAATAGATATACATATATCGGTTAAGTTCCAGGTTGAAATCATTTGGACATGTACATCTGGGGATATACAAATATATGACCAAATTGTATTAGTTTTACAATAAAATTTAAATATATATTTTTTAAACAACAACTCCATCATTTTTATTTAAATTGCTATTTTTATAAACAAGGTTATAATAATTCATTCTGTATAGATTTTCATATTACAAGAACATTTCTACTTCGTCATAAATGAAGTTTTCACAATAATATTATCATCAAGGAAAAACCCAATGAAATGAAATGAAAATTATAAATAAATAAAATTTAAGACCTTCTCTCTGTTTTAGATTTGCAGATGATATCATTGAAATTTGGCAACAAGGTAGAGAAAATATTGATACCTTTTTATACAGGGTGCGCCAATTATTTCCACTCCATCTCTAGCACCGAAACTAAAAGAGATATCAACAAGATTTTTTGTAGGGGTAGACAGTGTCACTCGGACTACAATTTTAAAATATTTTAATGTATACAGGGTGGCTAATTTTTGTGGAATGAAAATTAATTTGGTTTTTTTAAATTCGTATTCGATTATGTCTTCTGATTCTACTTATTATTAGATTTACGGTAGTTTTTTGTATTTGTAAATCCGACGCGGCGTTGACAAGTTATTCCTATTTTAAGCAGATTTAATGAAAAAATAGCACTTCAGAAATATTAGCACAAAAACCACATTTTTTAAAAAATTCCACCTATCACAATAATCACACAACATCTTCACCTGTTGCACAGGGTGTTTGCCGATGGCGTGCCAATAGTCTAGTTTTCAAATGGCAATAACTTAATTTTTTCAAATAGGACACCATGTATATTTTTCTTCAGTTAGAAGCTCTCCCTAATACGCATTAAAAAAATATAGGGTTTTGCACATCTAACTTTACTATTTACGTTAATAATTCTTAACTTAACACTGAGAAAAATGCAGTTACTTTCTAATTATGATATTAGATAATGGATATTTAACTGTCCAAACATACTTATAAGAAGGACAGGGAAGTTTTGGCACCTTATCAGTTGTACTTTTAAGGGAGTGCTCTCGATACCACACTAGTCAAATGTGTGCTTTGTGTTATTTGACTAACGTAGTATTTATATTTGGCAACACCGCGTAAAAGGAAAAGAGACAGAAGTATGCTTTTAGTAAGGTCACAAACAAATGTGCTGGCAAATGCACTAGTATGCAAGCCATACACGAAACGAAGAAGAAGAAGAAACTATCGTGCAAACATCAACGATTTATAGGCTTTGCATCTGTGTTTACCAAAATGTCCGACTCTAAATTATTAAATAACAGAAAAAAAAATTTCATTGGAAAGGCAAGAAAGTCACAGGAAAAAAATACCAAAAAATCTAGAAATGTCACACTAGAGGTGGACGAAAAATAACGGTATCATAGATATACGTTACAATTTCGTGCCAGTCATATCCTCTTTGACGGCGTTGTCAGATGTAATTAATATAGTAAATTTTTCTAATTATTTGCTAATTACTCTTATCACAGGCTCTGAATGTTCGAAATTTTTATTCTTTCCGAAATCTGAACGGTAGGATTTTTTAATTAGATAAAATCTGTGACGTCTCATAAGAATCAATGGTAAAGGCAAACATTTTTTATATTAATATCTTTTTTCTGGTTCTCTGCAGCTCTTTAAAAATTTTACTGGTTCATTATCTTATTGTAATGTACCTATATGCCAAGTTTCATTAAATTCTGAACGGTAATTCTAAAACCGAGAGCACTACCTTAAAGTAATTCTGTAAAGTTATTGTGAGAATATTGTGTTCGTGTTTACTATGGAAGGTCTTCAGGAAGAAATGTTCTTTATATATAAATGTAATTATTACCATAAATTTTTCAAAATGTGTCTCGGAACTGTATTCGGATCAATATTACTTTGTTAAAATTTGTAAATATCAAACATTGAACTTTTTCGTAAATACACCACAAAACACCTCTGAGGTTTTTGTGCCTTTTATTAGCTCATTTTATTGTCTAACTGCCCAAGTTCTTGCAGTAAGTTGCAGCTGTAGAAGAAATTTAATTTTTTCAGATTCAACCCCACAAGTCACACCTGACCGCTATAATCGCTATAATTCGTAAAAATGCCAGTAATAAAAAGAAAACTTCAGACGAGGACATTTCCGAATGTGTAATAAAAATACAGTTAGATGAACCTGGTTTACAAAATGTGCCTATACACGTTTACTCTAACTCTAGTAATAGTGAACTTTAACTGTAATTAATACCTATGACAAAATATTTCTTACATGTCAAACTTGTTAAAAATTTCCAAAATTTTATATTAACTAGCATATATCTCATACAGTCGACCATTTACTGTTGGGTTCTAATTAACAGTGCTGTTTCTAAAGTGGCGCTGGGGAACAGTAACAAAGCCTACTCAGAACACGAGGCCAATAACCGTAGTAGTTAATGCCGTTGACACAGAAGTAAAAAACAAAAAATAAATATCTCATACAGAACTGGAGTTATGATTTTTGGCGAATTTTCCTATACCTCGTCCCAGAGTGCGTCATGGCCGTCAGCTTCGCTTTTAGGAGTTTCGTAGCTCAGTTTTTATCTGACTACATCACGATGAGGATTTGAACAAAGTCCGCCCAGCCCCAAATACAACCTGGAGAGGGTTATTTGTTGAAACCTTTTATTTTAATCACTTCTTGTTAGAACCAGAAATAAAATCACTTAATAAAAATATATACATTTATTTACCTACATCAAATTATTGACAAGCAGAAAAACAACATTTGATGCCCTAAAGGATCGCCATGTGATGTCCTTGATAAGGACGTTTAATAACGGTGGTAAATAACCATACTATTGATATGATATATTAATAACGACAATACAGCAACATGAATCATAGACTCACAACATGCGTTATGTGAATGTTCTGAATAACAATATCTAGATCTAAATGTGAATAGGAAGATTGACATTGACCGTTTTATATACACAATATTTAATAACACAAATTCACTACGTGTTGGTCGTCGACCTTCCTATCTCACGTAATATATAAATACCTAACCTTACACGAATACTAATAACTACATATTTTAATATACTGGGCGATGCGACTCTACATGCCACAAACAAATAAAAAATGAATTGCCAAAAAAACTAAAAACTTTAAATTCGTTAAATTATCCAAAAAAATAACAGAATTAAGAATTTTAAATTCGCTCAAAATTAATAATAAAAATTCATTCTTACTACATTTATTTGAGTGCTGGGGCACGTTCACAAACTCTTTTTATTTTATTTTAAAGTCGCAGAGCTCTTGTCATTTGAATCTCAGGACTCTCCTGAATTCCGAATGAATCCGTTTTGTTAAGCACAGTTACCTTTACAACTCATTTTCTGAGATCTGCATAATATTTTTGGGTTGATTCAACTGTGTGATTTTTCTACCTTTACCAAATTGCTAGTTCAGCTAAATTAACCATAGTTAATATTATGCAGAGTGAACGAAAGTATATGAAACAAAAGTGTGAAATAAAAACTTAAATTTTTTTATAATTAATTTGAATATGATGTTTTATTACAAAGTTTTGATATTAAAAATTATCATGTTAGAAAATAAACTTAAATGTATTCGATTATATTATAGATGAATTACGTATGAAATTTTAAATAATTGTATTGGAATTTGTGACAATAATTTTAATAAAGGAGCCGATTTGACAATTCTTATGTGGCTAAGTATTAAAGAGAAACGTGGAATTCCTATAATTACAGGTCATATATACAAATAAGTAGTTTTTTATCCATAAAACAATTTACCTCTAACCATTAAAAATATAATCAATAGGTTCTTAAATATTAATTCCCTACTTTTGTCTTTACGAAACTTATTCTATACTCTGTTTTTACTGGTAATAGGTAGTTTCAGTTGTTTAATTTTTGGTGAACTTTATGTCAAGGTAATAACTTTTGAAATTGTTAATTAGAAACTTTTTTCTCAACTAAAGTTAATGTTTTTTATCACTTTCTACGTGGGGTATTAATAAATAGATATAGACTAACAAAGAAAACGTTATTGTGTTTTGAAACCAAATTTTATATCATTTTTTAAACGTAATATAGATAGCACAAAGGTTATATTTACAAATTTTTAACTTTCAAATCATTTCTCCACAGCATCTTTATTTTATTAAATATCGTTTACGTTCCAGAAATAAATGATAAACTGATGATAAAGGGGGGGAGTCAATTAATTCAAATCCAACTTCATTATACATATCTTCAAGCAGTCAAAGTTATATAAATTAAAATGATTTCTTGGATTTTATGTCGAGCTTTTGAAAATCCTTATTTTCTTTTTCAAGACGTAATATCATGAAATTCAGAAAAAATTAATTAATAAAAGAAACAGTGTTACAATTTAAAATGACAAGACGACAACAAATTAGTTTTAAATCAAGGAATGGAACTGAATTATCAGATTCTTTTTCAACAGTGAATTGAATATTGCGATCGAAACTTTAAAAATATTAAGAGCTTTATCAATACAGTTTCCTTGAAGAAAAGAATGTCGAAAGTGATTTTATTTGTGCAATAAATATTCTAGGAGTTCATCTAAAATGTAACTTGCATATTGCACAATTTTTTTTTAATTTAATTTCCCAATTAATTTACAATCTATTCACATCGGAACAATAGGTAAATATTTTGGTTATCAGACAAGTAGACATGCAGGAAAATAACCCAGTGGTTATTTCCTATTGAATCTTAGTTATAAACGCAACTACTTAAAACTAGGGACACAAATATTATTATGCTAAAATAACTTAAATAAAAGTATTGATAAGTTATTATGAAAAGTTTAAAATCTATTGACTAATTAAATCGTATGGAGTAAATCGTTTGAGTCTACGTCTTATAATACGTTGCGACCAGTGGCGGTTCTAGAAATTAAGGGCGGGGGGGGCACATACAAGTTTTTTTAATGATCTGATTCTAATCTACTACTAATCTACTAAAAGTGCGTTCAGCAGTTACACTATTAGTGGAGTGAAATTAGAATTTTATATGGGTGTAAGAACTAAGTCAAATTTTTTTAATTTTTTCGATTTTATACATAAAGAGAAGCTTGTAAAAAAGTTTTCAATAAATTTGGGCTGGAGCTTCGCGAGATATGTGCCGCCAAAAACGGCATTTTTAGTATTTTTCGAGTGGATTGCTTCACTATTTTTTAAATATCTCCGACTCTAAGAGTCGTGGAAAAATAAAAAAAAAAATTAAAATGACCGTGATGGAGTAGAATATCGATCCGTATAGTAGGTTTTTAAAAATGCATCCTAACCACAAAAAACCAATTCGCGCACATTATTTTTTTTACTGAATTGGCAATAAATAACCAAAGAATCCACGAATTTTCTTAAAAATTGGAGAAAATATGTATTTTTATGTCGGGAAGGCATGGTAAAAATTAAAAAAAGAAAAATGTATTTGTCCAGCCAAAGTCGGCATTTTTCGAAAAAAAAATGAATTGGTCGCCATTTTTGAAAAAACAAGAGAAAAATTTTTTATCTTAAAAAGAAGGATTTTGTGTGTATTTGTGTCCAAGAAAATCCAACATTTTATTTCTTCATTTTTATATTGATTTATATTGATTCGTTTCCTCACAAAAATCTTACTTTAGAACCTGAAATATATTTTTTATTTTATTTTTTGGACTGAAATACAGTTTTTCTAAGGGAATCAAGCATAAATATCGCGATAAAAAAATTGGAAAAAAATGAAAATCGAATTTTTATTTTTTATTAGTCCCCAAATTGGCCACTTTAAATAAAGAAATAAAATGTTGGATTTTCTTAGACAAAAGTACACACAAAATCCTTCTTTTTAAGATAAAAAATTTTTCTCTACTATTGTTTTTCCAAAAATGGCGGCCAATTCAATTTTTTTCGAAAAATGCCGATGTTGGTTGGACAAATAAATTTTTTTAAAAATTTTTACCATGTCTTCCCGTCATAAAAATACATATTTTCTCCAATTTTCATTTTTTGAGAATAGGATATATTTTTAAAAAACCCTACTATACGGATCGATACTCTACTTAATCACGGTCATTTTAATTTTTTTTATTTTTCCACGACTCTTAGAGCCGGACATGTTTAAAAAATAGTGAAGCAATCCACTCGAAAAATACCAAAAATGTCGTTTTTGGCACATATCTCGCGAAGCTCCAGCCCAAATTTATTGAAAACTTTTTTAGAAGCTTCTCTTGTATATAAAATCGAAAAAATTAAAAAAATTTTACATCCATTTTCAGAATATTTTCGTCTAATTTCACTCCACTATATGGTAAAATTTGGCTAGATTCGGAAATGCATTTTCAAGATCATTTGAAATGATATATGGTAATATTTCTTTAGTTGTTACATTAATTTCATTATCTTTAAGTTCTCTAAATAATAAACTAAAAGCCTGGTATTCAGCAATTACATCACTAGTTATAAAATCGAAGGGGGCGCTAGAAGCGACATTTTGTAAAGGGCGAGGGGGCATACAGCCCCCTCCCCCCCCTCCCCCGTGGCGCCGCCACTGGTTGCGACACTAGATTTTTTGCAAGACTGTTTGGGTGCGTTTTAAGCCTGTTAGTATAATTTTCAATTAACTTTTTAATTTCTTTTTTAACTGAGTTCACATTCAGATCTCGAGCTATAGCACTATTAGACACTAACCATGGAGCATTGGTGATTATTCTAAGTGATTTTGCTTGGAACCTTTCGATGATTTCTATATTCGAATTTGATGCCGAAACCTGAGTTGAGCTCCGTTTGACCAGACTGGTTTGAGGATAACTTTGTATATCAAGACCTTGTTCTCAATAGACGGGGATAGCTTGGAGTGACGTCCTATAATCCAGTAGAGTTTGTGCAGCTTAATACCAAGTTGTTTTCCTTTTTGCAAATAAAATCACTTTCGACATTCCTTTCCTCAAGAGATGAGTAGATGACCTTATCATCTCTGTACCAGGAAACTGTATTGATGAAACTCTTAATATTTTTAACAGTTTAGACCTCAAAAAGAAACTGAAAATTCAGTTCCATTCCTTGATTTAAAACTAATCAGAACCAATGACAACAAAATCATTACGAGATGGTACAGAAAACCAATAAATAATAATGGTTTCTTAAATTTTCATTCAAACCATCACATGAAAATCAAACTCAATTTTATTAATAACCTCAAAAACAGAGTTGTTAAGGTGTTAATTCATCTTTGAGAGATGAGTGTCAGAAAGAAAACATTCTTTTAGAAAACTCATATCCGAAATCATTAGTCAATAGCACCTCTTGTTTCTACTTCAAATTCAAACCATCCACCAAGAACTGATCAAATTGCAATTTATAAATCTTTACCACATATAGATGGTTTGACATCAAAACTCATACATTTGTTCAAAAATGAAGAAATATTAAAATAGCTAAAACCAATTTGAAAACTATATCACAAATACACTTTAAATTGAAAACTCCTATACCAATCAAAAATAATCAAATATAATTTATGAAATCCCTACAGCAGCTGTGATGAAGTATACATTGATCAAACAAGTAGAAGCTTAAAGATAGAATAACCTCCCATAAAAGTGATTGCAGAAGGAATGTGAGATGTTGTCGCCTTGCTGAACACATAATAGATAAAGATCATGTAATTGACTATAATAATGTTAAAATTCTCGATAATGAACAAAATCTCAATAAGCGTCTCTTTCTTGAAATGATTCATATAACTAATAATGAAAAAACAATGAATAAAAGAACAGATATTAATGACCTCAGTACAGGGTGTCTCAAATTGGTGTGTTTTGCAGGGTATCTCGTAAACTAGAAGAGATAGAAGAAAAGCAGTTAAGATGTTATGACTTCTTTTTTTGTTAAAGTAACGATAGCCTAATTAAATCTTTAGTAACTCCCTGCAGTTGGAAGATACAGGGTGATTATTGAAAAACGTCAAAATATACAGGGTGTCCCATTTAAAAAAATATAAGTTTGCATTATATTTCCTTAGTGAGCCCTCTAAAAAAAATCTGTGCGCTACTGAACTCTTTAATATTATATCTATCAAAAGTTTTTATAACGTTTTTTTATATTTTTCTTAATTAAGAAGTTATAGTACCTTGTAGTTTTCGACAATTTTCAATAATCGCCCTGTATCTTCCAACTGCAGGGAGTTACTAAAGATTTAATTAGGCTATCGTTACTTTAACAAAAAAAGAAGTCATAACATCTTAACTGCTTTTCTTCTATCTCTTCTAGTTTACGAGATACCCTGCAAAACACACCAATTTGGGACACCCTGTACAATATATACATATCTATAGCCATAACATAAAGACAATTTTTCAACTCGTCCTCCTTGAAATGATTTATTATATATTTATACATACTTTACGTTTTATATTCTCACTCTTTATCTTTCAATTGGTATATTGAGTATTTAGAAATTTGTTGTCATCTTGTCATTTTACATTGTAACACTGATGTTTCTTTTTGTATTTAATTTTTCATGAATTTCATGTTATTACGTCTTGGAAAAGAAAATACATTTTCAAAAGCTGGAGATAAAAACCAAGAAATCGTTTTAATTGATTTAACATTGACCGCTTCCAACTAATTTCTACATAAATTATTGAGCAATCATGAAAATATCCACTTATAAAAGTACTTATATATTTTAAAACAAGCTTTAATGTATCTTTTTTAAACGAGTATAGAAATTAATTTACAAGATATTAATAAATGATATATCACCGTTCAGATTTTTTAAAAAAATTTTTTTTAAAATATTTGCAATTAAGCAAAAATTCATCTGCTACATATGAAAATCTTAAAAGCTAAAAAATTACTAAAATTTAACAGGTTTATGGATTACCATTTCTATTACACTCGTTGGCAATCGACAACTTGTTGCTCACACACTATACTATAAAATTCAGTTTAGACTGATAGCCATTAATTAGGTCAGAAGTATATCCAATATAAGTCGATTGAGACCATACGTAGACTGCTTATAAAAAAATTGAGCAAACCAGTATGACAGGATGCAATTATCATAGAAAATGTATTCGTTAAGAAATTTTTGGATTTAGTTTAAATCATAGGCATATCAGCTTTGCTTCCGCCGTTTTTTCCGAAATTCGAGGCGTTATTGTAAAAAACTGATTATACCTTTATGATTCAAAGTATTGTTTATCGCTGGCCAGTATTTTCTTCCTTCTCTCGGGCATCGTACTTTTCCAGCGTTAAAAAATCTGGCCTTCTTTTGAAGCAAGTGAAACAAGGGGACAAAGGGAGCAACGCCTGGCAGATTACAAGTATGTCTTGATCACTTTCATATGAGATCAATTCATTGTTATGCTGCAAAATCACTTTACTTTGTCTTTCGTTGTATTGCTGCCGTTTGTCTTTCATAGTCTCACGTAGACGCACTTCCGGTCCTTCGTATAACGTATGCAAATATTTGCACGTACACCACTCGGTGGGCGTGGCTAATACAAGAAGGGTCCTGAACAGTTTAATAATTTTTAGTTAGTTAGATTGTCACTTCCATCGAAAGCACACTGCTCAAAAATATTTTTCATCTCCACTGTCCAAATGTAGTGCAAATTTGTTTCATTTTTATAATTAATTAACCAAAGCATTTAAAAATGCAAGTTCTTTCTCTGAGTGATTGGTGACATAAAGTGTAAACCAATGCAAAGCTATTTTTTTCTGTTACTTTGTACTTATTCGTTGATCTCAACTAGTTTTAATGAACTGTTAAATACAAGTAACATGTGTGTACCATTTCTACCAGTTCTGGGAAAGGAAAAATTTAACTATAAAAAACTACAGTCCACTTTAAAAGCTACAGACAAATATTTAAAAAAGCGGTGTTGTCAATGCATCGGCCGTCTTCGAAAATAATTGCAACATTTTCTCTCAAAACCCATGAGATCAAGACAGGTACAATCAGTTGTACCCACATTCCATCAATTCTAATGGGGAGGAGCCTAACGCAGAATTAATACAAATAGTAAGGATTATTTTTCCATAAATGTACAGGTGGACGTGTACATAATTTTACCATTTCTAATATTTTTTTTAATTCATAAATATTGTACACCCATCTTTCATTTCCATTCCAAGTGTTTTTTTTAAGAACATTCCTCTGAATCAATTTTTCTCTTTAAATACATAATTTATTATACTTTCAATAATGACAGTTTGTTCCGCTGGATTTTCTTTGGCCTTCCTATTAATATTTTAGTAGATACGTTTTACTTATTTATGCATTTTCCTAGGAATTTTATTATTTGAAGTTCATTATTATGTAACTTACAATCAAGTATTTTTCTTACTACTCATTGAGACAGAAAAGTTTTTCCTTTCTCAGTGTAATTTGTTCGATTCGCAAGTTCTGAAGTTCGAAAACTTTCTTATTTAATCAACAAATAATTAATTATATTGTTTATAGTGAACTTTTGCTTTCCGATATTCTAAAACGATTAAACTAAAAACAAACAACGTTGAACTTCTTATCAGAAATTACCCAAAAATATTTTGAAACTTTGTTCTATAAACTACTTTTGAGGTATTTTATTTATACAGGTTGTTTCTAAATTAGAGTAACAAATTTGTAGAGTAGATTCCTCTGCAATATTTAATATAGGTATAAATCTTAAAGATAATAAATTGCAATATTTTTTCCTAAAATTATGTTAAGTTATCCTTTTTAATTGTTCTGTTTAAATGTTCTGTTGTCTCTTGCTACTTGTCCTTTTACTTGCGCCCAGATCAATTCTGTAGGATTAAATTCGTAGTAGTAAGGAGGTAAATCTTAAAAATGTTATTCCAGGACTTAACGCCATTTCATCAACTGCGAATTTTTTATATTTATAAACATGTAGTTTTGTGATCTGTAATAATTCCGCCTTTAGACTATCTTTGTTATAATGGATGCTTTTATCTAGTAACTATTGTTGAATTTCAGCTTTTTCCACGATTGTTTCGGTAATGGTTCTAAATGCCGACTATGGTAGGGGGCATTATCCATGACGATGACAGGCCCAGGTTCCAAAAGTTGAATTATACCTTTAAACCATTTTTCAAACACCTCTGCATTCATCTCCTCATGGTAATCGAAAATATCATTTTACCGTTTGGTAGAAATCCGCTATCGCTCCGTGTAACTATCAGGCGGCTACCTTTTCCAGACGGCTGTTTTAACCCAGTTGACAACCCTTCAATAAAGGCTTGTCGTGCACTGGTTATTTTTCCATCCTGCCATACTTGTTTGACCTTATGTCCCTGGTTAACCCACGTCTCATCCATGTAGTAAATTTTTTTGTTAAGTTTCCGAAAATAATAAATAATAATCTTTGAAAGCGACAAAGCGACTATATTGTATCAGTACACAATCAAGACTGCCTCTTGACCAGACACTTTCTATTTGTCACTTATTATCTGTCTAAGCTAATTACCCGAATGCATTTATTTGCCATTAAATAAGCGTTATTCTAAATCAACCCTATATGATACGCTCCTGGTAGAAGCAAGTAAGAAAGGAATTCTTACTTACTCGCTCGTTAAAATGTACTTATCAGTAAAACGGACAAAATCAGAAACACAGATTTGTAAAGCCGGCTACACACTATCGATAAATCGTTACGAATTAGTTGGCTACTGCACAGTTATATCGAACGTGCGTTTGACAAACCGTTGTAGATCTTTGACTGCGCAGTTGGTCGTTGTGAAGTTGAACTTATCGACAGATAAATCGGCATCGATCATAATTGTGCAGTATTTTCGTACGTGTGTAGTGAAACGGACGGTGGATTCTTCAGTTGACGAGAATTTTATAAGCGCGTGACACGTCTGAACACGAAGAATAAAACAACAGAGGCCAGCGAGAACTTCTGGAAGACTTTATTGATGCATACAGAAATGAACCTTGTTTGTAGCATATGAAATCTAAGCATTACCACGATCTACTAAAGGCTACTGAACACATAGTAGTTAAAAAGATAAACAATATGAGGTCTGCATACAAAAAAGAAATAAATAAGATAAAAAGTAGTGAAAAGTAGGGCGCGGGAGTTAATGATATATATATATACGTCGTCACACATCATCTTGCACAATTCTTTTAACAACTAAGCTATTTTTCGTATGTGTGGAGACCCCTAGGGTTTCAGATAAAACTGTACAGTTTCTACTGCACGTTTTTTCGTAACGATTTATCGATAGTGTGTAGCTGGCTTAAAGCGTTGCCATGAGTTTTATAAAAGAATAAGCAATAAATAAAATAAGTTATTTGAAATAGGGAGGAAATGATTTATACGTATTACTCATTAATGTTTTTTTTTCCTAAATAATATTGTTTAATCATACTTTTATTGTGTGTTATCCATAATTAGCCACAACCTTCAACTTTGCCGTTTATGTTTTGATTATGTTAAAAATTGGTAAAATAAGAATGAGATATGACAACGCTATTTTTCTTGTTTTATGGTCTTGTAAATTCTAAATTACTCTCGAACATTATTTGTTATAGCATAATCTTTTGTTGTGCTTCAAAAATTTTTTTTGACAACGACTTTCGAAGTAAAGTCGAAATGTTAAAATTAAAACCTTTTTTGATTCAAATAAGTGGTTTTATTTCCAACTAGAAGAGTAATTAAAGTAACAAAAACCACTATAAACTATAGAAATGAATGTATTTTAAAACAAAATGAATAAAAAGAGCCATTAAAGTAATTCCATGGCTTGCTACTACTTTCTCCGATCTCTCAGGCAAATTTCGAAAAAATGGTGATCGTATTTAGAGACCATCCAAGTTTGGCGGCGGACGTTGAGCATTTTCAAATATTTTTTATGACTTTTTCGAGATGAGACCGAGCGTTTTAGTGAAGAAAAATAACTTTATCATATCTTCTCTCGTATTTCGACCGTTTCTCTCGCAATGCATGGATCAAAAGAACCAATTGTAGTCGATACCGATCGCCCGTAATGGGATCAGCACCTGTCCTCTCGGTTTTGAATAACGTTGGAATCCAGAAATTAGGAGAAAAAGAAATAGTGGATGATTTTATGGATTAAAGCTGGAAAAGCACCATTTGGAGCAGAGAATTTATTTTTTTTAAATTTTGTGACATCTCATTATCGAAATATCTAGATTTGACTCATGTTAATAAGTAAAAAAATTGTATGGGGAAACACTAAATTCATTTAGTCTTACTTATTTTTTTCTGCTCTTTCCAAATTTGTAAATAAAATTTTAAAATATTGACATACATGATGTTGTTTCGACTCGAAACCTACTTATTAATTTTTTTAAGGCCGGACCTGTAATAAGACTTTTTTATTATGTTAATCGACGCCACTATGGACAGAGAACATACGAACCAAATATTATAAAAATGTATAGGGTGGTTCATAAGTTATGATTAATTGAAAAAATGGGGAAAATGAATAAATCACCCTGTATCTTGGTTATAAAGAATGATAGACCCATAAAATATAGGTTATTTAGAAGCACCTCGGTGTTCTCCATCTACCCTTACTCTATGAGCATTTTTGAATGAATCGCCCTGTATATTGGAACCCAAAACTCCATGGCACGCTTTAGAATTCTGCTACTGTTTAATATGGTCTTTCTAGAAGAAAAGCCCTATTCGATCTTCCGAACTTATCATATGAATTTATAATGGAATTTTTTGTTAGGTCAGACGTGGGAATTGTTAAATAAACATCAGTATCCAAATTTCTTGTATGATATCTACGAGTTGGTCATCCATAACTGCTGGAGCATCTTTTAAAAACCAATTTGTACACCCTAGTTAGCTAAAATGCAACTAATTTTAAAAAACTAAGATATTACTTATAAACGAATTATTTTATATTTTATTAAAACAAAATTACTTTTAGAGCAATTCTGGAATATTACACATGCTATATAATACTAAAATATTTCAAATTACCTAACACTGGTGCCAGGTGAAGTAACAGTTGTAAAGGTTTGAACGAGTGATCGAACTAGATTTTTAAATACATATAATTGATAAGGAAAATCAATTTTAGAAATTTATCAAATCTCCTATTGATTAATATATGTTAAATTTTGTCTTGTTTAGTTAAGGTAGATAAAGATAAGGCAAATATGATAAGGAAATCAGTTATCACTCCTCCTATATTTGTATGTACCTATTACTATTTATATGTTATCGTGACAGTGATGACTAAATTTTTCAAAATATTTAATGAAATATTTAATTCAGGTAAGCTTCTTTAAAATTAATGGTAATCTTTAAATTGATGTTTGAATTTGATGTAAATATGTCTACAATTAAATAAATAAAATTGTTTCTGTCAACTTCTACACTGTATACATACATCGGGCCACTGTTAAATTTTTATCTAGCACATTTTAGTTTTCTAAACTTTTTTAGCAAATTTATCAAACTATAATACACTTAAAGAAATTTACCAGTATATACAACAGGAATTCGGCGAATTCTACAGGAAATTCCCCCTAAGCGACAGCAGGAATATTTGTTAATTTTACGTGACGATTCCGGTCTTTTAATTCCTCTAAAAACTAGAAACAATCGGAATATGCTGTACTATTTTCAGAATCATTACATTGATTTAACTGGAATATTCCAGTTATTTTCACGAAAAACCTTACTTTTACCGGAACTGTAATTTCGATTTAACAGGAATTTCTTTTTTAATAAACAAACTAGATAGTTGTATTCGAAGCTTCGAACTTGAGTTTTTACAGGAATTTCCAGTAATTAATCGGAACAGTAGTATCGATTTAACAGGAATTTTCCGTTGAATTACTAAAGATCTTTCATTCATACATTACAGTACTAGTTAGTTGTATTCGAAGCTTATAACCTGAGCTTTTACAGGAATTTCCTTTAGTTACCTATTATTTAACTGCAAATCCTTGCATTTACCATTTTATTTCCATGGAATTCTACTGGAAGTTTCTGGTTAATGAACGTGATAGGAGAACAATAATTCTTAGAAAAAGTAAAAAAATACCTTCTGCAGCGGCTTCTTCAAATTGGCCTTCATGTCGGACTTTGAGGATGATTCTGAACGAGTCTTGATAGTATTTAACAACCTTTCCCTTGTCAGGGGAAATGTCCTAGTTAGTGCCTCTGTACGGTCTGGGTATATAACATTGAAGTCAGTCAGAAACTAAAAGAAAGACGATAACATTTACAAATCATTGCTATCTTAAAAAGTTATCTTCGCTTACAAAGATGATACAGTAAGTAATAAACATATTTCAATCTGGACCTATGTATAGAAATACTATGGATAGATTCCATGAAGTAAGTGTTTCAACAATAAAAACTGGGAAGCATTTTTAAAATATTCGAAATGTTTTACGGTGTATATCATAGTGTCCACAAATTAATTTATGTACGATTGACCAATAAAACGCTCTTTATAGGACAGTTTTGCGTCAATAAAGTAGCACTTTATTTTACTGTAAAATAAAGTTTACTAGTAAAATAAAGTCATTGTCAACGTCACTGACAAGTTGCAAGACAACTAATTTGGCATGTTTAAAAATAAACATTTACTTGTCATCGCAAATGCCAAAATCGTATCAAATTTTTATTTTTCCAATTTATTATTATTTTTTAATTGCAATCGAACATAAAATCATGTATATAACACGTACATAAACAGGCCTTATGGACTTAACCATTTTATAGCCTCTCTCGCAAGCTCGCTCGGCCATAAACTTATTCGTTCAATAAAGCCCTTGTTTATGTACTTGTAATATAAATAGCTATTATTAGAATACCAATATATTTTAAAAACCATTGAACGACGAATGACCCAATAACGAGTTACCGCGTCGGAGCGAACTGCTCAGAGTAGCGGATTGAATTGTGGGATTTACAGGATATTCCTGTAACATTCACGGTGTTTTATTCCGGTTGCACCTACGTATGTTTTTCAGTAATATCTTGTAAATATAGCAAAATATTATTCTATATAGGTACACAGGAAATATTCCTGGTAAATTAACAGTACCTTATTACTGCTATACTTACCGGTTTTTCCTGTTCATACGACTCGAGTCACTTTAACAGGAATCGGCCTGTTAGATTGCAAGTACAGATTGTTCTCTGAACGGGTTTTTCTTGTTATAATAACAATAGTTGCGTTTAAACAACAGAATTCATTTAACCGGAAATTCCCGAGATTCGTTTTTTTCAGTGTAGGTTTAGAAAAACTAATTTTTTTAATTATGATAAAAGTACGAAACCTTCTTTAAAACTAACGTTCAACAGGTTACTTAAATATGCCTATAGCCATTTTATATTTGAATATACCTAATCTAAAATATGTTTTCGGATATATCCCAACAGAAAATGAATATATTTTTGTAGCCGAAGTTTACTGAGCACTTATGAACCGGTGGCACAAATTTCCAATACAGGGTATTGGGAAAAATAAACAAAGGTTTGTCTAAAAAAATCCCAAAAACATTTCAGAGTTAAAATCATCTCTATTAAAATTAAATCCAGAGCTCCATTAGGTGAACCTAAGAAAAAAGTATATAATTCAGGCCCATAGGCACTGATTGTAACGATTACAAGCGTAATGTATGGTGGTATTTGATAGAATGTTAAAAGATGATATTGAGATGTTGATCCAACTAGGGAAAATACTTTGTCTCTCATTTTTTTTGCCACCCAACTTTATTTACAATCTGTAAAGGCGGGTAACAATTTGTATCATTTGCCCGTTGCGTATCTTCGTCGTGTATAACGTTGCACCTAGTCGATACAGCCTATGTACGAAACGTTTACACGATCGGAAAAATCTTCTTTCCGAAGAACTCTCTGCATCCCTGTCTGTCGCATGGAGTGGTGCGGCAACGCTTCTCTGTCACTCTCCACGCTCGCGCTCAAAAATGAACATCTAAAATATAGGCAACCAACGGATAACAAATTATATCATTATTTTTGTTGACGTTTGTTTATTATGAACATCACACATATTGTTACTATGACAAACTTTTCAAGATGGAAGGATGCGAATCACAAAAACGATTATACCACGTCATCAAGGGTATACCATGATAACTAAGTAGAAATTGCAATTGCATCTCATATCTTGTCGTTGAAGAGCTCATGCGCGAACTCAAAGTTACCAGATTTTCTGTTGGCTAATATGAAAAATTAAGAATTTGACATACTTCAAAATTGTTAGCATTTGTTATTGTTAGGTTATTTTAAAGTGATTTGTGTTTAATTAATTAGTGGCGTCTATGAGTCGGAAGGACATGGACCAAAATTTATAAGTATTGAGAGTACCTCCCCCCCCCCCCCCCCCCCCGTTTTAGAGAATTGTGAACACGATGGCGGTATCAGAACTAATGTTTTCGATTGCTGAACCCCCTAAAACGGCCAAAAACTACCCCCTAAACGGGGTAAACGGGCATCACATCATTTCGCTGTAAAAAAACGTCTTTCCCCCCGTTTTCGAGGATGCCGAGCACGGTAGTGGTGTTACTTCCGAACCTCACTAACCCTTCCATCGGCCAAAATTCACCCCCGACAGAGGTGCTTTTTTTTTCCTTTTACCAGCGAAAAAACGTTTGTGCTGGATGCTGAAAACGATGGCTGTATCAGAATTTCTCTCTTCGCCAGCCAAACCCCCTAAAATGGGCAAAAACTACCCCCTAAACGGGCAGCACATCATTTCCCTGTAAAAAAACGTCTTTCCCCCCGTTTTCGAGGATGCTGAGTACGGTGGTAATGTTGGAGATTACTTTCGACCCTCACCAACCCCTCCCAGTTTTCGAGGATACTGTGAATGGGAAAAATAATGATAATTCTTTTCTTCTTCTTTCTTCCCCTTTAGTTGAAAAATTATAATCGAATACCCCAAAAAGTAGGTCTACTGTAAAATTGATAGACATTTTTATTTTCACATTGAAATTTGAGGAACATTTATTATGTAGCTTGCAATTACATTTAACAAAATTGTTACAGTCTATTTTCTTATATTAAAATAATTCGCTACATAAAGATACCATGATGCATAAAGCTAAAATCTGCGTACAATAAAATATTTTTCTCAATCACACCTTATATCAACTAATTTAATCTACGCTTCCTAGTACATAGATAATAGTCGTTACAATAGTCATTACAATCGTCAAAGTCACAGCCTTCATCAGCCGTTTCTGTCTCGATATTGAACACCACCATCGTCTTCAGCATCCTCGAAAACAGGCGGACACCCGTTTTGCCCCCGATATGAGAAAAAAATTCAACCCTTTCGGGGATGAGTTTTGACCTGTGGAGGGGTAGGTGAGGGTTGGAAGTAATCTTCAACACCACTACAGGGCTCAGCGTCATCGAAAACGGGGGAAAAGACGTTTTTTTTACAGAGAAATGATGCGCTGCCCGTTTAATCCATTTAGGGGGTAATTTTTTGCCGTTTTAGGGGGTTCAGCAATCGAAAACAGTAATTCTGATACCGCCATCGTGTTCAGCATCCTCTAAAATGGGGGGGGGAGGTAATCTCGATCCTGATATATTTTGGTCCATTTTTCATGGTTTTTTCCGACTCACAGACGAGACACCACTAAATAGAAAATAATTTTTAATGCAACAGGCCCTTTCTAGGACCACAATTTTTAATATAATGGGATATCTGAATTAATGCAAAAAAATCGTCACCAATTCTGCGTAACAAAAGCAATAAAATTAATGAAATTCATTTCTATTTAGTGTATATGTTTTTAATAAAGGCTTTAATTACCGGACACCGTGGCCTAGTTGGTTAGGGCATCGGTCTTTATACTAGGCCAGTGTTCGGGTCGTAGGTTCGATCCCTGCGAAACTCAAGTGGAATTAAAAGTCAGATAAGACTTTGGGCAAGTGCAAAAAGGTATTTGTGTCATACGCAGTTTAATTCACGCCTGCGCCGGTAATCAGGCCGGATGAGATAGGATATCTCGTGGAACTGATAGGGGGGTTGGTGACACATTAACACACTTCTCTTCTTGGTTGTAATTTTCTTTTTCCCCCTCTAGTTGAAAAATAATTATAATCGAATACCTCAAAAAGTAGGTCTACTCTAAAATTGATGACATTTTTATTTTCACATTAAAATATGAAAAACGAGCATAAAGCTAATTCACTTGTATTTTTCCATCTTCTAGAAATTCATTTAATTCTGCCAACAACATAAGACTGAATCTTATCTCCCAAACCAGGACATTTTGGATAAAAATCCATTCCAGATTCCAGATGATCGTAGGTCTCGTTCTCCCATTAGAAATATCACGTTAGATAGCCCGAGCAATAGTAATCAGTCAACATATCGGGACAGACAGCTCTAACTCCAGGACCTTATTTCTCGCAAGCAAGTCACATTTATGAAATATTGAAATTATTGTAGAATAATTATTTATTAAAATTTGTTTATTTATTATCTTTTTCTTAACAACACTGATTTTCTTTATTTATTTGTTTAGCTTTTATAGCATCCTTGTTCTTGGCTTAAATAATTTTTTTTAACAAAACTTGCTAACCAAAGTCTCATGCTCATAAATAACTCTAACGTATTAAGATTAAAAAGAGTTATTTTCAGAGCTAAAGTTACAAAGGTGTATTTTATCATCTTCATCATAAATACTATCCATTAAGAAGAATATTTGAAGTACCAAGCCACTATGAGTTAGAGAAATAAATCTTCATTATAATTTGTGAAATGCCAAAAATAATAGGAAACCAGGCAAAACTGATGGTTTCCTCTCTCATTTAATACAAATGTCAAAAGAATTGAGACAACAATATGGAGAGGTCATAAAAATCAAATCTATATTAGATAAGATCTGTCTAGGGCTACAACAAACAATACAATATTCCTAAAGTGGGTGCACTGTGCACTGCCACTGGAGAAACACCCAGGGTCAAAGACAAATGTAGTGGTTTATCATCGAATCATGTCGAAAAGATGGCTCGCTAGAAACGGAATTATGTAGATATTATCCAGATTCTTGACTTCCAGGCAACAGGCTAATACTAAGACTAAATCTTGTCAAAATATGTCTTTAAAAATTCAGTTTTATCAAATTTCTCCATAATCTGACGTTTAAATTTCGAGACGAAATTCATTATTTTTAAATAAAACTAACAGTGAAACTGAAATTAAAATTTTTCGTCTCTGAATTTAGAAATATTTATGTTTTTTTTTTAATGTTTACTCTTTTTTTAGGTAAAGGTATGAAAATAATATGGGTTCTGTCACAAATTGTATTTGTATTTGGACAAGATATCTTAATAGAACAAACAATCATGAATGACACATCAGAAAAAAGTTTTCAGTTAGATGCAGATCATCAGTATGTTTTAATTTACAAACACCTTGTAGTAAGTATAAGTATATATTATTTACTGGGTGGCCTACTCAAGACGATCCACACTGGATAACACTCTTGAACAAATGCATAGTCGAGGAGACGTTTGAAGATAGATTTGTTATCTGTCATTGCTTCCCCTCCCCTTGAACCTTGAGAACCACACTTTCAACAATGTCAAATGGGAATGTGGGCCGAATGATACCTCATTTGAAAAAATGATCGAATGGAAAAATGCTGGGACATGTGAACTTTTATTTGATTCATACAACCACAAGTCATAAGAGTTGCTCAAAATGTGCCTCATTAATAGCTAAACAATATATTGTAATATTCTTCTTGAACTCAGTTAAAAGTTTCTTGTGGAATTATTGCACATTCTCTGAGAATTATTACTTTTAAATCATGAAGATCAGTACGAGCAGCGGCCCTTGGAATTGTATATTCAGGGTTCTGCGCCATACATTTAATTCTAGTTGAGTATCCTTTTTTTTTTTTGGTGAGGAGGAAAAATGCCGTTTACGCATGTCCCCCCTGGATGTTCGGGGGGGGGGGGGTGTCTGTGGGACTCAAGAGTTCTAATACCCACTAAAAAACCTCCTCGGTCTCCAGAAGCATCCTTGGCATCCACCTTGTTGGCATTTCCTCAAGAGTGCTCCTTTGTCCTCTATTATCTTCTTGGGCGTCTTCCCTGTCTCGCCCACTCCTCTTCCTCCTTGGCCCTCATCACGTGCCTGACCCATTCCATCACCACACTCCATTCTTCATCATTTCATCCACCATGTTGTCCGGACCTATGGCAGTTCCCAATTCTCTTTCGCATTCTTCCATCCCCTGCACTCAAAGAGGGTGTGGTGCGGGTCGTCCCGCTGCTCATCGTCGCAGTGCACACATGTTTCAGATTCCGACTTCCCGAATCTGTGTAGGTAACCTTGGAAGCTGCCATGGCCAGTTAGGACCTGCGTCATGTGGTAGTCCGTCATCCTGTGCTTGCACTCCATCCATGGTTTTATATTTGGTATTGACCTCTTAGTCCAAGCCGCTCTGCCATCCTCCCATATCCTCTGCCATTCTGTCATCGTTCTGTCACTTGCCAACTTCTTTCTGCTCTCTGCGGATCCTTCACGATTTTTATAGCAAAACACCCTCTCCTGTGCCAACAATTTTATCGGCGGAACCCCCGCTACGACCTGAATGGCCTCGGCTGACACTGTTCTATATGCTGATGCTATTCGCATCAACAGTCTTCTTTGAAGGCTTATATACAGTTGTCTATATCTAACCACCTTCATAACGTCGATCCACACTGGAGCTCCATAAAGCAATATGGATTGAGCCACCTCGCATATCACTTTCCTCTTCCTTGAACCTGGGCCCCCTACATTTGGCAGAATTCTCGTGAGAGCCGCCACACTCTTCTCAGCTTTCTCTGTCGCTTTCCTGATATGCTCAGTGAACCAACCCTTTTGCGAAATCCACACTCCTAGATATTTCACCGCTTTACTTGCTGTCACTTCTATGTCGCCTACTTCGAACTTCAAGCCTTCAGTGTTCCTCCCTCCATTGATCACCACCACCTCCGTTTTCTCCCCTGTCTATAATAATTTTCCACGTGGCCGTATTAAACGCATTACGTATGTCCAAGAGAATCATGACACTCCACTTACCCACCGTTCTTGCTATCCCCAATGCTTCCATTATTGCATCCACCGAAGACCTACCCCTTCTAAAACCATACTGTGTGTCTGCGAGGCCTGCCTTTTCTTCAAGCTCCTTCTCCAACCTGTTCCTTATTAAGATCTCGTATAATTTGCCCAGTGCCGGTATCAGACAAGTCGGTCTAAAAGCCGGTGTTTGCTTTTGTGGGTCTCCCTTCGGAATAAACACCACCGCAGCCTTTTTCCACTGCGGGGGAAATCTGTGTCCTGTCAGCAACCCGTTCATGATGGCTGTCACTTCTTCCGGGGCAGCTGCAACTGCTACCTTTACCGTTTCCGGTAAGATGCCGTCGCGTCCCGGCGCTTTCCCCGCTTTCAGTTTTTCTACCGCTGATATAACCTCCTCTCTCTCGAACGGAAGCGGGTGACCCGACTCCACTGGCACGAAACTTGTCCTTTCCGCAGTTGGAAACAGCTTATTAACAAGCTCCTTCTTTCTTTCCGTGCTCAGGCTATACGGTACCGGTGGTTTCTTTAGACTTCTCATCGCGATCTTGTATCCATCTCCCCAAGTATCCTCCTCCAGGGCCGTGCATAGCTCTTTCCACCTTTCCCTTTTGGCAGTATTTATTAGAGTTTTCAGTTCCTTTCTTACCCTTTTGAGGACTTCTTCCATTTGTTCTGGCTGGGCGTGTGCCCTCCTTCTCGCTCTTATCACCCTCCTCCTTGTCGCAACACATTCTCTTCTCTTGTCGTCTATCTCTGTTGTCCACCAATATGGCATCCTCCTCTCAGGTCCCCCTGTTTTTATTTTGCTCTTTTCCTGTGCCTCCTGCAATTTCGCCTCCATCTCTTCTAGCTCTATTCGCCTATTTACAAGAATCAGTCTTCTCACCTCTTGATCTATTTTGAATTTATTTATCTTGTAGCTTGAGTCGTTTTCCCTCCTCCTCCTTCCCCCGATGTTCATTTCGAAAACGATGTACCTGTGCAAGCTATGCGTCTCCTCCCCTTCCATTACCTTCCAATTCCTTACCCTGCTTGCCATCCCTGTTGTGACTCACTGGCCCCCTTATAAACGTGGGTACGTTTGACTCATTTAAGACGCTCATCCTCAGCGCATCCACCCACTCTGCCAGTAGCTGCCCTCTAGTGTCTGTTCTCACCACAACGGTGATTTCTCTGCCTGCCCTTCTCACCTCGTTGAAGATGCTCGTACTCTTGATTGACCAGGTTTGGAGACACATAACAACTATACAGGTCGACGTCTTTAAACTTGGCCACTACAACCCCGTTCAGGGATCTGTGGTCTTCCACCCCCATGTTCTTGTTCCTAAACATAATTGCCGCATCCCCATTCTTGTCAACAAGCTACCCTCTTTTGCTTACCATTTTCTTATTTGGCTCGCTAATCAGCAAAACTTATATGCCGTTCCTCGCCGCAAGTTTCGTGCGCGATCCTTGACCTACCCACATTAATCTGTAGGACTTTTATAGAACCCGTCTTAGTGCCCTGCAACAGAGCCCCTCTTACCCTTATCGCTGATCGTCCCTCTCAATAGTCGTCTAAACTGTGGGCACCCTTTCTCCTGGTGACCTTCTGCCCCGCACTTTCTGCACGCTTTTGTCTGGTCTTCCCCCTTGCACTCCCTTTGAAGATGCCCGTATTTCATGCACCTAAAACACCTTTGTATATATGCCCACTCTCTTATCCGGCAGTTAATCCAGCCAATTCTCAAATTCGTGTCCTGAAGCAGCTTCTTCGCTGCGTTCCTCCTTACTGCCGCCATGGCCGTCTGCCATCCACTTCTGTTTGGCCTCATGGATTTCACGCTGGCAACATCCTCCTCCATATCCCCTATTTTCATTTTTATGGCATTTACAATCTCTTCTTGAGGCGTTGTCATGTCCATATCCGATATATAGATCGTCTTTTCGTCCCTCAGGGTTAGCATTTTCGCCCCTTCTATCTTCTTTCTGATTTCTTCTGAGTTGAGTATGCTGGCCGTGCTAGGACGACACGTTCTTGGGCGAGTTGATTGAGTTGGGGGCCCTCTCAAGGGTTCGTCAGACCCTGGGAACATCTATGCTGATTCTTGGATGACTTCACCCCCAATATTATTATTAATATTTATTATTTCAGGGACTTAATCCATATCGAGTAAAAACTTCATCACCCAATGCAGAAAATGAAAAACCAATTTTGGTAGTGGTTCGCCAAGAAAAGCAAGTGACTGCCTGGTCTATACCTTTGCAAGTTGAATCCACTCAGAAGCAGTACGTTTTTTCGTATCAACATGTTTCAAAAACTTTGTGTCACGACTTTATGGATGAAATCGTTAACCAAGGTTAGATATGATTTTAGGGAATTTATGTAAATAAAAATCCTAAAAATTACCACCGATTGATTTTATAAAGTAGTCGTCGCTATGTCTGCAAATCATTGTACAGCTTTTTCTGTTTTTTTTTATGAATTATAATTAAGTGATATATTTTTTGATACTCTCGTCAAAGTCTAATGATTTCTTTACACTATTGCAGTTTCATCTTTTAACATCGCTCCTTTACACCTGTCACAAAAATTTATTATTGGCTTGTCAACATCTAACCTACGTCCCGTGAATATAACCGTGGAATTAGAAGAGGAACAAAACTTTTTCGTAGAATTAAATCAGAATTATTCGCTGTCCATTTCACCCAGCGAACCGAGATACGTTTTTTATAAATTTGATGAAAATACGACAGACACCGTTGTTATTGAAGTCGATTCTCAAGATGAAAGATGTCTTACGATTTCTGTTCAAGACAGCAGGGTAAGGTTATTCTTTTATTTCAATAGTTCATAAACAGAAATGTTCAGAAAGATTAAAATATTTGGTATAACGAATATGTTTTCCCAAGAGTTGTTTGGCAAGAAAATTTACATAATCCCATAGAAAATGTGAGCTTGTCTAGGAAATTCGCTTCCACGTCCAATCCAGCAGTGGGGAAAAGTTTCTTTTAAAATATAACGCAGTTCTAGAGAAAAATAAAGCGATACTTCATCTTGCACAAACCTTGTAGCACATCGTTCAATAATTGTGGCAATTTTAAATTCATATTGAAAGTATCTTTCTTTTGTTAAATATTGATTTTATATAAGCTAAGTAATGTGGACAAATTTCTGATAGGTACGTCACTCATGTCATTCATAATGCCTACTATAATTTATTTTTTATACATTGGTAGGTGCGCAGAAAGAGGTAGAGTCAAATGGTGCTAATGTTAAATAATTCAAAATTTAAATATTATAACAATTTTCAAGAGGATATTTTTTTTGTTTTAGTGTCCTGTATTAGATACGAACAAAGACATTAAATACGAAGGAACTTATCAAACTATTAATACTAAAGGAGCAATGACATTAGCGGTAAGATTAATTTTATTTCATTCAGTCAAGAAAAGTAAGAAAATATTCAGCAAATGTACTCTTATAGTATATTTGTAGCGTATTTAACATTAATTACTTTGATGTTAGTTTACGCTGCAAAGATTTAAAATCCTGGAGGAGTCCATCGTTGTCGATGATGGTGTTGTGTGGTTTTTCTGGGTTTTCCCACAACTGTAAAGCAAATGCGCCATCAAGCATCCGTAAGTCGCACCAGAGCGCCACGGCAAATAATAATAATAATAGCCGTCCCTCCCCCGCACAAGCTGCAGAGCTTCTGGGGTTCACTCGTAAAGGATGGAATTGCAGGGCGTATATTATTATTATTATTAATTATTATTATTATTATTATTATTATTATTATTATTATTATTATTATTATTATTATTATTATTATTATTATTATTATTATTATTATTATTATTATTATTATTATTATTATTATTATTATTATTATTATTATTATTATTATTATTATTATTATTATTATTATTATTATTATTATTATTATTATTATTATTATTATTATTATTATTATTATTATTATTATTATTATTATTATTATTATTATTATTATTATTATTATTATTATTATTATTATTATTATTATTATTATTATTATTATTATTATTATTATTATTATTATTATTATTATTATTATTATTATTATTATTATTATTATTATTATTATTATTATTATTATTATTATTATTATTATTATTATTATTATTATTATTATTATTATTATTATTATTATTATTATTATTATTATTATTATTATTATTATTATTATTATTATTATTATTATTATTATTATTATTATTATTATTATTATTATTATTATTATTATTATTATTATTATTATTATTATTATTATTATTATTATTATTATTATTATTATTATTATTACATAACGAGTGCGGAAAGTAATGTACACTATTTTTCCTACGACCACGCGATAATTTTACCAAATATTGTGAAATGTATATTTTTTATATCGTGTTATCGTAGAAAAATCTCTAGCGGAAAGCAACAACTTTCTATCTCAAGCGGCAAAGTAGCAATTTCCGCTCTTTACATGCCTGAATCCAGTTGAATAAAATTACAATTTTTAAATTTGTCATTTTTCAAAGCAATTTTCAGCTTTAGAGATATTCATTGGAACCAGTCATCCTGTGGATAAAATATTCTTTTCACATTTTCATTTTCTTTTTAGAAAAGGCGTTTTCTTGGTGGATTTTTTCTGGTTTTTGTTGCAAAACCAGATAATTACGACTGTAGTCAGGACAGTTCATACTTGCCAAGATTAACTAGGACCGTTTCATATTATCCAATGGTTTCCTCAAATATCACGTTCGTAGTTAAAAATGGTATAGCAGCTAAAAACTATGCAGTTGCTGTTTTAGCTACATTAATAATTTTACTGATAACAGGATTTTTTGTTTTAACAACTGCCCTAATTTTTCATCGTTATGGAACGATCTCCAAAAACAAATATAATGGTAAGTAAGCATGGTAAGTATATTGAAATCATTATCAATGGTTTTTATACAAACTAATAATTATTGTTAGTCTTAGAAGAAACCGAAAGTGATTCTTATAACTACGTCTATAATTTTTCACAGAGCTCGTTTAATTTTGGTGATTAAAATTTTAACAGATTCTTAATTGTTAATTCAAAGAGGTATTTGGTAAGAAATGTATACAAACTTTGTGGAGTTTCGAGACCCTTGTTCTCGAAACTATGGCCCGCGAGCATCAAGAATCCTGCATGCGGTAAAGTCGAGGCGCATATTACTTTTTTTCGTCGACCTCTACAAAAACGTACTAATTTCTAAAAGAGAAATCGACCATTTTTGAAGGCAAGCATTTTTCGTGCGCAAACACTTTTCGTCCGCTGTGGTCATTAGGATACGGCACGGTGCGAGTTATTTGAGTGCGAGTTATTTGAGGACGAAAAGTACTTCAAAAATAGTTGACTTTTCATTCGGAAATGAGTACGTAAAATGCCATTTTTTGTAGAGGTCGACGAAAAAATATATGATGTACTAATATAATTTTCATTTTACTTATTCGTGTATTGTATTTTGAAAAGATAATTCCGGGACATCCTGTATTGTCATCAGGATTAAACAAAATAATTTGAATTTAATTGTTCTTGTTTACTTTTTTTTCTCTGTTTCATAGTTTCGTCTCATTTAATTTTATATCTACCTTTATACCCCTTGTTTATTATTAGCTAATTATATCATCATCTTCTTTTTTTATGCTTTTTCGTTTAGCCCTGGACTAACCAATCTTTGCAACTTTTAATCCTTTTGACTTCTGTAATATACCAATTTATATATTTCCCTTAGTTTGTTTAGTCTGAATCAACCTTGTCCGTTTGTTCTGTACTTTTCGATTTTCTAATAATTTTTGTCACAAGTTTTTCTACTTTATAGATCGTTTTCCGTTTTCTACTCGTCTAATTATAATTTTTTTCAAATTTTCTCTTGCATTTAATATAATCCATATTGTATTTGTTTTGCAGATGTTGTGGTTACGGATTATCTTGAATCGTTGTCAGAAGAACAAGTATTTCAAATTCTCAAGAATGATCATCTTACTGTGTCAGATTTTGCAAGGAATCCAAAGAGGATCAAACAAAGATCGTATAACTACTTGTGGCATACATTAAGTATAGCGATATTTTATAGTATACCAGTTGTACAGCTAGTGGTAACGTATCAAAGGGTAAGAAAAAAAATAGAAGCAAAGTAGGAAATGTTGTGTTAAAATATTGTATTTAGTTGGGAATCTGAGGTGCTGAATTCGACCACCGAAAAAACATGAAATCCTATGTAAAATGACCTGTCGGATTCGAATTTTTTGTTCGTCCTTTGATCCAGAATTGCGAAATGTGTCAAAACATGACATTTTTGATAAAACTGAAAATTTTCCTTAAAATAATATTTATTGCAAACTAGTGCTTAACTTTGTTAATTGTTATCCGATCGTTATGAATTTTGGATATGATATTTTTCAGTACTTCCCTGACATAGTGTCATAACAATAAAAAATGTAGAACGTCAAATAGAAGCTACGTCATTTTTTTTTCGCTAGATGACACAAAATATCGTCATTTTGCAGAGTAAAATGGTGAGTCGAGAAAATTTTTTAAGCGAGCAAAATGTTGCCAATAGAGCAAGGAAACTTTTTTACCTTAACTTTTTTTTCATACGACGTTTAGTTTGGGTTGTGTACTTTTTTAAAACCGAACGAAATTGAATCGGCGCGTCGCATCTCTTGGCTTTATCACTGTGGGTACGAATAAAGCGATCAGTGTGTCAAAGAGAGTAAACATCATAGCCTTCTTCATACGCGCAACAAAGATGACGCGCATTACAATATTAATATGACACTATAGGGGGTATAGTGCGATTTACGAGATTGAGAAATGATAGGAATAATAATAATAATTTTTTTACAAGCATAAAACACAATATTATTATTATTTAATTAAAATATTTATTTTACAACGCATTTTTCCTCACACTGGAAACTTATATTGCATCTTACATTTGCTTTCAGGCATTTGCACTTGTTACCACAGTTAAGTAATTTTTAAAAATATTATTTTGAAAATATGAAACAAATCTGAATTCTATAAGAGAAATTAAAGATGTACCTGTTTCCTGTTTCCTGCATATCAATAGAAGAAAACGACACTTTTAACACAGCTTATATAAAAAATATGATGGCACTTATTCAGCGGTATCAAAATTTTAATAGCAGAAAATTTCGAGAATTATTTTTAAAATACGTGTCTTTACTATTAAAGTTAAAGCCTTAGATCTGTGGTACAATAGTATCTACGCATTGGTGGTCGTTACGATTTTGAACAAAGCTTAAAGCAAACAGAAAGATATAGAAGATTGAAAAATTGTCATTTTGAAACATGCGAAATACGAGACGAACTTGATATACCTGATTGGAAGAAATTTATATCAAATCCTTATAATAAAAAGAACCTCTTGGCATATTTAGCACAAAAACTAATAAAAGAAAATTATGTTATACCTCCTGATCAAATTGAAATTGTATTGGCAGGAATGTCAGAAGATAATCAAAGAACAATAAAATGGACAAAAATTGAGTCGAAAGTGGTTGATGAGTTACAGTTTACTATGGGCATGAGGAACCTGATACTAGAATATTTGCAATTATTAATTTTTTTATAGACATGTTTAAGGTATTTGTTATTTACTCATTGGACACAGATGTTTTTATTTTATCAACGTTTTTCTCGGTTACCTTAGATGTCGAAATTTGGATGGAAAGAGAAAAGAAATTTATCCCATGTTTCTCAATCATTAAAGCACTAGCAAACTTGAAGCATCTGGATGTTAAAATATTAGCAGACAATTTGTTGTCAATATATTGTTTATCTGGATGTGATTCTGTTAGCTTTCCATTTAAAAAAGGCAAAAAAAGAGCCCTAAAAATAGTGTTGTCTCAAGAACCAGATGAGATGAATATTTTGGAACCAAAATATATCATTGAAGTTTATACTATTGGTAGGTAAATAAGGTTTTAATAATGACCTTTTGTTAGGGATTTGCCGCCGATGGAGGATTCGTTTATTTTTCATGTGAGAAGGGCAATTTTACAACGACAGCGCAGTTTTCAAAACGACATATATGTTAAAGCCAGATCTGACAGAAATTCTAAAGTTTGGTTACGAACGCAAAGACAATAATTGTATAGTTCCAAAATTAATGTCCAAAGAAGCAAAACCTACATATTTAAAAATTACTCCATTTTACAAATGTAAATTATTTAATTGTGGTAACAAGTGCAAATGCCTGAAAGCAAATGTAAGATGCAATATAAGTTTCCAGTGAGAGGGAAAATGCATTGTAAAATAAATATTTCAATTAAATAATAATAATATTGTGTTTTATGATTGTAAAAAAATTATTATTGTTCCTATCATTTCTCAATCTCATAAATCGCACTATACTCCCTATAGTGTCATATTAATATTGTAATGCGCGTCATCTTTGTTGCGCGTATGAAGAAGGCTATGGTGTTTACTCTCTTTGACACACTGATCGCTTTATTCGCACCAACAGTGATAAAGCCAAGAGATGCGAGGCGCCTATTCAATTTCGTTCGGTTTTAAAAAAGTACACAACCCAAACTAAACGTCGTATGAAAAAAAAGTTAAAGTAAAAAAGTTTCCTTGCTCTATTGGCAACATTTTTCTACGTTATAGTAGTTAACTATCTCTAAAGATAAAAAAGTTTTCTCGACTCACCGTTTTACTTTGCAAAATGACGATATTTTGTGTCATCTAGCGAAAAAAAAAATGACGTAGCTTTTATTTAACGTTCTACATTTTTTATTGTTATGACACTATGTCAGGGAAGTACTGAAAAATATCATATCCAAAATTCATAACGATCGGACACCAATTAACAAAGTTAAGCACTGGTTTGAAATAAATATTATTTTAAGGAAAATTTTCAGTTTTTTCAAAAATGTCATGTTTTGACACATTTCGCAATTCCGGATCAAAGGGAGAACAAAAATTCGAATCCGGCAGGTCATTTTATATAGGATTTCATGTTTTTTTTCATGTTCGCGAGTTATATAGAGCATCTTTAAAACGCTTCCTAGAAGGCCTCAGATTCCCAACTAATTAAAGCCATTCTGAATAATGACGTTGTGTCAAAAATTTGGTCTTAAAATTTTTATTTAATAAAATATAATTTTAACGAAAAAAATAATGAAAAATATTTAGTTATAAATATTTTGACACATGGTGTCAAAACGATTTCCAAAAATTATTATTTTTAGATAGTAAACAGAACAGGAGATGAGGACATGTGTTATTATAATTTTTTATGTGCACATCCTTTATTTGGTTTCAGTGATTTTAATCATATCTACTCCAATATTGGTTATGTTATTTTTGGGATTATATTCATATGTGTCGTTGTAGATAGACATAGACTCATTAAAATAAGAAAAGTAAGTAGTAAAATTGTATTATTTTAAAATCTAGTCTATATCCAAACGTTATTCGGTCATATATCAAATCAAAACAGCCTAAAATATCTTTGAAAGATCGTTTTGTATTGCAGAAAACTTAAACTATAAAGAAGACAATAAATATGAAATAGAGATGGTGTGACGTATGTAGGTGTAGACAATCGGATATATTTGGCTCTAGTACGAAATTTTAAACTCCATAAAAATATCATTTAGTATTAAAAGTATTAAACTTCAATTATGAACATTATCTGAAAATATTGTTTCTTGAAAAAACAGCATTTTGAGGTATAATTAATAATAATAAACTGCCTTTATTTGCTTGTAATTTACGTACAAAACTTTATGCATCAAGAGGCGAAGTGAACTTTCAGATGATTATACATGATTTATTTGGTCGGTGCACCCGCCAATGATTATTTTAACTAATTAAAACTACATAGTATTCATTTGATTCATTTGAATATCTGTCATAATTTCAGAGGAAAACACATCTTCCATATAAGTGAAAACAGATGCATGGAATAAATTGTAGAAAAGATAAAATATACGTTAAGTGCATTTTTCATTACTAAACTAGCTAGGCCCTTTGGAAAAGTTTATAGTTTTACTCTTTCCTCCTATCTGTTAGCAGAAATAAGAGAGAAAACTATAATTGTTATCTACAGGGTGCGCCAATTATTTCCACTCGATCTTTAGCACCGAAACTAAAAGAGATATCAACAAGATTTTTTGTAGCGGTAGACAGTGTCACTCGGACTACAATTTTAAAATATTTTGATGTATACAGGGTGGCTAATTTTTGTGGAATGAAAATTAATTTGGTTTTTTTAAATTGAACACCCTGTATACGATTATGTCTTCTGATTCTACTTATTATTAGATTTACGGTAGTTTTTTGCATTTGTAAATCCGACGCGGCGTTGACAAGTTATTCCTATTTTAAGCAGATTTAATGAAAAAACAGCACTTCAGAAATGTTAGCACAAAAACCACATTTTTTAAAAAAATCCTCAAAAAAGTTACTATGATGTAAATGAAAGATGCACCTATCACAATAATCACACAACATCTTCAATTGTCGCACAGGGTGTTTGCCGATGGCGTGCCAATAGTCTAGTTTTCAAATGGCAATAACTTAATTTTTTCAAATGGGACACCCTGTATATTTTTCTTCAGTTAGAAGCTCTCCCTAATACGCATTAAAAAAATATAGGGTTTTGCACATCTAACTTTACTATTTACTTTAATAATTGACGTTAAGTGACAAACAACATATTTTACACAATTTTTAATAAGAAATCAAGTTACCTATGAAAATGACAGTAGGTATATTTTGTTATGGCATTAATTGTCAACATAAAATTTTGTATTGTATCACGTCTACTATATTTAATAGGTATTGTGTATAAAAAATGGATTTTAATAAGAATTATAGTGTTCAAGAAAATATTGATATGATATGGATACTGGGTTAATGTCAAAAAAATGCGTTTCTTGCTAGTAGGGTATATCGTCAAAGATACCCAGAAAGACGTCATCCACAAAAGGATACTTTTGAGAACTTAAAGAATAGATGTGATAGAACAGGAACCGTCAAGTATGAAAAACATTCACGTGAAACTACAGCTGTTACTATTGACAACGAATATAAGGTAATGATCAGTATAGTTGAAGATCCCAATATAAGCTCAATAGTTAGATATTTCCAATACCACAATTAGACGGATAATAAAAAAGAATAAATATCACCCCTATCATATTCAGCTTCACCAAGAATTGTTACCACGTGATTTCGCGCGTAGAGTGGAATACTGTAGATGCAATGCAATAAACAAGATAAATACAGAGCGTAACTTTTTAAACAAAGTTTTATTCTCCGACGAAGCCACGTTTCATAAGAACGGTTGTGTAAATAGACACAACTTCCATTATTATTCGGACCACAATGAACATTTATTTAGAACCACATCACAGTATCGATGGTCTTTGAATGTGTGGGCGGAAATAATAGGTGATTATGTAATTGGTCCCTATTTCTTTGATGGCACTGTAAATGTAGCTATATTTTTAGATTTTTAAGAACATGATTTTCGCAACTTATTGCAAAATTTGCCTCAAAATTATCGCAACGGAATGTGGTTTCAATTGGATGGTGCCACACCACATTACCTATTAGATGTTCGCAATTGGTTAAATAGGAAATTTCAGGATCGTTGGATAGGAAGGGGAGGGCCTATAAATTGGCCTACTAGATCGCCTTGCCTACACCTTGCGATTTTTTCTTATGGGGTTTTATTAAAAATATTGTTTACAAAGAAGAGGTTACCACAAAAGAAAATATGAAAGAAAGAATTACTGCAACATTTAGACAAGTGACCCCTGCAATGCGTAAATCAATAAAAAAAAGGGCAAGAAAATGTATAAATGAAAATGGAAGACATTTTGAACACCTACTATAAATTTTAACTTTCACTATTGTAGTTTTCTTACGATTAAACTTTGTAAAATTTGGTACTTATTAAAAATTGTGTAAAATATGTTGTTTGTCACTTAACGTCAATTATTAAAGTAAATAGTAAAGTTAGATGTGCAAAACCCTATATTTTTTTCTAACTGAACAAAAATATACAGGGTGTCCCATTTGAAAAAATTAAGTTATTGCCATTTGAAAACTAGACTATTGGCACGCCATCGGCAAACACCCTGTTCAACAGGTGAAGATGTTGTGTGATTATTGTGATAGGTGCATGTTTCATTTACATCATAGTAGCTTTTTTGAGGAATTTTTAAAAAAATGTGGTTTTTGTGCTAAAATTTCTGAAGTGCTGTTTTTTCATTAAATCTGCTTAAAATAGGAATAACTTGTCAACGCCGCGTCGGATTTACAAATACAAAAAACTACCGTAAATCTAATATTAAGTAGAATCAGAAGACATAATCGTATACAGGGTGTTCAATTTAAAAAAACCAAATTAATTTTCATTCCACAAAAATTACCCACCCTGTATACTTAAAAATATTTTAAAATTGTAGTCCGAGTGACACTGTCTACCCCTACAAAAAATCTTGTTGATATCTCTTTTAGTTTCGGTGCTAGAGATCGAGTGGAAATAATTGGCGCTGGCTTATTTTTTGTCCAATGGTCTGAAATTTGTGAGGCCCCCCCTTAAAGTCCGGCAATGCGAGGATATTTCTCATATTTGCGTAAATCAAATTTTAATTTTTTTTTAGATTCTAGGTCCATTTATATCAACAAACCCAAAATATTAAACTTTTATATATATATAACCTTAACAGCCGACGATGTTAGCCCCCCCCCCCAAATCTCCGCCCTTGGTATATTAAAGTATGAATGGATATTAAAACACTTGCGATTTTTTCACGCTCGATATAGGGCTAATGTTTTAAACACCAGTTATCCACGAATACACTTTGAATTCATAAGTACTTGGTATTATTACTTAAAAAATGGAAATAAAAACTAATAATGTAAAATGGTTGAATTTATAAAGTGACATCAGTATACTTTTTGTTGTTTCTGGAAGAAGAAAAACAAAAATTAATTTACAATCTGTCACATAAGATTAATTGTTGTCACCATAGTTGTTATTGGTTGTCTATTGCTTAAAAATTAGTTACATTAATTACTTAAATAGTAAATATTTGAATAAAGCTTTTGAAATATTTTATTTGACGTTAGGTACATGGTACTCCTACCAGATCAATAATTATATGGTTGACATTTAGATTTCAGGTTTCTCGGGTTGTTGATGTTGGTAACTTTAAAATACGTGCGTTTTTAAAAGTTGGATTTAAACACTCTGAGGCGTACTTTAAATAAGCAAAATGGGGTACTAATAAAAAAAATAATTAAAAGTTTTCATAATTTGTTTAAGGATAAGGGAATACCGGTCCATTATGGATTGTTTCATGCAATGGGTGTTGCATTAATTATAGAAGGACTATTATCTTCATGTTATCACATTTGCCCAAGTCAATCTAACTACCAGTTTGGTAAGTAAATAATATATTCAATTATAATTATTAGATTTATTTTTAATAATTTTTTTTTGGAAAATTGAGTTAAAAAACAGATGAGATAGTGTTAAGTTTTTGTGTGTGTTAAAGTCCTATATTCATTGGTATTGTCATTTTATCTAATTCTTAGAATTTTCTTTTCTTTGTTCAAAATAAAAAGCTACAGTACCTATTAATCAGCTTTATGTTGGAATTGGAATGAAAAATAAAATTAAAATTTAGGCAAAACAAAAATAATAATATCATTTACAAAAACGAAGTTGTGGGCATTGGCTTTCATCAGACCTGCTGGCGAAAACATCTACGTGATTAATTACCTTTGCCTAAATCCTCTTTTAGAAATGAATATTAAACGTAGCAAATAAATTAGGTATTAAACCGATAATATTGATTCGATTAAAAAATTGGCAAAAAATCCCAATGGTATTTAATAACTTTTCAAATCATCCTGTATCCGAAATGTAGAAAAAGTCGAGGAATGTATTACTATAAAATGATTGAAGATAAACGATGGTGCAAAAGTTTGATTTGATTTGTTTAAAGAAGTAAAAAGAGGCAGTCGAACTAACCGCCTCAGAAATTACTATCTACAAGCTCTGATTAAGAACTTATTTTCAGATACCAGCTTTATGTATGTTATGACAGTTTTATGTATGGTCAAATTATATCAAAATCGCCACCCAGATATTAATGCAACCGCCTACACTACGTTTACCGTTCTAGGTGTAGCCATTTTTATGGGTAAGTTAGAAAAATTTTCTTACATATGATAAAAAAGGGACTCGTAACTAAGAAAGATTAGTTTTATTAAGATGTAGGTTGTAGGTAATTATTTAAATAGTGACCTCTACAGGAAGTAATCTCAAAATTAATAACTATTTTATTTTTAGCTATGATAGGCATTTTAAATGGAAACTTGGTAATATGGATAACTTTTGTCGTGTGTTATACCATTCTTATAGGAATTTTATCTTTTAAAATTTATTTCTTAAATTACGTACTAGATGGATTGTATCAATTAAGAAATACTATTAAGAAAAAAGGAATTTCTACTGAAGCCTTTCATCCCATAAGAAGAGGTAAGATATAATTTAAATGCATTGAAAAGGAATTAAAAAGTTAAACCAATACAATAAAAAGAAGAAATCTCATAAACAAAGCACAAAACTAAACTAACAAATAACTGACGAAGACAAGTATCTCAAGATTTAACAAATATAATCTTTAGTTTAATAATTTCTACTGGTTTAGTCTTGGATTCTAATCTATTACGAACTTTGCTTCAGCCGTTTTTTTTTTCGAGACTTTATTGTAAAAAACTGATTATAGATTTGTAATTCAAAGTATTGTCCAGCGCTGGCCACTACTTTCTCTCAAGTTTCGGGTATCGTACGTCATGGGAGGATCGATTTTTTTAATTTACAGAAAGCTTACAAGAAGCCGAGAGGTCTTTTTCAACCCTTCGAAGGTTGAAAGACTGGATGAGAACAACCATGAGAGAGTGTTGTATTTATACAAATAAAACACACACGTTACGTTTAACAAATTTATTAAACTTTTAACGAATAAAGAAAAACGTAACAAACAAAACACTACATAGGTATCACTACCAACACTAACTAGTAACAATAAATGACTATAAAATGATTCATGTTACTTATTTGCCACTAACAGGTACTCAGAATGAATTTGTATTTGTCAGAGAATTTGTAAATTATGTTGTATTTGGACAACGGAGTAGACCTGCTTGGTTCGCAGCTAGGAACGTACTAATTAAAATAATTTTTTTAGCGTTTAGTCTCGCCTGTGTTAAGTCCCGCTCAGAATGCATACGTGCAAGAATGCGGGTACGTGAAAGAATTTGATGCGGGTGTTCAGGAAACGGAAGTCCGAGATGCTTAAAAGGAGTTCGTCTATCTCAAAGTTGGAGATTTCGTCATCGACATCCCTACCTTTGTCAGGGCGAATAGTAGAAGTTTTATTGACATAACTATGACCACCAGTAGAATAGCAAGATGCATCAAGAATTGACGGGTTTCAACAGAGGAGTCATTAAGCCTCCACAGATATATATTCTTTGACATCATGACAATGTTTAAGGTGGGGAAGACACAATGTAGAAGGAATACCGACATGAAATTGGACAAGTGCTAAATGAGGGAAACCATCATAACTGAGCAACGTAATACTGACGTCAAGACAATCACTAAAGTTCTAAAGGATGCACAAAACAAATGCCAACTGAGACCTAGAAACGACAAATAACAGATACCATACTGGTGGAATGGAAACATAGATTCTAAAAGGAACGAATGCAACAGAGCAAGGCTTCGTTTAACAAGAGCGCGAAGGACCGCCACTGAGGATAGTGAGGTACTAGCGCAGGAATATAGAATAGCAAGGAAAGAACTGAAGAAGTTAATAAACATGTCTAAAAGAAATCGGTGGAAAGAATTATGTACCCAGTTAGATCAAGATTAGCAACATTAGCCCTGAGAGAAAAATGGAAATAGTTGAAGAACTATTTCCAAGCGAAGTAGATAACTGGGTCAGAAATAACACGATTGAAAGAGCTGAATTATTCACAACGGAGGAACTCCACATAGCGACCAATAAACTGAAGTCAGGAAAGGTGGCAGGGTTAGATGATATCTTACCAGAAACGTAAGCACAAAAGGTTAAAGTACTATCTTACACAATTCCTCACTGGCCATGGCTCTTTTAGGGTATACACGTTCCGAATCGGGAAAGTGGCTGACGAAGTATGCCTTTATTGTGGATAGATTGACAGTCCTGCTCATACAATAGATAGGAGAGAAACAGATATGATTTCAGAATTGAATTTGGGGAAGACATAGGAGCGGATAATGTAGTGAATAGCATGTTAGAATGTAAAAGAAAGTGTAAGAAAATACACGGCCTCATAAAACAGATAATGAAAAAAAGGAAGAAGAAGAAAGAGTCTTTCAACAGTAATAATGTAGGGTGGAGGTTTATAGGCTTTTCAGTTACTCTGATGACATAACAAATAGTTAATTCCAGAATAGTTAGTTGTAGGACGGGACTTTCACCTATGAGCCCGTAGTCCAACTCGCCATTCGTGATAGAACTTAAGCTATGGTGTGCTTGAGCATTTCCCCCCAAACAAAAAAAAATATAGTCAAGTACAATAATGGCATGGCAATAAAGACATATAAATTGGAGAAAATCTTATTAGGTACTGCTTTCATATTTATTTAATAAATTGCAAACACTTGGAATTAAGTCAATGATTATTTGTAGGCGTAGAAGAACTGGAGAAATAATGGAAACCATCATGTCTAAGAGTGCTCGTATACATAAATTATACAGAAATTCACATCTCTTATTAGCCTATAGAATGAATTGTGTTTTTTTGCTATTTTTCCAAAATTATTGAAGTTCCTCGATGTTTCAACTTTGTTTTGTAAGGAAACCATACGATGTACAAAAAAAAATTTGGAGAGATAATTTTTAAGATCATTTTCTCTTCTTTATTTTACTACAGGACTACTGTGACTACAATAGCTTGCTGAAAATCACTAAACAACATTTTTTTTGTTGATTTTTAATGATTTCTCATATTTGCGGTAAACAATTTTGTTGGACAACTTCAGATTCGTGTTCAGCACCCCAAAAAACATAAAATAAACCACTAGAAACAATTACACCAACATTTTCCACCTTAAACTACCCTTTGACTGAACTAATACTGATCGTTGTTAGTGGCGTGATTGCAATTTGTTTATTAAATATGAATGAAATGAATGATGTTTAATTTGTAATTGGAAATTAAACAGAGAGAATAGACTTGTAGCTGAGTAGGGGATATTCAATATCCCCCGGGTGAAAGACAGCCCCCCGTTGAAAATCGACTGGATCCGCCCATGTCGTACGTGCTAATTCATCTTGGTTTTCATTTACTCCAATTCTGTATCTTCGAAAATATTCTCTCATCTACCGCTATGCCGATCTTTGGGTGTGAAAATTACCGTTCTTCAAGCGTTGAAACTACTAATGACTATTTTACTCTAACCATAAATATTTGAGATCATTCAATGAGCCTCAGCTGCAGATTTCTTCATATTGAGGCAGAAAATTAAAACCTCCCACAAATAATTTTTATTATAGACCAGTAAATGATTGTATTGTTCAATTTTGAAATACGTCTTACACGTCTTATATCAAATTCACTATTGAATTGGAAGAAAATTTTAGAATCCATAGTCTAAACCTTCTCTCCAAAAAACCTGATACTTTGAGATGAGAATTTGAGATTTGAAATCGTAAACCTACTACTACTACTACTACTACTACTACTACTACTGCCTCTTGACCAGACACTTTCTATTTGTCACTTATTAGCTAATTCCCTGAATGCAATAAATAATCGTTATTCTAAGTCAACCCTATATGATAAGCTCTGGGTAGAAGCAGGTAAGAAAGGAATTCCTACTTACTCCCTCGTTAAAATGTACTTATCAGTGAAACGGACAAAGACAGAAACATAGATCTGTACAGCGTTGCCATGAGTTGTGTAAAAGAATAAGCAATAAATAAAATCAAATACTATTAAACGAGCAAGGTTTGTATATGTGTGTGTATGTGTGTGTGTGTCCAGAGGATCTCGAAATCCACTCGTCAGAATTCAATGAAACTTTCAGGGTAGACTAATTCCTATCTAAATCGGCGAAAAATGTAGGTCTCATGTCTGTGAAAATTCGATCTTCCGAGATATTTACAAGAAAAGTTAAGCTTTTAGTTTTATTTCCTAGCAACGGCACATAATAATAACTTGTTTCTATAGTAATATATACTATAAAGGATAGATGAGTACAGTCAAAGTGGGGATATAACGTCACATTCCATAGGCGTACTTTGCAAAATAAGTTTCTATAATATAAATAAGGTCACAGCATATAAAATATATATATACGCACTTCGTAGATTAAATTTTGAAGTTATATTATTTACAAAAAATAAAAATAAACTTTATGCATCCGACACTTTAACATTGAACGAATTAAATTTAACCAATAAATAACAAGGAGGATTATATGTTGGGATTAAATTAAATCTCTTGGCATTAAAAGTAACGCTTCAGTACTTACCTAAACTCAAAGATTAAAAAAAAGTTAGTTCAAGAACTATCTTTAAAAGTCACTGTCTTCACTAAAACTACTGGCATCACTATAATTGTCATTTCTGATGTTTATTATTATCGGTTCTATTAAATTATCCATTGATATATCCACTTTCCTAAATGAATTTTCCACATTTTTAAACATGATCAATGCATTTTCCCCAATGTTCTCTATTTACATCTGAAACTGCCTTCAAAAACAAATTTCGCACATCAGGAAATTTAAATGTTTTATTGTTTTGAGAAACATAACCTTTTAATAATTGAGACCAGATCAGTTCAATGGAATTTAACTCTGCGTGGTTCGGAGGAAATCTGAGAATTTTAATTCCATTTTCTCTGGCCATCTCATCCATAATATATTTTTTGAATTTGTTTTTATGTTGCGTTGCTATTACTAATAATTCTGCCTTCAAGGATTTAGGAGGACTGATAATATTTTTAGAATGAAGCCATTTTGAAATATATATTAATACAAAATTCTGAATCAATTAAAATACATACGATACGGCTATGAATAAATAAAGTCTGACTTATCTGTCAAAAGAACAAATTTATTACAGTAAAAACCATGGAAACAAGAATCTAGACAAAAACTATATTAGGCCGATCAGATGTATTAAAATTTAAATTTTAACTACAAATAAGCATTGAAGGATGAGGTAAAAATAAAATTTCTACCTCTTGAACCTGTACTACGTTCTGCAAATTAAATACTGCACTCCTTTCTTCTGTATAGTATAGTAGTAAAAAGGTTTGACTTTATTTAATTTCTGGCGTTTTAATCAGAAAGAATTCAATTTTAAATTTGTCGCTTTATATAAAAAAGGAAAGGTTCATTTGACGGACATAAATAATTTGCTTGTCAAATGACAGCCATCTTATTAATTCAAAGTTGAAAATACAACGTTGCCAATTCAATTTCAGAAATCATGGGTTTAGGTAAATATTTATAGGAACGTTGAGTAACACTGTTAAAATGGACACTTATTACACAGATCTAACCTAACCTAAAGCTAATCTATTTTTTTTTGGCGGGTGGAAATGCTTTATGCACATCGGGTAAAGGTTCTTCCCTTCCCCGATAGTGTGAGACTACCCCTTACGGCTACTATTTTATTATGCGGACAGTTTTAATATTTAAGTTTTCATGATCAGAGAGAGAGAGAGAAAGAATTTTTGAAAAAATATGATATCAATATCTGCCACACCTCGAGAGTCTGGTCACAGGTTTTTGTGGAGGTTTTTACCCAAGTATGAATATCAGACCTATAATTTTCCTTCACTGCAGATCAAAAAATAATAAAATCAATTGAGCATAGAGTTTTTCTTTTATAGTGATAAATAGAGTGAGCTGAGCGATCTTCTGTTGACGGGACGTGTGCCCTACACGCTGCTGTTGCACGTCCCGGAAACGGGGCCTGTCCACCGTGACAATTCGCGAAGATCAAGCGTCAGTAGAAGTTGCCCTAAAAGGGTGAAATCCCCAGAAACTAGGCAACTTTAATGCATTTAACTAACCTCTGTGACAAGCAGTTGATAAACGTCAACAACAGCTGCAGCCAATTGAAAATTAACACTGACAGCTTTTTTAATTTTCCCGCCTACTTTCAAGCCAATCGCCAATCAACTTTTTATTTATCTCCCTATCAGTAGTTCAAGTAGATGTCGCCCACTCCGTGATTTTCGCGAATTAATTAATAATTTGTCATGTTATAAATATACTTAAATTATATACTCATTGGGCTGCTTAAAAATGTAGATTTGAATATTAAGAGCGAAGCTCGGTGACCAGATATTAAGTTATTTGAAATGGGCAGGAAATCATTTATAAGTATTACTCGTTAATGATTTTTTCCTAAATAATAGATATTGTTTAATCATACTTTTATTGTGTATTATCCCTAATTAGCCACAACCTTCAACTTTACCGTTTATATTTTTATTATGTATCTACCATGTATCCTTTTTATTTGATTTTAAAAAACTTTTTTTTTTCAGCGAGATTCATACTTTTGCTAATAGCAAATATAGCCAACTACTCAATGCTCGTAACTGGTCTTTGGTTATATAATGACAACGTTACCGATTTTGGAACTTTTCTTTTGGCCTTATTGATGGGTAACGGTATAATACATGCAATTTTCTACACCAGTATGAAGGTTATTATATTATTTGAAGTATTGATCGGTTAAACATAAACTACTACTACATTTAATTATTCAATATTGATCAGATCTAGTTTCAATTCCCCTGTTATAATTGCCATATAAAAATCTCTAAAAATTGATAACGCCTTAAAGTAATTAATCAATAATTTTGCAGTTAAACCTCGGCTATCTATTTCTTTCATTTTATTATTACAGCTAATAATTTATAAAACGCAGGTTTAAATTTCATTTTTTGTAATGTAATTTCGTTACTTTCTATGTTCTTTAAAGAATTCATAAATTTGAAATTAGGCATTTGATAAAATCTACATATTCTGCAAAGATTTTTATAATTCTATAATAGTAGTTTTTTCGGACGATTATGGAGTTTGCCGGCTGAGACGTTAGTCGAACCCGGCAAACGATAAGAGTCCGAAAAAGAAACTTTTCATCCGCGTTATCATACAATATTTTTTATTCGAATATAAAAAATATTAATAAAATAAAGAAAAATACTAGTTTTACTAGTTTTATAATTTGTCATTGTGAATGGAGGTTGTGTTAGAAAGTGTAGTAGGGAGCTACATAATAAAATATACACAATACTTTAGAATTTATAAAGACAAATTTTTGAGTTATGATAAACTAAACCAATGTTATTAATAATTTTTCATTTAATTTGAGGGTTGCGAATAGCTTATCGGTTCTGTCAGTGAAATATACACTACACTAAAGAGCAACAAACAAGTGTAAGAAATGTAACATAACATAACATAACCTACAAGTGTTGGTTTCAAAAAACCACCTTTTATGATAAGTATTAAAGCATTGATGGAAAAAGGTATTTGGCATTTAGGAGCATGGGCGCCGTTACTTAAGGGCAAGGGGGATTTTAGATTTATTAGTATAGATAAACTTAAATTTGCTAGAGTATCAAATTTCCATTTCGCAATGTTTTTTAAACCACACTCGTAGTAAGTATTGTTCAAAAGGATCTTCATTTCAAGTTATGGTCTATTAAACGAAGATACCAACCCGGGCATCAGGTCTGCCCGGCACCATTTTTTTTAATTTGGAGGTATTCATGGGTACATTCACCCCCGAAAATCTCAGCTGTCTGAAATTTGTGGAAGGGCAGGAAAATGGCCAGTTGGTCACAAAAATGTGTTTTTTTTTCCGCCTATTTTCGCCGATATTTCCGAAAATATGATACTTAGAGAATTTTTGTATGGACGAAAATGAAGATCAGTTCATTACCTACAAAAATGAGCCTCATCATTTTTGTCAAAAATATGATACTTTTCGACATAAGCGGCTCCAAAACGCACCCTCCTTTTTTAGCTCCTGCCCTGCATTTAGAGAGCACACTCTAAAGGAATGACACTCCAAATCGGATTACAAATTTTTCAATAAATCACGTAAAAATTAATATTTTTTCATAATCCAAAGTTCAGATGAAAGAAGGAACCTGTAACAATAATATCATGTTACTTTTTCCTTTTTTTTATTAAGTGCACGAGAAAAAACTCTGCCTTCAAACTTTCTCAAATTGGATTTTTTTACAATAAATTTATTAATAAAGTGCAAAAAGTGAAAAAAAGTTGGTTATTATTGCCTTATCTTTTGTCTTCAGACATAAACGGGAGGATATTCAAGTTTTGGGAGGATATTCAAATTTTCTGTTTTCACCACAATACTTTTGGAAGGAAGCGTATTTTCAGATTTTCAAAATTGCGAACTTTTGAAACGCCGTTTTTGCAAAAAATATTAGTGTAGGTAGCGAAAAAATCATAGGGACAACTTTTGTAGGTAATGAACTGCTCCTCATTTTTTGTCTAAACAACAATGCTCTAAGGGTCATATTTCGACCGATATCGTCGAAAAACGGATTTTAGGGAACTCTAGAGACATTTTCCTACCTTTCCACAAATTCCACGTAGCTGAGATTTTTGGAGGTAAATATATGAATACCTGCAAATTAAAAAAAAATTTGACGGACAGACGTGATGCCCAGTTTGGGGTTTTTGTGGCGTTAAAAAATGTGCCCCCCCTGACATTTTTTGTAACGGCGCCCATGTTTAGGAGGTTTTGTTGAAAATTAAAATTATTTGTTTTTTAAATTTTAACTAATTATCATCACAAACTTGTAGTATACAGGGTGTTCCATGACGTTTTTAACAGCCTGTAGCGCAGGAACTAGTGAATATTTTTTGTTTTGTTACAATACTATCATTTGAGGTATATTTCAGATCTGTGACGTCAGCTGAGGCGCTGTGACTTCATCGATATGAAAAAAATTAAATTGGTCAAGGGGGTAAAAATTAGCTCAAATTTGTGGAAATTTGTGGAAGGGCAGGAAAATGGCCCGTTGGTCACAAAAATGTGTTTTTTTTCCGCCTATTTTCGCCAATATTTCCGAAAATATGATACTTAGAGAATTTTTGTTTGGACGAAAATGAAGATCAGTTCATTACCTACAAAAATGATCCTCATCATTTTTGTCAAAAATATGATACTTTTCGACATAAGCGGCTCCAAAACGCACCCTCCTTTTTTAGCTCCTGCCCTGCATTTAGAGAGCACACTCTAAAGGAATGACACTCCCAAGCGGATTACAAATTTTTCAATAAATCACGTAAAAATTAATATTTTTTCATAATCCAAAGTTCAGATGAAAGAAGGAACCTGTAACAATAATATCATGTTACTTTTTCCTTTTTTTTATTAAGTGCACGAGAAAAAACTCTGCCTTCAAACTTTCTCAAATTGGATTTTTTTACAATAAATTTATTAATAAAGTGCAAAAAGTGAAAAAAAGTTGGTTATTATTGCCTTATCTTTTGTCTTCAGACATAAACGGGAGGATATTCAAGTTTTGGGAGGATATTCAAATTTTCTGTTTTCACCACAATACTTTTGGAAGGAAGCGTATTTTCAGATTTTCAAAATTGCGAACTTTTGAAACGCCGTTTTTGCAAAAAATATTAGTGTAGGTAGCGAAAAAATCATAGGGACAACTTTTGTAGGTAATGAACTGCTCCTCATTTTTTGTCTAAACAACAATGCTCTAAGGGTCATATTTCGACCGATATCGTCGAAAAACGGATTTTAGGGAACTCTAGAGACATTTTCCTACCTTTCCACAAATTCCACGTAGCTGAGATTTTTGGAGGTAAATATATGAATACCTGCAAATTAAAAAAAAATTTGACGGACAGACGTGATGCCCAGTTTGGGGTTTTTGTGGCGTTAAAAAATGTGCCCCCCCTGACATTTTTTGTAACGGCGCCCATGTTTAGGAGGTTTTGTTGAAAATTAAAATTATTTGTTTTTTAAATTTTAACTAATTATCATCACAAACTTGTAGTATACAGGGTGTTCCATGACGTTTTTAACAGCCTGTAGCGCAGGAACTAGTGAATATTTTTTGTTTTGTTACAATACTATCATTTGAGGTATATTTCAGATCTGTGACGTCAGCTGAGGCGCTGTGACTTCATCGATATGAAAAAAATTAAATTGGTCAAGGGGGTAAAAATTAGCTCAAATTTGTGGAAATTTGTGGAAGGGCAGGAAAATGGCCCGTTGGTCACAAAAATGTGTTTTTTTTCCGCCTATTTTCGCCAATATTTCCGAAAATATGATACTTAGAGAATTTTTGTTTGGACGAAAATGAAGATCAGTTCATTACCTACAAAAATGATCCTTATCATTTTTGTCAAAAATATGATACTTTTCGACATAAGCGGCTCCAAAACGCACCCTCCTTTTTTAGCTCCTGCCCTGCATTTAGAGAGCACACTCTAAAGGAATGACACTCCCAAGCGGATTACAAATTTTTCAATAAATCACGTAAAAATTAATATTTTTTCATAATCCAAAGTTCAGATGAAAGAAGGAACCTGTAGCAATAATATCATGTTACTTTTTCCTTTTTTTTATTAAGTGCACGAGAAAAAACTCTGCCTTCAAACTTTGTCAAATTGGATTTTTTTACAATAAATTTATTAATCAAGTGCAAAAAGTGAAAAAAAGTTGGTTATTATTGCCTTATCTTTTGTCTTCATACATAAACGGGAGGATATTCAAGTTTTGGGAGGATATCCAAATTTTCTGTTTTCACCACAATACTTTTGGAAGGAAGCGTATTTTCAAATTTTCAAAATTGCGAACTTTTGAAACGCCGTTTTTGCAAAAAATATTAGTGTAGGTAGCGAAAAATGTTAAGTTTCATAGCTTAATTTTTGTACTATATGTATTTGAGTATCTATGACAATGATTATTGTTCTGATGTTTTGTTTTTTGAGTGATATAAATAAATCAAGTTTAAAAGTCATAAAAGGTTTTTTGAATATTTTTAATTTAAGTCTTCTTCAAATCTCATCCACTTTAACATGGTAGCAGAGCGTGGTTTCCTGAGGAAGTAAAGATTTGTTAAGAAAAGATTTTTTTTTAAATAAAATATATTCGAAAAATATTTGTCAGTGTCACAGTAGATCTTTGCAGTCAGACTATTATTTTGGAGAATTAAGTCCAATATAAAATGGATGTAAGCAAGCTGCATATTGGTTTACTTGAAGGCAAGTCAAATTGGCATACATGGAAGTACAAAATAGGTATTTTGCTTCGAAGTGTTACTGGTGCACATGAACTTTTAGAAGGAAAATTAAAGACTCCCTTGCCTCTTAAAGACGATGCCTCACCAGAAGAGAATGCCAAATATGACAGAGAATTAACTTATTTTGAACAAACAGATAGCAGTACACTTCTCATACTTACCGTAAATATGACTCAAAGTACTTTAGAAAAAGTAATGAGATATACAACAGCAAGAGAGGTGTGGTTGGAACTTCAAAGATTGTATGATGGTGTAATAGAGGACAAGACATATGATCTATGTATCCAGTTCTTTAGTTATAACAAAGAACCTGAAGATGATATAGCCACACACATTTCAAAATTAAAGAATGTTTGGAATGACTTACAAAATGAACTTTTGAAAGAAAATGTTGTTAATGGGAAAAGCTGTAGCTGTAATTTACCGGACCTGCTATTGATATGTAAAATATTAGGAACTTTACCACAGGATTATTTTCCATTTAAATCAAGTTGGATGTTGATGAACAAAACAGAAAGAACGGTCGAAAATTTAACAAGTCAACTGTGTGTTTATGAAAAGTCTTTATTCAACAAATGTGAACCTAATCAAGAAGTTCTTTTAACATATAAGAAGTTTAATAAATCAAAGAAAAAGTTGATTTGTAATTATTGTAAACAGCCAGGTCACAAAGTTAGGCAGTGTGAGAAATGGAAGGCTGATGGAAGACCCCCAAAACCAATCACTAGTTTTGTTTCTGGTGCTGCTTCTTCCAGTAACGTAGCTACTTATCCTTCCACCACAATTACTCTACTAATAGAATCAAATGCTGCTTTATTAGCTGAATGCGACAGAGAAAGTTGGTTTGTAGATAATGGAGCAACAAATCACATTTGTAATAGTCGTGATTTGTTTGAATCTTATGAACCATTTGAAAGTCTTCGTGCAGTGACTACAGCTAATAATGATACTGTTGAAGCCTTAGGAAAAGGTGACATAAAAGTTGAGACCAGAGTAAACGGCAAGAAAATTTCAGTCACACTGGCAGATGTTTGGTATGTACCAAAAATAAAGAAAAATTTGTTTTCAGTTCTATTTGCACAAGACAAGCAAGAGGACAGTATCTTTTACTCTACTGCTGAAGTATGTTCTTTGGAAATAGCAGGCAGAACAGTTTTAGTAGGTAAAAGAAGTAGACATGGAGGACTATACAAGTTAGCTCTACAATCTAGACCTAAAAACAATACAGAATCTGAAATAAATGCAATCACAGATGAGAATCTTCTTCAGTTATACCATGAAAGATTAGGCCACCAAAACAAGAAACATGTTCGGATGGTAATTTCAAGAGAACTGGGTATAAATTTAAGTTTAGATAATAAACTCTGTGAAGGTTGTATTTATGGAAAGGCACATGTTCTTAAATTTGGCCATAGAGATAGAGCAAGAACTCCAGGTGAACTTTTACACGCCGATGTATGTGGAGTTTTTGAGAAATCACAGTCAGGTTACAGATATTTTGTTTTATTTAAGGATGATTTTAGCAGGTTTAGATTTGTATTTTTTATGAAGGAGAAGTCTGAAGTAGCTGATTATCTACAGGCTGTCCTAGCTGAGATAAGAACAACAGGGCATGTTACGAAAGAGCTCTTAACTGATAATGGAGGGGAATTTGTAAACAAGCAAGTTAAGCAAATTCTTCGTCAGCATGGAGTGAAACATAGATTGTCAATGCCGTATTGTCCTCAACAAAATGGATGTTCAGAGCGGGATAACCATTGTTGAGATGGCAAGGACAATTATGCATGCTAAGGAAGGTTTACCTCAGAGTCTTTGGGCAGAAATGGTAAACACAGCAGGCTACATCCTTAATAGAACAGGTGTTTCTGGAGTTGATGGGAAGTCTCCATTTGAGATATGGTTTGGCAAGAAACCATGTTTAAAACATCTAAGAGTCATAGGAAGCACCTGCTATGCCCACATTCCTAAACAACGAAGAAGAAAAATGAACAAAAAGGCTGTGAAGGGAATACTTATAGTGTACGATAACAATGACGGTTACCGTATTTGGTGTAAAGAAACCAAAACATTAATAAGGTCTCGTGATGTCACTTTCGACGAAAGTATTTTATCTTACGTAAATATGCCCACTATGTTGTCTGATCAAAATCAAAGCAATGATCAACAAGGTCAACGCCAGTTTGATACAAGATCAGAAGAGTCTCCTAGTCAGTCAAAAGAATATAGAGATCAAACTATATTAGACAGTGATGAAGACAGAGATAAAAATGAAACAAATAATAAAAACGACTTAAGTGATGAACCTGAGTACACAGATGATGAAATTCATGAAGAAACTGGTAGAATTCTTAGAGATAGGGATAATCTCAAAAGGCCTGCCAGATTTGAAGACTTTGTAATGTCCGTTGCAACTGATATACTTCAGTCAAAAGAACCATTAACTTATCAAGAAGCCATGAGAAGAAATGATAAAGAGCAGTGGAATGAGGCAATGAGAAAAGAAATGCAATCTCTTCAAGAGTCCAAGTGTTGCTCTTGATGAATTACCTCCTGGAAAGAAAGCAATTTCTTGTAAATGGGTCTATAAAATTAAGACATATCCAGATGGTTCAATAGATAAGTATAAGGCTAGGCTAGTAATAAAAGGTTATTCACAGAAAAAAGGTGAAGACTATGATCAAACCTTTAGTCCAGTTGCAAAGTCAGGTACTATAAGGGCTTTGCTAAGTATAGCTGCTAGTGAAAAGATGGTTTTAACTCAATTTGATATTTGTATAGCGTTTTTATATGGAAAATTGAAAGAAGAGGTTTTTATGAGACAACCAGAAGGTTACCAAGATGATACAAATCGAGTATGTTGCCTGAATAGAAGCCTTTATGGTCTCAAGCAAGCTCCTCGATGCTGGAATGCTTTATAGAAAGTGAGGCTGACCCATGTCTTTTCATAAAGAAAGAAAACAGCGATATGCTTCTTTTGGCCTTATATGTAGATGATGGCTTGTTAGCATCAAATAATGAAGACATGAAAAACAATTTTTTGAATGACTTGAAGAATGAATTTAAAGTTACCATAAAACCCGCTTCTTATTTCCTTGGTCTCGAAATTAATAGAAGAGAAGATGGAACAATCACACTAAACCAAAATGCGTATATAAAGAAATTGTTACAACGGTTTGGTATGCAGGACTGTAAGCCAGTATCTACACCGATTCTAAATAGCTCTCAAGAAGGGAAGGAAAAGAACTTAGAAGAAAGGGATAATGAACAAATTAAACCTTTCTGTTATAGAGAAGCTGTAGGTGCATTAATTTATTTAATGACTGGTACACGACCAGATATTGCTACCATAGGGACAACTTTTGTAGGTAATGAACTGCTCCTCATTTTTTGTCTAAACAACAATGCTCTAAGGGTCATATTTCGACAGATATCGTCGAAAAACGGATTTTAGGGAACTCTAGAGACATTTTCCCACCTTTCCACAAATTCCACGTAGCTGAGATTTTTGGAGGTAAATATATGAATACCTGCAAATTAAAAAAAAATTTGACGGACAGACGTGATGCCCAGTTTGGGGTTTTTGTGGCGTTAAAAAATGTGCCCCCCCCTGACATTTTTTGTAACGGCGCCCATGTTTAGGAGGTTTTGTTGAAAATTAAAATTATTTGTTTTTTAAATTTTAACTAATTATCATCACAAACTTGTAGTATACATGGTGTTCCATGACGTTTTTAACAGCCTGTAGCGCAGGAACTAGTGAATATTTTTTGTTTTGTTACAATACTATCATTTGAGGTATATTTCAGATCTGTGACGTCAGCTGAGGCGCTGTGACTTCATCGATTTTAAAAAAAATTAAATTGGTCAAGGGGGTAAAAATTAGCTCAAATGAAAGAGATTTTTATCCCAAATTCAACGGTGTACCATAATGTGGGTAATGATGTGCTAAATTGTCAATTTAATTACTTACGCATTTATCATGTAGTAACATCATTTTGAACACCTATTATAACGTTATTTCACACTTTAAACACGTTATGTTATTGTCAACAGTAAAAACAAGAGCTTTTTTTTATCGGATAAATTTCTCTTTGTATCGAAACATTTTGCCAATCTGTAATTTTACAAGAAAAACTGATGGGAAAATGTTGAGATAAAAAGAAATTTATCCATAAAAGAAAAGTTCGCGTGTTTTTTGATAAGCTAAATTAACGACAGAATATAAGAATAAAAACAGAAACTTTATTTTTGTTGAACAATTAATAATTTAGCAGAACAATTAATTAAAGGAACATTTATTAAAAATACAATTATTATAGGTTGGTTGGATTGGTGTACTTATTTTAATATTTTCTTCTCGGGTCTCTATATATGTCGTATTTTCATTTTCTCTTAAATTACTAACAAGATTTTCGTGATAATTTTTTACTAACTATAGTAACCAATTAAATTACTTAATTTAGAGTCATGTGTCAAATTTCATCCAATCAGCTATGGATTACAGCGATAACACCCTACATGTGGTGTTTTCAGTTTGGTGTTTTCAACAAGTCAAGTTTTTGATTAAAAATTAATTAAACGTCAAACTGACAACTAGTTTAAAAATGTTTAAATCTACAAAGTAAAAAATTATCTTATCGAATACCCCTCGGGCCTTGATAAATCCTCAAAATTTTGTCATAGAGAATCCTTCAAGCGTGTTGCTTAAGAATAATAGCCCTCGGCCTTCGGCCTCGGGCTATTATCAAGCAACACGCTTACAGCATTCTCTATGACAAAATTATCTCGGTATTATCAAGGCCCTAGGGGTATTACTACTGATAATAATCACTAACAATGTATTAAAATTCAAAAATTTGACGGACTATTCATTGATATTTTTTTGCAGTTTTGCCAACTCTTACACTTAATTGCTATGAGATTATAACTAAAGTTGACAAATAAAGTGACAACCGCTTACTAGATATTGAGGAAGAGAAGTTTTTATCGATGTCAAAGTGACAAAAGCAATTCCAAGTATATGACGTTTTAACATTGGAGTTAATTTATCGAAAATAATTTGATAAGTTAGTATAATTCTTTATATACCCACATTATGGTACACCGTTGAATTTGAGCTAATTTTTACCCCCTGAACAATTTAATTTTTTTCAAATAGATGACGTCACAGCGCCTCAGATGACGTCACAGATCTGAAATATACCTCAAATTATAGTATTGTAGGTCCAATTGATATGTCCCAATTTTCAAAAAAAATATTTTCTTGTTCCAGAGTTACAGGCTATTAAAAATGTCATGGAACACCCTGTATTTCATTAACACATGTTGATCATAATAATATAAAATAATGCGAACTGTAGATTTTTAGGATAATTAATCATTATATTAATAAATTTGTTATAGCTGATAAATAAAGAAAAAATATGCTTTGAAGCCATCTGTTACGGATTTCTTAGTATTGGAACATGGGCTTGGTCCAGTATCTATTTTTTAGATGCAGCAACACTTTGGACGGTAAGTACGGTAACAGTACCGATTCGGGCGAAAAATGAAATAGAGTCGTAACACTTAGAATTTAATGAAATTAAATGTTATTCAATCCTGATAGATGTAAGATTAAAGTGGGAGCTCAAAAACTCTTCATCCTCGACCTTATCAGATCTATTGTGTTAATCCTCTTATATTTATGCGTATTTAAAATTAAATTGAATTGTTTTATTTAAAATATAAATAATTACTAAAAATTTGAATTTTAGGTAACTCCAGCAGAATCACGACAGTGGAACCAAGAATGCCTTATTTTCTTATTTTTTGACAAACATGATGTTTGGCATCTGCTTAGTGCTCCAGCCTTGTATTTCACTTTTATGTATCTTATGACCCTAGACGATGATATAATAGATAAAGACCAAACAAGTATACCAGTATTTTAGGATTTTATAAAATTGTTAAACTGCCTAATTTTAAATTATAGTTGCGGATTTTTGCAACTCAACAAAATTTTTTATCATAACAGAGGGGGTCAACATTTAAAAGTGTTTACATTTCACTGTGTACTCGCAAGTGATATATCCAGGTCCTAGGTTGGATACATGTGTGAGCAATGAGGTTTTTAAATTTACGCTGAAAGATTTCAAATCTTGGGGCTGTAATGCAAAAGCGCGGTCAATATCCATTATGTTGTCCCCGCACAGCGCCGTGGCAAATACTAATAATAGCCGTTCTTCCTCTACACAAATTCTGCTACTAGAGTTCACTACTAGTGGAGTAAATTGTTGGGGGGTATGTTATTTTTACCAGCTTTTGCCCGTAGCTTCGCATGCAGCTCTAATTTTTGAACAGAAACAAAAATTTAAATAGAATAAATCACCTTTATGACATTTCTTTGAAAAGTTGTAATTTACGTCCTTTTATTTTTATTTGGTTTATTAATATTAGCAGTACCATCAAGTATTGTCGATATTATATTCTTTAAAGAAAGCAACTTATGTTCGACGTAAACGAATTATTATATAAGTTTTACGTTGAATACTTTAATTTATCAATTAAATCAATTTCGATTAATTAAAAAGCATTATTTTTGTTTTTTTTAACAACCTTTCCTCAATAATGTGGGTATAAATGAGCATTTACGTATTTGGAGATCCAATTAGCATATATTTTTCCCATGCTTAAACATGATACAATGTGAGTTTCCCGACATCATGTTTATCTTTAACGTTTGTTAATTCGACTTGTCTTTTTATTATTAGTATTGTAATAGGCCAGTAGATATAGACAATCAATTAACATTAATTCCAAAAGTTTTGAAACTTCGATGGTATATTAGTGCATTAATGAAAACAAACTATAAAATTTTGCAGAAGTCTGCGATGGACGGAACATTGTTTAAATTACAAAAAACGCTTTATTTTTACACTCAAAATTGCAAAAGTTCTGCAAACTAGGAATATCGCTAGTAATAATGTTTTACAACATGCATAACTTTGCAACCTTTCAACAGCTACGGAACCTTGTTTTTTTTCTCATTTGTATAAGTTTTTTATTGTAATTTGTATAAATCCCTTTCAGTACTGAATTAACTTCCGGTGAAAATTAACGTATCAAATTTTACACACTCGATCTATGATTTATTTGCATTTTTTTGGTACTATTTTGGAACATGTAGAGTTGCCCAATTTTGGGCAACTAGGTGATACACTACTGTGTATATTGTGACTGAGTGTCATAAAAATGAAATATATGAGACGACATGAGAAGATTTATTCAGTATGATGCAAAACAAAGCAGTTTCTGTTTTTTACAATGCATAGGTGCACTTCGCACTTCCTGCAATAAAAATGGGTCCTAGATTTGCAACCTGGATATTTGCAATTACTTGCAAAACTTTTATCGTCAATTTCGGGAAGATGTCCAATGTTATCCAACCTTGTTTCCCTCACTGGACGTACTTCGGTTCGTCTAAAGTATAGAGGAGAAGAAATACCAGACGAGTCGGGAGTTGAGGTTCTTCCTGGACGTCCTCTTTTTTTTTAAAGAAGGTTTGTTGGAACATATAAGAACTTCAGCCACATAGGCACGAAAATGTATCAAGTCGAGGATTTGTTTTTTTGGCAGCCCTACAACAGCAGCCTTTGCTCTATACTTTTTCCAGCCTTACTGGTTTTGACTATTGCATGCACTGTACTTGCTGAACTTGTACATGGTTGCGGTCCAGACCCTTCCTCTTCAACCGATACTGCCATTTCTTCTTGTCCTTCAGTATTTTTTTCTTTATAGTCATATTGCATAGATTCACCCTTGTCTTCTGAGGCTTCTACTATTTGATCACATGAAGGAATTTCGTCGAAATTTTCTGGAAATATTAGTAAGGGTTTACTTTATTATGTTAAACCTTTATTTATGCTGAATACTACCTGTAACGTCCGACCATTCATCAAGTTCATCATCGAGTTCTTCGTCCACATATTCCAAGTCAGATAGTCCCTGTTCGAGAAGTTCTAGAAGCTGTTCCTCTGTCAAAGGTTTTTTGTTGTCATATCTTTTAGGCATTTTGAACCAAAAATCTTAAAATTAACAGACACAACAAAATTAAAAAAAATAATTGAGGCTATGGTTAACTATATGTCTCATACCTCTTAGTCACAATCTGCACTGTAGTGTATGTCACTATTTGTCTACAAATCAGAAAAACTAACACAGATATTTACACGTTGTTAAATGTATATACACTAGTACACTTCCTGGATAATCGTAAAAATAGTTTTGAAAGAATTGCTGCTTTACACTTCATCTAGCGTGCATCATAGATAAACTACTACACTTGACGTTTAGAGATATCTCTACCGCGGCCATTTTCAATACACACAAGCCTAGAACCAATTACAAAAGTTTTTTATCATGGTTGCAAATAAAGAGAATATCGGTCTCAGTGAATATGTAACTTTGCAACCCCATACGACAAACGGAACCTTAATTTTTTTACTAATATTATTTCTGACAATTGCAGTTATAGTCCAGTCAATGAATGGGTTGTAGAGTGCGTGAGCGAACATGCAAAAACGGACTTCAGGGCTCTATTTGGAGTAGTTAGGAGGTATAGTTGCCTTCAAAATAAGTTGTTGAACAAATTGTTTTGATCGTTTTAACTTATAATTTTTATTTCTAAAGAACTGCTATTCATTCACTTTTTATACATTACTTTTCTAAGATAAGATAACCACTTATAAAAACACTTTCTTTTTCAAGGAATAGGCCAGTAAGTTAAAACGATCAATATCATAAAATTTACTACAGGATTGTTTTATATTCATTTTTTCCTATGTCTTCTGGTTCTAGAGATATTTGCTAGAAAAAAATGCATATTTTTGATAAAAAAATTTTTAACTTATGTTTTTTTAAATTATTTAGCGGCTAAACTTTTAGTTTTACAGCAAACTTTTTCTAAAAGAAGTTGTAGAGGATTTAACGATCTTTTAATTGATATATTTATTTATTATTTTAACCTAAACTAATCAAAAACTACAGCAAATTTCTACATTCGCAAAAAAACTGTACATTCTAATTTTTGTTATTTTTTTAAGAGCTATAACCTTCTATACCTAAAAAAATATTACTTAAGAAATTAATGTTGAGTTGTCTTGAGTTTCTTGGGGCGAAAGGTAAAAAAACTTTTTTCAAAACTTTGCATTTTTTGCTAGCAAATATCTTTAGAACCAAAACCAATAAAAATCAATTTAAACAATCTTGTAGTAAATTTTATGATATTGGGTGACTTTTTTGCTATGGTGGATTTTTTTCGAGTGCCCCCCTGCAGCCCTCGCACCTCCTACGCTCCGGGACCTTTAGTATATTTATTTCCTAACTACTCCAACTACATCCCTCAAGTCCGTTTCTTACCGTTCGCTCACGTACTCTACACCCCCTTTTAATCGTTCATTGACTGGACTATTATAACAACTAATATTTTGAGAGAGATTTGAAACCGTCTTTTTTCAACGGAACATTTTTTTATTCAATTGTTTTGTTTTTTGTTCGCCATATGACCATAAATTGGAAACTATTTGCAAATAGTTTTAAGATTACTCATTGATTTGGGAATAGCTGAATAAATTAGTGCAACACAAAAAAAGGCGACAGTGGTCCAGTTAAATACTTGCTTATCCATAGAGTACATTTCTTATACGCTGTACTGGTTGATTGTATTTTCACACACGTCTGCTTAGTCGCTGCCATGTTGCCAAGTTGCTTTTTTAGTAGAGTACAAATACGAAAATATGTTTTTTTTAGTTTTACTTCCATTTTCGTATTACGGGCGAGGTTGCAAATTAATGAAAACATTGTACGTTAGGACATCTTCATTTGCAACCATTATTCAAAACTTTTGTAAAACTTCGATGTTTATTTTAATAGGAAAAAACAATTTCATGAAAAAATATGTTTTCCGTTTGTCGCAAGAGGTTGCAAATTACAGCACTTCTCAAGAACATTATTTTAGTTATTTTTTCAAATTTCCAGAACTTTTGGAATTTTTTTCGAAAAATTGAGATGAAAAACAATTTAATTTCGATAAAAGAAATCTTTCCGTATTGTTTGAATGGTTGCAAATTTAACAGAGGACGTAAAATGCTATTTTAAACTTCGAAAGTTTGCAGAACTTTTGGAATTTTTTTCGCGCTATTAATGCGAAAATGCATTAAATCGTGATTTTCAATATCTTCCGTTCAGAAAAAAAGGTTGCAAAATCAGACACAATATCATTTGAACTTACTCTTCATTCAACTGAAGTTTTAAAACTTTTGTAATTATTGTTAAATTTTGTAAAAATTATGTCTATCTCTACTGGCCTATAAATTTTAGTCACGTTGTAGTAAAAACTATACAAATATAATTGAACATTATTGGGATTTCGTAAACCGTTATAGATACGAAGTTGATTGAATGGGGAAAAAGATGTGTATTTTTAAGACGAATTTATTGGTTCTTTCAAAATTAAAATATCAGGTCCGGTTGCTGACATATTTTGGAAAAACCGAAATTGACCATTTTCGTTTTATTTAATTAACACCCTATTTTTTAAGATAGAAAAAAGTTTATAAAGTTTTTTTATTGAATGCCAAATTTCGCTTAACATAGCGTATACAATTTTTTAAAACAACGTTTCGTCTTTGAATGTCTACCCTCAACTATTTTTTTAAAATATGGACCTGTAATTTTTATTTCATTTTTGAAATCCCCGTTTGTCTCTATCCAACCATTGTAGAATACGTAATTTTTTTATTAGGTTCGTACAATGAACTGCAGTTTAGGAATTTTTCTAAGTGCAGTCCTGTCAGTGCCGGCCTAAGAGCAAAATATTGTGTGTACAAGAATGAGTTTTGACGCCGCTTACAATTGTACAAAAGTCTTAAAACGACATGCCATTATTAATTTTTTAATTTACCTTATGGGGGGGCTGGCGACATAAATGGCTGTAATTGTTTATAACAATAAGTTGGGCGAATTTGGTATCTTGTACAAAATTGTACAAAAGTCGTAGAATGAAATGCCATGGTCCATTTTTTAATTTGCCTGACGGGGGGGGCTGGCGACATAAATGGCTGTAATTGTTTATAACAATAAGTTGGGCGAATTTTGTATGTAGAACGAAATGCCGTGATTCATTTTTCAATTTACCCTATGGGGGTTTATGACATATGACGCCCCCCCCCCTTTCATCTGTTAATAACTTTGAACGTCACTTGTACAAAAATCAATTATAGGTTTGTTCCAATATAACACAAAACCAGTTTGCGTACTGTCGGGATTCTGCGCAGTCTCGATTTAGTGACACCAAATCTAGTCTGCGCAGAATCCCGACAGTACACAAACTGGTTTTGAGTTATGTGGGAACAGACCTTATGCTTCTACAAAAATGTACATAATGAGTACAAAATTGCTACGTATTCAATTTTATGATTTGGGTTATGGGGGGGGGGACATGCACATGTAGTAAATACGGTGGCAACATCCAGGCGAAGCAGAAGTACCAGATAGAGCAATTATCAACAGCAGAATTAAGAGGCCAGAACTCTGACTGTCAAATGAATAATTTTAAATCTTAATAATAAAAACCTCGTTTTATTTTTATTAAAAAAGTATAAATAGACATATTTTAAAATTAAAAATGTTCCTTGTTATTTGTTATTCTATAACAAATTAACGCATAATACTCCTAAAGGTGAGAATACTGCTCCAACTATTCCAATAACAGTTTGCATTATTAAGTACGAGGTTTCTTCAGCTTCTGGAGCTAACCTGAAATAAAAGAGTTTTTCTCTATTAATAATTTGCAACGAAATTACCTATAATATTGCTAGTATCGTTTATTTGAATCTGGCTATTGTATCCATCGCCCGAGTTTGAAAAGAGATATTACAAACGTGGCGGTGTAGTCAAGCTCGAGCTAACATTTAATAAAATATAATGCTTCAGACAGAAAAATTTTATGATCTATTTAAGAGCATACGCCTTCACCAAAAATCTGGATTATTTCTCATGTCGTTAATAGTACATGCATGGATACAATATTTCACCAGTAGGTGTAAAAATTAATACTTGAGACTGCTACAGAGAGAAAAAAATAAATATTCCTCAAAATATGGATTTACAAGATGTTTTTTGATCAAATATTTTTCTCTCTGTAGCAGTCTGCTATACACAAATACCTAAATAATTGTTAAGCAAAGTTTTTTAAAATAATCTACCAATTTTAAATGAGAAGGAATCTCCTGAAAATTATATATGTCGCTGTAAAAAACGCCTCTCAACGTCAGCCGCCTATTTAAAACGATTATTTATAGTTACAGTGTAAATTAGCACCATTGGATTATTGCACACGCTTGCTGATCTGTCGGGCGCTGCAAGTGGCGCGAAGCACCACTGTGTCACCCCTTAGGGTTGGGCCGTTTGAGGTGATATATTTTTTAAATGTTCGTCATAAAATTCCCTATCGATCCCTCTTTCTCGATTTTTGCTTCGGGTCTTCATTTTCGCGGAATTTGACTCCAAAAATGGGTTTGCATGGAAAAAACTAGATTTTTCGCACAAAAATGACCCTACGGAAAACGAGATTGAGATTTTGCCGGACTTTTTTATGGGGAAATGCTCTACTTGTAAAACCCTACAAGACTGTCAACTTAGAATTCGGGGAGAAATTTTCCGTTGCCCTTAAAATGGCCACAATCATCCAAAAATTTTCACATCAGAAATCGTTCTACTGAAAACTGGGAAAGTATTGGGAAAAATTCTCATCTGACAAAAATTATTTGTACACATTCGGGGGCAAAAATTTTTCCAGAACTTTTGGGCACATTTTTGGACATCTATTACGATCTATTGCGAGTTTAGATTTTTAATGGGGAAAATTTGAATGTCCAAAAATGTGCACAAAAGTTCTGGAAAAATTTTTGCAGATTCCTCGAATGTGTACAAATAATTTTTATCAGATGAGAATTTTTTCCAATACTTTCCCAGTTTTCAGTAGAACGATTTCTGATATGTGAAAATTTTTGGATGATTGTGGCCATTTTAAGGGCAACGGAAAATTTCTTCCCGAATTCTAAGTGGACAGTCTTGTAGGGTTTTCCAAGACGAGCATTTCCCCATAAAAAAGTCCGACAAAATCTCAATCTCGTGTTCCGTAGGGTCATTTTTGTGCGAAAAATCTAGTTTTTTTGGAGTCAAATTCCGCGAAAATGAAGACCCGAAGCAAAAATCGAGAAAGAGGGATCGATAGGGAATTTTATGACGAACATTTAAAAAATATATCACCTCAAACGGCCCAACCCTAAGGGGCGTACATCAATTTGGGGGACACAGTGGTGCTTCGCGCCACTGTGCGCTGTGTAATTCCAGAGAGAAGGTCGGAAAGTTTTGCCAATCCAAATTTTGTTTTTAAAAATATATAAGAACTTTTTGCATGTAATTTTATTTTGTGTTAACGCCATTTTTTTCGTTACACAGTATCTGTCGGCAGAATTTGTATTAAAATTATATCTGCCTGAGGATGTGAAATAAAATCCCAAGAACAAAGACATTAAAATTGTCCTACACTACACCAGCGTCTGGACTTCCAACAACTAGCTCGACATCCCATCTCTAAGGGATGTCAAGCTAGCCTGCTTCTTACTGATGAGGAACAATAATTCTGAAACCGGTCTAAGAATGGCAAGCTCCTTTAATAATAAAATCGAAGTTTTTGGTTTAAAGCCCCGACTTGGTCGGGCGCCAAACCACGTCCGGACTTTCGTAATTCAATACCTGCGGGGGCATATAGCCCAAGGAGTAGTTGTTGAAGTCCAGACGCTGGTGCAGTGTAGGACATTTTTAATGTCTTTGTTCTTGGGAACAAGTGTGATTTTATTTCACATCCCTAGGCAGTTTTGTTACGCCCATGGTCCTTTTTTGGTATTTTTATGGTTCAAAAAATTCCACCGTCGTTATAGTTTTGCAAGCTTTGAGTTTATTATGAAAGTGAAGATGGTGTTGGGCTCTCTTCGTTCGTGATATACGTGCTGTAACGCAAGAACGAGGCGAGTCGAATTCATTTTCAGACATCCCTTAGAGATGGGATGTCGAGCTAGCCTGCTTGTTACTGATGAGGAACAATAATTCCGAAACCGGTCTAAGAATGGCATCGAAGTTTTTGGTTTAAAGCCCCGACTTGGTCGGGCGCCAAACCACGTCTGGACTTTCGTAATTCAATACCTGGGGGGGCATATAGCCCAAGGAGTAGTTGTTGAAGTCCAGACGCTGGTGCAGTGTTCAAAAAATACTACACTGCACCAGCGTCTGGACTTCAACAACTACTCTCCTTGGGCTATATGCCCCCCCAGGTATTGAATTACGAAAGTTCAGACGTGGTTTGGCCTTACCCTTTATTTATTTTACGGCAGGATTTGTCTTTAGTTTTGGATTGTAATATTGTTTTGTTGGAGCGATTTTAAAATGAGAAATGTGGCTTTTTATTGACAAGGAACATTATTATTTTTTGGGTGCCAGTCCCGATAGCACTGTAGAAAATGACGCTATTATAGAGATAAAATGTCCGCAAAGTATAAAAAACCTTCATCCCAAAGACGCCATTAAGGAAAAAAATTAATTTCGCAATATTAGAAGGTGATAAGTTAAAATTAAAAAAAAACATGATTACTGCTTCCAAATACAGGGTCAATTAGCTATATCAAAAAAAAAAGAAATGTTACTTTGTAGTATGGAGTCCACTCGGTTCTCTAATGGAGGAGGCAAGGGCGGCTCCAGCCCAGAGATTGGGGGGGGGGGCAACGTCGGCGACTGTTAGGGTTATATAATAAATAAAAATTTAATATTTTGGGTTTGTTGATATAAAGGGACCTAGAATCTACACAAAAAAGTTAAAATTTTGCATAAAAAACGATTGGCAATATCAAAATTACCGAAAAAAAAACTTTTCTGCCATTTTTGAGGTAAAAAGTGAGTTTTTTAGGATACAAATGGACCTAGAATCTAGAAAAAAAATTCAAAAAAAATTAAAATTTTGTTTACGCAGAATGAATTTTGTATAAGAAACGATTGGCAATGTCAAAATTACCGAAAAAAAATGTTTGGGCTATTTTTGGGGGAAAAGGTGAGTATTTTAGGATATAAATGGACCTAAAATCTACAAACAAAATTCAAAAAAATTAAAATTTGGTTTACGCAGAATGAATTTTGTATAAGAAACGATTGGTAATGTCAAAATTAAAGAAAAAAATGTTTGGGCCATTTTTTAAGGATAAAGTGAGTTTTTTAGGATATAAATGGACCTAGAATCTACACAAAAAATTAAAATTTGATATGATCGATCCTCTCATTGCCGGACTTTTGGATGGGGAGCAATTGCCCATACTGCCACCCCCCCCCCCCCCCCCCCCCCGGAGCCGCCGTTTGGAAGAGGTTTATACAAAATTATATAACAGTTAAATTGTACATTAAGTGAAAAAATTACTTCAGAATGTTTATATACTTGTTATTTTTTAATTTCAGTTTTTTTTGGGATGAAACATTTTGGAAAACAATGCTAAATGAATTTATTTTGACTGTATTCTTCCGGAATTATTAGATTCCAGAATGCGCGAGGGAATTGAACCGATAAAAATATTTTTAAAATGAAAAGAGAAGAGCGTATAAAACTGTAATTTAATAAAATGTCAAATCGATTTTAGTAGATTTTATTTTTGTCAATGGTGTCCCTAATATACCAATAAGTCTACCCAACTACAACTTAAATAAAATTAGGTATAACCCTATTTTACTGAGGAAAAATACATTTGGTGAGACTTTATTAGTAGAAGATAATTTATAACAATATATTATTACCTATATCCAGTACAATGAGCACATAGCTGTAATATTCGGCTGGCCTGATTAACTTTTGGGAAAAGTACAATATATTGTTTAAATTTCACTTCTATGTGTACTATTCTGAACTGCTTGGTGTATAAAGGTTCAATCGGCCTCCTTATGAATCGCGTTGTCGAGGACTGCTAGGAACCTCGTGACATCATGTAACTTTTTTAATTATCTCGCTTAATTTTAACGATAAAATTACGATTTAAGCAGCATTATCATGACTAAAGATGTACCAAGAATACTTTTTTTTGAATTGATACTTTGTTTTTATGATATTGGCGTGTATTACTTAAAAATCGGTAAGACAAACGTATTTTTTAAGGTCAGAGCCAGAAAATAGAACTTTGCCACAATGTATCTTGTGAAATGAAATCAAAATATGCATGCCTACAAACTAAATGATGAAGTGGTAGAAGGAGGGAACTTTCGAAATCAAACTTGATAACGTCACAGCGTACTGTATCCACTTAAAATCTTTTTTTAATGTAAAATTTACTTTTTATATTTTTATTGTAGAGGTGATAACTTACCTAATTACATTTAAAAATGCAATATTGAAAAAATATCCGCTGGATATCATAAAACTACCCAGAATTATGATGTACTGCCAATCGTGTGGAAACCATACATCTAGATGTTTTCTAGGGAGAGCATTGCAAAACATGAAGAGTGGAATAAATAAGATCATTCTAATTACTGACATAACAGCTAATACTGAATGGTGTGGCCTCTAAAAAACAAATAAAATTTATTGTAATGTAATGTACCTAATGTAATGTGTTTCATTGCGAAGTCTCCATACATTAACAGAATTAAACAATTCCAAAAAACCTATACTTGTTGGGCGTAACTCTCTTCCTAACTGAGTTACAGAGAGTTTTATTAATTTTGGTTATTTCTATCTCGACTCATAATTTCCGAACCACGAGGTATCTTTTTTCATATTTCACATAGGAACTTCCCGAAAGGATTAGAATATTTGTAAGAAAAATATCCAGGTCCGGATTAGGAAAAAATTTACAAATTTTTCCAGGTTCAAAACAACACCCTGTGTGCTATACACATTTGGAAAGAGCACAAAAAATTAATTCGCCGACTCATTTTTTTTTGGCAGATAATTTTACTACTAAATTTTAAAGTTCAAAGTTTCAGTTTATCAGAATTATGGTGGCTTACAATGTAATTAGTGAGATTTTTATTTATTGTATGACGTTCTAATTAATATTATACGATCTAATAATCTAAATTTGTAATTTTTAAAATTTATGATGAAATCATTTTCCTCTAACCAGTCTAACCAATCAAAATATCTAATTAAAGGTTTATTTTTAGAACAGTTATTATGAATTTAATATTTTATAAACATCCTATATAAAAATCAACTAATTGGTAAACTTAAAACTAGTAAAAGGACAACGCAAAATTTAGATAATGTTTAATGTTGTTTAAACAGAATGCCGCCTACAATAATAAAACCAACAGAAACGAACACACTAAAATAATTGAATTAATAATTGTCTACTAAAAACAAATATTCAAAATCAAAGACAATTTGTTCGATACACTTCTGTGCTCTTTTTAAAATATGTCTAACAGGCTTTCTAATTACGTCCGGATTATTCCACAGAAGCATCATGGATCCTTACAAGTAGCTGTTCTCCACTATTTATTTCAGTCGAGTACACTTTTGATTTGAGATAATGAAGTGGATTCAAATCAGGTGATCTGGGAGGCCAGTTATGGCCAGTCAATAAAGGGTATAGTTAAACCGACATACGTTAACTGTAAATAGAGGGTACTTACAAATACCTTGATTACTGGGTCTAACGTCTTTAATAACCGAGATACGGGGTGTTCCATCCATTTTGGCCAATATTTTGATAAGCCGTAACTTTAGAACCACCCTGTAGATTTCTCTCATACTTGGTACAGGTATAGTGTGTTAATAGCCCAATCTCATTGTGTAAGAACTACAATTAAACTTCAGGTCCGGATTAAGAAGAATTTGTAAAATTTGAAAATCCCCAAAACAGCACCATGTATATCAGATTTTTTAAAATTGGGATAGATATTTGAAAAGAACGGAAAAAATGAGTTAAAGTGAAATTTTTTTTAAGTGCGCATCCCATTCTACTACTGGAGTCTTAACGTCAAATTACATCAAATGCATTATTTTCATTTTCACAAGCAGTAACTTTCGAAATACCTGGTAGATTTCTTTCATATTTGGTACAGATAACAATTTTTAGTAGCCCAATCGTCTGATGTAATGACTTGGAGCTTGAGAACTCTAAAGAGAAAAAAATGTTTCAGTAAAGGACTAGATACCCTAAAGCACAACAATAAGGGGAGCAAGATAAAGTGATTGCAGACTATAAAACAGACTGTGCAAACTAAACATCAGACTAGATCACATGTGTGGAGGAAACGGGCTGAGGATGAAAACGGACCACATAACGAAAAGATACTCTTAATATTCCTTTCGAGGTATCAACATCAAACGAAACGGAACAGGAAGTCTCGATGAAGTTAATAATATGTATACGTATACACGTTTAATACGCTTGCGAGGCACTAGACTTCAGATAACATCAACGGACAATAGACTTCGATATCGACCTATTCGATTTGCATCGTTAACGCTTCCAGTTTTCTCACAACGTTTTACAGTTTTTGTACCGTTGGATTATGGGTAAGGGAAAGTATCATTGAATAAATGCGGTACTTCATCATTACCATAACCTCTAATCATCAGAACCATCTTAGAGAACCAAAGTTAACAACTTTGTAAAATGACAATAAATCTCAAATTGAGTTCCTACCCTGCAAACTGGGAGACTTTAATATAATTTCCAGAATTTTAATTTGTAGAAAAAGTAATTTTGAAATTATTTTTGTTTTAAATGATTTCTAAACGGTTGTCTAATAACTGTATTTTCGAATAAGGTGGGAATCATTAATTTTATGTAAAACTTTGAATCTAAAAAAAAATTATTTTGTTTGTATTTTTACCTTATTTGTGGAGGTCGCTATAACTCGTCCAATGATACAGCAAATGTCACTGAATAGAAAAGTAACCACTGCTACAAAGTATTTATCTAAAAACAAATGATAAGTTTGTTAGAAATTTAATATTTTTCAATTTTAATAACCATAAACTAGAGAATTCTCTAATTCCTATTTTATTCTTTATACTTTATTATCACATACAATCCCACATGTATGTGCACAAAGCTCAAGCACACACATTTCAGTGAAATATGCTAAGAAAGGTTTGTCAACGCTGCAGAAGAAAACAAACATTTTTAGGAGACATACATAAAAGGATGATAAAATATAGACTTATAGACTTAGAGGTAAAATTGGATTTGGAGGGGGGATAACAATAATCTAAAATTGTGCATAATTTTTTGCTACTTAATCACAATTTCAATGAACATTTTGTCCTCCACTACAGTTTGTACGTATTTTTCTCTCCGTCCAAATCATTACTTTCTATTTTCCCTATATTCCATACAATGTTTTAAAAATTTTGTACCTGATTATGGATCAACAAGTCATACTTTTTTTGTGAAATGTAAGATACACTTTTTCTCCATTTGTATAAAACTTTTTGGAACACAATGTATTTATGTATTTATCGAATTGAATATTATTGGTCTGTGGTCTTTGTATAAGCACCTATAAATTATTATTAAATTTTTATCTATTTCTACCATTTCTCAAACTACAAATGCGGATATTTTGATACGAACAGATTCGCCTTGAAAAATAGAACATTTCATATCATTGCGCCAAAGTGATAATTTAATTAATAAACCCAAAAAATCAGTTCATTTATCAGAAATTTTTCATTGGATTTACAAAATCTATCCATTTAATTCTAGCCACCTGCTGCGCTAAAACAGAGTCGGACTAGAGACGTATTAATCAGCATTCTGTATAAAAGTCATTAAACCTGACAGCTGATAATAAAACTAATAAGTTTTAACTATATTCAGACATATTCAAGAAAGCTATTATCTATATTGATTACTTAAAAATACCAAAATAATCTAATTTTCAACCATTACGCCAGTTTTATTGCTTGCACAAAGGTTATCATCTTTTAAAATCCATATTAGTAGTTGCTTCAGATGGATATATTTTAGATGTCCACGGACCTTATTTTTCAGATTCTCGGAATAGCGATGCTTCAATATTGCAGCATAACTTCGCTAATCAAGAAAGACAAGATGCGGACCAATTAAATTCCCAATTTAATTAAATACTTGGTTACAACCAGGCGATATTATGATTGTTGATAGGGGTTATCGTGATGCAGTACATTTTTTTGATAATCTAGGTTTAGAATGTTAATATATTCCACCCACAATAGGCCGTGGTGATAGGCAGCTTTGAACGGACGATACTAACAGAGCACGGCTTATAACAAAAACGAGGTGGATTGTTGAAAGCCGCAATGGTCATTTAAAAACTGTGTTTAAGATTTTCAGAGGACAAATGCTTATTCAAGATGTGCCGAATTTAGCTTCATTGTTTCGTATTGCATGTGCAATAATTAATCGGTACTCTCCTGCTATACATATGCAGGGCGCAACTGCACAATTAGCTCAATTAATGAACGAATTAGCAACATATGACAATGTAGTAAAAGCTCGAGTGGAAGTTGAACGTTTCCACCTTCAGCGGGTGAATAAAGCTGCCTGGATTAATGCGAATGAACTGCAAATACCCGAATTTCCAATTATGTCACTGCTAGAAGTAAGAGATTTAACTCTAGGTAGATCTCGCACGTAGTTATATCCAAGATCATTTACAAAGAGAACAGGCCGACGAGTTCTCTTTTCAGGTTCTTCTGTAAGAACCAGGTTTCTTGAGAGCTCGAATCTATTCCAGATTTAGACAAGCTACGAAACATCAATTGTGGATAGCATTTCATCCACGATTAGGTTATGACGAAGAGAACGAACTTAACCAAGAGAATCGACATATTGATGGCTATTACTGTACTTGCAAAACTGGAGCCCGAACACTTGGATGTTGTGCACATGTAGGTAGCGTGATCGTATTTAGGATATGCTAGACATCAACCTAATGTTAGATATCCATCAACCAGATTACTGAATACTGTACTTGACGCTGCTGATCGAACTGTACCTAATAATGAAGAAATGTAATGATGCAAATTAGATTTCAGTTAACAGTGCCATCAAAATACTTATAACACAAAAACCGGCTTCGGCTACCAAAAAAAAATTAATAAAGTAACAAACGGCTTCGGCTACCAAAAAAATTTAATAAAGTAAAAAAACGGCTTCGCGGATAGAATGTAATGAGGTCCTCAGGCGCCTCCTGTGGGGGGATAGTGGAGCGCGTAAAAGAACCATATATTATCTTTAAGTATCTCCCTTTACGTCGGGTTCATTACCTACACATATTTCACAAGCATTTTTGTATTAACAGTTAACAGATATTTAACATCTAGCATATAAAAAAATAGTTTCCGTATCCCTAATCCCTATCCCAACTTTTTAAGGGTTCACCGATGCCAACAAATACACTACAAAAGAATACAAAAAAAACATATAAAAATGAACTGCTCTAATAGGTTGTCATATTATATGTTGTGCATTAGATCACTTCAACCCTGTCTGGTGTTAGTTATTTATCTCTAATAATAGATCTTCATTTATTTATTTCGTCTCTCTCTTACTCATATAATTTTCCGTAAGCGATTTTAAAAATAAAATCATTAATTGTGACTTAATTATACAACTCACAACATTGGCGCAATGTTATGAAATGTTCTATTTTTCAAGACGAATCTGTTGGTATCAAAATATCCGCATTTGAGTGATCTTTTATTTTCCATAAGATAGAAGCATAGTCCTTTTCATATATTATGCAAATACGTTATGGTTTTTAAAAACGTTTCCAGAGATGTCACAAAAAATATGTGAACAACAGATTTGGACATCCTAAATATCTTATGTCCAGTGATGTTTCTATCTTCTTTTGATTATTTTTGTGTCATTGACAATTTTTTGAAAACAACTTTTGATATAAAGTCCAAATGTCAAGAGTAACCTCTTTTTTTATAAAAAAAGTGGTTTTATTAATAAGGGAGATTTTTTTTGTACTGGTTTTAGGATTTGTGGCGCTCGTCCTGCAATTTACTTGAGTGCCTTAAGAGCACTTATATCATAAATAGCTATTTCGATTCATTACTTTATGTAAGGATAATCAAGTATATAAAAATTGTCTACGTACCTGTCCAATCTGTCTTATATTCGGACACAACCAAGGCTGCAATAGAAGGATGTGTTGGAACATAGGCAAGTGCACCTGCAATCACCATAACCAAACTCGACCAGATTTTTCCAGAAATATCCTTAACTTCCTTTAAACCAATTAAATCTCGTTTAGTATTCTCTTCGTTTCTCTCAAGTATCTGTATATAAAACTCTAAAAAATGGGTTTTAACTAAAAAATTAACGTCTTTTCATACTTTTAAAAAAACGGCAATGGTCTAGAAACGGTTCGTAACTCGAAACCGCCTTGAGATAGCAATCTGAATTCAACTAAGTTGAAACACTATCGTCAACCAAAACACAAATTTTAACACACTCTACTATCATCAACTCCTGATGATGCCAACATAGTTGCCGAAACGCGTGTAGAGACTGTTAAAAGGACCCCGCAGTTTTTGACAGGAAAATGGCTTTCGGTGGATTTCTCTCAAACTTCGGAAATTTATTCTTCATCCCATCCCGATCAAAAGTGTTCACGGGCCCAACTCAATCCTATGTACAGATTTCGAGCTAGCGCGAGTTTAAAATGATTAGGGGGAACTCGATATATGGGCATTTATCGGCAAGTTAGGCGTTCACCTCTTTACGTTTATGGTTTATATGATGGATATATGTCATACACACCCAGATACACACACACGCGCACATTTAGCGTCTTTTAGAAGATTTTATTTTGATTTCTAAACTATTACTTAAGAATTTATTTTTTATTGACATTACATCTTTTATTTTTCAATCACTTTTTTGTTACCATGACTATGTCCGACATGGGCGTTTCATTAACAGGGTTAAACACAGCCAGTCACCTTGAAATAAATTAAAAAACTAAATAAATATTCAATGGAGAAATATTTTTTGTAAGAGAACGCTTAACAATTTTAAAAAGATTTAAATAATTATTTCGTATACCAATATCTTCCAAGCACTGCAGGAGAAAAAAAAAGTAAAGTTCGTGTGACGGGTGGTTCAGGCCGCGACTACCGCTTTCTGCATGGCTTAATGACTACAGTTACAAAGCCATGACCAACGGTTTATACGTACTCACCGAGCCATGGTGGGTTGCCGATATTATGAACCACTTGATTTTCTTGGGAATCGAACCCCGGTCGTCTCGTTGAGAAGTGTGCTGAGCCATGTCACTCTCTGCAGGATAAGATGATGACTAACCGTGTGAAATGCATTTGAAAGATCCAGAAATATACACAAACAGGGCTTGCTTTCATTAAGTGATTCACTTAGATACTTGTGAAGTTAGGACACTAACGGCGTTTTGTGTGGATGTTTTCTATCTAAAACCAAACTGTTGTTTTGGGAGTATTTCATATTTGTTTAGGTATGAAACTAATCTATTTTTAATTAATTTAGATAGAGTATGTGTAAATGGTTTTAAAAGATAATCACAGTTTAATTTAATTAGGAATAGATTTTCATCGCTTTTTATTTGGTTTGCTAAAGCTCTTATTAAATTCATTAGCAATGTTAATTTTATGCTGGACATAATTGTTAAGTGTTCTCTTACAAAGAGTATTTCTCCATTGAACATTTAGTTTTGTATTTATTTGGTCCGGCTGTGTTTAACCCTGTTAATGAAACGCCCATGTCGGACATAGTCTAGCTGTATTCATGGTAACAAAAAAGTGATTGAAAAATGAAAAATGTAATGTCAATAAAAAAAAATTCTTAAAAAATAGTTTAGAAATCAAAATAAAATCTTCTAAAAGACGCTAAATGTGTGCGTGTGTGTGTATCTGGGTGTGTATGACATATATCCATCATATAAACCATAAACGTAAAGAGGTGAACGCCTAACTTGCCGATAAATGCCCATATATCGAGTTCCCCCTAATCATTTTAAACTCGCGCTAGCTCGAAATCTGTACATAGGATTGAGTTGGGCCCGTGAACACTTTTGATCGGGATGGGATGAAGAATAAATTTCCGAAGTTTGAGAGAAATCCACCGAAAGCCATTTTCCTATCAAAAACTGCGGGGTCCTTTGTGTTTTGGTTGAGTGGTCGACGATAGTGTTTCAACTTAGTTGATAAACCAAAGGTTTCAATTTCCCAATTTAATCTGAATTCAACTTCAATAAAGAAAGGGAATATTTAAAAAAATACAGACGCAAAAAAGTTTCACAAAAAAACACTAAAATAATAGGGCAATTACAAAACCCCATTGGCGTGATTAAATGTTACGAAAACAACTTTTTTGAACTGCACAAATGATGTGAAACATTAGAAAATGTCATACACTGCACCAACGTCTGGACTTTAAACAACTACTCCTTGGACTATATGCCCCAACAGGTATTGAATTACAGAAGTCTTTTTTATCAATTTTTTTGAAAATGGATGGAAGATGGAAGAAAGCGATAAAATGTAAGAAACTGCGAGTAAATGACGTCATACCTTAAAATAAAATATAATCTTTAAGGTTCACAAATAATTTTTCAATAGATACTTTACTAGTCGTAAAATTTTATAAGAAGTCAAATAAAAATTTTTTTTTTAACGAAAGATGTGGACGATTTTCTGAAGATATGTCAAAATATTTGCTTGGAAATTATATGTTTCTAATAAAATCGAACAGATGCAATACTTCAAAAACGCGAAATACTTTTTATTATTAGCTTGAAATACAAAACATTCAAATGCTTAAAGCTAAATAAAAAATACGATGAAGCAAATATAGACCAGTGCAGATGCCTTTGAAAATGGTAAAAAGTGAAATAAAATAATAGTAGGATGAAACTCATTGGAAAAGGAAGAGAATATAACAAACGTGAAAGGAAAAATAATTTACGGCGATCTGGGGTCGGGAAGTGGAAGGGGGGAGTTTTTAAGGGTAGAAAACTGTTTATCTCGATTTCCGGCAAAACTCCAAGTCATATGGAAAAAAGATAAATCGCAAAGTTGTAGGTAATAAAAAGATCTACAACTTTTGTATTTACACTTTTTTCACATAACCTCAAAATTTATGTGAAAAATTCAAATAACCAAGTTTTTGGTTTTTTATTTTTATCTTTTACAAAAAAAATTTTTTTTTTCACGAAATTTGGTGAAAACTTACCTTTTTATGTCCCAAACAAACTGTAATTTTTTTGTTTTAAAATATTTATTTTTTTAACCTTCTTATTTTGACTTAATATCGAAAAAGCAGTCTAATTTTCAATCGAAAATTCTCACGTCAAAATATCTGCTTTTTTAAAAAACTCTGTGGGCTTTTTGTTCGATGAAATCTCTACTTTTTGATGGTGTAAAAAAATATACATTACTATGGTAAATGTTCTCAAAAAATGCAAAGAAACGAATAAAATTCGAATCCGATTTTTTTTTTAAATCATTATGTACAATTTTGAGCTATTTATTAAAATTTATACTTTAATTACTCGAAAAAAGTAAGATTCCGTGTTACATTTACGTTTTTCGAGTAATTAAAGTATACATTTTAATAAATAGCTCAAAATTGTACATGATCATTAAAAAAAAATCGGATTCGAATTTTATTCGTTTCTTTGCATTTTTTGAGAACATTTACCATAGTAATGTATATTTTTTTACACCATCAAAAAGTAGAGATTTTAACGAACAAAAAGCCCACCGAGTTTTTTAAAAAAAGCAGATATTTTGACTTGAGAATTTTCGATTGAAAATTAGACTGCTTTTTCGATATTAAGTCAAAATAAGGTTAAAAAAATAAATATTTTAAAACAAAAAAATTACAGTGTATTTGGGACATAAAAAGTTTTCACCAAACTTCGTGAAAAAACATTTTTTTTTGTAAAAGATAAAAATAAAAAACCAAAAATTTGGTTATTTGAATTTTTCACATACATTTTGAGGTTATGTGAAAAAAGTCTAAATATAAAAGTTGTAGATCTTTTTATTACCTACAAGTTTGCAATTTAACTTTTTTCCATAGGGCTTGGAGTTTTGCCGGAAATCGAGCTAAACAGTTTTCTACCCTTAAAAACTCCCCCCTTCCACTTCCCAACCTCAGATCGCCCGTAAATTATTTTTCCTATCATTTTTGTCATATTCTCTTCATTTTCCAATGAGTTTCATCCTACTATTATTTTATTTGGTTTCAAAAATTATCGGCACTGGTCTAATAAGCCCATAAGTAAAGGTTTTTATTCTTAATGCTTCCCACACAGCACAGGATATTTCCAGAATATCCTTACAAGATACCAATGTTCTTTTTGCAGAATATTCCTAAGCAAATATTCTGAGAACGATCATAGAATGTATTGGATATATTAAAATATTCTATAAATATTTATATATTCTATTCCTAGTACATTAATATAGAATATTCTAAATACATTCTATGCACATACTAATTATCTTTTATTAAAAATAATATTGATGGATTTTTTTATGTTGGTCATTTTCATATTTTCAACAATAAATAAGTGTAAAAACATAAACGCGTTAATTTGAAACCTTAGGAAAAATCTATGAAACATTTCGTAGTTGTAAAATCTAAGTCGTAATGTAAATCAAATGCGCAAGCTCAATACAGCATTGCCATCTTGTAATATAAAGCTAATATTAACAAATTAATTCATATTTTTATTTATATACTCCTACACTAAAAAAGTTTAATTAGGTTTGTACATTAATTTTTACTCACAAGAGTTGCAATAAACATTTAATTAAAAGTTAAAATCAAAAATCAACTTATAAATACTATACGGCAACGTTGTACTGTGACAACGTGTCGCTGTCACGTCACCCGTCACTCCCGTCAGTTTTGCCGAGTTTTGCGGTTAGGTGTTAGATGTTTATAAGTACTAGTTTATTGCAGCGCTATTATTATAACGTATATACTAAGAACCCTGGTTTATTGAAAAAAAAGCCATGGAAGGTAATTAAAGTAAGTCCTGACATATTTTTTTAGTTGTAAAATTGGAGCCCTACCCCTACATTGACAATCACTTTTTACATAATCATGTTTTTTTGACAAATTATTATATTGACGGGATTCTTTATAAAAATATATTTTTGACAGATTATATTGTGTATAGTTCGTATAGATAATATTTAAATAATAAGTAACAACTTTAAAGAGTAAATATAGTAGAGTTTTTATGTTGAAATGCCAAAAGGACGTCCAAGGTCCTACTACCAACAGTCAACAGAAGGTTGAAGAAAACTCTAGCAACTGAAGATGCTCATGTAGTGCTGTTAGATAGTGTTGATGGCAAGAATATACTTTTTATTTTTAGATAGTGCAAGAAAACAATTTGGGACATCCACAGAGTCAGACATGGAAGCTGCTATCAAACTATATGGCAAGCGAAGAGCAAAATGCATCAAAAATTTGTTCTAAAACGTTTTTTATAACTTAAGTTTTAAGAATAAAACATAAGAAAATATTTATAATTTTTTTTGGTCTATCCTCCTTTTATTTTACAAAATGCTATAAAAGTACATAAAAGTATGACATAGAATATTATAAAAACATTCTAATGGATGTCTCAGAACATTCTCAGCACATTCTAATGGATGTTCTCAGAACGTCCTCAGCACTAGATAAGACACTCGCCTTTGCCACATTCTAGGGACATGCATAGAAGAAATAAGTATATTCATAGAATATTCAAATATACTTTTTCAATATTCTACGTACATTCTAGGGAGGTGATCGTCCTGTGTGGGTTGGATTTTTACAAGGTCGACCGTCGACCACACACCAAAAACATATAGCAATGTAAAAACTAATAAAAACTAAAACCAAAGATACATATTTATTTGACTCAATAAATTATCTTACATAACATCTAACCTCGATGTGTTATCGGCATATGTAAAAATAAAATTGAAATAGTTGTAAACAAAAAAATTGTTTTCGATCGTGACTAATAAGTACCTATGTATAATAAGTAGGTATTCAGTAAACATGATTTTTGGTTTTGATCGGTTCAAACATATACCCTAGTAGATGTAAAATTTAATGAAAAAACGTATATTTTTCAACAAAACCATAAACGAAAATGAAACATTATTTAAATTTTTAGATCTTTGTAATTTTCAGAACGAAATAAATCGGTAAAAATAAAATTAGCAATAAAAAAGTTTGTACTTTTTAAAACATTTAATTTTTTTACGTTAAATCGAATAGTTTTTTAATTGTAGATATCTGCGATTATTATATATTACTCACCTTGGTGATGAACCATATGGTATAAAATTAAGGTTAGTGCTGTCAACAAAGTTCCAGATAAAAAGTAAATTAGAGCAGAAGCTTCTGATGAAGTACCTACAAATAGAGCGAGTACTTGCAGAGCAGAACAAAAGATTCCTCCAACTCCTTGCCCAATTAGAAATGTTTTCATGTAGACTGGTGGAAATTTTGAGAGCAAAGCCAATGAACTTACTTGGAATAAAGCCAGTATTCCTAAAAACAAAATGTTTCCTAATTCGAAACCAGAGGAGAGCAATGAGATTTTTAAAACTTTCATTGTTTACTTCTGGATTTGATTTGTGAGGTATCAGATTAATCGCTTTAATGTTAATATACGCTATAATTATTTCAATCAAGGGGAAAGTCCATTTCGTCAGTGATGGTGTCATGGGCGGATCCAGCCGATTGTCAAGGGGGGGGCTGTCTTCCACACCAGATGGAGTTGAGGATCGGGAGGCTATGGAATATATTAAAAAACGTAACCTAAAGGGAGGGGCCTGCAGCCCCCACAGCCCTCCCCCTGGATCCGCCTATGGATGGTGTTGAGGTTTTTCACAACTATTAAGTAAATATGCGGAAAGTCACGACATAATAAAATTAATCCCACGCACAAACTTTGGTACTGGGGTTCACTCGTAAGGGAATGAATTGTCGGACATTGTTATTATCTATGAGCGGCAAAAATTGTGTTGGATTTGACGATCATGAAGTTTTTTAATTTTGGTCAAACATTAGTTTTAGAGGATATTCAAAATAAAATTCTTTCCGTTAAAATAATCTAATTTTAATGTATCATAGGTACCTTCCCAGACAGCACGGGATATTCCTAGAATATTCTCTAAATATCCGAAAAGAGAGAAGAATATTCCAATATCCATGGAATATTCCTAGAATATACACATGCCTCTAGAATATTCCAGGAACATTCATATTGGAATATTCCTGGAATTTTCTCGGGAGAATATACTATGGATATTCTTGTTAGAATATTCCTGTAGGAATATTCATAGAATATTCCTGTTTGAACATTCATGGAATAATCATGTATGCATAGAATATTTCTAGAATATTCTCCATTATTTCTATGAAACCAATTAACATTATCAAAATAAAGGAAACGTATGAAAAAAGTGAAACGGGAGTGTAATTAGATGAGTTTTTGTTCAGGCAAATTGAAAAAAATACACTATTGTACTAACCAATTTATGATTGGTAGGAAATATCGAGATGTACCATTACGACAAATCAGAACCATACCACGTTACAGCGTCTGTCATTTATTAATATAATTACATGAAAATGTCATTACATGAAAATTTCATTGGATATATCACTGATCATTTAATTTTTAGGCGTTTTAACCACAATGAGACTTCAAATTCAAAAAAACGTTTATTGAAATATTGGCCAAAAATTGCAAATTGATGAAAGAATAAACCCGACAGTTGCAAGAACTTTCTGACAAAGTTGATACCCTCACAGAATTATTCAAAGGAACATCTTTACCATCCGTTATTGACAATACCAATATGTTGGATTTCTTTTTGGACTTTCCTATAAAAAATACACAAATGTTGGATCATGTAGAAGAAATATTGGAAAATAAAGAAGCTTTCAACAGATTAGTGAGATTTTTTTTTTGGAAAACCCTTTAGGATATTTAGGGAATATTACTATCATATTCTTGAATTACTTTGAATATTCTTGGAATATACAAGGAATATTCTGGGTATATTCTGAATATACAAGGAATATTCTGAATATTCCGGGAATATGAGAAATATTCTTGAATTACTTTGAATATTCTTGGAATATTCTCTGAAGATATTATAGGAATATTCTTTTTAGAATATTCCTGGAACATTCTGGATATATTCTGGATATTCCGGGAATATTCCTCAGAATATTCTGGGAATATCTAAAACTTTCGCCAGCAGCACATTCTAGAAATAATCCAATATCCCAAAGAAAATATTCTATGAATATTCATGGAATATCCGGTGCTGTCTGGGTAATGCAGTCACTTAAGCAAAAAAAAGGGGGTCAACCTCGGAATGAGAGATAATAAGCTGGAAACTCGTATACACATTCATTTTGGAGTTCTAAAAGTTGTCTCAAAGGTTTCATAAAATCTCGTCTCTGCGTCGTAAGTTGTTCAAGGCCAAAGATCAGAAAAATCGTTTTTTTTTTGCAATTTTCTCTGTTTCATCTATTACAAAAATTGTAGAGCATAAAATTTAAGACAAACTTTGTTCCTAACATTTTTTTCATGTGCTCCGCATCTAGCATGTAGTATTAGTTTAATTAGGTTAAACCGAATATCAAATCAAAAGACGTCGATATACACCAACACGGCAACGCTCAAACGACATCATGCGGCGCGGTCCATAAGTAATTAGTGTTGTGTTATGACAGGTGACACATGTAATACATAAAAATAAATTTGTTGACAATAAATGGACCGGTACGACGAGCTCCGTACGTACATACAGCTTATTTATAACATGTAAATAAATGATTTTTTCTCAAAATATTAATAACGTGAAATTTCTAACCTATATAGTTTCTAAAATATATAATGAAGTGAATCATACAGACATTACCGCAAATCAATCTAAATCCATCCTCACTAATTTCTTTGTCTACCTAAGGCAGATAACCCACTAGCGCGGCATGCCGCGAGAAGTCGCATGCGACAACAATTGATGTTTAAATGTATGGCGCAAAACCCATTGATGCGACAAAGTAGCGTGGTCGCGCGCGGCAAAATTACTGGCCTCGACAACCCGCGACTTTTCCGTCGCGCGCGACCAATGTTACTATAGATTCATATGGAGCATCACCCATACACGCGATTATTCAAGCGCGCCTCACAGAGAGGGGTTGTGTTTGAACAATGAGTGCAAACGGTATTGACGTTGCTACCTCGTCCACCTTCTAATAAATTATCTATCGAGCCGCGGCTTGCCGCCTATGCAAAAGTCGCGCTTTCAAAATCGCGTGCGGCTTACAGCGCGCGACGTGTCGCACCAATGGGTTCTCTGCCTAAAATGCCGTTAGAGCGTTCGTGTCGCGCCAAATCGAATCGGGCTGGCGTATAATTTAATTAAACCAACTCTGACAATTTATTAATTGAAATTATTTAAATGGATTAGAAAAACAATTACCATTCATTACAGCTAATGTCATCATCGTAAAGGTAAAAAATCCAGTCTGCCCTAAAAAATTTAATTCATTAAACCACGTTTTTTTTACAAAAATTCAGAGGCGTATCCGTTTTTTTGTTTTTCACTGAATTCGATTTTCAAATATCAAAAATATGCATAATTATTTAAATGACAATGTAAAAAGAAGTAAAATTAAAATAAACTTACAGCTGTCTGTGCCAATTTTAATAAAACATGTAGAAACGATGAAGCATGCAACCAAAACGTATAAAGATGTTAAAATTCTTATTTTGATTTTTATTTTGTAAGCAAAGACCATTGCCAATATCATACATATTACTGTCGGTACTGATTGAGCCACCATACTGCCTGAAGAAAAATTTGACTGAAGAACAGACCTATAGTTTGGATCGTTTGTGCTCAATGTGATATTCCTAAATTTAAACATCCAGTACTGAAAAAGAGAAATTTTTAAAAAGGCATTCTTTTTAATAAAGTTTCATTGTGTTTTCGTCGCATATCCATATCTCAACTTGTTTCGAAAAAATGGAACATACGATAAAAAAAACCACCTTTTTGTGCCAAACCATAGCCAAATCTCTAAAACAGAGATAATCTCATATCGAATTTTTTTAATAATTCGAGAAATGGTGGACTATGTCGGAAGGGCCTATTTCCAAATGCAACTATAAATAAATTTATTGTATCTTGAATCGAGTGACACCCAAAATACCACTTTAACATTTGTATCTTTTCTTCTTTTGTGAACGTGAACATTTTATTTTCAATCGTTATCGGCTTAATACTACTGCGATTGACTTTCAGTAGACTGAATAGTTGATACGCCGTCGCACACATTTCTTATATTTTGTGCTGATAGACTTCTGCATGAGCTCTCGACCAAAATACATTGAAAATCGTATGTTCTGTTAAAATTTTACCAAATCTGTATATATAAGTTCAATGTTTCTCCTAAAGAGCGCCAACGATCGCAAAATTTCAATTCAGCGTTCTTACACCATACCAATGGTGTAATGGTGAACATAAAAGCTCCGAATGTAATGCAATAGTGGACAAATTGTATGTATGCACACGACATTCTAAAAATTGAAGGAATTAATTGTAATCACTTTGTGTTGAATAAAGAATGTGTCTCAAGAGTAGTTGAACAAAATAAGTCCAGATTACAATATGCATAAAAGCGTATGAAGAAAAGAACACATGTTCTGCTATATTTTTAGACATTGCCAAGGCATTTGACAAAGTCTGGCATAAAGGCCTTGTCCTCAAAATCCAGAAAGTATGTCCACCTGAATATGTACAAATATTAGAGTCATATATAATAGGAAGACTGTTCCGAGTGAAACATGAAGATGCATATTCTGTGCTCAAAGACATCAAGGCCGGCGTGCCACAGGGTAGTGTTATGGGACCTGTCCTTTATCTATTGTATACTTGTGACCTACCACAAGTAGAAGAAACGACCCTAGCAACATTTGCTGATGACACCTCGATATTAGCAACTGGTTCTAATAACAACGAAGCAGCAACTATATTACAAAGGGCAGTAAATAGATTTAGCTCCTGGACTAAAAAATGGGGATTAAAGATAAACGAGACAAAATCTATGTACATAAACTTTAGAAATAAAACAAAACACAATATGTATATTCCAACAAAAATTAACAATAAAATCTGAAAGCTGAAGTGGAAAGAGCACGTTAAAAAGAAAAAGAAAGAGCTAACAATTAAATATAAAAGAATGTACTAGTTGATAGGAAGGAAATGAAAGTTATCTATTCGTAATAAGGTTCTACTCTATAAACAAATCCTAAGACCAATTTGGTCCTATGGGGATGTGCAAGTAAATCATCAATCAAAGAAATACAGACATATCAAAACAAAGTCCTCAGAGACATAGCAGACTCTCCATGGTATATCAGAAATGATGATCTCCACCGCGACTTACAAATAAATTCCGTGAGAGAAGAAATCAATAGATTAGCCATAAGTCATCAACAGCGACTCCAACATCACAAGAATGCAGAAGTAAGCCAACTTCTGAACAGAAATGTACTAAGAAGACTCCAAAGAACGAAGCCACTCGACTTGTGCAGTTAAGTGAAAGGTGAAAGTGATAAAAGCAGAGTAGATGTGTGATCAATGTACGCATAAATTGTAAATACTAAGTAAGGACCATTGGGACCACTTAGGTAAACATTTTGTAGGGAGCTATATATTAGTCGCCCACGACTAGATTAGTTCTTAAATAATAAAAAAAATATTTTTAAGTAATTGTTTTTTGCTCTTTTCAAATAAGTAAATCAATTTTTTTAAATCAAATTTACCTATTAGTTGTTTTTAAGTCTTTGATCGACCGTCCAGACCTCTCGAAATCCATTAACTAACGGATTCGTCATCCCACACATCAGATCTGGCAGTACGAAGTACTACTAGATATTTACGTTAGTGGGTAATTACGGTTTTGGTCCGTGACAGATCAGATTTGTTAGATGGAATGACAGATCTGGACGGAGGGACAGATCCGTTAGAAAATCCCTTCTGTGTATGCCTAGCTATTTCTGTTGACACACTTCTGCTTAAATTTGTTTGGACCGGACAAGCTAAAGGCAACACAACGGGATCGACTATGTGCATGTAGTCTTTCAAAAATAATATAGTATACTTACGTCATTGGCTGTTACAAAGAAAGATACTGGTAATAAATGCATAATTCCAAAAACCATAAATAAAGCGTGCACTAGATAGAATCTATCTCTTTCCATGGTATTTTTCTTGTAAACTATTTTAAATTCGCTGTAACCTAAAAAAAAGAAGCTAAATGTTAATTTACGAACAAGTTTTCTTAACAAGAATGATTAGCATTAACGATATTCTTGCTGAATTAATAACTGTTTACGAACAAAAATAGTGAAATAGTGAAAATTTAAGTATAATCAATATGTGAAATATTTTATTTTGTCATTAAACGAAGTTTTTTTATTGAAATATTATTTTTATATGCTAGTTCAGAGCTGTGTAAGTAGACGACCAAAGCACTTATAAGTACAAAGTACAAAGTAATTTTCAAACGGACATTTACAAGCAAAAATAATGAAAATTAATTTTCAGAAAAGCATTAAAAAATCAATTTTCGTACAAAATAAGATGCAATAAAAAGAATCTGGATGATTTTTTTTTGTCAAATAATATGTTTCAATTACTGGGCACAATAATATATAAGGTCCGAACCTGTAGGCTTATTAAGGGTTCTTAATTCTTAATGTTTAATAGAATTGACATAAAACAAGCCTGTTTTCTGAATATTTATATTATTTTATTAATTTGCTATATGACACCGATGAAAGCAGAAAAGGATCGATAACTATACAATCACAAATATATTTTATATATTTTTGTTTACATATAAATTTATTTATAACCATGATCTAAGAAAAATAAAAAAAGTAAATACAGATTATTAAAATTTGCAAAAACTTCAAAAGTTTGTTATTCTAAAGTCAAAATGTTTTGATTCATTAAAGATTTAAAAGCCATAACAGAATAATCTTTTAATCGTACGTATCTATTCAAAAATTTCGATTGCGTTCATCGACTGCAGTGCGATATAACATTTCGCATTTGTCTTAAACCATTAATTTTGTGAAGTAGTCAAGAGTTAAACTTTTTTCTAAGTAATGTTTGAGGAATTAAGTTATAATGTTTAAAAGTGGTTATTTATAATGCCAATAAGTACGTACTTTTATTGTTTAAGTAATTTATTATTTATAAATAAAAACTATTTTTATTTTCCAGCTTTAAAGCCTATAACTCGATTACGAAGTATCACAGGGAAAAAATTAAAATACTATCAGCTCCCGAACTGCTGGGACACTCTGTATTTCTAGATAAAATTGTCCAATCCGATGCCTATCTGTTGGGTAAAACCTACCTTAGTCAATTATACGAAACAGAAAAATATTTTACTATGAATTTACTTAGTTACTTCTTTCTACGTATTTAATATTTATTTAGTCTAAAAATAAAATTTTCTGTTTAATCGAAATTGGCAAATTTTCATGGAATGACCCATTATGTAAAAATTTTAAAAAGATCTCTCGTACTGTTGTTAGAACTGCATTGGCCAATTATGTCCCTAAAAATGTTACCATTTTTCGAAAACATATTTCTTGATCATAGAATTAAAGTCCATTTTGATATTTACTGCTTCTGCTGCAGTTTTATTTGTTCGATCGATTCCAGTTATTCCTTTCTCGCAGAGAAATCTAATATCTAATATCTACTATCAAAGAATAAGATAGAGTTTGTTTACATTTCGACCCGCGTCAAGAACAAGTAACAGTCTAAGCGTTGTGTTATTAAATTTATATTTCTAGTTTCAATGTTGTCAAAGTTATTATAATTTTTTCCGACATTACCAAAATTTTAAATCTATGTAAAAAGTATCTTGGAAAATGAGATATTTTGTTTCGCTAAAATAATTGTACATCTACGTTAACACTAATTTTCGTAACTAATAACACAACAAATCATATTGATAGATAAATATTGACAAAGATATTTTACCACGATTTAAGTTTAAACCATTTCTACGAAAATTTGTTAGCAGTGGCAACTAAGCGCTATCAAACGTTATATCTGTATGAATGAAATCAGGGGATAGAATGTTTCGTAGTAAAATAGTGCGGCCATTTTATCACAACTTTGTATGTTTATTATTGTTTTATAGGTTATAGGATTCAAGTTTTCTTTTTCACATTGAATTTATTGGTTTAAGTTGATTTATTAGATAAATATGGTTCTTCAGTGTCTTGTGTGCCGCAAAATGTATTATTTAAACCACGATTTATCATTTCCTCGGTAAGTTACATGTGAGATTATGCGTAGAATTAGTATTTTATCGACTGTATAAACTATTTAATAATGCCTAAAGGATTGTTTTAACTTATTGCAACGACTTATAATTATGTAGGTTTCATATATTTTGTTTAAAATTAAATCAAATTTGTTTTTCTGCCAAACTACCTAAGTATTTAGGTAATATTAATTTTTCATTTAAACAGTTATACGAAGACATGACTTTTAGAGTAGGGGAGGCCAAGGGGCGATTTTCCGCGTTACTCGAGCGCGTCAGAAATCCATATGGGGAGAAACCTTGCACCCTGGAATGTACCACTACCATATATGAACCCTTAATATAATATAATAATAATAGTGGGGTGCGCTGAGAGCAGCCCGTCAGATTAGTAAAAAATATCGATCCTTAGAAAAACTCGAGGGCGTCAGATTAAGAAAAGGTAAGTTAAGACATCCAGAAAAGTGTATATTTCAATAATCTGTCAATTTGCGCGTGACATAAGGAAATGGGCGAGTCACAAAGTTGTAAAAAAATCGGTCCATTGTGGCTAAACGGTTAATATATTGAAAATTTTGTTTTACATGGATGTGTGGGTTGATAAAGGCTACATTTTAAAATTATTTTGAAATATACAGGTTGTCCCAAAAAAGTGTGGAGTATCAAAGTTATATTATTTCTTATGGAATACACTATATTTTATTGCATTTATAGATTATACGTTAAAAATAAGATAAACTTTCTTAAGTATTCCCTATACTTAAGCTTTTTACTTTTCGAGATATTTTGATTTTTCTAAAAATGGAAGCACTTACAAAAAAACCAATAACTTCGAAACCTATGGAATCAGCCAAATCCTATTTTAACTGAAAAAAATTAGACTAACAATTGAAAGCAATAATTTATTTAGAGTTGTTTAAAATTATACAGTGCGTCCAAAACGGGGCGATTCTCTAATGACATATTCAAACAACAATATCGTTCTTATTTTAAATAGGACACCCTGTATTTTATAATTCTATTATGTAGCAAATTCCATTGCCTTTTAAAAATTATAAAGGTCTACTATGCCTAAATCTATTAATTTTGGAGTTATTTTTATTCTTGTTAAATTTTACGTTATTTTTTCACCGTAATGCTTAAATATAACACCCTGTATTTGATCAGCTTAGACTATGATCCGAAAAAATTATCGTTGTAACTATGTGTTTGGTTTTGACATTATTAAAAATATTTCGATATGCATCAAAATCTGTATGGTTAACCGTCAGACTAATCCATTATTATGAAAAATGGATTCATCTGTAAACAGCATATATTATTATAAAAAAAACACCTTCACTAACCTTTTCCAATGCCCATAAACAAAAATCTATGCGTCTTTTCCATACAGATTTTGATGCATCTCGAAACATTTTTAAACACATAGTTTCGAAGATAATTTTTTCGGATCATAGTCCAAGCTGATCAAATACAGGGTGTTCTATTTAAGCGTTACGGTAGAAAAATAATGTAAAATATAACAAAAATATAAATAACTCCAAAATTAATAGATTTGGGACAACCTGTATATTCCAAAATAATTTTAAAATGTAGCCTTTATCAACCCACATATCCATGAAAAAATAAAATTTTCAAAATATTAACCGTTTAGCCACAATGGATCGTCGCGTATACCATATTACTGTTTTTTTTTACATTTTTGAAAATTTTTACACGCTCTTCCCCCCACTAAAATGGAAAACTTAACATAATTTTCTTTCGTTTTAGATCCTAATCTTCACGATCTAATAGGTCCCCATGACGCTTTAGTAACTGCAAATTTAGCATCTCGGCCTCCCCTACTATTAGGTTTCCTGTAAATGTTGAAAGGAGAAATATTTGGTACTCCTTGTTAGGATTTGAGGAAGTGAAGCTCCTACCTAAAAATGCTTTTATTTGTTCATGTCATTTCCGTGACAATGAGTGTGTCCGACCCATTTGGGATAGACTTTAGTGCTTTTTGAGTATTATTTTATTTTTTATTTTAAGCATTTAAGAACGGTGTCTGGGTAACTTTACTTGCAATTACTTGGTTTTTACGACAAATGGGCGATGTGTTTTCAAATATGTTAATCTTGAACACGCTATACTATCTATCTGTTTAGTGAGGGTGTTGATACAATGCGACCTATAAGATCTATTGTGTCCCCTTCTGCTGCCCATCCGTTAAGGATGTCTCAACGATTAGAGCAGTTCCCAGTCCTTTTCAAAAAGTTCAGGATGTCGGTAGGCTTTAGGTGAGGTAGATCTCCCTCTTCTATTTGATAGGGACTATACTAATTTATGGGAGGCTTTTTAAATATAGCAAACAATTTTTTTTATTTGATTTTTTTAAAGCTTAAAAAAATTAAGGAAAATAAAATGATTTTTTTTATTTTGCTTATTGAAAGTTCACCTCGGCGTATTTAAATCAACCTTAAAAAAACGCGCGTCTTTTAAAGTTACCACGGCAACATCAAAAACCTGAGAAACGTGCCAAGTCTAAATGTCAACTATATAATTATTGATCTGACAGGAGTACCTTGTAACGTCACATAAAATATTACTAACAAATGTTTCAAAATGTTTTTTCAAATGTTTACTATTTAAGTGATCAATATTAGAACCCATTTTTAAGTAATATACAACCAGTAACAACAATTAATCTTATGTGACAGATTGAAAATTAATTTTTGTTTTCCTAATTTCCATGACAACGAAAGGTATACTGATGTCACATTACGAATACGTATGTTAAACTGACACAGCCATTTCGGCACAATCAACCGAAAACCGAGTTATTAAAAAGGGTAAAAAGTTATAGAAAGGTTGTGCCAGCTTAACAGTTAAGATAGCACAATACTCGCAAAGTCGCGAACCACTTGAGTTAGAAAATTCTAGTTTATGTTAGAAAATAGTTAATAAATAGTTAAACAATACTATAATATTTTCGGTTGATTGCGCAGAAACGGCTGTGTTAGTTTAACATACGTATTACGAATTCAACCATTTTACATTATTAGTTCTTATTTCCATTTTTTGAAGTAATAATACCAGTATTTATAATTTCAAAGTGTACCGATAAAAAAAATAGCGTAAAGTATTCGTGGATAACTGGCCTTTAATATCCACTCATACTTTAATATTCTATTTTAAAAGAAAAAAAATAGAAAATATACAGTAACGTAACTTGTGTCTAAGCAGAAACAAAAAATTTGATATAATATTATGACTTGTCTTTGCAATTAGAAACTTTCCGTATTTACATTTTATTAAATATTTCTCTCAAAATTATAATGAGATATGACTTTACAAATACAAACTTTGAATAATATTTATATTTTAAGTAAATATTGTTATCAAAATTAATGCCTGATTTCAATTGTTGGCGCAATGAAATCGATCATAAAATTTTAATACGTGCGGGGTCAGAGATACGGGTAATAAGATAGATTAATTGAATCGGTGGTATGACTCGGTCACTCAATAAGTTCGTAGGATGGCTAATAAAACAACAACTTTTATGCAAAATTCATCAAGTGAAAGAGCACTTTTTTCTTCCTCATTTGGGGTCGTTTTTTCGCTTTTTGACCCATTTCGGCCGCTTGTCCTTCTCATGCGTTTCAGGTAAAAGACCCTTTATCATCCTTATTATCGCATGCCTATACAAAAAAATGTTTTAAATAAAAGTTGTGTGGTTATGATTGAATATTGTTAAAATGATATCAAAAACACAGGAAGTTCAGGATTTAGGTTTAGTGTTATCATATCGTAATCAAATTGAAGTACGAAATCAGAATGTGTGCTGCGGAAAGAAATGTTGGAAAGAATAGTTTGTCTGATGTGCATGTCCCCAGCCCCCCCATAACCCAAATCATAAAATTGAATACATAGCAATTATGTACACATTATGTACATTTTTGTACAAGCATAATTGATTTTTGTACAAGCGACGTTTAAAGGGGCGGGGCGACATATGTCGCCAGCCCCCCATAAGGTAAATTAAAAAATGAATCATGTCATTTCGTTCTAAGACTTTTGTACAATTTTGTACAAGATATCAAATTCGCCCAACTTATTGTTATAAACAATTACAGCCATTTATGTCGCCAGTCCCCCCATAAGGTAAATTAAAAAATGAACCATGTCATTTCGTTCTACGACTTTTGTACAATTTTGTACAAGATACCAAATTCGCCCAACTTATTGTTATAAACAATTACAGCCATATATAGTGTCATCCCGAAACTACGCACCATATGGGAAACTTTTTTATTAAGGGTTTTTCAACAAAAAGTTATTCTTGATAAAAGTTTGTGTATCCCCTAAAACTAAACATGCACTAACAAAATATAGTAAAACACTAGTAGTATACGAGGAGCCTTCAAAAATTTGATTTTGAGATAAGAGTAAAGTATCATTATTTTGAAAAATCTCGAAAAAAAAATTTAGATGGTTGGACTATAGGGATTACTTAAACTATAATCCTTTTTTGTCCGTTTTTTAACCCTTTTTCTCAATGTGTATCCCGTCTCTTTGTCTCTCTCTATCTCTCGCGCCGGCGCATGCACCGATGTCACGCAGATAATGACTTATGAAGTGGGGGGGGGGGGATAATAACAATAAGTTGAGCGAATTTTGTATCTTGTACAAAATTAATGAAGAAGATGGGACGAAAAGTCCTTTATATCTCACAAAGTTATTTATTGGCGACCGGTTTCGACAATATTATGTCAAAACAGCAATTAAGTTTGAAAAAATAAAATAAAATCGTAGTTAATGAAAATAGACTCACCATAACTTATCCATGAAGGATTAGCGTATGTGTGTCACTGTGTTAATATTTAAAAAAAAAATTAAATTTGTGATGTAATTAGGACGATCAAGGCCGTAGTCAGGGGGGGATCAAAAGGGATAGATCCCCCCCGAAATGAAAAAAAAAAGAACAAATTTCTTTAGTAAGTACTAAGTAGTATGTTTTTCTACCCCAAGTAGCATTATAGTGACAGTAACTGATATCGCAACTTCGATTGGGTGGCTATTACGTAATAATAACTAAATCTACCCCTACACAGTAAGAATAACTTAATTTTATTTATGCCTAGTTGTAGTCACGTAAAGTTGACCGCTGGGAGCCACTTAATAGTTTTATAATATTTTGGTGCTACTAAAGGTGTTTGAAATGTTATAACAACTAAGCGAGACTACCTCAAAGTTGCAGAAACATTGAAGTGGAAAATAATAGTTACAGCCACCAAACTATAACACTTAAACTTAAATACCACTTACAAGTGGCAGTAATCTTAAAGTGGGCGTGATAGTTTTAGTGTCGTTTTGGGAACCATTAATATACCCTTAAAGTGGCGGCACTTGATTATATGATTGCAGTAATTCTCGCCACGTTTCTGCCACACAAAAATCACTTTAAAGTTTTGCATTTGCATCCATTTTTGAGAAAAATAAACGCGCTATTTAAAAAACTTTTTTTCGTCAATACAGCTTCAAATTTACTACATTTCCATACATAATTAATGATTTTAATAACAAAGATTGATTGAAGCATCTAAGTATTTAATTTCCATGATTACAGATTTTAACTTTTTTCTTAAATTATGAAGTATTCCAATGGCGCGTGGGCTGGAGCTTCGCGAGATATGTGCCAATAACCGCATTTTTCGTATTTTTCGAGTGGATTGCTTCACCATTTTTTTAAATATCTCCGGCTCTAAGAGACGTGGAAAAATAAAAAAAAAATCACCGTGATGAAGTAGAGTATCGATCCGTATAGAATTGGCAATAAATAACCAAAGAATCCTCGAATTTTCTTAAAAATTGGAGAAAATATGTATTTTTATGTCAGAAAAACATGGTAAAAAATAAAAAAAAATGTATTTGTCCAGCCAAAATCGGCATTTTTCGAAAAAAAATTGAATTGGCCGCCATTTTTGGAAAAACAATAGTACAAACAATTTTTATCTTAAAAAGAAGGACTTTTGTCTAAAACAATCCAACATTTTATTTCTTTATTTAAAGTGCCCAATTTAGGGAATAATAAAAAAAATCGATTTTCATTTTTTATATTGATTCGTTCCCTCACAAAAATCTTAGTTTAGAACCTGAAATATTTTTTTTTATTTTTTTAAACATTTTTTGGACTCAAATACAGTTTTTCTAATAGAATCAAAAATAAATATCGCGATAAAAAAATTGGAAAAAAATGAAAATCGAATTTTTATTTTTTTATTATTCCCTAAATTGGGCACTTTAAATAAAGAAATAAAATGTTGGATTTCCTTAGACAAAAGTACACACAAAATCCTTCTTTTTAATATAAAAATGTGTTTCTCTAATATTGTTTTTCCAAAAATGGCGGCCAATTCAATTTTTTTTTTTTTCGAAAAATGCCGATTTTGGCTGGACAAATAGGTAAGTACATTTTTTTTAAATTTGTACCAGACATAAAAATACATATTTTCTCCAATGTTTAAGAATATTTCGAGGATTCTTTGGTTATTTATTGCCAATTCAGTAAAAAAAAAATAATGTGCGCGAATTCGTTTTTTGAGGTTAGGATACATTTTTTAAAAAACCCTACTATATGGATCGATACTGTACTTCATCAGGGTCATTTTATTTTTTTTTTATTTTGCCATGACTCCTAGAGCCGGAGATATTTAAAAAGTAGTGAAGCAATCCTCTCGAAAAATACCAAAAATGCCGTTCTTGGCACATATCTCGCAAAGCTCCAGCCCAAATTTATTGAAAACATTTTTGCAAAAAAATTAAAAAAATTTGACTTAGCTCTTACATCCATTTTCAGAATATTTTCGTCTAATTTTACTCCACTAACATGAAGTGAACAGTGAACAAAGTTTCATCTTTAGTGTCAACCACCACACCACTACGTAGCTGCCACCAAAAAAGTGTTCCTCATTTTAGTCACCGCCATGTTATAGAACCGTTTCTATTACGTGGCAAAGACTTTGGCAATACACTTTAGAGTTTATAATATCGTGGCCGCCACGTTCTGTCCACGAAGAATGCTACTTGGGACTGGCCCACCAAACCCCAAACCCCCCCCCCCCGAAATTATTTCCTGGCTACGGCCTTGAGGACGATACTTATTAAAAATATTTTGAATAAAAGCACAATTTGAATTTAAATTATGTTCCAAGCAGTCAAAGTAAATAAATAGACAAACAGTTAAACACGAAAACAAACATTCAAGATACAAAGAAATTAAATAGTTTAAAATTTTTGAACAAAACTGGAGAAAATAGGAGTTATCTGTAATAAATATATATTCAAACAAATAAGGTTGAAATACCGGTAGATGGCGGAAATTACTAAAAATTTTTGAAGGCTTCTCGTATACTACGAGTGTTTACTATATTTTGTTAGTGTATGTTTAGTTTTAGGGGATGCACAACCTTTTATCAAGAATAACTTTTTGTTTTAGGGATGACATTGTATATGGCTGTAATTGTTTATAACAATAAGTTGGGCGAATTTGGTATCTTGTACAAAATTGTACAAAAGTCGTAGAACGAAATGCCATGATTCATTTTTTAATTTACCTTATGGGGGGGGCTGGCGACATAAATGGCTGTAATTGTTTATAACAGTAAGTTGGGCGAATTTGGTATCTTGTACAAAATTGTACAAAAGTCGTAGAACGAAATTAATTTTTCAGCCCCCCCCCCCCCCCCCTTTCATTTGTTAATAACTTTTAAACGTCACTTGTACAAAAATCAATTATGCTTGTACAAAAATGTACATAATGTGTACATAATTGCTATGTATTCAATTTTATGATTTGGGTTATGGAGGGGGTGGGGACATACACATGTTTGTCTGCTCGGTTCATGTCTGTAATTGTCTGAAGACATCACCCGGGTAGTGTGAACAGAGTATCGAAACGGTACAGACATTTTATTTTCGCCAGTGTTGTAGTTATGAATAATGAGAAACTTATAGAAAATGTGAGTGAATATAAATTACTTTACGATCTCAGTTATAATCAAAAGAAGGATGAGACGTGGAAGGAAATTGGAATTCTATTTAGTAGAATGTCAAACTGATATCGGTTTATACGAAAATATGTGAAAAATTTTTCTTCATCGTCTACAAGTTAACGATACAATGTCCAATATTCTCCTTTCAATTTTCTTTGTTTGAGTATGGGATGTACGGCCATACGTTTTGCAATATTAAAGCAATTATTATTTATTTATTCAATAAATACAATAAATACAATGATAAGCGATAAGTGCTACTGCACTTGTTTCGCATGAAAGACATCATAAAACATCATCAACATTATAAATATAATTATACCCAAAGACATCTGTATGAACCTTGAACGATCTTCTTTCCAATTAAGTATTCCCTTTTTTCAAGAGCAATTACAGACAAATCGTCAACGGAGAAGTGTCGAAACATTTTTAACAAAAATTCAAAATTCGTGTGCCTTTTACTATGCCTCTGTCGTTCGGTGGTATGTTCGCTACGCTTCTTCCACGTTTGCAGTCTTTAGGTGTAAATAACAATGTCTGTTATGCTACGTGTCGGACACGCTCAATGTCTGTAGATATAAATCCTCCTTAAAGATCGTTGTTGGCACTCTCTGATAAACTAGTCTGATATCAAGAAGACCCCTGGAATTTCCGTATCTCCATCTGAAGCTACCTGTGCCCAAGACGCCGCGCCGTTTCTAAGGCGTCATGAGTAAAGCATAATTTTCTTAGAGGCAAGAAAAAGCCTTGCACTATATTTAAATATTCTTCTTTCTGGATAATAAAACCACTTTTTTATATTAAAATGTTTTTAATTTGACGTTCAGACTTTTACTCGATACGTCGTCAAATTAAAACCTGACTGAAAAGTTTTGTTTTTAATATCGGCATATCGACCTGGTAGTGGATTATATTTGAAAGTTGATAATTCTAGATGTGCTGCCATCTATGATTAGAAGAGAGTATTGACAATTACTAAAAGCAAAAAATTCCCGGTGTATTTGATAATTCTATTTTAATTGAATATATGTGGTAATAAATAATCTGTTACGTAGAAGCTGTAGAAGTAATTCAGAAATACCCTGTATAATGTAACATCATGCCATAAAAATCGAGCTAACTAAGAATTTCCCGTGTAAATGTTTATTCTAGTTAAAATCAATATCCGCTGAACTTTTTCTAGTCCAGGGCATTTAGCAAAAATAGCGGAAATTTTGACATACCACAGATATCGAGATGCGGTTTTCTGCATTGTGTTGGGGAAGGTCCCAGAAAAGACTGGTGAAAATGTGGGTATGCAGTTTTTTGAAAAACGCCTTCTGGGCCGGAAAATGCATTTTCCAATTGCATCATTATTTGTGCCGTTATGGGAGCGATTGTAAACGCGGAAAAATCGCTCGGAAATTGTTACTCGGGGGTTTTCGGGGCTGCCGAACTCGATTCTGGCATTAGAATTACCCGCGAATGCACGGGGGCGGATCTGTGGGGGTGCGCGGGGGGTGAATTGGGGGAGAAATGGCAGCGTGCATGAGAATCGCTCCAAACTCGTTACTCGGGGGTTTTTGGGGATGCTGAATTCAATTCTGGCATTGGAATATCCGGGCGCTCAGGGGTGGCTAGGAAATGGTAAAGCAGCAAGTGGAAAATTACAAATTATCAACATAACTCTTTATTCAAATAACAAATAGAAGTTTTTATTAGTCTTGAATTATTCATTATAAACTCAAATTTTCAACTTAAGACCTAAACATATTGTTCAAACTCTTCTTCTTCTTCCCGTTCTTCTCCTTCTTCCCCTTCGTCATTTTCTTCCCCTCCTTCATCTTCATAGGCCATCAAATTTAAAAATTTTTATTTCGTTTATCTACTTTGTTTTTTTCAAAATAAACACAAAATGTATATTTTTTAATCCTTTATTTTAACATAAGTTCAAAGCTAAATTTGAATTATTCAGTTTTAGTAGTATTTAACATTTTATTATAATAATTAATTAGTAATTGTAACTGTATAATTATTGAAAACAGGTGTTGTACAAGAGGGGAACATAATAATGGTATTTTTAAAATTATGATGTGACAAAGGTTTTATTTTACTGAATATTACCTTTAGAAAAATGATAAGTTGAAATATCAGCAATGATGTGCACACCTAATTAGATTTTAAGTTTACATATATAAAATTACAACTGTACACAGTTTCGACAGTTTATAAGGACAAGTTTACTTAGTTTAGCGCCCCCGGGTAATTCCAATGCCAGAATTGAATTCAGCATCCCCGAAAACCCCCGAGTAACGATTTTGGAGCCATTTACATGGACTATGCGATTTCCCCCCCGGACACCCCTGCAGAGGCGCCCCTGAGCGCCCCCGGGTAATTCCAATGCCAGAATTGAATTCAGCATCCCCAAAAACCCCCGAGTAACGAGTTTGGAGCGATTCTCATGCACGCTGCCATTCCTCCCCCAATTCACCCCCCGCGCACCCCCACAGATCCGCCCCCGTGCATTCGCGGGTAATTCTAATGCCAGAATCGAGTTCGGCAACCCCGAAAACCCCCGAGTAACAATTTCCGAGCGATTTTTCCGCGTTTACAATCGCTCCCATAACGGCACAAATAATGATGCAATTGGAAAATGCATTTTCCGGCCCAGAAGGCGTTTTTCAAAAAACTGCATACCCACATTTTCACCAGTCTTTTCTGGGACCTTCCCCAACACAATGCAGAAAACCGCATCTCGATATCTGTGGTATGTCAAAATTTCCGCTATTCGGGTGATTTAGTGCTAAATGCCCTGGACTATTCCACAAAATGTACTATAACATATCGTATCTACTCTGGTACTCTGCCAACGTATCTACGTAATTATAAAAAATGTTGCGTCAGATTAAATATAAAGTGCAATAGCAGTCAATAGCTGTTCTAGTCAGTTAGGATTCCAACAAGCAAGATAATTTGGTGCTGTTTACTATTAAATAAATTAGTGTATGATTTATTAATAGAGCAAGCTAGCACACACTTTTTAAAAATTAGAAAATAATCATTGTTGTCCTTAAAGATCACAATAGAAATAGTATATTAAGTTTGGAGAACGGTAAGGGCTTTTTACCGATGAAAGACAATAGTTTGGAGGAGGAGCGAAGCGACGAGTCCAATTATTGTCTGACAAAGGAAATGGGCGGAGCTTCATATCTGAAAGTCTCTAATCTGTGGTACCGGGTACCCAGGAGGAAAATACTATCGCCAAGTTTTGTGGTTACTACAGTAACGAGCTGAAACGAAAGCTTCTTATTGGACAAAAAATGGCGATGTGAAATTTTCACTTGTAATCTCCCAAGTGCTTGGATTATTACCGGAAAACAAGCAAGTGGGGGATGCAGTAAGAAAATGTCACACCTAAAAAATTTTAATTTGACAATAAGATTATTTAATGACGTGAAATAGGAAAGGGGTGTTGGGAGTGCATGTTGGTACGTCAAAAATTATACCACGTCAAAATACAAAAAAAAGTAAGAGTGTGTGGAAACAATTTCTGCAGTTTTGTAATGATATTAATAATCCGAATGTTTCAATTGAAGCAATTAGTAAAATATTAGAAGAATGTGTGTTTAATATGGAAAAAGGGAGCTTAAGGAGGGCGTTGTAAAAGTTAGGAGAATAAGCACAGCAAAACAGTTAAAAGAGAATTTACTAAATGTGCCTACCAAGTTTTCTCGTATTTATAAAGTTAAGTTTAACCGAATTGTTACAAAATATTATATTTATTTACTTAAGCATATACATTTAGTTAATACGAGTACCTATCCTTTCTTACTCACCACTGAAGAAATAATATTTTTTTATTTTGATTTTGAAATACATTTAATAGATGTGAAGGCCATTACATGTGTCATTATTTTGACATAAAAATTTCCTCTTATTAATTTCGCACAGGGAACCCAGGAGGATAAAAATTTCCGGGAATTTTTTGTTTCCATGGTTACCAAACAAAAAAATAGACTCTGATTGGCTTAAAAATGGCGGTGTGAAATTTTCATTACAATTTTTTCGGTCTACGGCAATGCTAGAAGGTTATAATTAAATTATTATTATTAAAATATTTACTAAAATTTGAATTTAGAGCCTTTTTCTCAACTTATATACGTATATACTTGTGAAAAAAGACATTATGGAAAGATTTGTAAGTTTCAGAAATATATTGAGAACACAGTAGCTCATTCAACTCCATCGATCATAATTTGTTATTAGTAAAACTATAATTCTTTCTCTTTCAGTAAATAAATCTGAATTAGTTAACCATTGTTTTTCGAGATCAATACTTATTTCTGTACTTTTTATAATGAGCTTTATCAATCATTTACCCTGTATGCAGATCATACGTCAATTGGAAAAATAACATTCATAAAAAAGTGAAATTAAATACTGCAAAAACGTATAAGTATGCTTTTTATCTTTTAATTACGCCTTGATTCAGACAAAACTAATTGTCAGCGTTACTATGAGTTCAATTTAAATGTAGGAGGCAAAGTTACATGTTTATTTAGATGAATATTTAAATTTAAAAATGCAGTGTGAGCACTAACTATAATTCTGATATATTTAGAAATCTAAGAATAGTTTGAATGAACAAAGAATTAAATTTTTTCTAGGCATATTCATATCAGAAATTAGTATATTCATAGAATATTCAAATATACTTTTTGAATATTCTACGCACATTCTAGGAAGGTGATTGTGCTGTGTGGGTTATGTCAATTTATATGTCAAATAGCGTCGTGCAGAGATCCACAAAAAAATCAGAACTTCAGAATTGTTCAAGATAACTTAATCAACTTTTTTTTAGTCAATTCCTTAAACTTTAGCGCATTTTTCGAGATGCAGACCAACTCGTAGTCGATGTTCTATCGCCTACTACGATTTTTTGAAAATGACAAATTACAAATAGCAATAACTCGACTTTTTCAAATATATATATTTTACTACATCATTGCATGGCATTTTTTAAGAGCTTTTTGCTGATATAGGGTTTGTGGGGTTTGTTTCGTAAAACTTGCGAGATTTATTGCAAAATAAGAAATTCGAGAAAAAAAACATTCATACAATTTTGAAAAGAAAATGTTTCAACAAAATGAAATTGTAATAGAAACAGAAACACATTGAAAACTAAACAATTTTAGTAATACAATTTGCAAGAACATGAAAGAATGATTGATAGGAAACAATGTAAACATTCTTGACTTGATTAACAAATGCTCAGCTTCAGCTAAAAAAGAAAACTTTGATTGTTTGGTAGAATTTTTGTCAAAAGCAGATATAAGATTGTAGTAGATTTGTTACCTTTGTTTTATATATCCAATTACCTATTGTTATTACCCTACCCACACCGCGGCCTAAGTCTTGTGTGTCTTAAAAAAAATGTCCTGATGGGCCCCTGGACGAGAAATGAGTGTCCCTATTTGACTCCCTTTGAAATCATTGTCTTTTACATTCTCTTGTTTGTAGTTATAGGTTAGTTATTGTTGAGGGTTCTGGAATAAACCCTATGTTGTGCCAGTTTCCCAGGACGGCCAACAATGTGTTACCGCCTTTTTAAACTGCATCGTAGTTCTAATGGACTGTATTTTTTAGATTGAGTATGTGTGTACTGTAGTAGGTTTGTCTTCTCAACTCCATTCAACAAAAACAATGAACACTTTTATTTAACCATTTATTAAACTGTCAAATAAATAAATGAATAAAACAACAATGTAACAAAAGATTACATTAAACTAGTAATCAATGAACAAGTATTATAATTAATATGTGTTTAACAAGCACTAACACATTAATGAAAACGAATTAAAAAGAAATGATCGCATCATTCAGAAAATATTATTTTTGCGTGTGTTCTGCGTGAGTGATGAAAAGACACTGGAGGGTCCTAGCCTGATTCGCAGCTAGAGACACACTGTGATAAACAAAATATTTTTACGTTGAGCTGGTGTCAACGGAGGGTCTAACCTGATTCGCAGTTAGAGACGCACTAACTTGCCGTACTAAGAGGCATTATGAAAAATGAATTTATTTACGAGGTTTTCTGTAACCCCGGAGTATGCGCTCATAATGAGGGCTCGAAACACACTGATTTTAAAATCGGCGAAGTTTATCGGTTTCAAATTTATCCCTTCCGGATTGCGCAATTGTTCTAGAAAGTTCGTTAGCGTGGGTTTTTTATATTGTCTAGACGAAACGGTTAGAACCGCGCCGCAGACTATGGCGTGATATTTTATTGTGAAATAGAGTAAAAAAAATTATCTTTTGATGAAACCGCTTCCTGGTTTGAACGCCGTTCGCAAATGTATTTTGGTGCGGCGTTGCCGGTTGAACGAATATGAGTTTACATGTTTAATTATCTGAAAATTAAACAGTTATGTTGCGATAGGTTAGTTTTTAGTTTCGATTTGTCAAAACAATTTTAATTTTTAAAAAATTTTCCAAAAGTCCCACAAATAATATACACATTAAGTGACTGGCTGAATGACAAAAGTCCAAGCCAAAAAAAAAAAAACAAATGCTCGAATTTTTTACACAAAAATCACTCAGTCGGCTATGTATATAATGACGTTTCTGTAGCTAATAACCATTATTTTAAAAAAAGAAAATCTTATTATTATTGTATACCTGCGGACCTGTACTTTCAATTCGATGAAATAGTGTCTGTGACTCGGACGAACATACTAATAATTTTTGACGCCCCCAAAGTACGTTTTCGAGGATGCTAAACACGATGGCATGGGATTTTTGATTTCTGTCTTTATTTTTCTGAAATTCGACTCAATTCGACCTCATTTGCGCCGCAAAACATTTTTTTTTCATAAAAATCAAATGGAGCCGAATTTCAGAAAAATAAAGACCGAAATCAAAAATCCCAAATGAGGGATCGATGGCACTATGTGAGGTGTAGAGTAATTTGAATGCGACAGTGGCGTTTCGTCCTACTGTGCGACGGTAAACGCGTTTGCTCATATCGGGGTGGTTAATATCTGGTCACCGAGCTTCGCTCTTAATATTCAAATCTACATTTTTAAGCAGCCCAATGAGTATATAATTTAAGTATATTTATAACATGACAAATTATTAATTAATTCGCGAAAATCACGGAGTGGGCGACATCTACTTGAACTACTGATAGGGAGATAAATAAAAAGTTGATGGGCGATTGGCTTGAATGTAGGCGGGAAAATTAAAAAAGCTGTCAGTGTTAATTTTCAATTGGCTGCAGCTGTTGTTGGCGTTTATCAACTGCTTGTCACAGAGGTTAGTTAAATGCATTAAAGTTGTCTAGTTTCTGGGGATTTCACCCTTTTAGGGCAACTTCTACTGACGCTTGATCTTCGCGAATTGTCACGGTGGACAGGCCCCGTTTCCGGGACGTGCAACAGCAGCGTGTAGGGCACACGTCCCGTCAACAGAAGATCGCTCAGCTCACTCTATTTATCACTATATAAGAAAAACTCTATGTTCAATTGATTTTATTATTTTTTGATCTGCAGTGAAGGAAAATTATAGGTCTGATATTCATACTTGGGTAAAAACCTCCACAAAAACCTGTGACCAGACTCTCGAAGTGTGGCAGATATTGATATCATATTTTTTCAAAAATTCTTTCTCTCTCTCTCTCTCTCTGATCATGAAAACTTAAATATTAAAACTGTCCGCATAATAAAATAGTAGCCGTAAGGGGTAGTCTCACACTATCGGGGAAGGGAAGACAGGTGTCCATTTTAACAGTGTTACTCAACGTTCCTATAAATATTTACCTAAACCCATGATTTCTGAAATTGAATTGGCAACGTTGTATTTTCAACTTTGAATTAATAAGATGGCTGTCATTTGACAAGCAAATTATTTATGTCCGTCAAATGAACCTTTCCTTTTTTATATAAAGCGACAAATTTAAAATTGAATTCTTTCTGATTAAAACGCCAGAAATTAAATAAAGTCAAACCTTTTTACTACTATACTATACAGAAGAAAGGAGTGCAGTATTTAATTTGCAGAACGTAGTACAGGTTCAAGAGGTAGAAATTTTATTTTTACCTCATCCTTCAATGCTTATTTGTAGTTAAAATTTAAATTTTAATACATCTGATCGGCCTAATATAGTTTTTGTCTAGATTCTTGTTTCCATGGTTTTTACTGTAATAAATTTGTTCTTTTGACAGATAAGTCAGACTTTATTTATTCATAGCCGTATCGTATGTATTTTAATTGATTCAGAATTTTGTATTAATATATATTTCAAAATGGCTTCATTCTAAAAATATTATCAGTCCTCCTAAATCCTTGAAGGCAGAATTATTAGTAATAGCAAGGCAACATAAAAACAAATTCAAAAAATATATTATGGATGAGATGGCCAGAGAAAAAGGAATTAAAATTCTCAGATTTCCTCCGAACCACGCAGAGTTAAATTCCATTGAACTGATCTGGTCTCAATTATTAAAAGGTTATGTTTCTCAAAACAATAAAACATTTAAATTTCCTGATGTGCGAAATTTGTTTTTGAAGGCAGTTTCAGATGTAAATAGAGAACATTGGGGACAATGCATTGATCATGTTTAAAAATGTGGAAAATTCATTTAGGAAAGTGGATATATCAATGGATAATTTAATAGAACCGATAATAATAAACATCAGAAAAGACAATTATAGTGATGCCAGTAGTTTTAGTGAAGACAGTGACTTTTAAAGATAGTTCTTGAACTAACTTTTTTTTTAATCTTTGAGTTTAGGTAAGTACTGAAGCGTTACTTTTAATGCCAAGAGATTTAATTTAATCCCAACATATAATCCTCCTTGTTATTTATTGGTTAAATTTAATTCGTTCAATGTTAAAGTGTCGGATGCATAAAGTTTATTTTTATTTTTTGTAAATAATATAACTTCAAAATTTAATCTACGAAGTGCGTATATATATTTTATATGCTGTGACCTTATTTATATTATAGAAACTTATTTTGCAAAGTACGCCTATGGAATGTGACGTTATATCCCCACTTTGACTGTACTCATCTATCCTTTATAGTATATATTACTATAGAAACAAGTTATTATTATGTGCCGTTGCTAGGAAATAAAACTAAAAGCTTAACTTTTCTTGTAAATATCTCGGAAGATCGAATTTTCACAGACATGAGACCTACATTTTTCGCCGATTTAGATAGGAATTAGTCTACCCTGAAAGTTTCATTGAATTCTGACGAGTGGATTTCGAGATCCTCTGGACACACACACACACACACACACACACACACACACACACACACACACACACACACACACACACACACACACACACACACACACACACACACACACACACACACACACACACACACACACACACACACACACACACACACACACACACACACACACACACACACACACACACACACACACACACACACACACACACACACACACACACACACACACACACACACACACACACACACACACACACACACACACACACACACACACACACACACACACACACACACACACACACACACACACACACACACACACACACACACACACACACACACACACACACACACACACACACACACACACACACACACACACACACACACACACACACACACACACACACACACACACACACACACACACACACACACACACACACACACACACACACACACACACACACACACACACACACACACACACACACACACACACACACACACACACACACACACACACACACACACACACACACACACACACACACACACACACACACACACACACACACACACACACACACACACACACACACACACACACACACACACACACACACACACACACACACACACACACACACACACACACACACACACACACACACACACACACACACACACACACACACACACACACACACACACACACACACACACACACACACACACACACACACACACACACACACACACACACACACACACACACACACACACACACACACACACACACACACACACACACACACACACACACACACACACACACACACACACACACACACACACACACACACACACACACACACACACACACACACACACACACACACACACACACACACACACACACACACACACACACACACACACACACACACACACACACACACACACACACACACACACACACACACACACACACACACACACACACACACACACACACACACACACACACACACACACACACACACACACACACACACACACACACACACACACACACACACACACACACACACACACACACACACACACACACACACACACACACACACACACACACACACACACACACACACACACACACACACACACACACACACACACACACACACACACACACACACACACACACACACACACACACACACACACACACACACACACACACACACACACACACACACACACACACACACACACACACACACACACACACACACACACACACACACACACACACACACACACACACACACACACACACACACACACACACACACACACACACACACACACACACACACACACACACACACACACACACACACACACACACACACACACACACACACACACACACACACACACACACACACACACACACACACACACACACACACACACACACACACACACACACACACACACACACACACACACACACACACACACACACACACACACACACACACACACACACACACACACACACACACACACACACACACACACACACACACACACACACACACACACACACACACACACACACACACACACACACACACACACACACACACACACACACACACACACACACACACACACACACACACACACACACACACACACACACACACACACACACACACACACACACACACACACACACACACACACACACACACACACACACACACACACACACACACACACACACACACACACACACACACACACACACACACACACACACACACACACACACACACACACACACACACACACACACACACACACACACACACACACACACACACACACACACACACACACACACACACACACACACACACACACACACACACACACACACACACACACACACACACACACACACACACACACACACACACACACACACACACACACACACACACACACACACACACACACACACACACACACACACACACACACACACACACACACACACACACACACACACACACACACACACACACACACACACACACACACACACACACACACACACACACACACACACACACACACACACACACACACACACACACACACACACACACACACACACACACACACACACACACACACACACACACACACACACACACACACACACACACACACACACACACACACACACACACACACACACACACACACACACACACACACACACACACACACACACACACACACACACACACACACACACACACACACACACACACACACACACACACACACACACACACACACACACACACACACACACACACACACACACACACACACACACACACACACACACACACACACACACACACACACACACACACACACACACACACACACACACACACACACACACACACACACACACACACACACACACACACACACACACACACACACACACACACACACACACACACACACACACACACACACACACACACACACACACACACACACACACACACACACACACACACACACACACACACACACACACACACACACACACACACACACACACACACACACACACACACACACACACACACACACACACACACACACACACACACACACACACACACACACACACACACACACACACACACACACACACACACACACACACACACACACACACACACACACACACACACACACACACACACACACACACACACACACACACACACACACACACACACACACACACACACACACACACACACACACACACACACACACACACACACACACACACACACACACACACACACACACACACACACACACACACACACACACACACACACACACACACACACACACACACACACACACACACACACACACACACACACACACACACACACACACACACACACACACACACACACACACACACACACACACACACACACACACACACACACACACACACACACACACACACACACACACACACACACACACACACACACACACACACACACACACACACACACACACACACACACACACACACACACACACACACACACACACACACACACACACACACACACACACACACACACACACACACACACACACACACACACACACACACACACACACACACACACACACACACACACACACACACACACACACACACACACACACACACACACACACACACACACACACACACACACACACACACACACACACACACACACACACACACACACACACACACACACACACACACACACACACACACACACACACACACACACACACACACACACACACACACACACACACACACACACACACACACACACACACACACACACACACACACACACACACACACACACACACACACACACACACACACACACACACACACACACACACACACACACACACACACACACACACACACACACACACACACACACACACACACACACACACACACACACACACACACACACACACACACACACACACACACACACACACACACACACACACACACACACACACACACACACACACACACACACACACACACACACACACACACACACACACACACACACACACACACACACACACACACACACACACACACACACACACACACACACACACACACACACACACACACACACACACACACCACACCCTTGCTCGTTTAATAGTATTTGATAAATGTCCGTTTCGATTTTTTCCAACTTTTACACAATAAAAAATAATACCTCAAGTAGAAAACGGACGTGTGGCGATAACAAAATTAGACCACTTTTTTTTACATATTCAAAGATCAATTCCGACCTTCCGGGTGGCTAAAAAATCTGTCACCCTGAACATTTTTTCTCAATTTTCCGAGAAAATTCTGGTTACGGTATGCCGTACTAATAGTAGGAACAACCAACCAATAAAATGTCCGAACACAACACGTCAAACGCTGTCACTATCAATACTGAAATGTCATTTTTAAATCCTTAATTTTAAAATTAAAAGCCAGAAAAACTTGTTAATAATAAACCAATCACTAAGAGTAATATTACAATTATTACAAGTATGTTTATTGTTTATTATTGCTGCTGCTATGATTAAACAATGCGTAACACCACGTGCTTTACTCATGAGAATTCAAAATAATGAGATATATTTAAACGTAAAAACATGCTTCAAATTATTTAAATAAGTAATGTGTTAAAAAGGTAGTATAAAAATAAACTCACCGTTTAACTGCACATTGTCACCAGAAGACATCGTTTCAATTTGGGCAGATTTCATTGTTGTCAAAATTTTCTTTAATCACAATTAATGTTTTTATTTATTTTCAATTCCAGCCGCCAATTTTATGTACCTATGAACTAACTCTGCTTCAAGCCCTAGACGATACGATATCGATATGGTAAATCCACACTTTTTATCAATATGAGTTCACGATGCTTGATAAACTGTTACTGTTCGAATTCAAATAGTAATATTGCCTTAAATATAAATGCATTGTGAATTGAACACTTTAATAATTTTACAATAAATCTAAAAATAAAACGCGATGGAATAACGCAATACTCACAACCATTGCAAAAATTGAAAACTGAATTAGAATTTTAACTTTGTTTTGGCACAGACACAAAAGCGGCCACCACGTGGTAGGTAAATACTATTATCTATTTTTACGTTATCGTAGTATGGTCTGAATAAATTTGGTTAGTAGTAAAAAGATCTTCGATTTCATTCACAATGTACAGGGTGGACGCATTCAAAACGATTAAAAAAGTTTTATAAAAATTAATTCAATGTCTAGTTAAAAATTACAATTATAATTTTTTAAACTTTATGATAAGTATCGTGGAATTAAAGACATAAGAACTGTTCAAAAGGACCCTACTGGTCAGCTTAATTAATAGGTTACTTTAGTTCTCATTCTACAATTTGTTTCACGCTGAAATTCATGTACATGTACTGGTCTTATGACGAACGTGGTTGCCAGGTGACGATGCGACGCGATATTTCCATAAATTTAATGCAGGTCAGTACTATTTATTCGCGATTACGATTAACTAACAACAAATTTATACGAATTAGGTAAAAATCACGTGAATTTATTATCCAAGAAAAACGCAGTTTTTGAAAGAACTAAGTATATGAACTATATAGGTTCACTTTTGCATGTTTTTCTCGATCCGGCGTGATATTACTATAAGTTAGTTTCCTTAAAGTCCATTTGAGGAAGGCGCAAAGCAGTAATTCGAGTATCAAGCAATTTATTTTTTCTTAAAATATTAGATGTCCAACTAAAATATTCAGATTAATCTACATTTTGTTTTAAAATTTCCGATTAGCTTTAATAATGACCACATTTCGTTTATTTACTGTAAATGAAAATAGGCAAGTGCCAAAGCAGATTTTGTAGATTGTAAGGGGGGTCGATTGGCCCAGTTGGCCTTATCAGACTGCGACCTATAAGATATATGGGTCCAAAAAATCTAGGCTTTTAAGAAAGCCTATTATCCGTCTTGGAGCTAGATCTGTACACTGATAAAGCTCTATTTAAGGCGTTGGCGAACAATTACCCTGCAATAGGCGAGAACACAAATGAGTAAATCCAGTTTAAATATGCAAATAATTAAAATATAACCACTAAATGACATGTTTGCATAATTTTTATTACAAATTATTCTGTAATATTTTGAAAAACACCATTTGAAAATCATAAAATTTCAGTGAAAATTTCACACCAACATTTTTTAACCAATAAGTCTTACGAAAATGTCATGTTATAATTTTTTATATTACTTTGGTGTGAAATTTTCTTACCTAATCTCCCACGATCTTGAATTACTATCTGGAAAAATTCATGCTTGAGGAGATATTTCCGATAGTAATTCAAGCTCTAGGGAGATTACAAGTGAACATTCAAAAAAGCGTCTTGGCGGGGTTTGATGCTACGTCACAAGTACTATTAATGAGGCTGTCCAGACCACGTGACGCTGTCCCTTTGAAAATGGCCGCCAGAGAGGGTATAATCTTTTAGTAGATCACCCTATAGAAAAGTATGAATTGTCAGCGAGGATTTAAAATATGTTTATCAAAGAGGGTATAATCTTTTAGTAGACCACCCTATAGAAAAATAAAATTGTCAACGAAAATTGAAATATGTTTGCTAGAAGAGGGTATAATCTTTTAGTAGACCACCCTATAGTAAAATATAAAATGAAGGACTTCCCTTTGATCGAAAATGCGAAAATGAACGAAATACAAGAAGTCTTGAAATAAAGAACTTCTTGAGTGCAAAACGAGAAAATAGAAAAATATGTGCAATGTTGAAAATTGTTTGGCTATAAAGAGCCTGTTGCTAAGGGATAATTTTCCCTATGAACGAGAAATAAAAATATAAGGGTATGCAGCCCTTTTGTACCCCTGATACGGCGATAATTTCTAGAACAAAATAAAATAAGTAAATGAAGGAAAAAAGCTGCAGATAATTCCTACAATTTTCTTATGGGGCGGGATTTGTAGGTCTGTTAGCGTACTTTCAAATGCCCAATTGGCCTGGAGCTGAACCCGACCTCTGTAGGGGAAAATGGGCCCTGAAGGCCCATTTTGAGGTTTTCCGCTGTTATCTTCCAAAATATACAATTTAGAGATTTTTTGTTCAGATAAGAAATGAAGATCATCTGAATTCCTACAAAAATGGTTCTTATGATTTTTTTCGCCAGATTGATATTTTTCGCGCAAACGGAGGAACAAATGTAAGCGTTTTTTCGTCTCCCGCCCAGTGTACAGGAGCGTGCTTTCTATGGTTTGGATGACGCGCCTTGGAATAAAATTTCCAATAACTCGGTCAAAAATTGATATTTTCTTACAATTTTGGGCTCACCTTAAAGAGGAAACCCAGACCTACAAGAACCCGTGCATTGGGCCTGTTTATGAATTGAGCCTCTGGTGAAAAGAGGGGCCAAAGTTTGGTTCCCCATTGATTTTTCACGAGAATCAGATATTTGGCCAGTTTAAAGAAACAACAAAATATTTTATTGTTGTTTTTTGCTGTAATGGGGCTCCGGAAGGTGTTTAACCATCCCTGCAAGTTTGGTTCAATATTTTTCAATATAGAGTGCATGTGCACGGCATCGATTTTCGGCCATTTTCGGAGTTCCGGAAACTCTGTCCAAAAAACGCGAATTGCATCGATTCAACAGGGCCAATCCCTTTACTAGGTACATCATTTTAAAGGTCTAAATATCTTCTTCTTGTCTGCATATTTTGTTTTTTACTTAAACAAACCAGTTTCGTATAGATCACAAAAATTGGTCACTAACGTGAAAATCAGACATTTTTTTTCGAATAATTTTTTCTTTTTCCTCTTTATTTTCTGGGGATTAATGCTTGTACCAAAGTAAAGGGGATATTCTGACCTAATGATTGATATATGTCATTAATACCAATGTATCCCTATATTTAATCTCCTTTAATATAAAAACGTGCTTCCAAACGTTCGTTCTGGATGTTTCATCAAATTTTTTCCACTGCGGCATTTTGTGTGCACTGCGCCTGCGCCTGCGCCGAAGCGCCATGATGGTATATAGCGTCATAATATACAAACACGTTCACCCTGAAAAGGAGGAAAACTCCTATAGCAGGGAATTAGGAAAATGAAATGTCCTAGAAAATGTAATATATACCAAATGAAAATAAATAATAAACTAAAAAAAAAAAAAAAAAAAAAACACGTGCAGCCGTCTGCTCGACTCGTGGTGCACGTTGCTTTGTTTTGTTTTGTTATTATTTTCCTTGTAAAAATTTGGTGTTTATACAGAAAGATTACTATATATTTATCGAAAATTGTTGTCTCGTTAGTACTAAAAGAGGCAAAAAATAAGGAGTTCGAAGTTCTCTTTACAGTATTTTTCCTTGCAATCTAATTGTTGAACGTTGTTTTTTGGAGCACAGGGTAAGCTATAGTTTGTTTTCTCCAAGTTTATGGATTTGATTGTTGTGACAACTTTATTTACAAAAAAATTCTTGTTATAGAAAGATGGAGACGGATTCTGGAATTGAAACGGTATGTTTCATATGTAATGAAACCATCGTGTACGATGGCGTCATTGTAACTCGTGGGCTAGAGACATTAATAAACACCAGTAAGGAGCGAAAAGACAACCATCATTTAATGTTGCAAAGAAAATCTTCCTTGCAAATGCATCGAACTTGTCAGAAGCGATATACAGCAAAGTCTCGAGGCTATTTTACCAATCCAAATATCACCACTGAAGCTGCGAGGCAACATTTTTACCGTGTCTATTTGCAAGTGCAGCATTGGCTCTCAAACCAGCTGTCACCAGAAGAATGGGGATGGAAGCGCACGAAAGATGTACTTGTACCTGTCCAAACTACAAGTGAACCAGCTGACCCGAAGCTTTTGAAGCTGATCTTCTGTCAGTGCAAAACCGATTGTGAACAATCGGCAAGATGTTCATGTATGAGAGCAGGCTTACGATGCTCATCCATCTGTGGTTCATGCCAGTCAACCCAATGTAAAAACTATAAAGATACACAAGTGTTAATGATGCCCACAGAAATGGAAAGAGACATCGGAGAGGCCCAACAAAGCCAGACAGAAATCATCGAGAATGATATTGACAATGAAGATTGTAGTTCTGAGGTAGATTTTTTTTTAGAATTTTTGTAATTTTTCAATAATAAATAAAGTTTCTGAAAGACACAATTCAAAAAATTTTCTCCTGGTTTCTTGCAAAAAAAATGCGAAAAATTCGCAAAAAATGGCAATGACCCCACAGGCGGACTGTGTACCAACCTCTAAATCTTGTTAATGCTTTAGCAAAAGACGGGATACTTGGAACATGCGTCACAAGAAAAAGTTGATTTTTGGAAATTTGCAATAAATTCGCACCTCTCACCCTTTGTGGGATAGTCCTTCGAGTGCGCGAATGAAGTACAGGCTACTGAGAAGGTAATTTGGTAAAAAAAATGAGATGTTATGACTCAATAGTTCTAGGAGCATCTATAATCCCGGGATGGCCATTTGTGGATCTTATAATTTCGCGAATGGCGTGAGTATGCTGGCGGCATCTACAGGTCTTCTTCATAGTACAAACAACTGAGATCCGTCTATTCGAGGACAACTGGGCTGAAATTCGATGAGAAACTGACACATTTCATGGGTCTAAAAAATACGACTTTTTGTTCCTCCGTTTGCGGGAAAAATATCAATCTGGCGAAAAAAATCATAAGAACTATTTTTGTAGGAATTCAGATGATCTTCATTTCTTATCTGAATCTCTAAATTGCATATTTTGGAAGATAATAGCGGAAAACCTCTTTTCAGGACCTTTAGGCCCCATTTTCCCCTACAGAGGTCTGGTTCAGCTCCAGGCCAATTGGGCATTTGAAAATACGCTAACAGACCTACAAATCCCGCCCCATAAGAAAATTGTAGGAATTATCTGCAGCTTTTGTGTTTTTTGAGCCTTCATTTACTGGACTAAAAAGGGAGGTGTCTTATTTTGGAAGAACACCTTGTAACTGTGCCTTGTATGTCAAATGGAAAAATAGAAAAATGTTTTTATAGTATTGAGTTTTAAGTTTAAAATTGATTTTTATTTTAAAGTGAGATATTGGATCTCGAAACAACTATCAGCTTTATTTGATTTATTTGATTTGAGTTTTTTTTTAAATTGTTTATGTTTTAGATTGTATGATTTTTATACGATGGAATTGTTATAGGAACTTGGATGATTTTTTTTTCGATTCCAAGCTGGATGCGTGAATAAGTGTTGCGATAAGACCCCCGCTGCGATTGTGCGCATGTGCGGAACGTTTTGTAGCTTTTATGCGGCACATTTACCGCCTCACGCGTTGTTGGCTGATCACACCCCCAACGAGGTATTTGATATTTAAAATGTGATATAGCAATCAGCTGTTAGCTAAGAAATTTGTTTTTTTTAAGATATCGATTTATTTAAAAAAATGTTTTAATTGTCAAAGATTTATTTATAGAATCGTAGAACCATATCTACGGTTTTTTAGATTTGTATTTATATGAATTTGTTTAACGAAATGGTTTGTTGCGAAATTATTTGCGAGTATGTAAAATGCGAAAATGATTTGCCGTCGGCAAGTGAACGAATAAGTAAGTTAAGAATAAATGCGATTTGATTATTAGTGCGATTTTCTTGTACGAAAATTTGGTTTAATTACGAACGATACGAGATTTTAAAATTGTGCTTGTATAGCGAACGAATTGAATTTTTAATTTTTAACTTGAAATGGTATAGTTATTTTTTAATAGAATTTCGTGCTGTTTACACGAAATGTAAAAATACGAGTGTGAATATTTTCTGAATGATTGTGACGAGATTAGTAGCGAGAACAATTTTTCAATTTTTGACAGAGAAATGATTGTATATATGAGAATTGAGTTTATTTTTGAGTTGTAAGATTTAATTGTATGAAAATTTGTTCTTTCTGTTAGAACATAAAATAGGTGCGATAAAAATACGTAAATACAAGTAGATGCAATGTATTATAGATTAAAAATATGCGACAAATGTTTTATATATGTTAAAAAAATGAAAATACATGTATCGAGATTTTGTAAGTTAACAAATATGTGGAAGGAACAATATATAAATGCGAAATGTTTTTTATAAAAGGTATAAGGAATATGAAAAATGAACAGTGTTTAGTTGTAAAAATCGACAAATACTAGATTTACATTGTCAGCTTACACTTTGTTTGACTGGACCGCCTTAATGACAATGAAATTAGAAATAAAATGTAAGTTTTACACTGAAATGAACGAAAAGTATTAGTTTCAAAGTGCCAGCCTTCAGTTGTATCTGGACCTCTATTAAGGCAACAGAAATTAGTTTAAAAAGAACGATAAAAATCGACAAATGTCAGCCTACAGTTTGTTTGACGTTTCGATTTTGTGTTAGAAATTATGAACTTATTAGCATACACTTTAGAGCAGCAAATATTTTCTTATCGTTTTCTACACCCTTTAATTTTTTTTATCGATTTCTACACCCATTAAAGCAACTAAGAGCCTAGTTTCAGCGATATCACATTTATAGTATACAGGCCCGTTGAGCCAGTTCAATGGAAGACGTTTGCAGTTCAAGTCCTTCGATATGTACAGGTAGAATTTTGTGCACTAATCCGTTCGCAGACATCACAATTGGGTAAGTTTTAACCTCTTTAAGCTTCCACATATTTTTTATTTCTACGGATAGATCTTGGTATTTCATTATTTTCTCCGTGTAAGCTTTTGCCATGTTCTCATCTAGCGGTATGGTAACATCAATAAGGATTGCTGTTCCACAATTGGGTAAGTTTTAACCTCTTTAAGCTTCCACATATTTTTTATTTCTACGGATAGATCTTGGTATTTCATTATTTTCTCCGGGTAAGCTTTTGCCATGTTCTCATCTAGGGGTATGGTAACATCAATAAGGATTGCTGTTCCACAAATGGGGAAGTTTTAACCACATATTTTTTATTTCTACGGATAGATCTTGGTATTTCATTATTTTCTCTGTGTAAGCTTTTGCCATGTTCTCATCTAGGGGTATGGTAACATCAATAAGGATTACTGTTTGTTTCTTCTTATCTAGCAATATAATATCCGGCCGGTTATGAAGGATAGTTTTATCAGTGGAAATGGGCATATCCCATAGAAGCTTGAATGATTCATTTTCTAATACTGTTTGCGGCATGTACTTGTAGTACGGTTGACGAGCTTGGCTAATTTACCGAGTTCTTGATGTATTATTTTGCCGATTTGATTGTGTCTTTCTAGGTAATAGGTTGGGGCAAGATAGCTGCATCCAGAGATCACGTGTTGTATTGATTCAGTTGTTTTACCGCATTAATCTGCACATGATGTTGTCAATATCAGTGCCGATGACATGCTTCATATACGATCGTGTGGGAATCACCTGATCCTGGATGGCAGCTATAAAGCCCTCAGTTTCACCCATAAGCCTGCCTTTCTGTAACAGAGTATTCCATACTAACCATATCTTTTTTCAGGGCAGCAGCGAACCATCCATGCAATACCTTTTCGTTCCATTCAGTGTCCATCTGCTGTAGGTTTGGAGTTAACATCTCTGGTAAATTGGCTTTCAAGTATAGTTTTCATCGGTAGCTACTGCCATATTTGTTAGGGGTGAGTGTTTAGTTACAAAATAATTCCTCAATTTCTGTTCTATACTGTTGTGCTTCGAGGTTTGTCAGGCCTCGACCACCAGATGATCGTGGTAAGTATAGCCTATTCATTGAGGAATTAGGATCGTGGCATCTAAAATTAGTAAGCGTTGTTCGCACCTTACGATCCATACTTTGCAATTCGGTTGCGCTCCACTTAATAACACCAAACGAGTAAGTTATTACAGAAACTGCCCAGCTATTGATGGCCGTTATTTTTGGTCCTGCGTACAACTCTGTATTCAACACCAGCTTAACTTGCTTGAAAAATTCATTTTTGATCTTTGCTCGCATTTCCTTGTGTTTTATTTCAAGGGTTTGTTGGACACCTAGATACCCCTTTTCCAGATCTATGGGATTTATTTCCACTCCTTCCTTTGATGTTATACAGTTGGTATCATGCTGTTTGCCCTTCTTAATGTGAAGAATTGCACATTTTTCAACCCCAAATTCCATTTTTATTGCGTGGCTAAATGCAGTTACAAGTTCGATTTCACTTCGCAGTTGTTCTGAGCTACTGGCATACAATTTCAAATCATCCATCTAGAATAGGTGAGAGAGTTTAAAGTCGCCATTGACTTTGGGTTTGTATCCATATGTGCTGTTTTTTAGCATGAAGCTTAATGGGTTAAGAGCTAGACAAAACCACAGTGGGCTAAGTGAATCTCCCTGGAATATTCCCTTGTTGAATTTAATCTCATCGGTCGTATATGAGTTATCTACAATGATTTTTGTTCGCCAGTATCCCATCATATGTGTTAGTAGCTCAATAGTGTTGTCATTCAGCTTGTATAGCTTTAGAACTTGTTTTAGCCACGAATGAGGTACGGAATCGAAGGCCTTTCTGTAGTCAATCCAGGCTATTGACATGGATCTCTTTTTGATTCGGGCTTGGTTAGTAACAACTGAGTCGACAACTAAGAGTTCCTTACTTCCCCTAGATCATTTTCTGCATCCATTTTGTTCATCGGCAATGATTTGGTTTTGCATTATATGCTTATAGATGTTCTGTTCTAGTAGAGACGTTAGTAACTTATACATGGTTGGCAAGCATGTGATAGGCCTGTAGTTTTTTGGATCTTGAGTAGCATCATTTTTTGGTAGCATATAAGTTATTCCCATGGTAAGAAAATCTGGGATCTTCGTTGGGTCTCCTATTGCTTCGCTGTATTGAAGTGCCAGGGTTTTATGTGCACTTGTAAAGTGTTTTAGCCAGTAGTTATGTAGTTTATCTGGGCCAGGAGCTTTCCAATTAGCAATTCTTTTTATTGTGCTTCTGATATCTTCTTGGGTGATCGTAATTTCATGCATCATAGGAACTGTTCTTGTTCGTTCTTCTTCTTCTCTTATCCAGTACGCAGTCTTATTATGTTCTTCTTTAGACCAAATATTGCTCCAGTATTCCGTCATTATTATTATTATTATTATTATTATTATTACAATGTTCATGACGGACTCACTTAATTTTCCAAATTAAAACTCAATAATTTATGATGTATATTTTTATTTAGTATAATATTAACAAACAAATCTTATTCTCAATCATATTAAGTTCATATTTTATAAATAGCTTTAACGTCCTTGGTCATACATTTTTCGAGTTTCTTCAGAACCTACTATGGCATTGGTGACCTCGGAGTTTCTTTTTCCTTGTAAAGGTAGTCGATAGGGAATGACAGGAACTTCAACCGGGATTATTTCTTTAGGTCGTAACTGGGATGCTAGCCAGCTGGCTAACTGATGAGCTCCGGGACTTGCTAACTGTAAAAATTAAAATATAATTGGACCTAAAATTGAAATAGTTGGAAACAAAAAACTCATTAATGGTGAATACGATTTACACGATTTTGGATAACCTTGTTTTTTAAATGTTTTAACGTTCAGAAGAATTTTGCCTGTTTGAATACATATACCCCACTTCGTATTCAAATCTTAAGAAATCGAAAATGAATTTATGTCTTGATAAAAATTCAAATTTCCTCGATTTCATTAATTATACTTTCTATTGGAAATGCATCGATATAAGTAAAACTAAGTTTGGAAAAGTCGCAAACAAGAAAGTTAGTTTTCAATGATGGTTAGAGTATAAACGATTTTAGATCATATATATCTGCAATTTTGGTTCTGTTTGCTTGCTTAGCGAAGAACACCGTCATTTTCTAACATGGTCTGGAATTGACCAGTTCCTTTAATAACAGAATCAAAGGGTTGGACCGTCCCGACATAGTTTGGGTTCCAACACGCGTCTGGAGCCATGTAATTCAATATCTGTGGGGCAAGTAGGCCAAGGAGTAGTTATTTTAGGTTCAGATGCGGTTTTCCATATATTTTCAAAATTTTTTATTTTTTTAAATAAGTGATTTATAGTGAAGAATGAAATTAATTAGTTTAGCTCGAACTGTTACTCCACGCTTAAGTGTTAGGCATTAATGTCTCCGATAGATCAAGTTCCATTTACAGGGTGTGTCACGTAGATGGCCCATTAGCCTTATACCGGGTGTCCCAGAAGTACCTTTGGAAAATTCAGGGATGAATAGAAGTGGTAAAAATAACGTTATTTAAAATTTAAAGATTGAAAATCATTTTTTTTACTTCACTGTCAACGGCATTGACTACTCTGGCCATTAGCCTCGTGTTCTGTGTAGGCTTTGTTACTGTTTCCCAGCGCCGCTTTAGGAACAGCACTGTTAATTAGAACCCAACAGTGAATGGTCGAGTGGGGAATGACACCTGGTATATGACAACGGAAATTAACGTAAATGCGTGTTTTTCAAAAATTTTTGTGGTATGTTTATAATTTTTTATTCGAATATGTCAAAAAACGTCAAATTCGACACAGTACAAAATAACAAGAAGAAGCACTTTTTTCGTTTTTTTTTCGGACGGTAAACTGTGAACTTCGACTAACGTCTCAGCACGCAAACTCCATAATCGTCCGAAAAAGTAACACTTCTCGTCCTTGCATCATAAACTACTATTTTGTTCAAAATTTGATGCTGAATCCAAAAATAAAAATACGAATGGTACATATCATTTGAAATAACAAAGTTGATGTCTACTTCCGGTATAACCGGAAGTTGAATAGATCATACTGACAAAGCCCCGTAACCCAATTTTCAAATATCTATACTTCTCTATCTATGGCTAATGGGACATCTACGTGACACACCCTGTACCTATATGATTAAATATTTATATAACTATATATATTACAGTCACCGTAAAGCCGCTAAAAATGCGTAAAACACACTGATTCATGTTCAAAGATTTTTCTTACTATTGTTTATTTAGGAATAATAGTATATTATTCAACGAGCATATAATAGCCATTATATGCGAGTAGAATACTATACTTTGTCCACGACTGTCAAATAAATTTAACCAGAAGAATCTGTTTTTTTGCAGTTCTCCACTAGAAAAAGGATTCGTATGCAGATACATAATTTTTTTAAATTTAATGCTACCAGTTTTGCCTCAATGTTATTATTTTGAGACATTTTTATTGTTTAACCAAAAACTTTTCAAACAAGTAATACACTTTTAAATATATTCTGTAATCTGACATCTCATCGCATGCTAAGATTTTTCATAATATTCAAATAGGAAGTAATTTGTGTTGCCTATATAAAGCTTTACTACTTGTTAAATATTTCAAGGTGTGAAAAACTCATTTTCTAACATTTTTTATTTTTATAACTTTACTAAACTAACATGGCCGTCATAATGAAAACTGTTCTTACATATTATTACCTAGAAATTAATATAAATAACATTTTTAAGTTTAAACATGCTGAGCACATTGACGTCACCCAGTGAATGAGTCATTATTCACTGGGTGACGTCATACAGTGAATAATAGGTATTATTATACTTAAGCAAGTACAAGTATAATGAATGTTTTATAGAACAGTTGTGGACAAACAATATTATTGTTATTAGTTGCAAGTAGTTTTTAATGTAATAAACAAGAAATCAATAAATTTTATTTATTTTTGTTAAACTTACATCTCGTTCGATATAGCGAAAGTCTTCTCCTGGATAACATTGAACGATGCTGATGGTAGCACAACAAAGTAACAGGGGTATAAGTATACTCTTCCTATTTTTATTATTTTCGGATATGTACCTATAAAATAAAGCAATTTAATAACAGTGTTGAAAAAAGATCATTTTTTGCACCAGTTTTTAAATTCATTAAATAATATTAACAAACTTTAAAATATTTGCAAAATGAATATATTAATGTATTGTTAATTAGATAGTTTATATGGATAGATATATGTACAAGGTTTGTTAAAAAAGATGACTTTCAATTTCGCGGACTACGTACATTCGATTCTCGATTTTATTTTTCTGTTATGTTGGTATACATGTTCCCAACATACCATATTGTGGTTTTGTTGTGCTTGGCGATTTGTTGGGAAGTTGATAAAAAAAATGTTTATAATGGAGAATCGTCGAATCATTAGAGAAGTTGCTGAGGATGTCGGCATATCGGTTGGCTCATGCCATCCAATTACTTCGGTATGAAACGTGTGGCAGCGAAGTTTGTTCCGAAATTGCTAAATTTTGACAAAAAGAACCATGGCATGAGCATCGCTCAAGAGGTCTAAGATCCGGTATTAGGAATATATACCCTCATCTGTTAGATAATATATAGATTGATAAATTGCACATGCCTCTCCTCAAACGGCCAAAAATCACGGATTCTGCGCCTTCCTCCGATAAAATATGGCCGTTTGAGGGATGGGGTCAAATCGAAAATAAATTTGAATACCGCCATCGTTTTCGAGGATGCTGAAAACGATGGCGGTGGTTAAAATTCTTTAAGAGGCTGTCCAATCCCCAAACGGCCAAAAACCATCCCCAAAATGGGGTGAATCGGGTATTCTGCATATTCCATCGGTAAAATATTCCCTACCCCCAGTTGTTTTTGAGAATGCTGAATACGATCTCGTTATCTAAAATTAATTTCGACTTAACTCCACCCCTCAAACGGCCAAAAACCACCCCTAAAATTGGCGAATCGCTGATTATGCGTCTTCTACCGGCAAAATATATCTCCCCCCCCCCGTTTTCGAGGATGCGGAACACGATGGCGGTATTTAAAATTATTTTAGACTTAGTCCCACCCCCAAACGGCTAAAATCACCCTCTACATGTTGAAAATTTTTTTGGTGTAAACAAGAAAAACCGCGTCATCTCCCGTTTGTGAGGATGCTGAGCACATCTGTACACCGACTAGGCCACGTCCCCCATAAACCACCCTCTACAGGGTAAAATCTCTTTTTGATCAAACATGAAAACCAGCGATCCGCCTTTTTTTAGGATGCTACGCAAGAAGAAAATATCAAGTTACCTCCAACACCTCAAACGGACCCAAACTATCCCTTTGATGCGCAGTTTTATCAAGTAAGGTATGGGATAAGAGATAATAAATAACTTGTTTACAAATCATTGAATACGTACCGGATGATGATTGCAGGTCTCATTTTAGGGGTGGTTTTTGGCCGTTTGAGGGGTGGAGCTAAGTCGAAACTAATTTTGGATACTGCTATCGCGTTCAGCATCTTCGAAAACGATGGAGTTATATTTTGCTGGTGGAAGACGCGGAATCCACGATTGACCGTTTGAGGGGTGGGGTCAAGTCAAAAATAATTTTGGATAACGCCATCGTGTTCAGCATACTTGCAAACGGGCGGTAGGGAATATTTCACCGATGGAATATGGGGAATACGCGATTCCCCCCATTTTGGGGGTGGTTTTTGGCCATATGGGGGGTTGGGCAGCCTCCAAAAGAATTTTAACCACCGCCGTCGTGTTCAGAATCCTCGAAAACGGGGGGGGGGGGAGGTGGTCTGGTTGCTGCTTAAAATATTTGTATATTTTTCCGACTCACAGAATGCACTAAAAAAAATAAAATCGAGATTCGAATGTACGTAGCCCGCTAAATTGGAAAAATCACGTTTCTTTTAACAAACCTCGTATAACTTTTGATTGGGGCTCAGAGTCCAAATATAGGTCATCTTGCTCATCTTCTTATACCCGAAAGTTTAGAAAGATCTACTGGATCATAGATATTCTATAGCCTATTTTGAGGATTATAGAAACGAAAGACAAACTCAATCGTTACATTCTAAACACTTGTTGTGGATTTAAAACCAAAAATTATTATCTATTATTTGTTCACCTATTAGTATAAAAAAACTATCGGGTGAACAAATAAGTATCCGCCGTTTTTTATAAAAAATTAGGCATTTATTGTGAAAGAACGGAACCTAATGTTGTAATGTTTCATTCGAAGTCCATCATTTGCCACTACTTTTTCCCATCTTTCTGGCAGAATACTACAGATACCGCGTCGGAAATTTTTTGGTATCTTCATATGATGTGAAGTATTCGGACAGGCCATAGATCGAAACAAGTGGAAATCAGGAGCAAAGGTGAATAGGGCGAGTGGGGTAGAACTCCATGAAAAATCAGAAAATTTAACGTACATTTTTTAACTGTATTTTTTACAACCAAAACTCGATTAAGCGAATACGAATGTATCGATGAACTGAAGGTATTTGTTAAGGAGTTATGACCATTACCTTCCTTAAAAACTGGTATAATAAATTATGTTTTGGTCGTAAATCTTTGAAGAATTAACTTTGTATAGAGCATTTAAAAATTCCTATTACTACTACTATACATATACTCGCTGACTTCCCCATAATGCAATGTTTCCCAAACTTATCTAAAGCGCGACCCCCTTTTTGTTAAAAAAAATTGTTAAAAACCCCCTATTTCCCCCTACTCAACACCCAAACCAAAATAGCTTGCCTAATTTACAAGTAATCTACGAGTTGCAGTAATAAAAAGAAAAACAGACTTTCTTAAATGTGGTTATACCGTTATTTCCAATAAACCACAATGTGTTATTTGTGGAGAAGTCTTGTCAAAAGAAAACATGAAGCCATCAAAGTTACTTCGACATTTAAATAGCAAACATCCAGATAAAAAGAGAATTTTTTTAAAGAAAGCTGGACGGCCTTCACAAGCAGCAAGACACTTTTTCATTGGCAACCACTACTCATGGAAAAGCATTATTAGCAAGTTATAAAGTTGTTTGAAATGGTGCATTTAATGTTTGATGAAAAGGAGGCTGCCAAGTTAAAAACAATACCTCTGTTAAATAATATTCAAAGAAGAATTAGTGATATGGCAGAAGATTTTTAAGCGCAAGTTGTGGAAACTCATAATAAATCGACGAACCTACAGATATATCTAACTGTGCCCAATTTATTACGTTTGTAAGGTACGAAACAAATAATGGCATTCAAGAAGATATTTTATTTTGTTCCCCATTGGACCACCAATCTCACTGAAAAATGTGTATTCGACACTTTTGTGAAACGCACAAGTGAATATGACATTGACTGGGCGCTAGAGCTATGACAAGCTATCAATCTGGTCTTGTTAGATTACAAGAAATAATTCCTAAAACCATCATTGCAGTTGTAAATTCCATTAAAGGAAAAACTTTGCAGACCTGTATTTTTCGACAAATCTGCGAAGACATGTGTCCTTTATTTGAAAATCTTCTTTATCAAATCGAAGTAAGGTGGCCTTCAAGGGAAAAGAGTATTTCCGGAAAATTTCCCGCGACCCCCCCTACTACCTCATTGGAACCCCTCAAACTTTGAGAAACGTTGCCATAATGGAATGCCTACTTAAAAGATAGATCCTCTCACTTCTCTGATTTATATCTTTGGGACAGTTAAAGAAAATGAGATCTATACGTATGACCAGAATTAAACAGTAATTAGCTGTTTTGGTTCTCCAAACGAGTAATTAATCCAAAAAGTGGTTTTAAAAATAGTTGTAGCAAGAAGAGGATCGCTAATTGCGACCATATGACCTCGAAAACACAGCTTCATGGTTCCAAAACAAGTCTAATAAATCCAAAAAGTGGTTCCACCAATACTGATTAATTCTTATAAATTACTTTTAGATTTTTACTACAAGCTAAAGAAGGAAAAAAAACCTCGTATCATAAAAATGATTTCACACTTATTGCGAGATTACTCAAAAACACCCCACCCCCACTTACCTCATTTTTAAAATCTGAGCTCAAATTCAACGTACACGGAATAATGAACAAAACTTTACTGAAATATAGACCGTTATGATGGTTCTTATATACTCCAGAGTAATATTTAAAAACACCTTCTGAAAACAGAAACCTTTTGTTTTAGACACTTTAATGATTTCTCTGGAGATATTTATATTTTTCCGACAATATCAAAATATTCTTTTGTCAAGTTAGTGTAATACGTATATTCATTTACGTCAAACTCAATGAAGTGAAATAATATAAATCCTAAAATAACGAATAATTTAATTGAAAATGTATTTGTGTTATTATAAAATAAATTGGTTTTAGATGATAAACAAGAATAAGAATTTTAATCAGTGAAATAGACTCTGGTAAGACATTTTGATAAATATTTTATGTACAAAGAGTTATATGCATGTATAAGACTTTTTAATAATTTAATGCGCCTTTTTTGACTCTCCAGCTGGGAGAAGTTGTTGGTGTGTCTTATTTTCTTATCTAGATTTAGTCTCTTATGACTTTTTGATCTATTAACGTTTTTTTATTCATAGTATGTATAATATGTGGGGGCAAGTAGCCCAAGGAGTAGTTGTTTTAGGTCAGATGCGGTGCAAACGTTTTCGACATATTTTAATATATTTCTAAATTGGGAGAAGCAGAAATCTACAATTGATCCGTTTTTGTGGTACTTTGGATATGGTATTCTTGCCAACCACTTGATTTGTACATTTGTCTACTTTAAAGCATACGGACGATCGTTTATGTTCAGTTTCAGGACGTAGACAGATATATTTTTTAAAGATTTGTACAAAATTTGGGCCGATTTACGAAAGTTCGTTGTTTATTCGTTTTTTAAGTGGGAATATTTATTACTGAAAGATTGTCTTTATCTTCAATATCATCCACAGTCATTTTAATAAGCTCATCACATCGACATGCTCCAGAAATTCCAATAACAAGGACTACCTATGACTATATAGGTATCGTGCCTTCCTAAATAAAAAAACATCATCGGGGGTTTCCATTAAGAATGTATTTATTTCTTCCCGTTTTTCCGTGTTTACTGTCAGTAAGCCACAGAATACTATGATTTTCTTACTCGTAACCCAAAAAACATATCTAAGAATCCTGAAGTTGATATTTTTATTTAAAAACCTAATGTTAAAGTAACATTCATGTATAATTTTTACCAAAAGACAGGATAAACAAGACAATTCAGAAATTACGGAAACATTTGGAATATAATAGATTTACCAGTTTCATCATTTACAACATACTCAAACTGAGGGGGAGGAAAAGTATTTTTCCTCCTAGGGTGGGAAATATGACTTTCCTCCCTGATGTGAGGGAGGAAAGCGTGTACTTTCTATAAGGGTATGGAGAAAAATCCTTTTTCAATGCTTCTCTATTGTTCTTGACAGATTAGTAACTAATATTTTAAGCTGCGTACTACTACTAGTACTACTACTGCGCAGTAATTTCTACAAATAACTGCGCATGCGAGGCGTTGCGTTGTCACATCAAAGGCATGGAAGAATTGTCAAAAATGCATTTATTTGTTATTATTCTCATCACGGCATTTCTGTGTTAAAGCAAGTGTTCCGTGAAAATAATTGTTATAGTTAATGCCAAACAAGTAGTAACGGCACCCGCTAGAGAGCGGGAACAATAGACTCAATTAAACAAAAAATTATTTATTAAATTTGAAAAATCGTCGTAGAAAGCTGAAATTTAGGCGTGCACACATTCAAGGTATCCTGAGATCATATCGGTTGTCCGTTAGTCTCTATCGGTTCTGGAAGCTGAGTTATAAATGCGTACAGACGGACAGACAGACAGAAGCGTTCCATAAGACTTTTCTAAACTTTAAGGTTTAGAAGTCTAAAATGTGTAGCATGGATAAAGGTGAGTACAAAAAGTATGTATTTTTTGGATTATTTGTCAAAAAAATAGTGTTTCGTAACCTACAAATTCGCAAGTTTGTGTAATTTCAAATCATAAATGGAATACAAATAAAAATTTACTCGATTTGTCAAAAATAATGTACGCTTCTGATTCTGGCATCTGCACGTGACAGATGTCAAGCCAGGGAAATTAAAACTTATTAATTTTGCAGCTAGGTCACGTGACCGAAAATTTTTCGGAAAATTCAGGTTGTCGTCAGAGCAACCTGTCAAAATCAGGGCATCTGATTGGCTTAAATCAACAGGTATAAAATTTTCGATCACCATCAGCCTGATCGTAAAAGCAATATATTTTTCAAATTCGACAATAATTCGTGAGAAAGTGTTTTCAAGAACAGTGATAACAAATTTTATGTTAAGTTTTTACAATGACCCCCCTCCCCCAACCACGAACATACTTTTTTTTTAATTAATAGTTAGAGCAAATAATTTAAAAAACAAAATTAAGAAATTAAACAAGAATTTAAATTCTAATATGACTAAAATCATCTCAATTATCAATTAATAACTATTGTATGATTTGCTATTCTAAATGTCTGACCATTAAAAAGTGTCTGCTCCCATTGTTTAACAATATAATAGAACTTTATTCGCTATAAATATAAATATATAATAAATGGATTTACAATGAAAAGAGGCAGTGGCGTAGCCAGGAATTTTTTTCGGAGGGGGCCCACCATTTCTCGTAGATATACAGGGTGGTCCTTAACTAATTGTACATAGAAGTATGGTAGATACAGGGTGTTAAAGGTTAAATTTTAAGATTTATTTTTTGCAATAACTAGCGTTTTTGGATATGTATACATAAAAATTTGGAACTGAGGGTTTTTGGGCACGAGAAATCAGAATCTGGTACCTACTTCGATATAATTTATAGAGGGCGCTAGTTAGGCCACATTTGCGGCATAAATATGCGATAAACTTTTTTGCTCTTTAAGTTAGCGCTATTTTTGTAAAAGAATATTAAATCCACCTTATTTTAGTAGAAAAAAAGTATACTTGTTATTAACCTTAAAACTTAACGTTTTACGAGATACTCGCATTTGAAGGATCAGCTTTTCTGGCCCAGACACCATTCTTGCTGATTCTTATATAAAATGACCTCCTGAATCCGAATATGACCTCAGTTTTCCCCCATCACCATCCGTTTTCGGGGGGTGGCCCTCACCTATTTTTATCACTTTTTCATCATTTGGATGAATGAAAAAAAAAGGTGGGTGATGGGGGAAAACTGAGGTCGGATTCAGGAGGTCATTCTACATAAGAATTAGCAAGAATGGTGTCAGGACCAAAAAAAAATTTTTTTTGGCGACCAGTGTAATCATGCAGCTGATCCCTAAAATGCGATTATCTCGTAACCCGTTAAGTTTTAACGTTAATAAAAAGTATGCTTTTTTCTACTAAAATAACGTGTATTTAATATTCTTTTACAAAAATAGCGCTAACTTAAAGAGCAAAAAAGTTTATCGCACATTTATGCCACAAATGTGGCCTAACTAGCGCCCTCTACAAATTATATCGAAGTAGGTACCAAATTCTGATTTCTCGTACCCAAAAACCCCCAGTTCCAAATTTTTATTTATACATATCCAAAAACGCTAAAGCTATTGCAAAAAATAAATCCTAAAATTTAACCTTTAACACCCTGTATATTCCTTATTAGCAACATTTTATTAGAGTAAGTTGGTTCAAATCGTAATAAGGTAAACAGTCCAATTATTGGCACTTTAAGGTTGGCGTACGGATTAAAAGAAGATTAATGTATTATTACTTCAGAATCAGAGCCAATGTGCTTTTAGTTGGATATAATAACCTTCACAGAGTGTGAAATAAATTAAAAAAACGAAAATCGTTGCTTAATTATTGTGATATTAACGAATTAAGTGAAATAGGTCTAATTCCCAATCATTGGCACCTTCGACCCATTTATTGGCATACCACTCATACCAGTCATTGGCACCCTTTTTCTCATACAAAAGATAGATAAAAAGTTGTTTTTTAAAATATTGCACGACTGTAAATAAGTATACCTATTTCATATATTATGATGAACACTTTTTACTTACCAAAGACAAATAAAAATTAAATTGTTTAAAATATTGCACACCCTTTAGAAAATTTTTCATATTAGAAGTACATGATTTACACGGTATTTTCTACTACATTTCTGACATTGAATTTCTGCTAATTTATTTATTAGTGTTAGCATTACAATGGACGTATATATCTTATTTGTGCACGAAAAAATAAGATTTTTTATTCCCATAATCATGGGTCTTAACTTAACTGCGTTGTTTTCCAAGAAATGGTGACATGTAAGCATTTTATCTTCTCATTTAATTAAGCAATACACATGCAAAAAATACAGTTTTATTAGTAATGATTTTAATTCATATTAGGTGCAACATGTGGTGCCAAAGTCTGGGTGTAACCTATTCAACCATTAATATGAGGAACTACACAATCTGCAGAAATCATTTTAGTAGAAATAATTATACTAATGAAATTGGTTGGAAGTTAAAACCAAGCGCTGTACCACCTAAATTCAAAGAGGCAGATCTCAACACTGTAAATGTATTGGAAGGGGGCGAAATTAAAGTCCAGTGCTCTACCGCTGAGCCACCAACCCCCATTATTTTGTATTATTGTTAGTGTAGTTTGTTATTCTGTATCTTAAACAATACACAATTTATAGAAAGCAAAAAGAGTTTGGTCTATCATTTTTCTAAGTCTAAATATTAATAATCTAATGTAATTTGTGTTTCTTTGGCATAATTTACAGGAGCAATAAAAACGTTATTTTCACTACACATATTGAACTGCAATTTTAACATTTTTCAAGTTTGTAGTAAATGACAGTTTTTATTGTCCTGTAAATTTTGTATAGAAACATGATTTATTTCTAATATATACATTTTTGGGTCCAGTATAATTTTAAATTTTCCCACCACTGATGAATGGATACTCACAGCAGTAAGAGGCCTGGAGAAAGAAGAATACTGACTAGTGCGCCCTCTCCTATTGCCTTCCCTTTACAATCGCCCAAACAACTTTTACCGAACAAGAATAATACATTGAGTTGCCCGTCTCATAAGTTGCCTCTGGCACCACTCACCCCAAACTGCAAGTCAAAAACGAATAAACAAGAAGAAGTAATATTTTGTTTCCTGACAATTCAAAAATGTTTATTTTACCAGATGAAGTATTAAATCAATTACTTTGTTCAGTTTGTTTTAAATACTTATCTGTTAAGCCAGTCAAAGTTTATAGAAGAGGTATAATAAAATGTGGTCGATGTTCTGAAGAAAAAGACGATGGCATTGTATCCATGTATGAAAATGTTATTGTGAATGCGTTATTTCCATGTGTTAACAGGTAATACAAGTAACTATGTACATAGTCACAATAATAAAGTATTATTCCTTCAGAGGTCATATAGCTAACAATATTGGTGATTTTAGTTCATTTTTTGTAGATATGAAGGTTGTAAACAATTATTAACCTATTCTGAAGTTGCATCACATGAAAGAGAATGTTTTTCAAGACATTATGATTGTCCCATATGTTTATCAGAATTTAGTTCTTATTATCTCATCCGACACTATAAAGAAGAACATTCTAGCAATATCCTGGAAAAACCAGAAATAGTAACAAATGGAGAAAAAGACCAGGAAAACTATTATATGTACAAAGAAATTGATTTTATTTATATTTTATATGTGAGATCTAATTTCGCAGAAAAATGTTTTTTTGTTAATGCTGCAAGTCTGGGACCTCCAGAAAGAGTTTGTAGGATTATGCAGTATGTGAAATGTTATTTGGGGGATGTTAAGGATTCTAATACATTATTTATGCAGACAAAAAAGAAATGTTGCTCAACATTTGAAAAGAATTCAGAATCATTCAAAATTCCATATCCTAAAAATATGAGTATTGTTTTGTTAAGTTTTTGTTTTGATAAATCTGCTGTTAACATTTTAAATTTCGTATCAAATAATATTACAATTAGTACCACAAGTGAAAGTAATAATTCTGAAATTGTTGGCTTACACAATGAGTATCCCAAAATGCATTTAAGTGCAGAATATAGACTAGAATATCCCTATCACAACTTATCTTCCTGTGGTACAAAACTATTCATAAGAGATTTTCTTATTCAAAAAGATTTTATCTTTCCTAGAATTTGTGAATTTTGTGAAAATATTTTTCCGATTTCCTGTTCGAACACACTCTTTAAATGTGAATGTAATCACATATTCTGTCACACTTGCTATGCTATAGAACCATCTTGTTGCAAAACTAAAGTTACTGAATTAAAATATGCTAATTTTGAGACAAAAATTTATCGATTGCTATATTTTTATTGTAGATGGAAGTGTGGTAGGTTCTATTGTGGTACTGATTTAAGATACCACGAAGATCATTGTAAAGAAAATATGAATGCTCAAGATACACCGAGTACTTTAGCAATGAAACATTTTAATTTTTTCCTAAAGGATGCAAAAACCCACTTTGTTTTGAGGTCAAATATATTTTCATTTAAACAATATAATTTTATGAATAGTCAAAAAATATTTGTTATCACCAGAGATTATTTTAAGTTTGTGTTGCATTCTAGTTATGAGAATAAAATGTTTCATTTTTGGGTTTCACATGATTACCCTTGGGATAGATACTATATTCTTTTTAAAATTAGAGATAAACTATATAAAACAGATTATTTTCGAGTTAATACATTCAGTACAGATAATGCTCAAAACAGTGTTTTGGGTTTTGCTGTTTTATTAAGAAAAATTATATAAGGATTATCAGATTAGTCAAAGAAACTAAACTTTTAAATTATACAAAATAACTACCCTTAAAATGGCAAAATAAAATTTTAAACACAAACATCTGAAATATTTATTTCTTTCTAACCCTCTCTTTTCGGCCCACTTGACTTATTTTTCTGCATACGTCAACCAAATCACATACTCAGAAAATGTTTTAGAATTAAGAGAATAATGGTCGATAAGTTTTAATTAATTAAAAATTTTGGGGGGGGACGCAAAATACCACCGCACACCCAGCTTGGATATTGCTTCACAAGTGACCTGTGGAGCCGCTCCGCAACACGCAGTTTGGATGTTTCTTTGCTGTTGCATTGTGGGTGTATGGTGTATATAAACCATGGGTTCAACATGAAAGATATAGTTCTTCCAAACTCAGTTGAATATTTATACCTTCAGCTCATATAGGGTAAGTTCAAAACAGTACATGGTATAATAACGAATAAAGGATGAACACGAAATTTACATAAATATTATTCCCTATACTAGAACCAAAAATGATTGAGAGTTATTATTAAGAATTAACCCAAATAAATAGTTAATTATTTTTACAATAAACTAAAATATTTTTTTTTGTATCTTTATACATACCTTTCGTCTAATCTTCCACCTCAGATTCGTCAGATGCACTGTCGCTACCGCTATCGTCAGCAAAGTTGATAAGTTCAATAATTTGGTCAATCCGCTGGTCTATGTCCCACATTTTTTGTTCTTCTTTCAGAACGTGCTTGATGCATTTCTTCCAGTTTTCTGCCATTTTAAATGTTCCGTTTTCTCGTGCTACTTGTCCTGTTACTTGCGTCCAGATCAATTCTATAGGATTAAATTCGCAATGGTAAGGAGGTAATCTTACTGACTTAACGCCATTTCATCAACTGCGAATTTTTTATATTTATAAACATGTAGTTTTGTAATATGTAGTAATTCCGCCTTTAGGCTATCTTTGTTATAATGGATGTTTTCATCTATTAACCATTGTTGAATTTCAGCTTTTTTCCATGATTGTTTCGGTAATGGTTCTAAATGCCGACTACGATTAGGGGGCATTATCCATGACGATGACAGACCCAGGTTCCAAAAGTTGAATGATACCTTCAAACCATTTTTCAAACACTTCTGCATTCATCTCCTCATGGTAATTGCCAGTTTTTTTTTTTAATGAAAATATCAGTTCACCGTTTGGTAGAAATCCGCTGTCGCTCCCTATATGTTTAACTATCACTATCAGGCGGCTACCTTTTCCAGACGCCTGTTTTAACCCAGTTGACAGAGACAACCCTTCAATAAAAGCTTGTCGTGCAGTGGTTATTTTTACATCCTGCCATACTTGTTTCACCGTATGTCCCTGGTTAACCCACGTCTCATCCATATAGTAATTTTTTTTGTTAGGCTTCCGAAGTTCGTCAATTTTTCAATGAGAATGCTTTTCCTATCCACTTTTCCATACTTAAATTTCATTTCATGTAATATTTTCCTCAAACTTTCTTTACTCGTTTGTGGGATGAGTTCATGATCCCTAACAACCTCCATAACTATTTTGTAAATAGATGATTTGGGTACACCCGTATAGTCACAGCACATGTCAACTAACTTATCTTTTGGATGAGGATGATTACTTTCAAGACAGTGAAATACTCGAAGTACAATTTGTTTTTCCTGTACTGACCGAGACTTCGATCGTTTTACCTTTTTGAACGTGGAGGGCCCTGCGATATCTCCCATTTTATGAGTACAATAAATAAATTGTTAAGAAATAAAAGTTCAAAATACACACAAATCACAATAAATAATAATCTTTGAAAGCGACTATATTGTATCAGTCAAGACTGGCTCTATATGATACGGTCCTGGTAGAAGCAGGTAAGAAAGGAATTCCTCCTTTCTTGCTCGTTAAAATATACTTGTCAGTGAAACGGACAGAGACAGAAACATAGATCTGTACAGCGTTGCTATGAGTTGTATAAAAGAATAAGCAATAAATAAAATAAGTTATTTGAAATGGGGAGGAAATGATTTATGTTTTTTTTCCTAACTAATATTGTTTAATCATACTTTTATTGTGTATTTATCCATAATTAGCCACAACCTTCAACTTTACCGTTTATGTTTTGATTATGTTAAAAATTTGTAAAATAAGAACGAGATATGACACCGCTATTTTGCTTGTTTTATGGTCTTGTAAATTCTAAATTACTCTCAAACATTATTTTTTATAGTGTAGAGTAAAGTAGCCGATTGTGGAATACTGTTTTGTTTTTTGGAAAAATAAAAATGAAAACTAACATTATTATCCACATTTTGGAATATAGACAGCGGGAAGTGTTACAAACAAAAAACGGAAATAATAGACAAAAAAAATATATGTATGAAAAATAAGTGCACTTTGTAAATTTACTCTCGAACATTATTTGTTTTAGTGTATATAAACTAAACAGTAGACCAGATTAAGTTGGAACCGTTTGCTTGCCTGGAAACCAAGTCGTATGGAGTTGTTTATGACATGCAGAACAGGAGCGTACCATGTACCAGCGGTCCGTATGCCAGAGGAAAACGTATTATTACTATTACACACGCAGGTAGTGAAGATGGTTTTGTACCGAACGCGTTATTGCTGTTGTCAGCAAAACAAATAAAAAATGTTTATTTTGAGGATATATGACTGCATCTTTATTCGAAAAATGGTTCAGTGAACAATTATTACCAAATTCTATTATAATATTGTCATACCCATTCGCGTCAAAAGGTAAAAATCCCCACGAAAGCGACAAAAAAGGAGACATTTTGGAATTTACTGCTTTAAGCAAATTGATGGTATATCGATCATTTATAGCCGAACAATCTTTTTTAAACTTAATTTCGTGTCCAATATTCCTACATTGGTTATCAAAACAAAACCATTGCCTCCTATTTCTCTTTTAGGTTATCCATTATAAGTATTCGAATATATTTTTAGGAAAAAGTACACGGATTTTTTTTAAGTATTTGACATTCGAATACATTTGGCTGTTTTAGTTTTGGCAAATTAAAAATGATCTAGCCTTTTATAAAGTTGTTAAAAAATGTCAAATAGTATATTAAAGTATGATTGGATACATGTGATCTTTCGAGCACGACTAGTTATCCACGAATATACTTTACACAATTGTTTTTATTGGTACACTTTGAAATCATAAATACTGGTATTATTACTTCAAAAAATGGAAATAAGAACTAATAATGTAAAATGGTTTAATTCATAAAGTGACATCAGTATACCTTTCGTTGTCATGAAAATTAGAAAAACAAAAATTAATTTGCAATCTGTCACCTATAGGGTGGACCTCACTTTAAAATATTACGATTTGAACCAACTTGCTTTAGAAAATGTTGCTAATAAGGAATGTACAGGGTGTTAAAGGTTAAATTTTAAGATTTATTTTTTGCAATAACTTTAGCGTTTTTGGATATGTATACGCAAAAATTTGGAACTGGGGGATTTTGGGCACGACAAATCAGAATCTGGTACCGACTTAGATATAATTTGTAGAGGGCGCTAGTTGGGCCACATTTGTTGCATAAATGTGCAATAAAATTTTTTGCTCTTTACGTTAGCGCTATTTTTGCAAAAGAATATTAAATCCACGTTATTTTAGTAGAAATAAAGCATACTTGTTATTAACCTTAAAACAACGGTTTACGGGACCGTCAGCGTGATTACAATGGTCTGAATCTGAATATGACCTCAATTTCCCCCCCATCACCCACCGTTTTTTTTCATTGATTTTCAAATTATGGAAAAGTGATAAAAATTGGTGGGGGCCACCTCCGAAAACGGTGGGTGATGGGGGAAATAGTGTAAATAGTAAATGGAGTGCTTATAATTAAAGAATAAAATCCTTTAAATTAAATAAAGATTAAAACAAAATGTTAAAAAGGCGCAATTTTACATTCATTTAATTTTTTTCTGTAAAAATTGTACCACTAAAAATATGGTAATGTACCACAGTTTGAGAACCGCTGGTCTAACTATATTTAAAATGACATTTTTTAAAATAAATTTAAAAAAAACTGATATGCCACTGCAATTTTGAGCCAGTAAATATACAAAAATAAAAAAAACTTATATAATCCTTTTATTTATATGTTCATACAGGATGTATAAAATGTTTTCCTTTTAATCTAAAACTTATTTTTAGATTGTTTAACGAGTCCATTAACTTTAACTTTTAATGGTTTTGTTTTTTTACTCATTTTTTCTTTTTTAGCTCCTTTTATAATCATTGTTTTAACTCCTTCTTTTGATATAGTTGTTTTGATACTTTTATTTCTGTTCTTTTTAATTTTTTTGACAGTATCTGCTGTGTGTTTTTTTTCTAATCCTGATTTTTTTTTATTATTTTTCATTTCGGTCTCTTCATTATTTTTTTCAATATCCTCTGCTTTTTTTAGTTGATCTCCTTGAAAAATGTCATCAAGTGGTTTCAGCTTATAACTTTCGGTTGGACGTGTAATTTCTGCATGTACTTTTTGTTGGATTCTATTTACGTATTTGTTTTTGGCTTTTAAATTTATCTGATACCTGTACTTTGCAGGGCTAACGTAGTTAGGATTTTCCCATAAAGACACTCCTCCGAAACTATTAGAAAATATTTTTACCTAAAAAAATAAAAAATCTGTAATTTTAATAAAATTTCATTTTATGTTACAGCATCAATTTGCAGCATAAGCAAGTCGTTAAAGAGCTGCGAATATCCAGTGATTAGCAGTAGAATCACTGCCGTAAAAAGTGAATAAAGACTAACTTATGTGGAGCCTAACAGTTGATCGACTCCTCTGAGGTTTGACCGAGATTGGTAAATCGTGTCAAGACTATGCAGATGAATAGTCATAATCGCGAGAGGCAAATTCGAGAATACCCTCTGCGATATAGTTCAAAGAGGGCTTGACTACACTAAAGAATGGTGTCAATTGATGGGACTTAGCCTCAACCCCATCAAGACTACCTTAGTTGCCTTTACACGGAAAAGAAACATTAACCTCAACCATCAAATTGGACGGGAAAGTTAGTAAGTCAAATATCTGGGACTAATACTAGATAACAAACTCATGTGGAATAAGCACGAAAAAGCGGTAATCAACAAAATCACGAGAGCTCTAATGGTGTGCAGAAATTTCGCGGGAAAAAACTGGGGAAACCATCCCAATTTTAAAAATCTGATATACAGGGTGTTGTTTTGGGGATTTTCAAATTTTACAAATTCTTCTTAACCCGGATTTGGATTTTAATTGTAGTTCTTACACTATAGGATTGGGCTATTAACACACTATACCTGTACCAAGTATGAGAGAAATCTACAGGGTGGTTCTAAAGTTACAGCTTATCAAAATATTGGCCGAAATGGATGGAACACCCCGTATCTCTGTTATTAAAGGCGTTAAACCCAGTAAAACCGATAATTTGGAATCACCTAAGTACCCTCTATTTACAATTAACGTATGTCGGTTTGACTATGAAAAACCCTGTACATTAAACTGATCCTGAAAGTTTTGACGGTTTAACCCTGGGTCACTCTGTAAGAGTAATTACAATTTCACAAGGATCAAACTAAAAATTAGTTTTAAATTCCAACTTTGGAGGCCTACAATTCTGAAACGACTCCACGGCCTGTATTAAAAACTTTATAATGAAGGTTGAATATTATTTTGGATTCAACAATATGCTCCCGAGTTTTATCCTATTAGTATCGGGACATCCTGTATTTCACCCCACTTTATGTAAGCTCAAAAGTGCAGCGCGCTGACCACATACCAAACGCATGATGTACGTTCGAATCCCATTTTTAAAGGTCATTTTATAAGGTTTTATTATATTTTACAAAAATTTGCAACTTGAATATAGTTTTTTTTTTAATTTCCACGATATAAAAAATGTGGTAAAGTGGAGGTCTCTCCCGAATTTTCTTCAAGATAAAAGTCATTGAAGTGTATACGATTAATAATAAAAACGAAATGATGATAATATGATGTACTTACAGGATTTAACACAAATCTAGGCCCAACTTCTGCTAGAGCTCCATCTTCAGAAAGTATTTGAAAATTTCTAAACCATATCCTATTATCTAACACTGTAAACGTATAGACATGATCACAGAACGGTTGGCTTTTTGGATGGTGTTTGGGAACTCCAAATATTTGAGTAAGTAACTCTTTCAGCGCTATATAGTGAGGCTTTTCAGAAAAAACCTGATCAAAACTTAGAAGAGGTCTAGATCCTCTTAAACAGTTGCCTGTTAGTTTAAGCTCTTCCATTGTATAAACTGAAAAATGTAAGTTTATTAAAAATCAATAAAATTAAAAAAATACAGTTTGCTTAATTTTTTACTATTTACTTAATGGATTTTGCTCCCGTATAACTTATTTTGTTACGTTTCGGTTTTTTCTACAAATATAAAACTATTCAAACATTTTTAATATTAACATAAATTTATATATTTATTATCAATTATAGGTTTTTCATTAAATCCAAAAACTACATTACATCGAAAAAAAATATATTAAAGAAGTGAGATTTAAACTCAGCAGTTAACAATTTATTTTAAATTTAAAAAATGTGTAACAGTAACAAAGCCTACTCAAAACACGAGGCGAAATAACCATAGTAGTTGAAGCCGTTGACACAATAAAAAAAAATAAAAATAAAAAGAAGAACATTTAAAATAATAAATAATTAATTTCAAGCCAACAAGCTAAAGGTTAAAAAACAACGAATTTTTAAGAAAACAAAATGAAAACAATGAAAATTAAAATTTAAAACAAAATCTTAAATATATTATTTGTCATACCATTTTCAACTAAAAACTTCACACTAGGTCCATTTGGAACATTGGACAACCACATGTACAAATCCCTTTTCTTTCGACCTTCAAACATCATAGCTTTGTTACAATTTTTTATTTCACACATTTCATTGACGATTGACAATAATTTTGTGCGCTCCATTTTAGCTTCTGGTTTATGATGTGGCATTAATTTTTTCAAATCTTCCATAAGATGTCGATCTCTATGATTTATTCCTCTAGATGCAAAAATTAGGACCCTTTGTTTGTTGACCCATTTTCTCTAAAATAAATTTGTTCGTCTTTAAATGGCAGAAAATTACTTGTACTTTTTCATTTATTATGGAAAAGAAGGATTATTTGCTACCAATCAAATCCTGAAGTGTGTAATGAAAATTAAAAAATTAATTGCGTATCTTCAGATGTAAAAAAGAAACAACGTTATTGCCGAATCGAAAGTCATTGAATATTAACAAAAACTAATATCTGTTCATTACAAAATTAGAACTGCACAAGCAAAAATCTGATTCAAAAGATAGAATTCTAAAGAATAATTGATGGTCATTCAAAACGTATCATTGGATTTTGTTGTTGAAAATCATATTTTACGAAATATCATATTATTTTCTGCCTAACTACTTTTAACCAATGGTCACATGCGAGTATTTATGACTAGAAGTCAACTACAGTTGTCGCTATGGATTTGAGATATTTTTGATAAAAATCACGATTTTTATTTTAATTAATTTTATACTAAAACCTCTCAATAACTCAATAATATGTTGCGTATTTTCTTCCTGTCTTATCTAATTGTCTAAACTTGTAAATGCAGTAATTTGTGCAAACTCCTAAAATAATTGCACTTTCATAAAAATTCTTGTCCAACCGCCAGTTGTGTATTTATCATTTACCAGTAACAAGGCACTATTTTACTATAAGCTCACTAAACCTGTTGGAAGTAAAGCTATATGTACAAAATGTAAATTAGAAATTCGAGGACTGAAAAAAGATCACTGGAAGAAATATGCTAAAATAAACTGAGCCACAAATAGTAAACGTCGTTCTGTTTCAAGAACAGTTTGCACTGGTTTTTTATGATTTGCATAAATCATTTGCAAAATCTCAGGATTGTAGGAATCAAATTTTGAGCATTTATTTATTTAGTTCAAATTTGTGGTGCATATTTCTACATTCTTATGTAAATATTTAGAGAAAGAAACTAAAACGTGCCTTCACACTTTTTCCAGACTTAGGACTTACAAAACAAAAAAATTAATTTGTATAGTACAACCCTGATGTGCTTTTTACTATTACAACTGATAAGTTAATAGGATTAGATAAAATCATGAAATTTGAGTGGTAATATTACAGGAATTAAAACGTCCCTAAAGTTGGCGGAACAAAAGTAGCGAAATTAATTAACGTAGGTGCAGAATTATCGTGATAGCACGGCACTCCACTATAAATTTCCCAAAATTTACGATAGTTTTATCAAAATATTACTTTCTTAAAAAACAAAGTTTGTTTAAAAATCTTATTGCTCACATCTGGTTTAACACTATGGACTGAGAGTATATAGTGAAGTTTAAATGCTTTTATCTGATGAGCCACAGTCAAACATTTTGAAAAATTATAGTTGATTCTAGGTACATTGTTACCTATAATTCTATAAAGGACTGAAAACTTTAATTCCATACATTTATTAGTAAAGCAATAAGTGAATTAAAAGATGTGCATAGCCTTACACAAATATTTAAACCTATAAATTACTAACTACTGTTTCAATACTTTCAAATTTGTCCTCTACAAAAATTGACAAATTAAGTTTTTAATGATCTTCTATAAGGAATTTTTAATTCATTTCTGTAACTCATAGTGGCTTTGTAATTCAAATACTCTTCTTTATGGATATTAAAAAACTTTTTAACAAAATAAGTGGTTTTAATATCCATAAAGAAAAGTATTTGAAGAAATTTTTACATAATTAAAAAAATACATGCAAATTTAATTTTTACATTCTTCCAAGAAAACGAGGAATCAAAACCTACAACTTTAGAGTTATTTTCTTTAATCGTTTACACAAAACTATTTAAACTAAAAAGCTCATTTTTTTCTTAATATCTGGTGTGCTAGTACCAATACGACCCCCCTGATCCAAATTAACATGGGTATGAAAAATATTACTGCATAAGTACTAGAAATTTACTGAATGATGACTCGGGAAACGAACTGTACCTTTTTCTCTAATGGCTCGTCAGATTGACTTATTGATGATAGAGTTTGAGTCTTTTCTTTAATTTCCAGTTTCCTTTTTTGCTTCTTACCCATTTTCACTACACGTGTTTTTTTGTTTATAAGTTCTTCTTATTTAACTCTTAACACTTTTAACCAGTGTCTAATTCTTCTACTTCTACTACAGGATGACTATTCCAACGCTTTTTAGTGTTTCATAAGCAATGACGTCATTTAAATAGCTGAAATGTATATACCATAAAAAGAGAAGAAGAAAATTATAAACTATTGTTTTGGTTCTTGGCACTTGACAGCTGTCTGAGAATTTTTGTTAAGTGTGACAGAAAATATAATTGTACTATTTTAGAATTAAAGGTAAAAAAATATGATATTACAGAGAAGTACAGAAAAATTAGTAATGAATAAATATTAACTGTTATGAGAACAAAATATTTTTATTTATAGAATCCAAACTTTTTAAATTTGATATATAAGATTATACAATGAACAAAAAAACATAAAACGCCAATTTTAATATTTATTTGACTAGTCCTACTTTTTAATAAACGAATTCTAAGCGGTTTTCCAAAAATTGGTTATTAGTTTCAGTTATTAACGAAGTGTAAGTAAACCAGTGGTTGCTTCAAACTGTTTCAATATCTTTAATTATGGCCAAATCTGGAACTTCTGGCAATTCGGAGCAACAACAATTTGAAGGTCAAGTACAGATTTCCCAAAAGACATGGGAAATGTCCAATGCTATCGAAGTTGTTAGTTCAGTTGATGAAATTTATCGATATGACAAGAAGCAACAACAAGATATATTAGCTGCAAAACCTTGGGAAAAAGAGTAAGTTTACATACTACTAGAGTATTAGTAGAATGACCATTTTATACAAACATTAGTTTAAAAACGATTCAATAATTTAAGGATAATGTACTAATTTTATGTGTAAATATACATTTTATTCAGCTTCCTGAAAAAGACCAGCCAGGAGAAAGTCAAAGTACAAACAAAACAAATTTCGGTGTCATTTATATTTTAAATTTTTTAAAAATTGTATTCATTGTTTATGCTTCCAAGTTGTTAATAAGCGTAATTTTGTAAAAACAAATCAAAAAATCTAAACACAAAACATAATAAAAACTGGAGAGAAGATGAATGTGCACAACCAATTAATTATAAAAATATAAATACTACTTATTTAAAAACTAAAGTAATACCCTATACTTATGCCTATAGTCAGTTGTACCTTTAACTTAATACATTGTTATATGTCAATGAAAAGTCGACAGTTCTAATATACAGTAGAAAAATGACAGTAACTAAAATGTTGATAAATAAATATTTATTTAATTTATAGGCTTTAGCTAGTTTACAGGTTATTTACGAAAAACATATAAAGCTTGAAATAGTTTTCAAACAATTATATATTTGCATGTAAGATGCTTTTCTACAAGTATGTTCAGACTTTACAATATTACTAATGTCATGCAAAACAACTGATGTACATTGATTGTAGTGGTTAATTATACTGTTTGAAATTTATTACTAAAGTCATTCTCGTCACTGTCCGTGTTCCATTTTTCGCTAGATACTTGAGAATAAGATTTTTATTATATTTTGATAGAATTCGTGGTTGAAATGAAATGATTTATGGGCGGTAGGGTGCATTGTCCATAACCACTTCAGTTTTTTGTGGAATATTTGGTACAAAATGGTCCAGCAGAAACTATTCCTCAAATAAAGATCTGCTCATTTATTTGTGGTAATCTTCAGAGCATCGCCAAAAACGTTATTTCTGCAAAATCATCTTTGTTTTCCACATGTAAAAAAACTGGTTCTCATTAAATGTGTCTATTTTGAATTGAATTTTTATGTTCTGGCGAGAATACTTAAACTCCCATTGTTTAATATTGCCTTCTATTAAATTAATGATGGTATGAATAACACTCTATTGTGTTTGTGATGTTCTTCTGATTCAAAGTTCACATATTTATTTTGCGGCTATTCATTTGTTTTTATATTTAAGTCTATATTATTTTTATGAGCATATTTTGTATTTCTTGATTTACAATAATGTACCCGTCGAAAAAATATTTATTTTATGAGATAAATGGTTAGAAAAAGTTTGCAACTCAATTTTTAAACTAACGCTCTGTTGTCTAGAATTTTCTTCCAGTCATCCTGGTTGCTCCCCTTATGAGTAACACTCAAAAACCAACATTTCTTGTCTGAGTGAGGGCCTTACATTTTAACATGCACTTTCCCCGCATTAACAAAAGGACAACTTGATCTGTAAACCAGTGGTCACCCATTCACATATTAACAGCGGTGCGAGCTGTTTAAATGTCGGGTCGATTCCCACAAACATTACTAATTAGTTGCCCTTACATGATTTTGAAAAATAGTCTAATACTCATTTATTATTACAAATTTAAAAACATAATATTCTATTAAATGAAATAAAGCTCAAATAAAACAACGTTTTTTATATTTTAGCCCACATTTTTTCAAAGACATAAAAATTTCTGCACTAGCTTTATTAAAAATGGTCATGCATGCTAGATCTGGAGGAACACTAGAAGTAATGGGATTAATTTTGGGAAAAGTTGATGGAAATACAATGTTTGTAATGGATTCTTTTGCATTGCCTGTGGAGGGTACTGAAACTCGTGTCAATGCTCAAGCACAAGCGTATGAATACATGAGTTCTTATATTGAAGCTGCAAAACTGGTGAGTCATATTATTTTTAATAAGATACTATTTATGTTCAATTTTAATCTTGAAGTTACCCATAAGTCCCCTATTGTCAAAAAAGTTTGTGTTACCAAAATCTGAGATTGCGACATCTCTATTGTGAAATGTTTAAGATAATTTTATGCACTTGTAAACCGAAATAATAAATATTTTTAACAGCATTTATACAACGCAAGTACAATGACCCTTTACTAGAATATCAATATTTATATTATCATTACAGTTTATTTTGTTGGCTATCTGCCATACTATTTTTTATTTATTGTCCGATCCAACTATAACTTGATCTGGATTCAATTAACTTTTTGTTATATTCTTTTAATTTCTCTATAACAGTCTCTAAACCCTTGATCTGTCAACATATTTAATATTTAAACCAAATAAATTGTTATAGACGCCAACCCAGCAACGCTCAAAGCGACATTATGCGGCGCGCCCCGTAAGTTAACAGTTATGTTTGTTTACCTAAAATTCCGTTACATGCAGTAAACATTAATTTTACATTAATCTACAAAGAAAATATAAATCGCGGTATTCCCCAGGACACTGTTTTAGGGCCGTACTATTTTCAGTCTGTATTAATGATCTACTTATCCTAAATACATCTGGTCTTATCAGATTTGCCAATGACATTAAAGTAGTTTATGAAGATACAAATGTAAACTCACTTATTAAAAATATATATACAAGATAATTAATTAATTAATTTATTTATTTATTTATTACACTATTCTACAGAGATTCTATTTGTACAATAAGAACTACAGATCGGAATTGAAATTACAAACAATATAAAAATAATAACAACAGATAGGTTTACTTACTAACTATGAAAATAATTTTTGATAGTCAACAAGTTGGAACAAAATAAATCTACTTCATTTACCGAATTAATAGCTGATTTAGACGTATCCAGTAGCTGGCGACAGTCTCACTGTCCGTCAGCGCTGTCGAGTAGTTGGCTCCATGTAAACACTTTTTTGTGACAGTACAGCGCTGTCTCGAATAGAAAGTCCGTCTATTTTTGACGACAGTAGTTCTCACCCTGGTCCCCCCAAACACCCGAATCAGTCCATGGCGCATCTTTATAGAGTAAACAGTGGCGGCGTTTAAAAAATGACCCGAAAATGAAGCGAATTAGAAAGGCTGAACTTGGTTCAACTTTATAAAGAACACGAATGTTTATGGAATCTGCCTTGTGATGCGAACTGGACACGATGGCCTAGTTGGTAAGGCGTCTGCCGATTCAGCTTGGTCAGTGTTCAGGGAGTAGGTTCGAATCCTGCCGTATTCAAGTGGAATTAAAGTCAGATAAGACTTTGGGCAAGTGCAAAAAGGTATTTGTGTCATAAACATAAACATAAAATTGTGCAAGAAAAACTGAATACAATAAAAACAGAAGAGATTCTGAAAAATATTTATTGATGAAATAATAAAACCTACTAGTAGTCATAGTAAAAAATAAATGTAGGTTATAACCTAATGAGAGCTGTTCAAATTAGTGTTTGGGTGTTCGCTGATGATGTTGTAATAATAGCAAATATAGAGTAAAAATTGAAATTTAATGTGGAAACAATATTTTTACCAACACTATTATATGACTAGATTATAAGTCAATGGGGTTCACTCCATTTTTGTATCGACGCTCTTATTTCTTAAAATGGTTAAAAAATTGTAGGTTGGTCGACAAGAAAATGCCATCGGTTGGTACCATAGTCATCCAGGATATGGTTGTTGGTTATCTGGAATAGATGTAAGCACACAAATGTTAAATCAAAATTTCCAAGAACCATTTGTAGCTATTGTAATTGACCCAGTTCGTACAATATCTGCTGGAAAAGTTTGTTTAGGCGCTTTTAGGACTTATCCAAAGGTAAGTGTATCTTTTTTAAATTATTAAACGTTATAAGTATAACTCTAAAATTTTGAGTCAATTGTCTATCTCTAAGACGAGATATTAAGTGACCAACATTGGTCTGAGAAATAAATTTACGCGGCAAAAATATGAAGATTCGATTTTTTGTTGATTATTTTTGTCAAAACAGTCATATTTTGTAGTTGTAAGAGCTCACTATCCTTACCAATCATTGAATTTTATACTGATTATTTTTTTCATCTGTCAAAACAGTCAGATTTTGTAGTTTCAGCCAATAGGAGCTCAGGATCCTAACCAATCATTGTGTTTTATACTGCTAAAACTGCTTCTTCGTAATTGTTTTTTGATTAAACTGTGTTTACCTTTTTTGAAATGTCAAATATAAACATTTAACAACTTTTATTTAGCATTATCAATTATTATACTAAAATGTATTGCAAATCTATGTTAATATACAAATTTCAAAATTTATTTGTAAACTAACCTGTTTATTCGTTTATTCACACACAACATCAGTTTTTGAATACCCAAATACTTAAAAATCCATAAATCTCTTTAAAACTGACAAATGTCAAACTCTATATCCGAGTTAAGCCAAACGCAATCACGTATGCCTTGGTGGCCCTGTATTTAAAACTATAACAGTTAAATATTTTTTATGATTTTAGGGTTACAAGCCAGCAAATGAAGAACCTTCTGAATATCAAACTATACCGTTAAATAAAATAGAGGATTTTGGTGTTCATTGTAAACAGTACTATTCTCTAGAAGTCTCATATTTTAAATCGGCTTTGGATAGAAGGTTGTTGGATTCTCTTTGGAATAAATATTGGGTTAATACTCTGAGTTCATCTAGTCTTCTGACAAATGCTGACTACACAACTGGTCAAATATTTGATTTATCAGAAAAACTGGAACAGTCTGAGGCTGCAATAGGTTAGTATCGAGTAAAAGGCACATAGAGTTTTAAAAATAATATTAATATTTAAAGGCCCCGGGAATGGGGTGATTTGCTGATGGCGTCTTAGTGTTAAGAGTACTTCAACTTGTGGAATATCGTTATTGACTAACTTAACCAAAAAAGGTTTCTATACCTAGGGGTATGTCGATAACTTATGATGGCAAAAATTGGAGGAAACTGTGTCTTATGTATGAAGCTCTAAATATAGTCGAGGTCTGGTGTGGTCAGGACTAAAAGTCAATCTTGGGAAAGACACGCTTATATGCTTTACAACCTTAAACTCCAAACTAACCTGAAACGCATTTCTGCAAAAAATTCATATTAACAAAGTTAAAATGGCAGCCAAACGAGCAAATAGAAAATACATGGTGGTTGTATGTGACAGTTGTAAGACCTATACTTTTAATAATAATAATAATAAATAATAATAATCTTTATTTCGAAAAAAGTTTACATTTACAATAAAATTTCACATTAACAAGAAATGTTTACATTTACTTATTGCTTATTGGTTCGATGACTTAAGATGGACCAAAGAAATGATGAATTGGAACCGTCAAAAATCTAGAGATAATGAAAAGCACACATTTTGTTGATGATAAGGGATGATTTGTGTTTACCTGTTTTTTGAGACGTTTGGAAAGGTCTTCTGTTTTTCTATTTCACTCCTGATATGTTGGATAGATGTATTATTACTTGTCTCAGGTTAATTCTTTTAGGCTCAAAATACGATAAAATATTACCGATCAATTGATGAGTTAACGTTTTGGTGCTTTGACGTTTATTGCCTGATTGAACTTGGATCCTACTGGCTATCTGTTAAACGACGACGCCATACTTTTAAATATTGTCCTTTTCTAGCATGCACTGATATCAGATTTTTATTACTTAATGCATATACAGGATGATTCATAACTATTGGGACATAGGCTAAGGGCAGGTTATTGGGACTAAAATATGGCGATAGGACCAAATATACCTTAATAAAATATTGATGTGGACTGTGGGTGTGGGCGTTAAATGTTGAAATTTTTTTTTCGTTTTTTCTGATAGTCACTGTATATTTATCAATTGTTATCAACATCGACAGAGTTATAATTTTGTACAAGGAATATTATTTTATGTATTATTTCACATTTTTTTACAGGGGGCGCAACGTGAATGATTCCTGATGATGAAAGTAACTGGTAGCTTTTTTTGACGAAACTTTTTAGTGATTTTGATCAGCAAATAAGACGTAAACATAATTTCTACATAATATTGGTACTCTTGTTTATACACGATAATTTCACCCGTTTTCGAGAAAAACGCAATTGGTCAATTCTAAGAAGGGGATTTCAAATAACAGACAATAAAAAAACTTGTGACATAAGGCTTCTATTTCAATGGTTTATAAAGCAGAATTAAAAATAATTTAACATAAAAAGAGCAAACTTAAATTAAATGTTCTATGTGGCCTCCTCCGACTTCTATACCTTTTCTAATTCTTGTAATAAATGATATCAAAGAACACATTATAAAATTACCTGTTCAATTGCGTTTTTTCGAAAACGGGTGAAATTATCGTGTTTAAACAAGAATACTAATATTATGTAGAAATGATGTTTACGTCATATGTTCTAATCAAAATCATTAAAAAGTTTCGTCAAAAAAAGCTACCAGTTAATTTCATCATCAGGAATCATTCATGTGTAACAAAATGTAAAAATAATACATAAAATAATATTCCTTGTACAAAGTTATACCTCTGTACCGATTTTGATAAGAATTGACAAATATACAGTGACATTATCCGAAAAAAACCAAATAAAATTTAAACTTTAACGCAGTGTATCTTATTCCACAGCAATATTTTATTAAGGTATATTTGGTCCTATCGCAATATTTTTGTCCCAATAACCTGCCCTTAGCCTATGTCCCAATAGTTATGAATCACCCTGTATATATCGTCTGTATAATTGTTAAAAAGTTGAGTCTGGTTAATTTTTCATTTTTAGGGTTTCTTCAACAAAAATTACTAACATTCTTTTGGCGCTTCTAGTCATATTTAAATTCCTTATCTGTTACTTCTTGCTTAGATGTTCTAACTATTGACCCCATGCAGCTTCATTCTACCTGTCTGTGAATTTAATTTTTAGGACGTTGTGGTTGTATTGCAGGAGGAGAAAAACGGACCGAAGATAAACTGTTGAAAGCTACTAAGGACAGCTGTAAAACTACTATCGAAATTATACATGGACTTATGGCGCAAATGGTCAAGGACAGACTGTTTAATAGTGTTACACCCACAAGCAACCTTTCTTCATGACTGCACTAGTTTGATCAAGATTCCGTCAAGTTACATACAAAATGGGGGAAAGAAGTTCACTTAATTCTAAAGAATTTACAAGATGAATGATTTTTTTAATTTTAATTATTTGGTTTGTTTATTGTCGATTAATGATGTAACACTAAAATTTGAACTAGAAACACCACAACACCACAAACAGTCCAAACTTAGAAAAAACATTGTAAAGTTAAACAAGTTATCAAATTTGTTTTGTTTTGTTTTGGATATTTAAACTCCTAATTTCTTTCAACTGTTAGATGAGACTAGTAATTTATAAAATGTATTATATAACAATTTCGGCAGACCTTAAATTGTTATAAGTAACCTGTCTGCAAATGATAAATAAAAATACTTAACATAAGAAAAATTGCATTACCACACATCACAACTCTACCTGCTAACTTTGCATCCTAGTATACTTTTGTATACAATTAAGATACAGCAGAGCGGAAAGAATAGTATATTGTGCACCAAGTGGAGAAAGTATTTTCCTCACGTGTTGCACACTATACTTTTTCTACAACTGCACAATTTTAAAGAATACAAGTAATATAACTTAATACTTATTTTATGGTTAGCAAAACTAAGATAACATTAAAGTATTATTTTATGGTTAGCAAAACTAAGATAACATTAAAGTATCCTTCCTCTTAACAGTTAAATATTTTTTTTAATTTTATATTTGTATTTCTTCTCAATTCCATAAATTTTTCATACTTTTTTAACGTTACTTTTGCGACTCTTTCCAATATATCTGGCGGGGTATTATCAAAATCGTCACTACTGTCATTATCCATATTATTTATTATAAATAGGTATATGTCTTATTAAAATAATATTTAATGGAAATTGCGATTTTTATCAAAGCACAACTGAAAAGTATCTTAATAATTTAAAAAACTGACAGTTGTGACAACTATTTAAAGCTGAACAACAGCCTACTAAGTTTTTGTCGATTTTTGTTGATTCTCCATATAAATGTATGTGGTGTGGGCAAAGTGCCGCGAGGAAAAATATTCCCGCACGGTATGAGCAATACACGGTTTTGAAATTAAGTAAGCTATGAGAAATACGCTACTTTTCACAGCAGTTGTAGAAAAAATTGATTGAAATACAAAATGAACTAAAAGATTTAAAGAAAATATTCAATTTTAAACAAACAAATTACCGAGCTAGAAGAAACGAAAGAGATCTTAAATATGGGGTAAGTGAAAACTGGCACAAAACTTAACTTACAGTTGCAAAAAGCGTTACTTATTCTATTCTATATATTAATCATTTTATTTAGCAAAAGCTAATTTACCTGGTAGTCAAATATCCATATACAGATATGGCAAAATTTAAACGGAACATAGGATATATAAGAAATCTACGCGACGACGTATCAACTATTCAATTGAACCACTGTTCCCCTTCCTGCCTCGAACAACTGTGGCACGTGATACTTGCCACTCAGTCTACTGAAAGTCAACGCCGCAGTAGTATTAGTATTAAGACAATAACGATTGAAAATAAAATGATCACGTTCACAAAGGAGGAAAAGATACAAATTTTAAAGTCGTATTTTGGGGGCCACTCGATTCGAGATACAATAAAATTTATAGTTACGTTTGAAAATAGGCCAATTCTAACACAGTCCACCATTCCTTGAATTATTAAAAAGTTCGATATGAGATTATCTGTGTTTCACAGATTTGGCTATTGTTTGGCACAAGAAAGGTAGTTTATTTGAACCTTTATTGCATTATATTCGTAGTTTTTTTTAGTTACATTTTAGTTTATTTTTACCTTGTTTTTTTAAAAGTAGAATGTATTTTATTTTCAATGTCGTTATGGCAAGAAGGAACCACAGCATTTATTTTCAGAAGAGAAATTATTTGTTACATTTATTGCAGCATACACACCTCCTTTCCTAACATTTACATACTGCTGCCGGTCAGTGATATTAAGCTAACGCAGACACGCGCTCTGGTAGCGAAGAGTAGGTATACAACGATGTAGTGGTTCAATTGAATAGTTGATACGTTGTTGCGCAGATTTATTATATATTCTGCTGGTCGACTTCTACGTGAGCTCTTGTCCAAAATACAATGAAAATCCTATGTTCCGTTAAAATTTTGCCAGATCTGTATAATAGTAATTTACGTTTCAAGGGAATTATAAGGGCCTTCATCCCCGAAGGGAAAGTTTGTATCCCGAGGGACCGCAATTGCCTGAGGTAATTAATGCTCATTAATTCTCGAGGTACATAGATTATTTTATTTCTGATCGATTTTAATAAAATAAGCAGCAATGACATTCACTAAATATAATGAAACACTGACAGCAATATTCAACAAACGTCAAAATTCAAAATATCCTAACAACGGGAATTGAGGCAACTCTAATATCCCAAGGGAGTTATGACCCTGTTTATTGATAGCGTAACCATGATGATATAAGCTAATCATTTAGGTGTAATAAAAAGGGCGGGTTTAAAAGTATATTATTCAATGAGAGGTAATGTAGGCAATAACTCACGCATATAAAGTCTGCAGCACGAGCCGTAGGCGAGTTCTGTAATCAAGTGAGTTATTGCCATTACCGCGAATTGAATACTATACTTTATCTGCGACTATAAGAATCGTCAGAAGGTAAAATTTCATAAAGAGGTACTATGACGTTTTTTAACAAATTTACTTCATGATGTATATTAAGTGTACTTCGAAGCATGGAATAGAAGGTCCATAAGGATGACGCTTTATAATTCATTAAACTATGCCAGAAATACATATTCTGAAAATGAATTTACATTCCTGGTACTGCGCCAGTCCATGAAACTTTTATACCGGGTGGCCCATTAGTGTGAGGAAGTACAGTATCTCGCGTATAATGAGGAGTATGATAAAATGTTTCAGATAAAAGTTAAATGGTTTACTTTGTTGCTTATTTTAAAAATATTTTGGAATATACAGAGTGTTCCTTCGAAGTGGGGCAATACAAATCATCATTTTTTTAAATGGACCCCCCTGTAAATTTTTTCGCCGTTGAACTGAGCAAAATGTTTTACATAAGGAGGTATTTCCTTTTTTCGAAAATTTTGTGGCGTTGTCAAGTTATTGCTGAAAGTAAGAAAATCTTCGGAAAAACAGACCACCACAAATGCCATCATAAAAAATTTATGGATAAAATTTAAGCAGAATTATTTGAGACATGCAACACCAAGAGTGAGATTAAATGTCGGTATGGACTGAAAATTACATTTCTCAAACAGGACATTTTATACAGAGACATTGACTTGACAAACTTCGAATATCAAAAACTTGACTTTTTTAAATGAAACACCCAGTATGTTATGTCACCATTTTGAAGAACTACTTTATTCCTACAATTTTTGTTTTGTTTTCACACACATGATACTATCATCAACTGCTAATGATGCCAACATAGTTGGCGAAACGCGCGTCATATGCATAATTGTTGCAAAGGAAATTAATTTACTTAATTGTGATATTTAGTGAAAATATTTCAATAATCATAATTGGAGTGATTTGCAACATTCGATATATAATTTAGATATTTAGTTTTTTATCAAATACTATTAAACGAGCAAGGTTTGTATGTGTGTATGTGTGTCCAGAGGATCTCGAAATCCACTCGTCAGAATTCAATGAAACTTTCAGGGTAGACTAATTCCTATCTAAATCGACAGAAAATATAGGTCTCATGTCTGTGAAAATTCGATCTTCCGAGATATTTACAAGAAAAGTTAAGCTTTTAGTTTTATTTCCTAGCAACGGCACATAATAATAACTTGTTTCTATAGTAATATATACTATAAAGGATAGATGAGTACAGTCAAAGTGGGGATATAACGTCACATTCCATAGGCGTACTTTGCAAAATAAGTTTCTATAATATAAATAAGGTCACAGCATATAAAATATATATACGCACTTCGTAGATTGAATTTTGAAGTTATATTATTTACAAAAAATAAAAATAAACTTTATGCATCCGACACTTTAACATTGAACGAATTAAATTTAACCAATAAATAACAAGGAGGATTATAGGTTGGGATTAAATTAAATCTCTTGGCATTAAAAGTAACGCTTCAGTACTTACCTAAACTCAAAGATTAAAAAAAAAGTTAGTTCAAGAACTATCTTTAAAAGTCACTGTCTTCACTAAAACTACTGGCATCACTATAATTGTCTTTTCTGATGTTTATTATTATCGGTTCTATTAAATTATCCATTGATATATCCACTTTCCTAAATGAATTTTCCACATTTTTAAACATGATCAATGCATTTTCCCCAATGTTCTCTATTTACATCTGAAACTGCCTTCAAAAACAAATTTCGCACATCAGGAAATTTAAATGTTTTATTGTTTTGAGAAACATAACCTTTTAATAATTGAGACCAGATCAGTTCAATTGAATTTAACTCTGCGTGGTTCGGAGGAAATCTGAGAATTTTAATTCCTTTTTCTCTGGCCATCTCATCCATAATATATTTTTTGAATTTGTTTTTATGTTGCCTTGCTATTACTAATAATTCTGCCTTCAAGGATTTAGGAGGACTGATAATATTTTTAGAATGAAGCCATTTTGAAATATATATTAATACAAAATTCTAAATCATTTAAAATACATACGATACGGCTATGAATAAATAAAGTCTGACTTATCTGTCAAAAGAACAAATTTATTACAGTAAAAACCATGGAAACAAGAATCTAGACAAAAACTATATTAGGCCGATCAGATGTATTAAAATTTAAATTTTAACTACAAATAAGCATTGAAGGATGAGGTAAAAATAAAATTTCTACCTCTTGAACCTGTACTACGTTCTGCAAATTAAATACTGCACTCCTTTCTTCTGTATAGTATAGTAGTAAAAAGGTTTGACTTTATTTAATTTCTGGCGTTTTAATCAGAAAGAATTCAATTTTAAATTTGTCGCTTTATATAAAAAAGGAAAGGTTCATTTGACGGACATAAATAATTTGCTTGTCAAATGACAGCCATCTTATTAATTCAAAGTTGAAAATACAACGTTGCCAATTCAATTTCAGAAATCATGGGTTTAGGTAAATATTTATAGGAACGTTGAGTAACACTGTTAAAATGGACACCTGTCTTCCCTTCCCCGATAGTGTGAGACTACCCCTTACGGCTACTATTTTATTATGCGGACAGTTTTAATATTTAAGTTTTCATGATCAGAGAGAGAGAGAGAGAGAAAGAATTTTTGAAAAAATATGATATCAATATCTGCTACACCTCGAGAGTCTGGTCACAGGTTTTTGTGGAGGTTTTTACCCAAGTATGAATATCAGACCTATAATTTTCCTTCACTGCAGATCAAAAAATAATAAAATCAATTGAACATAGAGTTTTTCTTATATAGTGATAAATAGAGTGAGCTGAGCGATCTTCTGTTGACGGGACGTGTGCCCTACACGCTGCTGTTGCCCGTCCCGGAAACGGAGCCTGTCTACCGTGACAATTCGCGAAGATCAAGCGTCAGTAGAAGTTGCCCTAAAAGGGTGAAATCCCCAGAAACTAGGCAACTTTAATGCATTTAACTAACCTCTGTGACAATCAGTTGATAAACGTCAACAACAGCTGCAGCCAATTGAAAATTAACACTGACAGCTTTTTTAATTTTCCCGCCTACTTTCAAGCCAATCGCCAATCAACTTTTTATTTATCTCCCTATCAGTAGTTCAAGTAGATGTCGCCCACTCCGTGATTTTCGCGAATTAATTAATAATTTGTCATGTTATAAATATACTTAAATTATTTACTCATTGGGCTGCTTAAAAATGTAGATTTGAATATTAAGAGCGAAGCTCGGTGACCAGATATTAATACTTTATTTGAAATGGTCTATAAGAATTTTATATTTTATGTATTTAAAAAAGTATTTTATTATAAAATTTATCAAATACAGGGTGTTTTCTAATTGAATGCTGATATTTCACTGGGAGATTCTTGGTGTTTCGTCTCCAAAGAACACCTACCCGGTGAACAAAGACGTCTGATATAAAGGTAAACAAATTCTGTTCCAAATGAGGCTCCGAAAATAACTATTTTAAAGTAAAAATATATTCAAAAACTGACAACATTAAAATATATATTTCACTAACTGACAACCTCAAAAATCTATATACAGAGAGTACAAAATCGAGTTTCTCCAACACTTGGGATATTTTTAAGATAAAATTGTTATACAGGGAAATGCGCATAGAGTAAGGGTAGATGGAGGACACCGAGGTGCTTCTAAATAACCTATATATTATGGGTCTATCGTTCTTTATAACCAAGATACAGTGTGATTTATACATTTTTATAATATTTAGCTCGAATGTTCTTTGTTCACAGTGACGTCGTTTAACATAATAAAAAAAGTCTTATTCCAGGTCCGGCCTTAAAAAAAATTAATAAGTAGGTTTCGAGTCAAAACAACACCCAATATTTTAAAATTATATTTACAAATTTGGAAAGAGCAGAAAAAATAAGTAAGATTAAATGAATTTGGTGTTTCCCCATACAATTTTTTTACTTATTAACTTGAGTCAAATCTAGATGTTTCGATAATGAGGTGGCACAAAATTAAAAAAAAAAAATTTCTTCCCCAAATGGTACTTTTCCAGCATTAATCCATGAAATCATCAACTATTTCTTCTTTGAGGAGAATTGAGAACGCATGCGAGGAACTGAGAAATGATCAAGGTATGATTAGGAAGTCAATTACAAATCTTACCTCAAGAGCACGGAAATGTTTTGAGCAAAATGGAGGCCACTTTGAACAACTGTTATGAGTTACGTTGTTTACATTTTGTTGTGTCTAATTCTTTTCGTTTAACTTAATACAATTTGTTGCAACATTATTTTTGTTTAAAATAAAGTTATGCTTTTTTCGAAATAAGCATTTTTCTCATTTTTATAATTTTTTGATATTTTTTTTACACATTTGAAAGTTACTCTGGAAAAGTACCATTTGGGGAAGAAAATTTTTTTGTTTTTAAATTTTGTGCCACCTCATTATCGAAACATCTAGATTTGACTCAAGTTAATAAGTAAAAAAATTGTATGGGAAAACACCAAATTCATTTAGCCGTACTTATTTTTTTCTGCTCTTTCCAAATTTGTAAATAAAATTTTAAAATATTGATATATACAGGGTGTTGTTTTGACTCGAAACCTACTTATTAATTTTTTTAAGGCCGGACCTGGAATAAGACTTTTTTTATTATGCTAATAGACGCCACTGTGGACAAAGAACATACGAACGAAATATTATAAAAATGTATAGGGTGGTTCATAAGTTATGATTAATTGAAAAAATGGGGAAAATTAATAAATCTTGGTTATAAAGAGCGATAGACCCATAAAATCTAATGCTTTAAAAAGTGCTTTGAATCCCTGTCCACAACGATCTTCTGATTGGTCGACACACTGACCACAAGTAATGTACGCGTTTGAATGACTGTCAAAAGTCTCACATGAAAAATGTAAATAAAATTATTCACATAGTCAACGGGCTTATAGTGGCGTCTGTGAGTCGGAAGGACATGGATCCCTTAAAACGGCCAAAAACTACCCCCTAAAGGGGTTAAACGGGCAGCGCATCATTTCCCTGTAAAAAACGTCTTTTCCCCCGTTTTCGAGGATGCTGAGCACGGTGGTAATGTTGGAGATTACTTCCGACCCTCACCAACCCCTCCACAGGCCAAAACTCACCCCTGATAGGGGTGTTTTTTATTTTTTATATCAGCTGCAAAACGTCTGTTTTCGAGGAGCCGAACACGACGGTGGTGTTCAATATCACTTCCGACCTCCACCAACCCATCCACAGGTCAAAACTCTCCCCCGAAAGGGTCGTTTTTTTTAATATCAGCGGCAAAACGTATGTCACTCTGTTTTCAAGGATGCTGAAGATGATGGTGGTGTTGAAGATTACTTCCGACACTCACCTACCCCTTTACAGGTCAAAACTCACCCGAAAGGGTTGAATTTCTAATATCGTGTTCAGCATCATTCAAAACAGACGTTTTGATATAAAAAATAAAAAACACCCCGGTTGGGGGTGAGTTTTGGCATATGCAGGGGTTGGTGAGGGTCGGAAGTAATCTTCAACACCACCATCGTCTTCAGCATCCTCGAAAACAGAGGGACATCCGTTTTGCCGCTGAAATTAAAAAAAAATGACCCTGTGGAGGGGTTGGTGGGGGTCGGAAGTGATATTAAACACCACCATCGTGTTCAGCATCCTCGAAAACAGACGTTTTGCCGCTGATATAAAAAATTAAAAAACCCCTGTCGGGGGTGAGTTTCGGCCTGTGGAGGAGTTGGAGAGGGTCGGAAGTAATCTTCAATATTACCACCGTGCTCAGCATCCTCGAAAACGGGGTGAAATACGTTTTTTTTACAGGGAAATGATGCGCTGCCCGTTTAACCCCTTTAGGGGGTAGCTTTTGGCCGTTTTAGGAAGTTCAGTAATCGAAAACAGTAATTCTGATACCGCCATCGTGTTCAGCATCCTCGAAAACGGGAGGGGGGGGGGGGGAGGGGGGGGGGAGGGGGGGGGGAGGTACTCTCAATCCTGATGAATTTTGGTCCATTTTTCATGGTTTTTTCGGACTCACAGACGCCACTATTAAAAATGTTCTAGTTTTGGTTATTAGAGCCGTTAGACCCAGTAACCAAGGTTATTTGGAATCACCTAAGTAAGTACCCTGTATTTGCAGTTAACGTATGTCGGTTTAATTATAAAACACCTTGTATAATTGGTATTAAAACTATAAATCTATCATTACCTGAGTACAAGATCAATCGAAGTAAATTTTATTTCTAGATTTTCCAAGTAAGTTATGTTCCCGCTATTCGTTCGTAATATCTAGAGATCGTTATACCTATTAACAACATACATTTTAAATTTATTTATTTAGCTATAAATTTATTTCCTAGAACTAAATGTGACGTTGAATTAAAATCCTCACACGTAAATGACAATACTATGAATACACATCATATTGACCAATCAGTAAAAATTAGTGGGAAATTGTCCTTGCATATTTTACGTAATCATTTCTAACTATTCAATTTAGTATGTTTTAATAATTAAAAATTATTAAAAATGGTAATTACCAAGAAATTTTGTTGATTTTTCGAATAAAGTCTTTGTGAAATTGTATGTTTAATTTTTCATGAGTGAAGGTATATATTAGATTTTTCTTTATTAATATGAGAAAGACAATTAATTTCATACAGGGTGTCCCAACTAAAATTTGAACCCAAATATTTCGAGTTTTGTTCACATTTTGAAAAAATGCCGAAACAGGTCAATTTTAACCTAGAGGGGCTCAATTTTTATCGTAGTTTCAAACTTCTTTTTTCATCCCTCTAGCGTCCAGAACCACCCCTTGAAAAATCTTAAATGGAGGGGGTGTTAAGTGACATATCATTTTGAAGCTGCTTTCATTATCTAGTGCAACCCAGTTCTTTTTTATTTTGAATGACTCTTTTTTGAGAAAACTGCTTAGATTATTGTGAAAGGAAACAATTTAATTTTAACGAATGTACTGTTCAATTCAAGGTTTTTTAATTTAAATACCTTTGTATGAATTTTTCCGATTTTTCCCAGAAGGTTTCCTCAATTTGACCCTCAAGTGACCTTGATCCTGACCTGATGAGGTCAAGCGGACCTCGGATTCGGATTAATTGGCACTGAAAACCTTTGTATGAATTTTTTCAGATTTTTTTAGAAGTTTTCCTCAATTTGACCTTCAAATGACCTTGACCCTGACCTGATGAGGTCAAGCGGACCTCGGATTCGGATTCAGCGACCCGAAAAACTCCTAGTTACAGTAGTGAAGTTCTTGGCGCAGACAAAAAATTGCGTAATCTTAGCAGTTTTCTCAAAAAAGTCATTCAAAATAAAAAAAAGAACGGGGTTGCATTAGATAATGAAAGCAGCTTCAAAATGATGTCACTTAACACCCCTTACCATTTAAGATTTTTCAAGGGGTGGTTCTGGGCGCTAGAGGGATGAAAAAAGAAGTTTGAAACTACGTTAAAAATTGAGCCCCCTCTAGGTTCAAATTGAACAGAACTCAAAATATTTGGGTGCAAATTTTAGTTGGGACACCCTGTATTTGAGAATACCTACAGTACAATTAGAGAAAATCAGTGAATTTAAATGTTTCCAAGTTTTTTTGTGGAAACTCTTACGTGTCAGAACTCTGTCTTTTCTTTTCTAATAATATTAAACACGTATAAAAAGTTACACAAAAATTTGTGGAAATATTTTAATGGTTTTTCTCTATAAACTAATGGTACTGTGGATTTTGACAGTTAGTGGAGTCAAACTAGCATGAAAAAACTGAAAACCTGTAACTTTTTTCGGAGAAATCGGATCGACATGCGGTTTTTTTTTTAAATTTTCGAAAAATTATCAGTAACAAAATCTACAACTAACTTCTTTACGCTTCGGACATTTATAATTATTTATTTATCAAATTGGACAATTTTCTGAGAGTTTCGCCGAGGGTTTTCGAGGTCGCTCATTATCTTGTAGACGTCGAAGCTATTGTTTATTGTTCAATTGTTGTAAACTGGCTAATTAACAAATTGATAACACTGCCGCCCAAATACTTAGAGGACTCGAATACGAATACGAAATACGAAAAGAGCGACTTCGTTTATCGGGGGTTTTTTCGCCAGATCGACTACACTAAACGGGGAGGTACACCTATTCATCAACACTATTATTTTTCTTAGTGTAGTTCGGATTGTAAGAATTTGAATCAATACATGTTACTTTTCTCAGTGTATCTCAAATAGTATTTGTGTCAATGCTGTGACGTATTTCCTCTCAATATTGTGTCTATCCAACATCAAAGGAACCGATCAAGCTGGCGCCTCTTATTAGATGATGTTCTCTTTGTTTAGAGTACTTGTTAGGTTTTATAGGTTAAGCAGACTGTATTTGGTAATTTGGCACAAAAAAATCCTACCTTTACTTATCCAGAGCGTTCCACAAGAATCCAACATCTATTTTGGCACCTAGGAAAGAAAAAGGGTAAATAGGGAAATAGGAATGGGTGTATTTTCACTTAGTTACGATCTACGATTTTGCTGTTACTAAATCCAAATCCATGCGACATGTGCGTAGCCAAATTACTTAAAAACAAAAGGGCTTTGATATAGGCAACACATTTTTCATTAATCCTAAATTTAATTAAAACAATCGTTACTGGATCAACAATTCACATTAGTCAACCAAACAATTGCGAAATGAAACTAAAATATATAATTTAGTTGTTAATTTTTTTAATATTATTGTGTACAATTTCCAATTCAGTCATTAGTTGTAATTTACTGAAGGAGTTTAATAAAATATCTGTATAGGGCTGTAGAAAAAATATTGTATGCAATATATGCATAAAGTGTTTTTTTTCACTCATGAAATTGCCCTAGTACCACTTTATGCGCTTGTTGCATAAATTACTATTATTCACTTATTCATAATTAATTCTAACATCAATGAAATAATTATAATAAGCTAACAAACAATGTTAATTTATAAAAGAAACAATAGTTTACAAAATGATAGCTTACAATATCAAATTAATTATAAAGAAACGTTGGGTTAATCACACAAGTTGATAGAATCAACTTGTGTGTGATAATTAGTTACAATTTTATCATGTTTATAATTATGTCCACGCGAACACATTTTTAATACCAGTTCTGAACAAACAACCAACTTTGTTTCAAACACCTCCTAGATTTAATTTTTTCCAAAAATAGCCTTTAATTTAACCAAATATTTTGATATTTAACATTTTTTATTATACTTTCTAAATATTTAATTTATAATATCATTACAGTTTTTCCCAAAATTATATTCATCTAATATAATGAATTTATTATTATTATTCATTTTTGTTTATTTTCATATATTTGTATAATTATTAACACCTATTTCGTATAATTTATTCATATGAAATAATCCCAATTTTTTTACGTTCTAGTTCCTTTAATACATAACAAATGATTTTATTTTATTTAATGCGTTGAGGTCAGGAATAAATTTAAATTATTTTATAATCATTTATTACTACGTTTCGTGTTTTTTACAAAAAAATATATGGTTCCACAAAATTAGAAAAAAAAAATTATATTTACATTTTTAACCAACACATTTAAAAGAAACCATACTTTAGAGATAATAGAATTTTAAGTATTAAACGAAGACTTAAAGATAAAAACAAAGCTTATTAAAATAAAAAGGGGTGAATGTTAAAATACCCAGGATGGTAAAATGAAGAAAAAATTTATCGAATTAAGTTTGTATCAATGTTACTCAGATTGTTCACATCCGATCTAAAATTAACATTATTAGTATTTTGTTTATGTGAATCATTTCTTTAAATTAATTTCGGGGGCTAACATGGAAAACTTCATAGACCTTATAATAATAAACCTCAGAAAAAGTAGTTATAGTGAAGACAGTGACTTTTAAAGATAGTTCTTGAATTTTTTTTACTTTTAATGCACAGACTGCCAAGAGATTTAAAAAAGTTTAATCCCATTAACAACATAATGATTCCCGCACTCTTTATCCCACGTATTTTTATCCCAAATACATTTTATCCCCAATACGTTTTATCCCACATACATTTTATTTAAAAAAATAATAATAATAACCATAACCTATACCCGTTTGTATAATCCGTGCGTAAAAATATACAAAAACAGTCTCGCTTTATTATAATCTTGGAAAGGCAAAGAAATACACCAAACAACAAAAAGGCTAACAAAAAATATGAAAAAACAAATTATAAAAGAATATAATATATTTAATTATAATACTCACCGGTCTTACTTTTTCCGGTTGTTTTACACGTAGACGTATACTTTTTATCCGAATTCCATTTAACACATTCAACGGAGGATTTCAAATCTATTTTATGTGTAAAAATGTAACCATCTACAACCAAAACATTTCTCCCCTTACTATTTTTAATTGTCCAGATCCTTTAAAAAAATGAAGTTCCTCTAGATTGCTGGAATTTCGCACTGTGCGCCGGCGCCGTCCTGACCTACAGGTACACCAACCCAAAACACCCCCGGGTACTGAAATTCGTATGGTTCGAACGTTTTCTGTGCAAGATATGAATTTTTTCTTCACCACTTAGAAAGAAGAATGCAATTTCAAAAAAGTAGAAGATCAAAATATGGCACAAAATTTCTAGACACGAGCTAACGAAGCGAATGCAAAAAACCCCATCTCAATCCGACTTACTGCACCAAAATTCCTGATTTTTCTGCTATATTTTCTCGACTGTTGAGTCAGTCCGGTTTTCAGTAGTAATACATACCATAAGTGATTGAATTTTTGCGATTCATTTCACCACGAGTCCGCAAGCAACGAACTTTCCCGGATCGAAAACAGCCCGAGAATATTTTTTCGCCTACCATATATGAAAATGAATTATATCAACCCTAAAAATCAGACCGAAAGTAATATTTTCTGGTCTTGGGCCGCAAAAATCATAAAGAACCCGATTTTGTAGTTTTTCGCTATCTACGCATCTTTGACTTTGACGTTTCACATACATTTTCATTAAACGTCAGTGTAGAATCAAGAGAACTAAACTGTAAAATATTAATACGTTCTGATTCAGAATAATTGTGATTGTGTGAATTAGTGAAAATGAAGTAGTAATTCAGGCAGTGATGAAGAATTTACGAATATTCCACCAGACTTGCAAGAAGAAGTAATGTTTCTCTAAATTTGTTACTTAACAAGACAACGCGCAATAATACGAAAAGTCCTATGAATTGTTTAACAACTGGAAATAATATATTGTTGAGGGATCTGGAACTATCCCTATGGTGTACCAGTTTACCAGGACGACCGATGTATTATCATCGCCTTTTTAAACTGTATCGTAGCTTCTAAATGGACTGTATAATTTATTTGGACTGTAGTATTTATTGTCTTCCCAACTCCATTAACAAAAACAACAAACACCTTTTATTTAACGGTTTATTAAAAAATGTTAAATAAATAAATCACAAATTAACAACTTAACAATAAAATTACTTTAGTAAGTAATGAACGAACAACGCAGAAATTATTAGTAAACGTATGTTTTAACAATCACTAAAACATATTAGTAAAGAAGTAAAATAATCACATCATTCAGAAAATATTTATAATGCGCGTTTTAGGTGTTTTGTTTATGAGTGATGATGTTGCACTGATTTAAAAGTTTTCGAAGTCTGGACCTTTTCGAAGTTTTTTCCCCACCCGTCCGAGTATTCTAGAATTTAGTTGTTATCGCGTGGGCGAATCGATTTTGTTAAATGTGTAGGTTTTTTATGTCTGTCTCTTCCTCTCATGCTGGAGAAAACAAGGATTAATTTGGTTACGACGTTATGAGTTTTATGGCGGACGTGACTATTTGCATGTTCCTAGAAAACATCCGTTTGGCCTACATGACGAACTCCGCGTAATTCAAAACCGTTAAGACTTCTGTGTCTCTCGCGGTGTTGTCGGATTGTTTTTGATGCGATGTTTTTGAAAATTAAACATATAATAAATAAATTGGTACATTTTCCACGAAACTTGACGTCTAATCAAAAAGTATCCAATGGCAAAGTTGTAGATCTAGAAAAAATGTACGACTTCTATGTGAGTCATTTTTTACCATAACCTCAAAATATTCGCGAAAAAGGCAAAAAATTATTAAAAAAATTTTTATTTGTTTTTTATTTTTAATTTCCGCAAAAATAATTTAATGTTGATAAAATTTTGTGGAAGTATACCTTTTTAGGACTTCAGATTAAAAAATCTAACGGTTTTCAAGATATTAAAGTTTTTAGGTTAAAAACATTTTTTTTTCAAAAATGAAGTTGGTTGGCAAAATATCATCGTACATGGTTCTTTAGGTGCTCATTTTTTTTGTTTTTACGTTAACTTTTTAATACAATAAAAAAAGTCCCCATTTAAAAACATGCTCATTAATTTTAAAAACTGTTCCGTATTGTTATAAATATTCAATTGTAATAATGAAAATGTAGATAAATATAAAAAATAATTATTTTTTAAATTGTTTTTAAAAATATTCAGTATGAAAGTTGTAGATTATGAAAAAATCTTCCAATGCAAAACAGTTGAGAATGGTAGATAAAAGTTCTAAAAGTGGTGCAAATTAAATCAAAATAGGAGGAAACATTTGGAAAACATTAAAACGGTTATACAAATATCTAAAAAACTTTAAAAAATACAAGTATGTTGAGAATGGTAGCTTATAGTTCTAAAATTCCCCAATTACGCGTAGAAATCCCAAAGTGTCGCAAATTAAGTCAAAATAGAAGGACACATTTAAAAAATGTGAAAACAGTTGTAAATAGTCGAAACTGTTGAGTAAATATCTAAAGAAGTTTAAAAATACAAATCAGTTGAGAATGGTAGTTAAAAGTTCTAAAAGCCTCCAATTACGCGTAGAAATCTAAAGTAGCGCAAATTAAGTCAAAATAGGATTAAACATTTGAAAAATATGAAAACAGTTGTCCCTTGTCAATATGACCTCGCCCCCTTTTCAAGATGGCCACGCTCCCTTTTTTCCATAGAAATAGTTATTTTACAAATTTTCATTTTTTAACCTATATCATTGCTCATTTTCTTCATTGAAACCTCGACTTTAAGATGGTGTGAAAAAAATATAAATAAAGTTTTTTTTTTAAATTTAAGTACGTATGGGGATCAAAATTGGCAATTGTTGAGTGGCGTTGTGAGTCATACAGTTGTACAAAATTATGAGCCGAAAAATAGAAAGGGAGAGAGCAGTAAATGGGAAAAATGCTTGAGTACCAAAAGATTGTCCAAACGTCATCGTCGATGTCATCTCGTCATCTTTTGAAAGGTCACCTTTTAACATAAAAATTCGAAAAATCGTATTTTTTCTTTTTAAAATTTTAAGATTGTCGATCCATAGTTGCATTTTTACATTGTTTTAGTAGCTGTGACATAAACTATGCTTTTCCAGGCAAAGGAAAGAGAAAAACATTTAACTCACTCATTAAAGCTCCCGAATTGCCACGGTTGGTAAAGCCGTTTTATGAAACAAATACAGATCCAAAAGTCACTGCTCGAGACGGCTGAAAATTGATTCCGTCTATTTACAATGAAATATCTCTCGATGATTTGAGATTTCAGCACTATAAAATATTAACGACAAAGTCGACTTTTAAATTAGAGAAATTGCCACCAACAATTGGGACAGCTATATCTCCAAATTCACACGTGGCTTGGAAACAAAATGACTGCCACAAAGTGGGGCTGGAAAGGAGTGTTGGCAAATAATTCAAAAATACTTATGACTTGCTTTACAGACGCTTCAGTTATTCCTGAAGATTTGTTGAAAATGATTTCTTGTAACTGCGAATCCGGTTGTGAAAGTAATAGATGCGGATGTCGGAAGCACCTACTCCATTGTACAGATTGATGCACTAAATGTCAAGAAAATTGTTCGAACGTTGAAAAAATTGCAACTGAAGAATTCAGTGATTTTGAAGAAACTTTTCAAGAAGATGAAGAAGAAAGGCAATCTTATCAAGAAACGGACAACGAAGAAGACCAAGAAAATATGCAAAAAAGACCAAAATTTGCGAAACTTTTCCTTGGAAAATACCGTAGAATGATTTTGAATTTCATTTTAAAAATCATTATTCAGCAATTAAACCTGCTTAAAACCAAAAAGTACAAGTGACTGTTCTATGATAACAAAATGGAACAATCATTTTTGTCTCATTTCTATGAAACTTCATTATTCAACATCAGAAAGACATACTGTTTTTCATTTTGATCAAAAGTACATTATTTTCTCGGAAATAAAAAGAAAAAATTCGATTTTTCGAATTTTTCTCGACAGTTTGCAGGTTATGTTGAAAGGCGACCCACAATGGGCTGGATGGCAAAAAAAACGACAAAACCCCAAAAAAAATGAGCTATTTCATTTTTGACTTTTATGAGTTGTATTGCATACAATAGATGTCCCTGCACCCCATGCCACACTAAAACCAGTTTGAAGCCCTCAGATATTCAGCTGACGGGGGTCTGAACTTAACCTTTCTTGAGGGAGGTTCGAAATGATATCGTGCTCGAAAATATTCGACTCGCGTCAAGTGACAAATTGAGCGTTCCACGCTGCCGATTTCAAAACGGTTTAATGAATGGTAATGTTGAAGATATGTAGATTACTTCCATATAAAGAAATTGTTCTATATTGAATGATTAGAAGAGTGTTGAGTGTGTACATTCCAAAGACGCGTATGAATGTCATAACCTAAAATACAGTATGAAAATAGTTATGATCCAAGGAGATCCCAGAATTTTGTACAGTGTAGAGTGTTACAAATGTTATTAAGATTCAAAATCAATAAAAACTTCCTGCGCAAAGTTGCGAATTTGGTTTTGGGAACTAAAAGTTGCATGTCGTGTCACACCCCGAACATCTTTTCCTTGCGCATAGTCCCGAGCAGGTGTTACACTAGTCCGATTTTCATAATAGATATTATAATACCTGCCTCTCTTGAAATATAATTTTAAATTCACATCATAACATTTTACAATTAATGAGAAAAGAAACATTTGTTTAAAAAAAATGAACTATAAGAAAAATAAACCATCTTCCCATCACACTTTTATCCAGACTTAGGTCTGGCAAAGTTTATATATAATATAAACTTTCGTGTTTTATTTTTAAATTTTTTTTATTTTTTTTTATTTTGTATAAAATAATTCACAAAATTCATATATTAAAAACAAATAATAAAGATGACGTATTTAACTAATTCAAAATAAATTAACGGAATTAAAGATGTCCTGTCAAAATGCAATTAAAGTACCTCCTTATTGCATCTACTTTTCTACCTATATATAATTTGTTGTTGCTGTTTATTTATTTATATTCTATTCTTTGAACAGCAGTGTTAAGAATTGTGGATAGTAATTATTTTTAGTTTTTGAGTATATATTTAAAAAAATTATATTTCAAAAGAGCGCAAATCAAATTGCTATAAAATCCGAATCTTTTCCATTTTATACAGTAATTAAATTCCTATTCAAAGCACTATCTGTATTTTATCCAGGATTATCAACAATTTTCCCTTCAGTTTAAATTAACCATTTTTGTTTTACTCGAACAACTGGTCACATCCGGTCCGCCATTTTGTTTTTTCGAAAATTAAATTCCAATCCAATCATAAAAACTCTGCAGAAAATTATTGTACGTTTTTGCAATTAAATTACCTATAACTACTATGAGTAGTGTTGACAATTTGGAAAAGCAATACTATTATTTTTTTAAACACAGTATTTTTTCCATATCAAGGTCATCGGAAAAGTACCTAAAAATATATTCCGCTGTTATGTACTTCATTCTCTCAATAGAAACCATAAAGAACCATATGTTTTCAATGTTAATATAATAATAATAATAATAACACTTAAACCAAACTTATATTTTTAAAATACATAATAATAAGATCCCTACTAAAAAATTGCCCAGCGACAAATCTTTGAATTTTATAGAATTCGCTGTAATTTTTTTTCAGAATGTTCACAAGTGGAGCTATTTTTTTCCGATAATCTATTTTCTAACCTATTTTAAAGATTCTATAATAATCTATTATTTCCCGATAATACTATAATAGGTCTAATATAGTATATTCGATCTAGTAGGCTATGCATGAGTTTAAAACAATTGTCATATATTGTCACTGTCGAATATTAGAAGTGAAACGTTGTACATAAGAACTATTTATTATTAATATGGCTTTTCGGAGCAAGATACGTTTGCTATGTGTGCAATGAGGTTGTCTGGGTGTAACATCAGTCTATTATTCACCAAGAAAATGCCGAAATTAGAAGAATTGCGGTGCAAAGAAAGCACGAACTAGAATTTCCAGAGGCAAATCTGATAAATAAATTTTCCAACTATCAATACTTTGGAATGCGTTCGTGAGGTTGCGGAAGAAGAAAATTATCTTTCTGAAATAGTCTAAATTATTATTACGTGCGCATCTAGTAGTCATGTACTTATGTAGAGTTACTTTTTGTAGGGTCCTTGTATTTTAAAAATATAAGTTTGGCTAAAGGTTTTTCAATTATTATGGCTTAAGGATATAAACGTTATAAGTTAAAAACATATGGTTCTTTATGGTTCCTATTGAGAGAATGAAGTAAATAACATCGGAATATGGAATATGATATTTGTAGGTCCTTTTCCGATTTGTATAATAATAGTATTGTTTTTCCAAATTGTCAACACTACTCAGACAAATCTCGAAATTAAACTAAAAAAAATCTCAATTCTGATAAGTGAAGTAAACAAAACGACAAAATTTGATTTTTTTGAGTACGTTTGTGATGACCACAGTAAACTAAATACCGATTTGGATCATAATGTGTTGCGTTTCTGAATACTAAAGATTAAAACAAAATGTTAAATGTTAAATTGTACCACTAAAATATTGTAATGTACCACCAGTGGTACATTTACCACAATTTGTGAACCCCTGCGCTAGAACGATCCAATTTCTTTAAACACCCATTTTTCAATTGCCAGATCTTCCTTCGTATTAATCGTAGAAAAATAAAAACTAAATCATTTTAATTGTTAGCTCAAGGCCATGAAATTAGTTCATATCAATTTTTACGTAATACTAACAGATTTTCGGTTATATTTAAAAAACTTAGAAATGTACGATTTTTGTGGTGAAAATCGTAATTTTCTACGCCCAATAACTCGGGAGAGGTTTATTTTCATGAAAAATTGTATTTAACATTAATTCATTAAAAAATGATAATTTATCGATTGCGCAAGTTTTTTTCTTTGTTTTTTCCCTCATTTTTTGATGAAAAAAAGCCACTATCGAAAGTTTTCTACTTCTGAACTAAACAACTTTCCTAACAATTTGCAAAAAATTTCAAGTCGATCTGTTTCTGCTGAATGATTTTACTTCATTTCTTGGACTAAAATGGTAAATGGTAAATCCGCACTTGCTTTGGGGGATGATAATATTGGCCGGTGGAGGGGTTAGTGGAGGTCGGAAGCGATTTCTATTACCACCACCGTGCTCAGCATCCTCGAAAATGGGGTAAAGTGTATTTTTCTACAGGGAAACCTTGTAAAGCGCGTTTAATCCCTGTAGGGGGTGGTTTTTGGCCCTCAGATTCGGTTTCAGCGACTTCGAAAACGGGTGGGGGAGAGACTTATTTGGCCCTGTCCGGAGTAAAAATCACCTCAAGTTCCGACTCCTGACCTCCACTGTAAGTCTAGGTGAGATTGCAGGAAAATTATTGATTTTGAAGGTCAACGATTTAAAAAGTGTTCCTGTGAATAATCCAAAATACAATGTAAAATAAAAAGATATTTCTGTAAAAAAGTAACGTACCTACTTTGTAACTCGAGGTGCCACAAAATCGCAATTTGAAGTGTCTATTATTTTTATTTTATGTAAGTGGGCTGGTACAAGGGTGTGGTCAAACCTAATTCTAGATAAATTTCTTACCATATTCTTCTCTAGACCTAAATCTTTAAACCATAGTATTGCTGGTATATTACTGAAGATCTTTACAAAATAACCCTTTAGTCGAATTTCTGTATTCCTCCAAACATTTCGAGTTTTGCTCGTTTTTTGGGAAACTAAAAGTGTGTCCCCTATAACGCACGGATAATTTGATTTTGGAAAGATTGACAATTTTTAGAGCAGGGATTTAAAAAATAAAGCATTATTAAAATTTAGTGATTTCCGTGTCTTTTGTTAGTGTACGTAGACGTAGATATAAAACTCTTTTGAACTGTAATTTCACAACTTTTCGTGAAAATGAAAGCGTAATGAAATATAAAAGTTTTTGTTATCAGTCATATATCTCCTGTAATAAATAGCAAGAATCAGCAAACTGCAATTTTTTGCACCGATAAATAATATAACTTATTTTATATGCATAAACTTTACCCTCTACGTGCATGTTCCAAGCGAAAAACAAAGTACGATTTAAATGCATTTCTAAACAGCCCCACCTTCACCAACAATTTGGTAAAAATAAAAGTAAGTCACTAAATGCAAACCACTACATTTGCCGAACCACACGCTAGCGATAGAAGCACTTTTTTATTGCGTGCGTTCAACAGTTTCTCTAATCGAGTCGAGCGTACTTTATGGTTTTTGATTAATTACTAAATTATTTTAACGAAGTTTTCAGTGAAAAAAATCGTGTCGTGTCATGAACCAAGACGAATTTGAAGTAAGTAAAATTTTTAAAATAATAATTGAAAAATATATTAGGATCTAAATAGTTTTCGACGGAGTTTTCAGTCAATTTGGAAATTTCACAATTATATTCCTTATATCATAAAAATAAATGTATCGTTTAAAGCGGTATTTTAGCATTAAATTAGATGATGGGTTTTATTTCATATTTTTTGTACTCTGTTACTTCGGCCTGCAGTAAATAAATTATACAGGGTGCGCCAATTATTTCCACTCGATCTCTAGCACCGAAACTAAAAGAGATATCAACAAGATTTTTTGTAGGGGTAGACAGTGTCACTCGGACTACAATTTTAAAATATTTTGATGTATACAGGGTGGCTAATTTTTGTGGAATGAAAATTAATTTGGTTTTTTTAAATTGAACACACTGTATACGATTATGTCTTCTGATTCTACTTAATATTAGATTTACGGTAGTTTTTTGTATTTGTAAATCCGACGCGGCGTTGACAAGTTATTCCTATTTTAAGCAGATTTAATGAAAAAACCACTTCAGAAATATTAGCACAAAAACCACATTTTTTAAAAAATTCCTCAAAAAAGCTACTATGATGTAAATGAAACATGAAACATCACAATAATCACACAACATCTTCACCTGTTTTACAGGGTGTTTGCCGATGGCGTGCCAATAGTCTAGTTTTCAAATGGCAATAACTTAATTTTTTCAAATGGGACACCCTGTGTATTTTTCTTCAGTTAGAAGCTCTCCCTAATACGCATTAAAAAAATATAGGGTTTTGCACATCTAACTTTACTATTTACTTTAATAATTGACGTTAAGTGACAAACAACATATTTTACACAATTTTTAATAAGTACAAAATTTTACAAAGTTTAATCGTAAGAAAACTACAATAGTGAAAGATAAAATTTATAGTAGGTGTTCAAAATGTCTTCCATTTTCATTTATACATTTTCTTGCCCTTTTTTTCATTGATTTACGCACATCTCTTAGCAGTGGCGGTTCTAGAAATTAAGGGCGGGGGGGGCGGGCACATACAAGTTTTTTTAATGATCGGATTCTATGCTTAATATTGCTAAATCGTTCAACATTTGTTCACCTATTATGGATCTAAGATAGGTTTTTATATGTTTTAATCTACTAAAAGTGCGTTCAGCAGTTGCACTATTAGTGCCTATTAGTGAAGTGAAATTAGAGTTTTATATGGATGTAAGAGCTAAGTCATTTTTTTAAATTTTTTTTATTTTATACATAAAGAGAAGCTTGTAAAACATTTTTCAATAAATTTGGGCTGGAGCTTCGCGAGATATGTGCCAAAAACGGCATTTTTGGTATTTTTAGAGTGGATTGCTTCACTATTTTTTAAATATCTCCGGTTCTAAGAGTCGTGGAAAAATAAAAAAAAATTCATCCATCCGTATAGTAGATTTTTTTTTAAATGTATCCTAACCTCAAAAAACGAATTCGCGCACATTATTTTTTTTTACTGAATTGGCAATAAATAACCAAAGAATCCTCGAATTTTCTTAAAAATTGGAAAAAATATGTATTTTTATGTCGGGGAGACATGGTAAAAATTAAAAAAAAATGTATTTGTCCAGCCAACATCGGCATATTTCGAAAAAAAAATTGAATTGGCCGTAATTTTTGAAAAAACAATATCTAGTAGAGAAAAAATTTTTATCTTAAAAAGAAGGATTTTGTGTGTACTTTTGTCTAAGAAAATCCAACATTTTATTTCTTTATTTAAAGTGCACAACTTAGGGAATAATAATAAAAAAATTCGATTTTCATTTTTTATATTGATTTATATTGATTCGTTCCCTCACAAAAATCTTACTTTAGAACCTGAAATATTTTTTTTATTTTTTTAAATATTTTTTGGACTGAAATACAGTTTCTCTAAGAGAATCAAGCATAAATATCGTGATAAAAAAATTGGAAAAAAATGAAAATCGAAATTTTATTTTTTTATTATTCCATAAATTGGCCACTTTAAATAAGGAAATAAATTTTTTTTTCGAAAGATGCCGATTTTTTTTAATTTTTAGCATGTCTTCCCGACATAAAAATACAGTAAAAAAAATAATGTGCGCTAATTCGTTTTTTGAGGTTATGATACATTTAAAAAAAATCTACTATAAGGATGGATAATTTTTTTTTTATTTTTCCACGACTCTTATAGCCGGAGATATTTAAAAAATAGTGAAGCAATCCACTCGAAAAATACCAAAAATGTCGTTTTTGGCACATATCTCGCGAAGCTCCAGCCCAAATTTATTGAAAACTTTTTTACAAGCTTCTCTTATGTATATAAAATCGAAAAAATCAAAAAAATTTGACTTAGCTCTTACATCCATTTTCAGAATATTTTCGTCTAATCGTACAATTTGACTAAATGCGTTTTCAAGATCATTTGAAATGATATATGGTAATATTTCTTCAGTTGTTACACCAATTTCATTATCTTTAAGTTCTCTAAATAATAAACTAAAAGAATGGTATTCAGCCATTACATCACTAGTTATAAAATCGAAGAGGCGCTAAAAGCGACATTTTGTAAAGGGCGGGGGGGGGGGGGGGCAATACTGCCCCCCTTTGCCCCCCGTGGCGCCGCCGCTGTCTCTTAGCATTGCAGGGGTCACCTGTCTAAATGCTGCAGTAATTCTTTCTTTCATATTTTCTTTTCTGGTAACCTCTTCTTTGTAAACAATATTTTTAATAAAACCCCACAAGAAAAAATCGCAATGTGTAAGGCAAGGCGATCTAGTAGGCCAATTTATAGGTCCTCCCCTACCTATCCAACGATCCTGAAATTCCCTATTTAACCAATTGCGAACATCTAATAGGTACTGTGGTGTGGCACCATCTAATTGAAACCACATTCCGTTGCGATAATTTTGAGGCACATTTTGCAATAAGTTGCGAAAATCATGTTCTAAAAAATCTAAAAATATAGCTCCATTTACAGTCCCATCAAAGAAATAGGGACCAATTACATAATCACCTATTATTTCCGCCCACACATTTAAAGACCATCGATACTGTGATGTGGTTCTAAATAAATGTTCAATTTAAAAAAACAAATTAATTTTCATTCCACAAAAATTAGCCACCCTGTATACATCAAAATATTTTAAAATTGTAGTCCGAGTGACACTGTCTACCCCTACAAAAAATCTTGTTGATATCTCTTTTAGTTTCGGTGCTAGAGATCGAGTGGAAATAATTGGCGCACCCTGTATATGTAATTTTTATACTCCAATAAAAGTTAAGTTGTAATACAAAACGGATTTTTTTAGTAAAAAAAAATCTAAATTTGCCTGTTAGGCTTTGTGATATAAATAATTACACCGTTATTAGAATTTTTATTTTTTTATCGTATTCAGGAACTCTTTAAAATGACCTAATAACAAAGGATATTTTAAAATAAATTAATATCTTTTTTATAAACTTAAATTTTTTTTTAATAATGGGGTTTTACTAAGCGGCAAGGGTCCATATCAACGATGAAGATTTGAAGCTCAATTTGGGGATCTTTATGACTTTATGCTTCAATCATGAGAAAATTCGTATCCGATGATGAGATCATTCTCTGTCGATAGGTCGAACCAACAAACTAATTACATTGAATTTTAATTAATGCTAATTGGTAGAATATTCTCTTTAGTTCAATCAACCTATTCCGTTTTACTTATAAAAATATTGTTATACTTTTGTTATTGAAATTTTAGTTATTATTTTCCTATAATTATATCAAACTGTTTATTAATTATTAGAAATTTCATAGTAAAAAAATTATTTTATTTACTATACTCAAATTACATATTAATTAAGTAGCAACACTTTAACTTGTAAAAAGTTGTATATTTGATAGTATCAATATGTTGCGTCTTAAGCCATACGTGAATAAGTAGCATCGCTTGTCCAGACTTTATATATAGTGGAGTCGATCTGGCAGAAAAAATCCCGTTAAACGAAGTCGCTCTTTTCGAAAAAATTTTTTTGTGATTTCATAGATTCGAGGTCCCTCTTTCACGTGATCACTATATGAAAGCTAAGGGAGGTGTGGAGGGGGGGGGGTAAATTAACATGTAAAGATATGGAAAATCGGTTTTTCGCACGTAGCTCTCTGAGGTTTCTTCGGATCGAAACGACTTCTATATATAAAATAAAGTACTCGCGAAAACGCTTAAACTGAATTTTAACCCGTCTAAATCGGTCTAGCGGCTCTTCAGATATTGCGATCTGAAAGTATATGGATTTTCGCCGCGGCGAGAACATACCTAGAACCGTGTTCGCGTTTTTCGCATGGAAGAAAGTGACTTCGAGACTTGATTTTTTTTCTTCCGATAGATAGTCATGACGCAAGCATTGTGTCCAAATTTCAACTCACTAGTTTAATTTGGGGGGGGGAGAGGGAGGGCAAACACTGATTAATTTTTGACTCGAGGTAACTTTTTTATTTCTTGACCAATCCGGTTCATCAAAATGGCAAACTCTTTCATGAGGACACTGCTACAGGATGTATTAAGGAGATGATGGTTTTAGCGAAAACGGACAAATGGCGACCGAATTTCGGATTTTGCATATTTTAATTTTTGATTTTCGCAACGAAAGAGTAAAATGAGGAAAATCTTTTATGTCGGTTTCGGAATTTTTTTCTCTTTGATTTGAGCCCTACAATAACTCGATCCGATCATCAGGAAGGGTGGGAGGGGGGTGAACGCGTTTTGCCCTGTAGAAGGGCAAAATTTTTTTACCCCAAAGCTCTAAGTTTATAGAGGACCGCAGGTGTGCGTGATATATTTATAAAACCGAGTGCACCCGCTGAGCCGCTGTAAAATTAGATGCCGGGATAGAAGCTAAGCGCTCCCTTTTATCTCTCGTCTCTCTCACATTATCTATCTGCTCTCTCACAAATACTATTCCGGCATCTAATTTCACGGCGGCTGAGCGAGCGCACTCGTTTTTATAAATATATCACGCACTCCCGCAGTCCTTAATGTAGATAGAGCTTTGGGGTAAAAAAATTTAGAAAGAGAACTGATTGCCCTTGAAAATGAGTCTAGCACGAAGTCACTAACCCTATCCGTTGCCCTTCTACAGGGCAAAAAGCGTTTAACCCCCTCCCTCCCTTCCCGCTTATCAGATCGAGTCCCTGTAGGGCTCAAATCAAAGAGAAAAAAATTCCGCAACTGATGGTGCATAAAAAATTTTCCCCACTTTACTCTTTCGTTGCGAAAATAGAAAAATAAAATTCGGTCGCCATTTGTCCGTTTTCACGAAAGCCGTCATCTCCTTAATTGATCCTGTACCAGTGTCCTCATGAAAGAGTTTGCCATTTTGCTGACCCGGATTGGTCAAGAATTAAAAAAGTTACCTCGAGTCAAAAATTAATCAGTGTTTGCCCCCCCCCCCCCATATAAAAATATAATATCTAGGTAAGATATTTAGTATCAATTATATTATCCGTGCTGGGAAATCGCACGTTAAAAAGTAAGACCCTGTCATTTCTAACTCTGACAAGCCTGTGAGTTTTGGGGGGCAACCAGGATGACGGTAAAAGACACTTATATTTCGTAATAAAGTTAAAATATGGTGAAATGTGCTCAAGATAAATTGGGGATATTATATCTCATGTTGCCGACAAGTTGCTTTGATCGGCTTTGGCTTTAGCCATTTTGTTCTAAAATTGAAAATAGACAAACTATATTACAGGATGTGTCACTTAGATGACCCAATAGCCATATATAGAGAAGTATAGATATTTGAAACTTGGGTTACGGAGCTTTGTCAGTACGATCTATTCAATCAAAATATTTTCAACTTCCGGTTATACCGGAAGTAAACATCAACTTTGTTATTTCAAATTACATGTAATAGTCCAGTAACTGAATACCTGAAAATATGCAAAGCTGTAGATAAGTCGGTCCAGATTTCCTTTGTGGCTTAATTCTTAGGTCTTGATGGTTGCTTCCAAGGGCGAAAAATTTCACCACGATTCCGACTTGGGAGATGGCTGAAAATGGCCCCTAAAGTCTGAAAAAAAGGTTTCCCGCTAATATCTGCCAAAATATAGAAATTAGACAATTTTTGTTTAGATAAAAGATCGTATCATTATCTACAAAAATGGTCCATATAATTTTTTTCGGAACACGAATATTTTTTGCAAAAACGGTCTTCGAAAAATCCCAAATTTTTGCACTGAATAGATATGTTAGTTTCTCACTGAATTTTCGCTCGAGGGAGTTGGGAATACATTGATTTTCATTTTTTGGACTTTGGAGACCAATTGTAAATGGCGCCAGCGGCATACCTCTGCTCGCTAAATTATGGGGCCTTTGAATGAAAATCTGGGCACCAATCGATTTTTCGACAATTATTGGCGGATTTCACGTGATTTTTTTCTGTAAAGTAGCGCTTGGGGTTTCTCAATTGTATTAGCGAATGTTCTATGTAATTTGAGTTGCAAATTTATCAGAAAATTGCAAAAATTTATTTTTTTCATGTGGCAGTCTCAAATCCCGGCGCTTTGCCTAATAGTGGGTTACTAGTTATTGAGTGTGATGAATATTCACCCGAGAAGGTCCTTTATATTTTCTACGCTTTTTGAAAAATTTCTGTCGGAACAATATAGGTTCAGGATTTCAGAAAAAATAAGAAAGTTTTTGAAAAATTCCTTTTATTATGAAAAATATGTTGAAAATACAAAATACATAGCAATGTTTTTAATACAAAATGATTCAAAAAATAACCTTCCAAATACCACACGTCCTCTCAAATTTTATAGATTAAATTTTTGGTCTCCATACTCAAACGCCTTTATTTCAGGCAAAACCACTCAAACAAACTGATTTGAGATAAAATCAGTTTGTTTTCGTGGTTTTTCCAAATAAAGCCGTTTTCGTGAAAACCAAAAATTTAGTCGATAAAATTTGGAGGACTCGTGGTATTACCTTTGATAAAATACTCTCAATATTTCACTAATACGGGCAAGCCAACGACTCCAAAAACAACAGAGATTGTATACCAACAAAAGCAGACGACTAATGTGGGCGCGTGGGTACACGTGGTTTTGGTTATGTGGAATATCATGGATCTCAGGCGGAGAGCGTAAAAATGGGGGACATAATTCTAATGAACATTTAATAACCGCGCTTGAATATAGGGATCAATTGATATAAACGGAAAGGTCAGAATATAAGCTTCACTTCGGTCTGGGTATTAATCCTCAAAAAATGAACAGCGGGGAACAAGAAGTATTTAAAAAAAAAGTCCGGTTTTCACCGGTGTGATCAATTTTGCCGATTTCTGGAAAATGGAGGGACTTTATTCGAAATAAAAAAATACATTCGAAAAATAGACACTGCAAGCTTTAAAATTAAATAATAATATAGTGGAATATGAGTTTTTAATTCGTGCTTGTTTCGAAGATTTCTAGAACTCCGAAAACGTTTGAAAAATGCAAATAAACAAATTAATTTTTTATTAAAACGCCAGAAAGATAGTGAAAAAAAATTTATGAGATCATTCGAGAAATCTCAAGATCCCATTTAAAAAAAATGGGATAAAAAACTATTAAGAAAAAAAAATATGAATGAATTACTAAAATGGTCCAAAATATTGGGAAAACATAAACTTTGACCACTTTTTCAATGTTCTCGACAGGAAAGAAAGGGCTTCAAGGCACATGGATCGATACCTATGGATGTTCCCATTGCAATGAACTTTGAATTATTGAAAAATATCAATTTTTGCCCGATTTCTGAAACAATTCGTTCGCCCGTTTACAAATTAATGGATAGACAACAGCATTCCTATAGTGGTAGAGCAGCCGCTGAAATGAGGGGACCATTTTTGTAGATAATGATACGATCTTCATTTTTTATCTAAACAAAAATTGTCTAATTTGTATATTTTGGCAGATATTAGTGGGAAACAATTTTTTCAGACTTTAGGGGTCAAGACCTACAAATTAAGCCACAAAGGAAGTCTACAGCTTTGTCCCTTCAGTTACTGGACTATAAGTACCACTTTTATTTTTGGATTCAGCATCAAATTTTGAACAAAAAATTATTAACATACCACAGGCCTAAGTTTAACAGTTTCCGAGATATTTGAAATTTTTATAAAAAATTTTGAAAAACACGCATTTACTTTCTTGTAAAGACAAGTTTTGGAAATCATTTCAAATGTTTTTTTGTATTTTCAAAGGCCATAAGATCTGTGAATTTAGTATATAAATAAAAAACGATGAATATAGAGAAATTTCTAGGCACTTTTTGTTCCATATAATTTTTCCCAAAAACCAATCAATTTTGGGTTACGAAGGTTTCTTCACCCCAGAAGGCGCCCACTTTACCCCTCATTTGCTCTAATAAGTAACTGTTTAATTTTTTTAGAAATCTAATTTTCCCTTAAAAATATTAAAATCGATGGTTCCACTGAAAGTTACATAGCATCTGGACCTAAACTACCTAAACTACTCCTGGTCCTACTTGCCCCCACAGGTATCGAATTTCATCGATCCAGATGTTGGAAACACTACTAGGGACAGTCCAACCCTTTGATTGTGTTATTCAGGGAGCTAGTCATTCCTAGATCGGTTTCGGCATTGTTGTGCCTCATCAGTACGCGGCACCCTAGTATGGTTTCCAACACGCATCTGCGAAAAATTGATGAAGATGCAGAGATAATTGCAATTTTTGAAATTATTAATGACTAGATCTGTTGAATAGAATTTTGCAAACAAGTAGTGGAAAGGCCAAATCGATTTTAAACACCTGAATTCTTGAAAAATTCTTAGCAGTATGTGAGTGGGTAATTCACTAGGCAGCTAAGAAGTTGCAGCCAGATTCAGCCGCTAGCACGTGCACATCTGCACAGGCAGCCACCTTAGCTCATGTAAACTTATGTAACTGCCTTCAGTATCCACTCACTTGTCGCAGCAGCCAGACTTTTTATACATAGAAATTTATACGGGAAGTTAAATGTGAGGTGGCTGCGCAACATTCTGGCCGCGGTAGCCTAAGACTGCAGAGTGAATTCCATCTTACATCACTAAGTACAACAAGTTTGTTTCCTCCTTGTGCTTATACTGCAGAGGCAACATTTCGAAAGCACTTAACTATGTATAAAACATGTTCCCTAATTTCATTAATTTCAAAATCCTTACTTAACAGATTTAGGTGTGCAACATAACCGTATGTAATAACATTTAGTTCTGTTAAATCTTTAATTTAGTTTCTTATTGTATTCATATTCATAGTCTCTTAAAAAACTGGTAACTACACAGCTATATTCAGTTTGTAGCTTTTTAGTTAAAATTATTGCACCTTCTATTAAATATACAGCTTATATGTGATTGTGCAGATGTGTCAATTCTGTTTACTAAAAAGGCGAACCTAATTTCTTTAGTTAACGTTGCGCATATTATTAGTTTGTTATGCATATTCGATCATTCATAATGATAGGTAGCCTGAATGTTTTGATAAGTTTTGAAACATTTATTTTTTTCTGTATTATACACTTCGTCAAGCAGTGTATTCGCAAGACAAGCATTCTGCAACAACTCGAGAGAGTGGTACATATCCAGGACGTAAGAGTGCAATTGTTATTTACTTCAGATTGTTCAATACGCATGAAACTGCAGTTTTTCTCATAAAGAGCTTTGTCAATTTGCTTATCATTTTTTTCTTTATTCCACTTTGTTGTACCTACAACAAACATTGAGATAGACAAATAGTGTTTGTCAGGTATTTCCTTTCTCTTTTTATTTAATGGCATCTGCGAGGTGCTATGTTCCTTTGAATCTTTTTGTAGTAACATGTTAAATTGCACTTTTGACCCTATTATAACAAAAACGTAGTGAATTTACGTTAACAACAATAATATTAACATTATATTAATATACTGTATTAACTATTATTAATAAATCAAAATTTATTAACCCAGCTAAAAATTACAAATTTCAATTTTGTACCGCATGCCTTATTAAGCGTTGATAATTAACCCTATGATAATAAAGATAAAAGGGTTCTTACCAGCCGCATGCTTTACGGCCATGGTGGAAATCGTTTTCCTATTTTTGAAAAATTTCAGTATTTTTTCGTGATATTATACTGCATGCTTTTGTAACATAAGGCAGTTACCCCAAATTGAAGCTGTAATAATTAAATGTATGCAATCCACAGTATCCGAAAGGGCTCAAAGGGTCACGTGAAAATGTAAAAAATTAAATAGGATTTCCGTGTTTTTAAATCATGCCATTGCACAAGGGTAGAAAATTATGGGAAATTTTTTTCACCCTTGCTCCAACGAGGGGCGCATACCAATTTTTCCGGAATGTTTTTTTTTTATTAAAACTTTTATTTTTTACATCGGCATGTGATTTAAAAACACGGCAAATGATCTTCGAGCTTTGAGTCCTTTCGGCTACTGTGGATTGCAAGCATTTAGGTAATTATTACAGCTTCAATTTGGGTTAACTTTGGGTAAGGTATATAATATCATGGAAAATTTTTCATAAAAAGAAAAGCGACTTTCATCATGGCCGGTAAGAACCCTTCTATCTTTATTATCTTAGGGTTAATTATCAACGCTTAAAAAGGAATGCGGTATAAAATGGAACCATCTCACGGTCTATTACTTTTTACTACTAAAAAATTTGAAATATCGACCACGTACATTTTGATTAATCCCCTTTAAATAAGTAAATCTTTATCTTGTACTTTGAATTTGAAATGGGAATTAGCTCTTACGTTTTTTGATATTCAAATTCAAATAATGAAATCTAAAATCCAATCTAATAAGTCATAAACAAAGTTAGCAAACGAGTAAGAAATTTAATTTATCAGATTCGACATCCTAAGACCTGTTTATGCCTTTCGGCTTCGTCAGTTAGAGTCAGTCAGAAGAGAGTGACATTTTGACTAGAATCAGTCAAATAAAAGCTTTGGGACACACAATGCAAATTATGTATGCAACCCCAATACATCGGGAATTTTTTGCTTTAAAAATTGTCAATACTCTCTTCTAATCATAGATGGTTTTTCGAAATGTTTATTTTTTTTTTTCGAGATATAATGAAAAAACCAAATTTTCGAAATTGTGAAGTTAGCATACACTTTAGAGCAGCAAAGATTTTTTTATTTTTTCTACACCCTTTCAAGTACTTAAGTGCCAATTTTCATCGAGATTACATTTTGTGCGAGGTCAAACAACTGGGCTATATAGATGTATTGGTATTTTCAGTAAATCCTATTTTTATGAGAGAAAATCGTAATTTTAATTCCTGTTTAAATGATGTCAGAAATTGTTTTTTTAGTAAAATATGAAGGGTGTCAATTAAGATATTAAGATATAAAAGTCCAGTGAAAAAACGTAGAAGTTACAGGGTGTTACAAGTCTATTGTTTCACTCTTCTGTAACTATAATGTATATGAGAAAATGGATTTTTGTTATGGATTTATCTTCAATATTTTCAGACTTCAAAAAATAATTTCTCTGAAATTCATTTAAACCAAGGTTAACTTCACGACATAGTATATAGTATTGCTTTACAACACGCATTACGTACTATACTTTACCTACGACCATATACAGTGTGCCAAAAAGTTTGGACTTATGACAGGGTACTCAATTTCTTCAAATGGGATACCACCCTGTATTTTGTTGCATCTTTAGATTTTTTGAACAATTTTATTTCGAACAATTTTACAAAATTTTATGTAACTGTGACAGTGGTGACAACTTAAGACATTTGACTATTGAACAACATCGTCCAGAAAAATAAAGAAATCAAATATTCGCATCTAGAAACGGGGAATAGTATATTGTGAAACAAGTGGGGAAAGTAAAACTTTTCTCACGAGCGTGAAAGTTTGTGGCACGAGCCTGAAGGGCGAGTGCCGCAAGCACACGAGTGAGAAAAGTACTTTCCCCACGTGTTGCACACTATACTTTTTCTACAACTGCTCAAATTTAAAGAATGCAAGTACCTAATGTAATCGATTAAATGTAATCGACTGTCGGCAAAATTAGGGATGGAAAAAGGTCCTTGGCCACTACTGCACGCCACTGAAAAAAACTATTTATTTTAAAACAAGTCGTTTACTAACTTAATAATACTGGTAAACAGGCCCGTGCGCAAGCGGGAGGAGGGGGGTTTGGAACCCCCTCAAAAGGAAAATTTCTGTATCTTTACTTGAAATATTAGAAAAAACTTTTCTTTACGATCGACAAACTAGAGTTCCTTCGATTTTTTTTTAATGAGCTGCTGGTAAAGAAATCAACTATTTTTATTTTTAAACGTTTAAACATCCTATCCAGCATTTTAGAAATGCATTTACGGTTACCTACTTCAGTGTACATGATTTGGCGAAAGAAATTTGTCTTAGGGCCTTGGCAAACTATAAAAAAATTCCTATCAAGTTTTAGTTAAATTTTGTATTGACATTAAAATGCAAAAATAATAATCCTAGACACAATATTTCAAACGGGCGGAAGAATACAAAAGTAAATTGTGTAAGATTGAAAATAAAAATCGTAATATCTGAGCGTGTTGGAAAAGAATATAGAATAACGTAAACATATATTTATTCGGCTACTTTTATTGCATACAGTTTAACATATAAACAGGAAATCATAGAAATCCCAGACAGCGGTTCAAACTAGGTGAATGTCATGAAGCCAATGTTTACTTGTAGCGTATCAAAAATCGACGTACCATTCCATTTCACCATTACTAAGTACTTTTCAACTTTCATTTCTTTGCTAATTCTGCAATTTTAGTAACAACGTCATTTTACTTGAAGACAAGATATCGTTAAATAGTATAGTCAACGGAGAATTAATTCATTTAAGTACTATTAGTTAGAAGTTAATTTCATTTATCTAGATATTTGGTTCAGACATTAATCTTTAAAATTTACACTTTTCATGTGGTTCCCGAGCTTATAAACTAAATGAGAACACTTGAGATCACTTCTTTGCGGCCGGATAGACCCTGCATTATATCTCGTATTCTTACTATTTTCATTAACTTCTTTTTATCTTACTATTTTGTTTTTTCTAGGCCTGATGATGGTCAATTTAAAGAAACTAATTGCCGTTTATTAATATTAATAAATATTCTTTATTGATTTAAAAAACTTTTTATATTTCAAATTTAATAACTTAGTTTAAGAAAGGTAACAACTTAAATCATTTTGCAAAATATTCATTACACTTTTTTTACCGTTAGAATATAAGTAAAAATTTAATCGTTTGTTGACAATGATGCATCCTCATTGAGATGTTACGAGTTTAAATTTAAAAAAATAACATTTTTCCCAAAAACATAAAATGCACAAAAGTTTTATTGGATAGATATAGACACTTTTCTCGAAAATTTTATTAAATCGTTTTCTATGGTGTCCAGCTTTATTGAATTTCGATGATATACATCACATTCAAGTGTGTGATATCACCGAATTGTAATACCTGTGTTTTAAACAAAAAAGTGTTAATATTCAATTAATTTCTAATAAAATAATAAGAAGTGGATGGGTAATTTTGAGTTTTTTCTATTCTTATTTCACCTATTATTGACCAGCTTATTAATATAAAATCAAGACAACCTTCAAGATAATTTGTACCCATCTTCTATTAAAAAATGAAATTGCTTGTACAAATAAATTTAATTGTTAATCTTAGACTTTCCTCAACTTGTCTTGTGCGATTCTAAGTACGAAAGTTATGTAAAAGTTAAGACATTGAAAGTTATATAATTTTAACCTAGTTATAGAGAATTCAACCTCAATTCGCATAATATCAACTGCGCAAAGGTAATTCTTATAGCGTTAACGTTTATTTCTTTATACAGGGTGTCCCGTTGGTAAACGGAGATATTTTAAAGGCAGGTACAGGTTACAAAGGGGCCTCTTGGGTTCCATAACGGAGTTACAGGGTTTTATCAATTATGCATAATTATTCATTTGGCCAGAACTTTTGAATCACTGAGTATATCTTTTCCATTTTTGGCATACAAATTACACTTCTCACGAATAATGTACTGAAAAATTGAGAGATATGAAAATCCAGGGTCGGCTTTAGGAAAAATTGAAACATTAAAAATAACAAAACAACACCCTGTAAATCATAATTTTAATATTTCCATTTTAGATTAGAATAGAGGGGAAAAATCTGAATTGAAATAAGTTGTTGTTGTTACCCCGACACCGATTCGAATGGGAAAATTTTGAAACTGAAAGTAAAATTTTTAGAGAAACAAAAAGAAAAATTACTATTTTTCGTTTAATATTCAAAGTGGATTTATTGTCGTCATTTAAATGGTCCTATATTATTCCTATTTTGATTAATTGTTCGTTTTAACACCATTTTAAGTAATATAGCAGATCCGTACTTTAAACAAAATATTAAATTGATTACTTTTCGATCGCCTCATATAATTTTATTTTAGCACTTTATTATTTTCATGTACAAAATAATAGAAAATAAAGTACAAAACTCTTCCCCATATGCAACTATAGCCAAATCAGTAAGGGACATCAATAAACGTGCAAGAAAGGGCATACAACAAAATTGTGAACATTTTGAGCAATTCCGTTAATATTAATAAATGTTTGTTAGTTACTATGATGTTTATTGTCTCGATTTATTTTATACTGAGCGTTTAAAAAATAAATACCTAATTGAATATTTTGCCCTAAGTAGGTACACCAGTACAGTGTAAAATTATTTTAAGCCGAATAAACAAGAAATAGGTAAATGACGCGAAGTGAATTCTCACCGAATAAATTGTTCGGTATCTGTGTGTGTGTTGATTCTTTGTGTTTATGAATTTTAAAATTCTGACTTCAGATTTTAATAGAGCAACAAAAAGTAAGCTTAGGGTTTGATGTGCCCCTCCGTACCTTTTCGGGAACACCTTCAAAATGGGGTCCAAAATATGAAAATTTTGAAGTTTAAAATGACATTGAATTTAAAGTAAACGCATAGTGAATGACGATTTTGGTAAAAGTGAGTAGACTGTGGCTGAGTTGATTAGAATGAGAACTGTCAATCTAAAATTTTTTTAATTAATTACAATTAGTGGCGTCTCTGAGTCGGAAAAAAACCATGAAAAATGGACCAAAATTTACCCGGATCCAGAGTAACTCCCCCCCCCCGTTTTCGAGGATGCTGAACATGATGGCGGTATCAGAATTTCTCTTTTCGCCAGCCCAACCCCCTAAAATGGCCAAAAACTATCCCCTGAAGGGGTTAGACGGGCAGTGCATCATTTCCCTGTAAAAAAACGTCCAAAAATGGAAAAATATACTAAGTAATTTAAAAGTTCTGTAAAAATAAAAAGCTTAAAAATTTGATAACTACCAGAGCACGTAAACTTAAAAGATTGACCTCTTGATTACTCACAATTAGCCTTTAGTCACAAAATTACTCACAGACTAGCAAAATACTCACAAATGTGAGTAATTACTCACACATTGGCAACTCTGGCCGTACATGTACCACAGTTTGAGAACCGCTGCCCTGTACAGATGTTAAACAAAATGATATACAAAAAAGAAAACTGCCTTTTAATGTAACGTTGAAATTAGGACAAATAAGGTACCCAACTTCTACCTTATATTACAAGTACATAAACAAGGGCTTTATTGAACGAATCGTTTTATGGCCGAGCGAGCTTTCGAGAGATGCTATAAAATGATGAGTAGTACTCTCGATATCATAATGTCAAATGTGTGCTGTGTTATTTGACTACTGTAGTATTTATATTTGGTAACGTCACGTACAAGCAAAAGAGACAGAAGCATGCTTTCAGTAACTCTGTTTCACGCAAAAAGCTAACGCGCTCGTCATAAACCAATGTGCTGGCAAATGTACTCGTATGCAGTGGCGGCGCCACAGGGGGGCAAAGGGGGGCAGTATGCCCCCCCCCCCCGCCCTTTACAAAATGTCGTTTTTAGCGCCCCTTCGATTTTATAACTATTGATGTAATTGCTGAATACCAGTCTTTTAGTTTATTATTAAAGATAATAATAATACAATGCCTTTATTTAGTATTGTGATATACAATACAGTAAATAATTTAAAGAGGCGAAGTCTAGCTTAGCTACTCCACTTAACCCCGTCATACAATAAGAAAATTTGGTTTACGCAGAATAAATTTTGTATAAGAAACGATTGGCAATGTCAAAATTATCGAAAAAAAATGTTTGGGCCATTTTTGAGGGAAAAAGTGAGTTTTACAGGATATAAATAGACCTAGAATTTACAAAAAAAAATCAAAAAAATTAAAATTTGGTTTACACGTAATGAATTTTGTATAAGAAACGATTGACAATGCCAAAATTACCGAAAAAAATGTTTTGGCCATTTTTGGGGGAAAAGGACGTTTATAGGATATAAATGGACCTAGAATCTACAAAAAAAATTCAAAAAAATTAAAAGTTGGTTTACGCAGAATGAATTTTGCATAAGAAACGATTGGCAATGTCAAAATTACCGAAAAAAGTGTTTGGGCCATTTTTAAAGGAAAAAGTGAGTTTTTTAGGATATAAATGGACCTAGAATCTACAAAAAAATTAAAATTTGATTTACGCAGATATAAGAAATATCCTCTCATTGCTTATATTTTTTCTGTCGTTCTGGACGACTTTAAAAATATTACTATTGTAAATAATAACATATATATTCTATTATTTTTTTTATGATAAATACAGTATTACTTTAAATACATATGCCCCCCCCCGCCCTTAATTTCTAGAACCGCCACTGCTCTTATGCAAGCCATAAACGAAACGAAGAATTAATTAGAAATTGGGGCGATACCACATTTAAAATAAATATTCAGATTACAAAGCATTAATGATAAAATATGGAAACATCATTAATAATTATTTTTTTTTACTTCAGTGTCAACGGCATCGACTACTCTGGTCATTAGCCTCGTGTTCTGTGTAGGCTTTGTTACTGTTTCCCAGCGCCACTTTTGGACCATGTTTTAGTAATTCACATTAGGGCTCTGGGACATCAGCCACGTAAAAACACGACTAGAGATGCGTAACAATTTCGAGATGTAATTAACATAGTATATTTTTCCTAATTATTTGCTAAGTACTTTTATCACACGCTCTGAAGCTCGATTTGTGAGTAACCAAAATGTTAGAAAATTTTTATTCTTTCGTTGATACCACTTGCATTGGAATCTGAATAGTACTTTTTATTAAATAAAATAAAAAAGTTTTTATATTATATTTTATTATAATGTGCCAATATCTCAAGTTTTATTAAATTCGAAACAGTAATTCTAAAACCGATAGAACTACCAAGGTGAAACATAAAACATTTAGTAAAAGAATAATTAAAATTATATAAAAATAAATAAGAGTAATAAATATTCATAGAATTATTAATAGAGATGAGTTATTATGTTAGTTATTTATTTTTTATATACTAGGTTTGTTAAAATGAGTTGACTTTTCCAATTTCGCGGGCTACGTACGTTCGATTTTCAATTTTATTTTAGTTTTGCTAACCATAAAAATAAATATCAAGTTTGTATTCTTTAATGCAGTTGGAGAAAAAGTATAGTGTGCTATTTTAATACAGATTTTAATGCAGAAAATTTGTTTTTTTTACTCATGCGCGATAAGTATTATCTTAGCGTCCGCCTTTTTGGGTGGAAAATGGCTGTTTGGCTATTCACTTATTTTCGTGCGACAAGTAAATTTTGTGTGCCACAAGTAAATTTTGCGTGCCACAAGCTAATTCACAATAAAGACCACCAAAAAAAGTAACGTTTAAGTGACAGTTTCAGTTCTATGGTGATACCAGAGACTGATCATCATCTTATAGCCGCATAAGTAAAAAAAAAATAGTATCTGGAACTCGTGAGTCGGCAATCGACAACTTGTTACACAATATACTATTTCAGCACTAGTGCGGAAACTTTTTTTTTTATTATTTTGATTATTAATTTAATTTTTTGTGTTGACAAAATTATATTATTTATTTATTAGGTAGGCGAATATACTGCACAACGTGGTATTTCTTCTGTAATATAATTAATTACCCTATAATACTCACCTATATAATTATAATTACTACCTACGTATCTAAGTGATGTAAATTTTTGTTGATTATCAAAAACACGTCAAACTACTACTAGGTGACTAGGTGAAAAATCAATTTGAATCCGAGTATTTTCCGCCAAGAGTTTATATCACGAAAAAATGGATGCAGTTGAAACCGCAATAGAGGTAATCGCAGATGAGATCATTGAAGCCGCAAAGAATGTTAATTCGTTTTTACCAGAAAAATCGGAAAAACGATACTCCAAAGAATATGAAACTTTTAATCAATGGTGCTTAAATAAGAAAATAACCAACCGTGAAATGGAGGAGGTAGTTTTAGTTTATTTATAATAAAATTGATTATTTTTTTCGTGTAATTTTTAACCAATCAGAACGTTCAATTTAGTTAAGTTACCTCGTATAATTTCGATAATACCTGATTATACATAGAGTAGCTCCACCAATCGAAAATTTTACAATAATTTCATTTCCATAGTAACCACATCGACATCAATATACAACAATACACAAACTAACAGAACCGTCAAATTTTGACGTTTATCAATAATTGTTCAAAAATGAGCCGATTCGGAGATTTTTTATTAAATTCCATAGACGAAAGTATTCAAAATACTAAGCCTCATAATACAGTGAAAACAAAAAAGTACATATGAAAACAACTTCTTACGTTTTGTAGTGAAACAAAATACGTACTAAATGAATCAATTTCACCGACATAACCTTAAACTAGACGGCTAATATCCATATTCCCACCACACAAGAAACTCATCCAATTGAACATTCCGAAAACGTCTCTGCGCAATGCGCAATGGACACCAGTACGTCTGACATCTGGGTTTTGGTTCTCGAGCTTTGCCGATTCGAGGAGACGAGACATATTGTTTTTTGTTCATAGGCGTCCACTGTTCTGTTTGGTGTTTGACCGATATTCGATAGAGAAATAGTGAATTTATTGTAAAAATGAAGTTTTGTACTTTGGTATAAGAACCGTTCAACAAACCATCCCAAAGGTGTTATGTTTCATAGGTAAGTCAATATAAGAAACACAATAAAATTGTTATATACCATGCATCTATTCAACAACTTTGATTCACACACATTTATTATACCAAAAAGTTATTATTTTACGCGAACGAATGTATATTTGCTTCACAATGATATTTTAGAATACCTAATAATATACTTACGTGCTTCAAAATAAATACGGCTATACCTCTCAAACTCCCTGCATAATTACAAATAGTGTCAGTTTGACAGAATAATCCTCCCGTTTCGCGGTCGGATTATTTAAACTGTCAAACTGACACTCTTTATAATTATGCAACAAGTTATCGTTGTATAACCTGATTATTTTGAAGTACTTATAGATAAAGAATTGCTCCTAACGCTTGTGGAAAATGCATTTGCCACACTTCAGTTGTATTTATGATTAGTAGTTGGCACTGCTTAAGGTGGAATTCTGGCTTTTAAGGATCAACAAAAGACGAAGTTAATAAAGTATTGGCGAAGGCTGAAGGGGGTCACTTAAGAAATATTAGTAATGTTGTTTTCATTTTAATTTAAAGTATATCTATTCGTTTGATTAATTACTTAATCATTATTTCTAACACACATACATTTACTGTTGTGAAATTACATTAAGTGTTGACAATTGTTCTAAAATTAAATTTTGAGTTTGCTAATGTGACTGGGGGGAGACAGGATCATACTGGCCTTAAATTCATGTCTGCAACAACTGTGATTTGCTTAGTTAATTAATCAATTAACTAACATTTCTTTAATTCGAGTGGTTTGTTCTTTTAAATAATCTATTTTCTGGATAATAAAACTACTTTACAACTTAAACTGTTTTTATTTTTTGACGTTTCCGAAATGTTAATTTTGTGAAAAGATTTCAAAATAAAAGTCGAAACGAAACGAAGCCAAATGGCAGAAACCGGTCTTAGGATGTCGAATCGAATAAATTGAATTCCTAACTCGTCTACTTACTTTATAGTTTATAAAGTTGTACACCATTTTAAAAAATCTTACTAAATGAACTTTCATGTATTATAAAATAAGTGAACTTAACAAAAAATAATTGGATATAGACAAATTGGTCTAATTTTATTTAAATCATCAGTCATGCTTTATAATAGTAAACAATTGAATCATTTGGAACAAATTGTTCTTTATTGTTTTCAACAAGAAAACATTACTAAATTTAATTTCATAACTATAGTATGATAAATAATGTTATTTATTAAAATAAAATTTCTATTATTGTAAGCCACTTTGCGAGGTGCAAGGAGTATCTATTCGCGATCAGTTTGTGGACATAAGTATTTATATACTCTTCTTTCTGGATAATAAAACAATTTTCTACATTAAAATCTTTTTTTGGATTTGACGTTTTCAAGATATTGACAATGACAAATAATAATAATTTACTATAAAAACAGATCACTGGATATCACAAGATCACAAGATATGGAACTAAGAAATAGATCGACCCATCACCAAACTCCACGGGAAGGATTACCAAAGGTTAGAAGAAGAGCTAAGATCGGATCCAATTACAGGAATACCCAGCGACACCATGGTAACCAAATACAATTTCAACAGGAAATACGAAGTAAAAGTACTGGAAAGAGAACACTGGGAGGCAGGAGCACCCATCAGTGCAGCAACAATCTGGTACACAGACGGCTCGAAGACCGAAGAAGGAGTCGGAGCCGGAATATACGGGGAAAAACCAAGGATAATGAACCCGGTGAGCCTGTCAAAAGACACCACAGTATTTCAAGCAGAAGTAGCAGCAATACACCTCTGCATAGGAGAAATAAACAGACAAGACAGCATAGGTCAGTCCGTTGTTATATTCTCCGACAGTCAGGCAACACTAAAAGCACTAAAGGCCACCCAAGTAAACTCCAAACTTGTGTGGGACTGTGCCTGTGCCCTGAATGAATTAGCTAACCGCAAGAAAGTGACCCTGGCATGGGTTCCAGGACACAAAGGGCATCGAGGAAATGAAAAAGCCGACGAATTGGCCAGACAAGGCTCGTCAATGGCATTTTATGGTCCAGAACCCTTCTGCGGTATAGCAAAAGCAACAGTTAAAAAAAACAATCAGCAAATGGGTGGAAAAACAAGCCCAAAGCTGGTGGGAACAATCCCCGTACCAGGAGCAGGCAAGAAGGTTTCTCAAGAAACCATCGCCTACACTCACGGCAGACCTACTAAGCAAGGACAGAAGGTCCGTAAAAGTAATAGTAGGCATACTTACAGGACACTGTAAACTCAACAAGCATATGAAAAACATAGGTCTGGCAGAAGAAACCACATGCAGGTTTTGCCAGACAGAGGAAGAAACCTCAATCCATATTCTATGCGAATGCGATGGAATAGCAAGGACAAGGTTTTCACAGAAGGGAACGGAATACCCAGAGGCAGAGAGCTACGTTGAAGAGCCACTGTCAGGGATCCTAACCATACTTAAAAGGACGAAGCTCGCGCAAGTCATCTAATTATCAGGGGAAACACAATAGATCTGCAAAGGTCGCAGTGGAATAGGCCGTAGGGCCACCCCTTTTTACATCTATCTATCTATCTAAGAAATAGATTTTAAAATTTAAGATGTCAAAATCTATTGTCAACATATTTTGTGACGTTTTCTTAATTAATATGACCAGAAGGAAAAAACTAAACTTTTTCTAAATAATGTCTAAGTAATTAAGTTGTAATGATTAGAATTGAAAAAATGATCGGTCAAAAATGTTTGCGTCACTGAACATAGTCGGTACCACATCAACAAGTCATTCATAAGTTTCAAATATTCCGTGCCCAATGATGAAGTGAGATAGATATATAAAAGGCCGGAACATGGCGACGAATTTATGCTGCGATGCATGGGCGTACCGTTACAGATGGAAATGGGACGACACAATATATTTATTTTAATTTTACCACGTCGGTTACATAGGATATTTAAAATACTAATGTAATAGTACATTAAGCAACGCATTTCATATGACATTCTGTTATGACACGAGTCTAAAAAATGAATCGCGCCATCTAAATTATAATTTTTAAACAAAATTAATCGTAGTAATAATTAAATTTTTAAAATAATAAAAAAAAAATTCGCCATTTAGCAATTATATCAGGTCAACAATTATATTAGACTGATCAAAAACCAACAGAAAAAAATAAAAAAACTAGACTTTCAAAACCCTTCTTAGATTGTAAATATTTTGTATCTATCTCAAATTTTTAATGGAACAAAAGTTTTTAGAAATGATCCGTATTCTACGAGGCTATTATGTATAATGAGAATTCATAATTATTCAGTTACTAAGAATATAATTGCATTAATTTTAATAAATAACAGGAAACAAACTTAAATAATATTAAAAATTGGTTCAAGGTACATGGACGCATTACAATGTCGAGTACAAAGTTGTGATTTACATGTCATAATAATTATCAGTATCAGGTAATATTAATAATACGACAAACATTTTGGACAGTTTATTACGAACTAAATAATAAATAAGTTTACGAAACACCAGCACGACAGCAGGCGTAGATGACGTTCTTATTTGTTTCTTAAAACTTTAACAAATACTTATGACTATAAGAAAGTACAATAACGGTACTTATACCTATTTCGTTAATTAAATGCAAACTACTAAAAAGAGTTATCAATAACTCATTCTGAATTTAGACCTAAAAGAAGTACAAATATGACGAGATTGCTATAATATTTTATATATAATTTAATAATAACTGGAGACTTTTCATTCACAGTAAATTTTTCGGATAGAAAACATTTTAGTTTTTCAATAAACTTAAAATATAAATAAATAATACTATAATAAATAAACTAAAAACATCATAAAGTATCTGGCAAAATTTCTAATTCGCTTGATTTAAAGAATTCAGTCCCTCAGCTTTTAATTTTAAGCATTATTATATTTATTTTAGGAAAAATTAACATTAATTAAAATTCGAAAATACGCTACCACCTATTTGTAAAACTGGTAAATGAAGGCCAGAAGTGAGTTTTGACAACGTTACAATAAAAAATTTCCAATTCCAACGGTCAGTTAAAACAAAAAATGTCAGCGAGGGGGCACATTTTTTCAAATCCAAGTATTGCATTAATAGTCCAGTAAATGCACGCCACAAAAACCAGAAACTGGGCATTAAGTCTGTCCGTCAATTTTTTTTTAATTTGCAGGTATTCATAGGTACATTTACCTCCAAAAATCTCAGCTACGTGGAATTTGTGGAAGGGTGGGAAAATGGCTCTAGAGTTCCCGAAAATCCGTTTTTCGACGATATCTGCCGAAATATGACTCTTAGAGCACTGTTGTTTAGACAAAAAATGAGGAGCAGTTCATTACCTACAAAAGTTGTCCCTATGATTTTTTTCGCTACACTAATATGTTTTGCAAAAACGGCGTTTCAAAAATTCGCAATTTTGAAAATCTGAAAATACGCTTCCTTCCAAAAGTATTGTGGTGAAAACAGAAAATTTGGATATCCTCCCAAAACTTGAATATCCTCCCGTTTTTGTCTGAAGACAAAAGATAAGGCAATAATAACCAACTTTTTTTCACTTTTTGCACTTGATTAATAAATTTATTGTAAAAAAATCCAATTTGAGAAAGTTTGAAGGCCGAGTTTTTTCTTGTGCCCTTAATAAAATACTTGATATATCGAGGGTGTAGGGGGAAAACCTGATAACTCATATAAAGTTGGTTTCGAGATAATTGCAGTTTTAAATTTTGTAATCTATAGCATTTAGTGTAGTTAACTGGTTTTGCTATGTTTGTTTTGGTTACTTATAATGGGAATATCAAATAACCAGATATACCATTAAATAGAGCGCAAAAATTAAGTCCCTGCAATTAAAAAACAAATTTTTGAATTTTTCAGAATTATCAGGTTTTCGCACCACACCCTCGATATATATTGATGAAAAGATCAGAATGTGATCTTTTATTTAGTACAATTCCTAATTCCAAAAAATTTTAGCACGAAAAGAAAATAATCCTCAAAAAAAAATGTCGATTTTTTGTAGGGGTGAGAATTTTCTCAATTTTCCGGAAATCCAAAAAATATGAAAAATGCTATCGTTGAAAACCGATATGGTCCTTGATTATCTATTAATTCGCCCTAAAAAAACATGCTGTTTATGAAAATACACAAAAATAATTTATTGAATCTTTCTGAATATATTTAACACCTTGCAAAGCACTATTATCCAGAAGCATTCGGTGAAATTAGTCTTGATAAAAAAAATATGAATAAATTTATAGGAGGGTCAAAATATCAAGCAAAAACAAACTTTGGCCCGGTTTTTCAATAATTCAGAGAAATAGATAAAAGGAAAAAGTAACATGATATTATTGCTACAGGTTCCTTCTTTCATCTGAACTTTGGATTATGAAAAAATATTAATTTTTACGTGATTTATTGAAAAATTTGTAATCCGCTTGGGAGTGTGCTCTCTAAATGCAGGGCAGGAGCTAAAAAAGGAGGGTGCGTTTTGGAGCCGCTATGTCGAAAAGTATCATATTTTTGACAAAAATGATTGGGATCATTTTTGTAGGTAATGAACTGATCTTCATTTTCGTCCAAACAAAAATTCTCATCATCATATTTTCGGAAATATCGGCGAAAATAGGCGAAAAAAAAACACATTTTTGTGACCAACGGGTCATTTTCAGACAGCTGAGATTTTCGGTGGTGAATGTACCCATGAATACCTCCAAATTAAAAAAAAAGGTGCCGGGCAGACCTGATGCCCGGGTTGGCACCTTCGTTTAATGGACCATAAATTAAAATGAAGATCCTTTTGAACAATGCTTACTACGAGTGTGGTTTAAAAAACATTGCGAAATGGAAATTGATACTCTAGCAAATTTAAGTTTATCTATACTAATAAATCTAAAAACCAGGGGGGGGGGAGCGCCCGCCCCCCCTTGCCCTTAAGTAACGGCGCCCATGAATACGCCTGTGAGATAATCTTCTAATTACCATCTTATAATATAAATTATGCTAATAGATCCATGATTTACCAGGAATATTTAAAAAATCATTATTTACGTTTAATTTTCGAATTAAAAAGCAATCAAATTTGAATAATCCGACCACTACCCGAATATTTCCGAATCGGCTGTGACGTTCTAGTACCTGTTGTCATTAACCAGTGGCGTAGCCAGGAATTTTTTTCGGAGGGGGGCCACCATTTCTCGTAGATAATACTTACCTACTATAAATACTTTTTTCAGCACGGATGGGGTAAATATACAGGGTGACCCAGGGTTAAACCGTCAAACGTTCAGGATCGGTTTTTCAGGAAAGAATAAGATTTTTTATTCCCATAATCCTGAGTCCTTGTTTTGATTTTAGAACAAAACAGTTTTTTATGAATTGCTCCAAAAACAATTTGGTTGATTTTGATAAAACTTGGCACGCTTATTTGCGGCAATAATTTAAATATTATTAGAATTAAATTATTAATTCCAGTGGCGTTCCACAAGGTAATTTAATTGATATTGGGACAAATCACACCATTTGTTTTTTAGTTAATTTCTTCTAAGCAATGGGGGGGGGGGGGTTACAACTCCCATAACCCCCACCCCCTCGTTACGCCTATGCTTCTGACTGTATTGTGACAGTGACATTTTATAAAAGCTAACCTTACTTTTATGAAATAAAACTTCTCAAAGTCAGTACAGCTTCATTGAACAAATTAAAATTAGGCGGCGACTAGTTTTGGCAAATTTTTATTTATTATATTGTTTTGAGTTTGTCAAAAAGACTATAGACAATAATTTTGTGTTTTTTGTTTCTTCAATACTATGGCTTTTGTACGAGCACAAAGTGATAATTTACCTCCTCCTAAGTTGTATTTTATAAAATTCACCATATCTTCTTCAAACTACAAAAAAAAAAGTTGTAATATAAAGTACACCATGTAAAAAGATATAATTATGAACTTACAATAAAATGATCTTCACATACATAGTCTCTAGTGCTAAATTGTCTTCTTTTCTTCCGATGGCATCCAGCCATTGTTTACGCTTTTGTTTTGATTTGTTAGTAACTGTTGGTAAAGAAACAAATATTTTTTCTGGAGTTCTAAAACTTCTTTAACAACACTCGTCATTTTAACGATAATTACACCAATTACAACCATTATACATATAAAGTTGGTTAAATGGGAAAAAGATGCGTATTTTCAAGACAACTTGATTGGTTTTTTAGAAATTAAAATATCAGGTCCGGTTTCAGACATATTTGGGGAAAACTGAAATTGACGATTTTCGTTTTATCACCTTAATTTTGAAAAAAAAAAATATTAAGCTTTTTTATTGAAGAACAAATACAACTTAACATAGCGTATCCGATTTTTTAAAACATCGATTCGTCTTTGAAGTGCCGCTCTCAAATATTCAAATTCTCTTTTAGATAACTGAAAAACACTCGAACCCTTCCCAATATTGAGAGGTTCGAGGGTTACGATTTACAGCCTGTCGCAGCCTCTCAATATTAGCAGTTGACCTGGATGTTTGACATTTGTAACAACTCCTTGTTCTCTAAAAGTTTTTACCCACGCCTGAACTAACATCGCCGATAGCGCTTCACAAAAATGCCGCTGTGCAACTGTGTTCGAATCGTTGGCTTTCAAATAAGCATAATAAGAAATATACTTTAACTTGGAATAGAAGAAACATAATAGTTATTTATGTACCAAGGGTATAAATAGATGTTTGTCCTGAGAGGGACGATGTGACAAACCCGAGGGCCTCTGGCCCAGCGGTGCGTACAAAATTTTATGTCATACTAGATACATACTGTCAAATATATATGAATGCAATTTCTGAAATTCCGTATGAAATTATAAAAGAAGCCGAAAAGGTAACTCAAAATATATTACCGAAGAAGTCTAAAGACGCCTACGATAATGAATATGAAATTGGTTGAAAGAAAACTACGCAGAACATATTAATGAAACTGTTTTTGCTTGGATACTTAGGCGATCTCGATGAAAGATTTTCTACGAGTTCCTTATTATGGTCCAAATATTCAATGGTAAAGGAGACTTTAATGTTAAATAAAAATATTAAATGTTAATTAAACAATTACATACAATTTCATTAATAAAGGTTATTAAATAAGTTAAACAAAAATTATTTATCTTTATGCCCGCGCGGCCATTAAGTACACCATTATATAGTTGGTAACTAAGGAATAAAAATACAATAATGAACTAGTATGACATAATAGTTATTTATATATCGAAAAAAATATGCACCCAAAGCAACCAAAAATTTATCGCCGGAGTAATCCAGACCTTCCTCGTAGAATTAAAGGGCGTTATGGCCATAACGCCCACTCATTGTGCCTTAGGACATTATAAATTTATTTAAAGCAACCGTATCCAAGGTAAAATAAACAAATAATATACAAGTGAAAAATAAAATAATGTTCCTGCTTTATTTGTTACATAAATGGTTGTTTTTTACTGAACTGTGGAAGTAACGAACCAGTAAATGGTTTATAGAAAACACCCTATAAGTTTTTCTTCAACATATTTTAAATACAAATTTTCTTTTACTGATTTAACCTTAACCTTAACTTTTTTATTTCAGAAACTTAAAATGTCTGAAACAGATGTAGAGAGGTATCCAGATAGAGTCGCCGAACTCTATCAGGATAAGACGATTTTTATTACTGGAGGAACTGGATTCATGGGCAAAGTTCTAGTAGAAAAATTGCTGAGATCGTGTAGTGGTTTAAAGAAAATAATTTTATTGATAAGAACCAAAAAGGATAAAAGGCCCGAGGAAAGAATTAAAACTATTATGGATGATCCGGTAAGTTTTTTAAAAATGTATAATGCCGTTATTTTATTTAGTGATATTCTTTTAAAACTGCCTGCTCACAGTATTTTGCAAGTTACCACTATCAAATTAGAAGTGTTATTGATTCTTTATTGGACAGGACAAGTATGTAAACTATGTAAAGAAGAACATTCTAAAGAATTAAAGACCATTAAATAAATTTCAAGAAATAAATGATCCTTTTGGGAATCGAGCAGAGCTTTATGGGCGATTGAGCCTCCACAGCTACAAAATATTTGGGAAATTGAATGTTCTGATGATGATATTTATACAGGGTGTTTCATAGTTAAACCGACATACGTTAACTGTAAATAGAGGGTACTTAGGTGATTTCAAATAACCTCGGTTACTGGGTCTAACGCCTTTTATAACCGAAATACGAGGTGTTTTATCCATTTAGACCAATATTTTGATAAGCCGTTACTTTAGAACCACTGTAGATTTTTCTCATACTTGGTACAGGTATAGTGTGTTAATAGCCCAATCCTATAGTGTAAGAACTAAAATTAAAAATCCCCAAAACAATCCTGTATATCAGATTTTTTAAAATTCGGATGGATATTTGAAAATAACGGAAAAAAGTGAACATTTCATTCTACTACTGGAGTTTTAACGTCAAATCAGATGCATTTTTTTCAATTTCACAAGTATCATATCATAGGTATCATTTTTTAGTAGCCCAATCGTATAATGTAAGGACTACACACTACAGTTAAAATCCAGATACGGATTAAGAAAAATTTGTAAAATTTGAAAATCCCCAAACCAACTGTATAACAGATTTTTTTTAAATTGGATGAGACATTCGAAATGAATGAAAAAAACTGAGATATACTGACATATTTTTATAAGCCATAACTTTGGAAAAACCCTGTCGATTTCTTTCATATTTGGTACAGGTAGATTGTTTAAATAGCCTTTCGAAATACCTGGTAGATTTCTTTCATATTACAATACAAGAACTAAATTTAAAATCTAGATCCGGATTAAGAAAAATTTGTTAAAGTTGATAATCTCTAAAATAGCACCCTGTATATCAGATTCTTTAAAATGTAATCAGATATGAAATAAATCCGTAAAATTAAATCTGTATTTTTTTTGTGGAACGCTCTTGTGCACCTATAAAAATATTTCAGTATAACACATCTTTTTTCTTTTTTTTTTCTTTTGTCAAATAGGTATCCGATTACATTTTAAAGAATCTGATATATAGGGTGCTATTTTAGAGATTATCAACTTTAACAAATTGTTCTTAATCCGGATCTAGATTTTAAATTTAGTTCTTGTATTGTAATATGAAAGAAATCTACCAGGTATACTATGTTTAAAAAAAATCCTGGTTGTCCCCCTACGAGCAACCCTCAAAATCCAACAGGTTTGTCCGAGTTAGAAATAACGGGGCCTTACGTTTTAATGTGCGATTTCCCAGCACAGTGTTTGGTAGGGCATATTTGCTTGCTCTTTAGCCTTTTGGACAGCTTTCTTTGTACATATATTCCCAAACTGTCTCTTGTATCCTAATGTTATGTCTTATGTATTTTATACTTTCTGCAAGCCTCATCATGTCAATTAGAAGGCTGCTTACTACCTTTTAGTTTTTCACCGATTCCCTCTAAAAATTACCGCCTGTATTTTGAGGTGTCAAGCATAGTTAGTTGTCTCCATTGATTCTTTGTAACAACCCCATTGCTTTGTCTTTCAATTTTTTGCCGTATTAGTTTCGCCAAATCCTTTCTGATGCATATTGGACGGTTTCCAGTATTATGACCTTATCAGTGTAGGGAGTTCGATAGGTATTCACCTCTTTCATCTGTAATAAATGATTCACTGTGGCAATCTTGTATAGGCATATTCAATCACACGATAGAGCAGCGGTTCTCAAATTTTGTACCACATAAATATGAAACAAACATACATGTACCACCATAAAAGCATTTCGCCATTAAAAACCAATATGTCGCGAAATTGTTCGAATCTCTTGGAAAAGTCGTCATTTCAACATTAAAGCTAGAGCCGTTAAAGTCAAAAACTTGAAAAATATATGTGTTTCTGAATAATAACGATTAAAACAAAATGTTAAAAGGGGCGCAATTTTACATTCATTTAATTTTTGGAATGAAAAGCTTGAGCTTATGCATTAAGCCTGTATGCCAATCTTTATCAAACGCTTGTGCTACATCAATAAAGATAGTAATGATTTCTCTATAACGTTGGTTATTCTATGAACTTGATCGATCGTCGAGTGCTTATTTCTAAATCCAAATTGGTGATCAGGGATAATTTCTCTTTCTTCTTTTAGTCTTTTGAGTAGGAGTTTTCTTCCAAAACAATATATAGATATCCTTCATTCATATATATCGGAAAGATAATTTAATAATTTAGAATTAGGCAAGAAGAAGCCTATTCCGATCTTAAAGAAATTAAGGCTGGAGTACCACAAGGAAGTGTCCTGGTCCTGTCCTATACTTACTGTACACATGTGATATTCCAGAGTTAAAAAACAATACCATAGCCACCTTCGCCGACGACACTGCCATTCTAGCAGTAGGAAAGAGCAATGAAGAAGCAACGCACAAGCTGAAAACAGCTGTCCACCTTATCTATGACTGGACGAAGAGATGGAAAATTAAACTTAATGAAACTAAATCACTCTACATTAACTTTACAAACAAAAGGATAGATCATATTCCAGTCAGAATAAACAATAACCTGATTTCATATTCAAACACAGCAAGATACTTAGGTATTACCTTAGATGCCAAACTCCGATGGAAAGTGCATGTTAAAAAGAAAAGAGAAGCGGACTGAAATATCGAAAAATGTACTGGCTAATTGGAAGAAACTCCACTCTGTCTCTACCTAATAAACTTACCTATGCTTTATAAGCAGATACTTAAGCCTGTATGGACCAATGGTATCCAACTTTGGGGATGCACCAAAACAAGCAACTTAGCAATGATCCAAAGATTTCAAAACAAAGCACTGAGGAACATAGTAGATGTCCCTTGGAAATGGACACTGTTGACAAGACCATCAAGAAATTAGCCAATAGTCATGAAGAAAGACTCCATCATCATGTCAATGTCGAGGCTATCCAGCTTCCAGACAATACTGGGTTAGAAAGAAGACTTAAGAGGATCAAGCCCTTTGAGTTAGTTTAGTCTTTTTAGTGCAAACGCAGAGCTTGTGTGTGCACGTTAAAGTTTAGTGCAATCCATTCTACAGAACCTAAGGAACGCTGATGAGTATACCTTAGTTTTAAGTTTCAAACTCTATTAGATTAAGTTAGAATTAAATTGCTCATTGGTCACTGTTGACCAGATTGTAATATACTAAATGCCTTTATGGGTGTTTAATAATAATAAATAAAAAAATTCATTTTTTTCTGTAAAAATTATACCACTAAAACTATTGTAATGTACCACCAGTGGTACATGTACCACAGTTTGAGAGCCGCTGCGATAGAGGGTCCTTCCAAGGCTATAGAAAAATAGTATATTATTCAATGAGTTTGGGTGGGTTATTTTATTACACGCGGATCATACGATGCTAAAGAAACTATTATACGAATATAAATACTTATTTATATTAAATTAATTCTTACTTGTTATTAAAATTTAAAGTTATGTTGCGGCAATTTGAGAAATTAATAATTGTTGTATCTGTTACACCAAAATTCATATTGTGATCTGTATTTGATATGAAATTACTTGAACTAGCATATATTGTTGGATTCTTAGGATTATTTTTATGGATTTGATGTAAAATTTTAATAATAAAATATCATTTTCAACAAATTTGATAAAGTTTTTAGTGAATGACTTTTACTGGCATTAATTTAATTTGACATTGACGTATAAATTAAAGTTCTTGCTACCTAGGAAATGTAAATGCGTTCTTGATCTTGATTGGTTAAATTTAGTTGCCTTATGATTATTGGTTATTAAAAGTGTTGAATTTTCATTATTCAATGCTTTTTAACCAATCAAATCAATTTTACAAACACACTATTGAATAATGATAGTAGATAACATATTTTCATTCTTTTTACTTCTCTTATGTGTATATTACTATTATAAAAAATCGATTTTACGACATGAGGCCAAGCGTTGTCATGAAAAAGAATAACTTCATGATGTCTTTCTCAAAATGAAGGTTTAGGGTCGGCAATTTATCTCTTAATATTTTAAACATTGACCGACAAACTCTTGTTAGATTTCTGCTTATTAAACATTGGTACATTCTCCTTTCTGTAGTTTAAGCATTGTGCAAATCGTCGTACATAACGTAACATAATATTGCAATCTCTACCATAATCTTTAACACTTGAACTTTCATATTACAAAATTTAATGGCAAATTGTTATTTATAAATGAAAAATAAATATAAGAGTGCGTAAGTAACTTATGAAATAGGAAACGAAGAATTTTATAACAACATTGCACAGTGTTCTATAAATTAAATATTTTTTCTAATTAAAAACATTTTTTTCAAAATTGAGGAAAAATGTTTTTCGCCATCGGATACGGAATTTTTTTCTCTTTAATTTGAGCCTTACCAGAACTCAATCCGATAATCAGGTAAGGGGCAGCAAAGGATATGGTTAGCGACTTGGGGCCGGGCTCATTTTCAAGGGCAATCAATTATCTTTCAAGATTGTTTTACCCCGAAGATCTAACTGCATTAGGGCCTGCAGGGGCGCGTGATATACTTATAAAACGAGTGCGCTAGCTCAGGAGTCGTGAAAATAGGAAAATAAACTATTTTATCTATTATTGCTTCACAAACATGAACTTTATTAAAATAATATGTATGACTCACTGTAATGAAACGAAACTGAATTTTCAGTTATTTGAAGTATTGAGGAAAACCAGAGGAGCTGATATTATTAAAAAAGTAGTAGCAGTTGCAGGAGATGTCAGTCTTTCTGATTTAGGATTGTCAAAAGAAAGCAGAGAAATTATTAAAGAAGAAGTTGAAATTATATTTCATTGCGCAGCAACAATCAGATTTGATGAACCGCTGAAAAAAGCAGTTTTGTTGAATGTTAGAGGAACGAAACTAATGTTAGACTTGGCAAAAGAATGCAAAAAATTGAAAGTAAGTACTTAGAGTAAATATGTATTATTTAATTTAAATTTATTACTTGCTCTTCTTCCTTTCCTTACAGGTTTTATTATTATTTAAACAATTCTTAAACAGTGTAATTTTTTATTATGTGCTTTATATATAATTATTATTTTTAATGAAATATGAATAACCATCATTAAATAATAATTATTACTAAGATACACAAATGCTCAATTCAAATGATTATATCGACATGCGTCAATCTTTTAAGCTTATGGTTCTTTCTGAAAATGTTTGATGAAACGACTTCAATTCATAACTTTTGCAAATCTTGTTATTTGTTATGATATAATTTTAATACCAATACATGAAATAGTAGGACAAGCAGCCATGCATCTTATTATTTAATGTTTCAAATATAACTACTTTGAATAATTAATTTGATTTACCTTATTTTAGATATTTTCTCACATGTCCACTGCTTACTGTCATCTTCACGAAAGAGTTTTATATGAAAAAGTATATCCTCCGCCCGCTGATCCGTACCAAGTAATAAAAACCGTAGAATGGTTGAACGATGATGTGATAGATGTAATTACACCCAAGTAAGAATTACAAATAGTGTATATATATTTTTTTTCACTGAATCCGAAACTAATTGAAAAATTAGGAATAATAGCTACAGGACAACTTTATTTCAAACGAAGCACTCACTATATACGTTTAAAAAAACTACTTCTTTCTTAATTCATTTGTGTAGTTTATAGTAGTATGTTCTATTAAATGTTCTTCTTTCTGGATAATAAAACCACTTTGTTTATATAAAAATATTAAAATTTTCTTTCACAGTGTCTATTTATGATTTATTTTTTATTTAACAACATTCAAATAAGTAAAATGTAGTTAAAATAATATATTTAATTATTTTTACATCTAGTTACCTCGGTAACATTTAATAAAGAACCTTTAAAAATATGTTCCGTAAGCAATTTCAATATTTAAATGTAATACTCTCCAAACCATTTTAAAAACGATTATAATATTTTAATTTTTAGGATTTTGGGCGATATTCCTAACACGTATGCATTTACAAAAGCTTTGGGAGAGGCACTAGTAGCAGATCAATTAGATAATTTACCAGTAGTAATTTTAAGACCATCTATAGGTAATTATTTTTGTTAATATTATATTTTACAACAAATGTCCTAATAGTTAGAGAGATGGCAATCAAAACTGTGTAAAATCGATAGAGTAGATGACCCTAGAGCCGACTGGTGAGTAGTAACTTCCAGAAGTGTAGCATCTTCGCGGGGGGCCATTTCTGCTGTGTAAAAAAAATTGGTCGACCATCTGATATTGAAAATGTACATAGATTTTGTCATTTCATCACTAAAATTTGCGTTTTCAGACATTTTGCGCGTACCGTTTGACAGTGTATTTTGAAAATTATCAAAAAATTTGACCTAAGTGACTCATAGCAGCTCGGTTAATTTTTGTTTCATTTTTCATTCGTATAGATGCCCAGATTACAAAGATACTCTTTTCAGGGATTTTGAGTGTCGTCTATAATGGAAAAATGTGCCGTTTGGGGGGCGGGGTCATGTCGAAAATAATTTTAGATAACGCCATCGTGTTCAGCATCCCCGAAAACGGGAGGAAATATATATTTTGTTGGAGGAAGACGCGGAATCCACGATTCCCCTATTTTGGGGGTGGTTTTTGCATCGAAAAGTCATTTGATTAGTTACATGCTACTTTCAATTTGTCCGATATCATCTTTTTCGACATCTGGGCAATGTATTCAATCATTTATGACCAATTTCAGAGATATTGCTATGGGTCAGTAACGTCAGATTTGTTGACATATTCGAAATGCTATAAAAATATAAGGCGACAGGTTTTTTGTCTGAAAATTGTTTTTTCCGCGTCAACTGACCCGACTTTATCTATAAAAGTGACTTTCAGACGGGCTGCTGTATTTTTTTTGTCTCATTTGTTTTTTGAAAATGGTCTCTGGGTACGCACTACAATCTCGGTGTTTGAAAACTGTTTCTCGGTATCTCAGGGTTATTATCTAACTACATTCCGGGTTGCTATAAAGCACTTTGAAAGTGCGCTCAGATCAGACGCTACGCGCAAAATGTCTGAAAATCGCATTTCATACACCTAATCTATCGATTCCGTGCGGTTTTAGCCGGAATGCAATGAGGCAAAAATCTTGGTTGTCATCTCTCTAACTATCTTTAACAAGATTTGAGTCGTCTAATACCTTAGATTAAAGAGACCAGAGATGTAACATTGTCCTTTGCGCATGTTGTCTGTTTCGACACCCACCAATAGAGAATCAAAGTGTGTCCGACTAGATCCGAACAGCACCAAGCCACGTACCATTTCCATTTCCAGGTATAGTCTCGGTTCCAGCTCTCAATTCACCCAGTTTAAAAAACTGGCAACATTCACGCAGCTAAAACAAGCGTGCATGTTACATCTCTGGTCTCTTTAATCTAAGTCTAATACCAAACCCGATCAACAGCAAAAATATTCATTTAAAAAAAAACGAATATAATCTATTTTCTGGAGAACACGTTCGATTTAAAATTTGAAACTATCACAAAGTTTTATATCAATTTTAAATTATATGTATTAAATATTATACAGGGTAGACGCGACGGTCCATTGTGGCTAAACGGTTAATATTTTGAAAATTTTGTTTATTCATGGGTATGTGGATAAAATGGATTTGGCTGATTCCAATAGGTTTTCTTGTAACTGCTTCAATTTTTAGAAATATCAAAATATCTCGAAAACTAAAAAGCTTAGGCACAGGGAATACTTAAGAAAGTTTATCTTATTTTTAACGTATAATCTATAGATGCAATAAAATATAGGGTCTTCCATAAGAAATAATATAACTTTGATACGCCACACTTTTTTGGGACAACCTGTATATTTCAAAATAATTTTAAAATGTAGCCTTTATCAACCCACCTATCCATGAATAAACAACATTTTCAAAATATCAACCGTTTAGTCACAATGGACCGTCGCGTCTTCCGTGACTCACCCTGTATTATAAATTGGTCAACGCATCTTTAGGTCTTCAAGAAAATAAAACAGTAAAAAAATGATGAATTAAGGTCCATATTTTTGCTTCGTTTCGACCCTTCATGACTTCTCTTTTAATCATAGGTCTAAAACGACAGCTAAAAAAATAAGTGATTCTTAGAATCCATTGAAACATATTTTTTTTCGTCTATTTTATGTATCCTTTTAGTAATTCCTATTTGGAAAGAACCCATACCTGGATGGACAGATAATATTAATGGGCCTGCAGGACTATTGATTGGTGCAGGAAAGGGAGTTATTAGGACGATGTATTGCAATTCGGACGGATACGCGGATTTCTTACCTGTGGATATAGGAGTTAACGCAATGCTAGTCAGTACATTAGATTATCTTACCGATGGGTAAGTAATGGAGAGGTTTTTTAAACGTATTTTATTTTATATTTTGTACAACTAATTTAGTGGAATCAAAAAAAAATTGTGTTAAAACAATAATCTCGAGTAACAATATAACCATGTAGAAACGTTAGTCGATTTGAATCTGATGCATCATAAAGTTATTCTCGATTGAAAATGTCAGTTTGCGGGCCAAACTCTCGTCATTTGCGGGAGGTTTTAATTTTCTGCTTCGGTATGACTCAGCTTCTTCTATTGCGGTCAAATACTTATGGTGAGGCCGCTATTACTAAAAGAAAATGTCATGAGTGATTATTTAATTAAGGAGCATTGGCACGATCATTGGGAGTGACTCGACAAGTAATTTCAAAACGCCTCAACGACCTGAGAATTTGGTGCCGTTTTGTTGTGAACAGTTGCTTGAAAGGCAGAGACGGGGAAGGGATCTCTGCATCGCATTGTGACTGGAGACGAAAAATGGATTCACTACGATAACCCCATGCTCTGTATTTGGCGAGAGTAGTGTATTATGAGCTGTTAAAATCGACTAAAACAATCACAGGCGATTATGTAAAGCCCAGCTTGACACTAACATTGTTCCTATGACAAATTAGCGACCAATTTTCAGCTACCTCTGATAGAACATCAAAAAGTAAGCTTAGGGTCCAAAATGGTGCCCAAAATATGAAAATTTTGAAGTTTAAAATGACATTGAATTTAAATTAGACACACAGTGAATGACGATTTTGGTAACAGTGAGTAGACTGTGGCTGTATTGATTAGAATAAGAACTCTGTCAATCTAAAATTTTATTAATACTTTCATTACAATTTGTTCAATGCTAGAAGAGCATTCTCAACTGGTTATTGATTTACCTATTTAAAATGATAAATGAATTTTTAGGATTTTCAACAAAATACAGGTTAAGTATCAGTAAAAAATTATATTTATTTACCAATTGCAGCTCTCGTAGAATCTACAACTTGACAAGTTCCTCAGAATACAAAATTTCCTGGTCAGAAATTATAGAAATAGGAAGAGGAGTGATAGAAACAAAAATACCATTAAATAATGTCGCTTGGTATCCTGGAGGTTCTATGAAAACATCCAGATTATGTCACAACATTTGTTTTTACCTGTTCCATATGTTGCCAGCAATATTGGTAGATATGTTGTTGATTTTATTAGGGTATAAGCCAGTGTAAGTTAATTTTAATATTTTATAAATTATTTCAAATCTTTTCATCAAAGTTTCAGTTATAATTTCTATTATAATGACTACTTACTCTTTGATGGAACCTCGAAAGACTCTAGAACATTAATTTTACATGAGAATTTTCCAAGTGTAGATATTCCTCCAACTAAACTCAAAATAAAACTAGCTTTATGGGTGAATAATATCTTCTCTGTTATGCTATTAGGTTACCTATAGGTTCGCTTTTTTCAAAATTGGAAATATTGAAGTCAACTTATTCCCTCATTGCAGATAAACTTATTTCGGAGTTTTCAGAAATCCGAACCAAAACTTCTTCTCCTTCTGTTATAATACATATTTTTACATCATTTAAAATCTGGTTGTTCTCGGTTCGGACATTTTTCTCTATTTCCTCCTGTCACAAATGAGGAAAAACATATTAATTGATATTACTCAAACAATTATTTGATAACTACCGAATAATTATTTGATAGATATTCATTATTTTTAATTTAAAGCCAACGTGAATTATTTTTAATAAATAGTAAGAACATCTACTTTTACGCTGTTATTAGTAGTCTAGTCATTTGGTAGTTGTACCTGGAAAGTTTTCCGGGAGTTTTGCAAATTGGTGATTTTATAGATTTCAACATGCTCTTTCCGAATTTCAACTTTGCCACCTCGTATTTTTGCCGCTCGCGCCGCCATTTTGGAAAAATGGCGCATTAAAACAGTTTTTTGATAATATCTCCTATCCGACTCATTTTACGATAAAAATAGTTATATAATAAATTAAACTAGAGAAAATTTCCTATAACTTATGTAGTAACCTTTTTTTTGTAAAATCAATAGTTTTAGCGTACCAGCGGCGCAAAGTCTACTCGAACAGGAGTTTTGACCAAAAAACTCATTTCCACACCACCACGAGGTAGAGTAAATTGGCGTGGTATCCTCAGTAGGACTAATCCACGCGCAATGCACTATTGTAAAATTTAGTGCATTCTCCTTTGTTTCGATCTTCTTGATGGACCAGGTGTTGCGAGTTCATCGTCTTCAGTACCGGTCAAAACGTCACAGATAGAATTTCTTCCATATCATCCGCGGTGGGAGTATCAGCTTCGTAACCTCTTCTTCCTCGATTTCATCGTACGTTTGCTCGAGAACAGTCTCCGTTTCATCCTCTTCATCGGTATCATGTGACGGAACTTGCGAATTATCACAGGTACCACTGCAATTCGTGCAATTTAATCCAGTCTTTCTGCATCCACAGGCTCTCCAACATCCCTTTTTGCATTTGCAAGAAATAAGTTTCAACAAGGTTTCCGGAGCGGAGGCTCGAGTGTGGTGACATTCTTGCTTCTTTTCCATCCCCATCGTTCTGCATTTTGTTCCAACTCCATACCACTGCTGAACTTGGTGATAGGTTCGGAACGAATGTTGTCGTGCTGCTGCTTCTGTCGGTGGTAGCGATGCAATATTAAATTTATTTTTATATACTGATTTTGTGAAGCATACATATCTATAGTTATTTTACAGGTATACTGATGGTTCAGCCACAGCCAGAATACTTAGCTCTGTGGGCAGATGTTTCGTAGAAAAGAGAGAGGGGGCCCATAAGGCGGTGGGTTCCCTTATAACTGCGTAGGACTCTACATGCCGTAGAAAGCCGGTTTTTCAATGCGTGGTAGAATATTTTTCGTTAATATACGAAAAACTGGTGTTGGAGTCAACTTTGTGCCGCTCGTACGCTGAAACTATTCATTTTACAAAAAAAAACGGTTACTACATATATTATACTTTATACTTTAATTCATTACATAACTATTTTCATCGTAAAATGAGTCAGATAGGAGATATTATCGAAAAATTGTTTTTAGGCGCCATTTTTCCAAAAGGGCGGCGCGAGCGGCAAAAATACGAAGTGGCAAAGCTGAAATTCGGAAAGAGCATGTCGAAATCTATAAAATCACCAATTTGCAAAATTCCCGGAAAACTTTCCACGTAACCTCTTAATTGAGCCCCAAATGACTGGACTATAGGTTGAGTACCTATGGCTTTTTTCTTTAAACATATAGGGTGTGTTTTGGGAAGTTCCAAATGATACCAAATTTGGAGACCCAAACTTATTAGGCTACACCCTGCAGATGGGCCTGTCCCAACTTATTGTAGATTAAGTTGGCAGAGAAAATTGTGGACTGTATTGTAGGTTGTAGAGAAATTATACACTGGTTACTTGAATTTTTATATTTTAACGATAACTTTCGTAAAAAGAAACAAAACAAAACACTTTTTTAACAAACGTAGAATTTAACAATAATTCAAAACTGAGTTACAATTGCTCAAAAAATAACTGAATGTGAATACGGGTATGTATGTAATATCATGCAATTTGTATAAGTTAAAATTGCTGAATTTATTACGTATGAACCATCCAACGGTTACGACCTGTTCATACGGAGATAGAAGTTCTACTGGTTTAATTTTGATTTATTTGAGACGCTTGTCGATAGGCGAGATCCTTCCTGCGACCAATCACGGGTACGCGTTTTCAGCTTTATTGTTGTGCCTTTTTTTTATCTCTTTGGCAACTTGCAGTATCGCCAATGTGTCGCGATGTATGTAAAGGCGCTTGCCGACAAGGGCGGCTTTAGCATTGAAGTTTTATCTCGTCGGTGAGTTACTTCCGCGTTGATTATATGCGCGATGACCTTGATTCACGACGCGTGTTGTACTGTTGCTATGCTGGGCACTTAGGCGTTTGGTTATTTTTATTTCTTTTGTCGCCATGGGCGTAGATAAAAATGTTCGATTTCGAACAGGGTGTAATCATATGTGTTTTTTGCCGCAAAGAACATATTTACACCAAGTTTTAAGAAAAAAATCATGAATTAATAATAACCAAAATACTCAAAAACAAAAAATATTTTAACTTAAACACCCTGTATTTAATTATGAAATAAAATTAATTAAAAATTTAGAAATTGATTTTCATATACCAGGTGTGATTCCTCACTCGACCATTTACTGTTGGGTTCTAATTAACTGTTCTATTCCTAAAGTGGCGCTGGGAAACAGTAACAAAGCCTACACAAAACATGATCATGCCGTTAACACAGAAGTAAAAAAAAGAACAAATAGTAGACCCTACGTTATTTGACAAAATATTAATATTTTGATTATTTTAACATACGATTAAAACATTCTTTATGAATCACCCTATATAAAATTTGTTGCTTGAAATAAAATTATTGGAAATCTGTTGATTTTTAGTAATGTATGAATAGTCTCTTAAAGAAGTAAAGTGTAAAATAAAAAACATTAAAATTATGTATTTTTGTTTGTAGACTTATGCGAGTTCAAAAAAGGATATTAAAAGGTTTCGAAGTATTTGAGTACTATGCTAACAATCAATGGGACTTCGTTAACGAAGAATCACTTAAAGCTCGAAAGATTCTTAATCCAAGAGAAAGGCGAACATACAAAGTCGATGGCCAAGGTATAGATTACGTGGATTATTTTACAAACTGTGTCCATTGTACGAGATTGTACATATTAAAAGAAGGAGATGATACCATACCTGCTGCTAGAAGACATATGAAATTGTAAGTACTAAAAAATTGGTGAACATAAAATAAAATTTATTAAATACTGAATAAACATACAGTATACAACAAAACAAAAATTTAGTAAAAGTCATAAATAAATAAAAATTGATTTTAATTCGGTACAACATTATTTTTAAACCCAAAAGCCCACAATGTCACTAATAAAGGAAGAAGGAAACTCGTCGCTACCAAAAAAATGAAGACCGCTTTCACAAAAACAAAAGTACGATGAACAGAAAAGAAATAATAATGAAAACACTTTGTTTCAATTAGAGTATCATAAGCTTGTGGACGACCCAACGCAAACGTTGAAGATTACATACATCTGATATCCCATTTAGCGCTTACAAATAACATCCTACAGAGATAAAACGTAAGTAGAGACGAAGGACACAAGAAAAATAACTTTGCTGAATATCACTTTTCTCTTGGAAAATTAAACAATAAAAATTGAGACAGGAAGAAGTAGAATGTACATGTACTTTCACAGTCCAGACAAAGTTTTGTGCTATATAATCAAGTCATCAAATAAAAAGCAAAGAAGACATTTTTCAAAACTAGCAAACAAGTATGATGCTTTAAGTGGCAACTCAGATGATGAAGAACCACTGTTAAACAAGGGAATGTCCAAAGAAAAAGATGATAATAATAATGATAATAGTAATAATAATAATAATAAAAGAAATTCCTGGAAAATATAATAATCTCCTACACATACAGCAAGGGCGGCTGCAGCCCAGAGATTTGGGGGCTGTTCGGGTTATATATATAAAAATTTAATATTTTGGGCTTGTTGATATAAATGGACCTAGAATCTACAAAAAAAAAATTCAAAAAAATTAAAATTTGGTTTACGCAGATATGAGAAATATCCTCTCATTGCCGGACTTTGGGGGGAGGGGAGGATTGCCTCTATTTTCGGCATTATTGTGCCTCATCAGTAAGAAGCAGACAAGCTCAACATATCTTATCTTGACTGCCTTGGACCCACCAGATACTTAAAACAACTGGTTAAGTCGAAGTAAGTGGAGGAGAGCCCAACGCCATCTTCACCTTAATAACAAAATCAAAGCTTGCAAACTGTCTGCTTCTTACACACAGCAATGCCGAAACCGGTCTAAGAATGACAGTCTCCTTTAATGACAAAATCAAAGTTGTTGGGTTTAAGTCCCGACATGGTCGGGTTCCAAATCGCGCCTGGACTTACGTAATTCAATACCTGTTGGGACATATAGGCCAAGGAGTAGTTGTTGAAGTCCAGACGTTGGTTGGTGCAGTGTATGACATTTTTAATGTAGTTTTTCTTGGGAGCTTGTGATTTTATTTAACATTATCATTTTTTCATTTACAATTAAATTAATTTATCTTTCTTTTTCTTTCAGGATGTGGGTAGTCGATAAACTATTTAAATTATTATTCGTTGTTGGAATGTTATACTACATGTGGACCAAAGTGATGAAGCCTCTAATCCATGCATACTATTGACAGTTCCATATATAATAATAAACACATGAGTATTTACTTAATATGTCATATCCTTCTCGTTAAGCTTATATAACTGGCACCAAACTAGAAAATTATACTCTGGCCACCAATTAGATAAATATAGCAACAAAATATAAGTAATATACGAACAAAAGCGCGTAGTTAATCTGAAAAAACTAATTGTAACGATCTTGTTGTCGACAAAAACTAACTGCATTCATAACTTAGGCAAAGGTTATATTTCAACAGAACTCTTACAAACTCGTAAGAGTACATACGTACCCATCGGAAGTGAACAAGTTCGTTTACTTCCGCCTACTTCTTACGAATGCTCACGAGTTCGTACGTTTAATCGCATGCGTTCAATAAATTGGTTTTTTGTTCCTTTGTTTGTTTGGTTTTTAAGTTAAGTTTTTCTTCAAATCTTACAATTTATCTATCTCTGTCTAACACAATTTTATGTTAGTGCTAATATACTTTTTGTTAATATTACAAAAAATTATTATAAAAACTTAATCACACTCGTTGAGGAAAGGCAATTCAAAGAACGTCATTTATTTAATACAGCTGGATCCATTTTCCTTTACTGCAAAAACATTCGTAGTAGTTTTTTTATAGGAAAAGTAGGAAGAGTTTATGACCGATTCGTACGACCATTTTCTCGTACAAATTCTGTTCCAATGTAACCATTGCCTTAAGTGTATCATTTTGCGGGCGCAAATATAATCATTGTTAAGGTTTCTCTTTTAGCAACGATAGGCTGTACAAATTGACATTAAATTTTTCGAAAATATGACTTTGTTAATAAGCTTGAAAAAGTCATTTAAAATTATTTAAAGATAGTAATAAGTGTCAAATATAACAAAATATTTGTCTCAATTCATCCAAAACAATTTTTGTTAATGCTAACATACTTTTTGTTAATATTTTTTGTAATATTAACAAAAAATATATTAGCATTAACCTAAAATTGTATTGGACAGATAGAGATAGAATTAGAGATAAAAATATATCTTTTGTTTGCAAGTTAAGTACAGTAGTACAGTTTAAATTATATAAGTTATAATAACGATCTGGAAAAAATCATAACAAAATGGAAACAAACGATATAAGCAAGGACATTTTTAGCATCAATAGGAAACTTGTAATGTGTTTTTTGCTTATCATAACATTAAATAAACATAGATCAAATTAAAAGATTGCATTATTTAAAAAAAAACGTGAATGAACTATTTACAGAATGGTCAACTCAGCTTGGTATCCAGTTTTTACTAAAAATAATGGTAAAATCTCTGCTAAAGGCGGCTACTCACACACCTGCCGCAGGGGCAATCTAGGGAGCAAGAGTGGGGTTCACCCTTAATCGCCTCCTTGATTGTGATGTGTGTAGATTACATCTTTTTTTTTCCAATATTCGTCACTCAGAATAATTGAAATTATGAAGTTATGCCAAGTCCCATTAAAATTTATTTTTGGTCAAATATTCTACATTAGTGACTCTCTCCAACGATGTATCTGAAATCGAACTGTCATATACATGGTATGAAAAACAGCTTGCCACACATTGTCAATAAAAATTTGCAGAATCTTCTTTATTTCAAATGGAACGCCCTGTATATTATCGATCCATAAGAAGCGCCAACAAAGGCTCTACAAATTTCAACAAGTATTCCCTATGGCTAAGTTCACTAGTTTTTCTTAAAACAGCTCTTTTTTTAGAAAAAAAGGCAAATATTCATATTTTTACGCTAAAATTTCAATGAACGACTTTTTTGACGACTTATAAGAATATGCAAACGACTGATAATTTCACTTTTTTTTTAAATTCAGCGCATTCTTTTCAGGTAGTTGTGTCACATAATAGCTTTTTTTAACAGCGATTATAGTTATTTTTCTATAATTTAAAAATAAAACTCCTAGAGTCTTGCAATTTCCAATAAATATATATCTTTGTAGGTACTACAAAAAAAAATCAAAAATATTTTTTCAATTTTATAGCATATTTAGGTTGTAAAGTAGTTATCTCATAAAAGGGTTAATTTTGGGTTTTAAGTCTTTAAATTTAATACAAAGTCATGGTACTTTAAGCAAGGCAAGCAAAGCAAGCATTGCCACGAGTTATTCTCTCACAGTGAAGTGGGGTGTGGATTGATATATGTTGTTAATTAAAAAGAAAAATGGGCGCCAGGAGATTGTTTTACCCTCATCCAAAATATAGTCAATTTAGTCACTCCAGAATGGATCTAAATTGAGCCCACTAAAAAAAAAATAAACTACGTCCCAACAAAAATTTGCTTACCTTAGTTCGGGTCAAGACTATTTGTGACTATTAGTAAATGAAAGAAAAATAACTAATTACTAAATAACTATTTAATGTTTCCACTTACACAGGTCAAAAAAAAGAAAAAAAAGGAACCCAAGGGGGTCCCACTAAAATTGTAAGAAAATTGCGCTAGTTTAAAAAAATGATTAAATTAATTAAATGATTACGAACAATAGGGGTGTTACACCGTCCGCGCTCTTATAAGTCGCTTACAAAATTCCAAAAAAATTAGAGAAAATATATGAAAATATTAATTTAGAGACCTTTAAAAATTACTAATTAACAAATAATGTACATGAACAAATATAAAAAAAATGAAAAACTTGCGGTTGTTCCAAAACTAAATTGCGGCAACTTGCAGCTACTAACTCGTCAGGTCAGGTCAGCTCAATACGAAAATCTGGTTAACACTCTGCCCAACACGAGAATGTGGTCAACACTCCGCCCAACACGAGAATGTGGTCAACACTCCGCCCAACACGAGAACCCTAAAATAATATACATTAAACCCCTAATCGAATACCCCTCGGCCCAGAAAGAAATTTACAAACTCTAACAGTTTATACAATAAAAACATTTAAATATCTCAACATACCCTTTTATACAGTGAAGGGGAATTCTCGGCGAATCAGGAACTTTCCTGACAGATGCTTCCGTGGCAGGTGAATCCTCGGAGAATCAAATCGTCTCCCGTGGAAGGTACTATCCCTATAATATTAATAAGCCTTACACACTTGCCAAATAACATAAAACTCGACTGTCATGAAAAACGCCTTACCTGACAAAAATGGCGTCGTTACGAACGTGGCTTGGTTTGGTACAAAATATCAATTCCTAAGAGATTCAGACCAGGGTAAACACACCAAATCAAATAGGCACCCTGCAAGTCTAACAATACGGGAATCGCTCGTCTATCCCAATCAATGGTACGAAATAATCTTCATAAAACACCGGGCGATTCCTCAAAATTTTGTCTAAACCACGTTACACTATGTCACCCAACAAGCAAAGAAAAAAAGAACCCGTCCGAAATTTCCTTCTAAATCCTTCTAGAATGAATTCAACCACGTAAGTCCAGAAAGAGATTCACCTATTAACCGCCACGGGTCACTAAAAACGACTTGACCAATCATATAACATGACTGGTCAAATTCTGCGACTTGACCAGTCATATAACAGGTGACTGGCTAACACAGCCGCACAGTACTTCAAATTTAACAGAAGAAATGACCGGAACGACAGATCGAAACACATGACATCGATGAAAAATACGTAAACAACAAACTATTTTGATAAATATACTTTATACAAAACTAAATAGCTCGTTCAAATGGATATAAAGTGAGTCAAAAAACTTGAGGCTGAATGTAAGATATCTTATGTGATATATGGTTCCTAAATAATATAATTCGGTCCCTACAGTGGCTCACATCTACCCAAGAAATACAAGGTATGGAAACTAATTAATGTAATAAGGTCTTAATACCGAATTTAAACGTTACAGCATATGTTACTTTAAGCGACCGCCCCCCTCCCCAATGAAAAAATCCCATATACAAATAAATAATAAAAAGGTAATAGACATTATTTCAAAAATTTTCCGGACCCCTGGAAGGTCCGCACCCCCTCCTTAATACATTACTTTTGAAAGATAGAAAAAAAGTTATAAAACTTTTTTATTGAAGGATAAATATAATTTAACATAGCGTATTCAATTTTTAAAAACAACGTTTCGTCTTTGAAGGGCTACCCTCAACTATTTTTTTAAATACGGTCCTGTTCCATTCCATGATAGTCCGAATGATATTAATCAACAATCCCAACAAAATGTGCACCCTGACAATGAATTTTTATTTTTCTACGAAGACAACTATTTATGTGAATTTAGAAGCCTCTTTACATTTCAAACTGTCAATGAAAATGTCGTCTACAAGTATTTACTAGAAATCAAATCTTCTGCTTCCGGTCACGAAAAAATCAATATAAGAATGCTATTATTGTGTTGTCCACATATTTTGCCTTATCTCACACATATCCTAAATATATGTTTGGAAAAAAATATTTTTCCATAGTCCTGCAAAAAGTCTAAAGTCATTCCAATACCCAAAAACACAGACCCTACATCTTTTAATGATCTTCACCCAAAAAGTCTCTTACCAGTTTGTTCCAAGATACTTGAAAAAATAATGAAATTTCAAATTCTACGTCACTTAGATTCTTATCCAATACTACCAAAAACCCAGAAGTGGTTATAGCTGCATTACATCGCTACTTAAAATAACAGATGACCTTTTTGAGGCTCCGGATCAGGGAAAAGCTACAGCTTACTTAACTTTTCTAAAGCTTTTGATACGATATCTCATGAAATTTTGTATTCGATATTGCACTTTATTGGATTTAGTGACCAGGCTAGAAACCTTATCAAGAGTTATCTAAATAACAGAATTCAATTTACCGAGACAGATTTGGGCTACTTCGCAGATAATGACATTAGATGCGGGAATTTATTACTCTTTTCAAGAAAAAGATATAGTACAAGCTAATACTTTGATTAATAATGGTATCAACGAACTTATAAAATGCTCTGAAATTCATAATTTGAAAATTAACCCATTTAAGTCAAAATTACTAATTTTGGGGAGTAAAAAACCATCTGTTAAAGATAAGTTATCAATTTTTATTAAAGGCGAACATATACGTCCAAGCGACTCAGCAAAAAATCTAGGTGTTGAAATAGATGTAGATTTAAGGTTTAAACATCATATTACCAAATGCATTCAAAAAAGTTATATGAATTTAAAGATGCTCTACCCTAATCGCCATTTACTATCCAAACAGCTAAAAATAAAATTAACAGATATACTGGTCTTAAGTCATTTTAATTATGGAGATGTTTTATATGGCCCATGTATAGATAAAATTGACTATTTACGTATTCAACGAGCACAGAAAGCGTGCCTAAGATTTATTTATGGTATTAGGAAAAGAGATCGCATATCATATAAATTATCCGAGACATTGTGGTTAAGTATGGAAAATAGACGATTATTACACTCAGTAACTCTTTTTCATAAAGTGATTTCTACAAAGAATCCTCCGTACTTGCATAATAAAATTCACTTCGTTACAAAGGGCTAATTTCACCACCATCTCATCGCATAACTTATTACTGCAGATCGTTCAGCTAAAATATATATATAAGGTTTACAATAACATTCCGTCCTCCTTCAAATCAATATCTGTTAATACCTTTAAACGACAATATAAAAAATATCTACTTAGCACTCAGTGACTACAATAGTAAAATATTAATAATTATTCCTCATTCAGCAAAATAAATAAATAATTTTTGATAGTATTTTATACTTAGGCATGTTATTTATATTGACACATTTATTTTCTTTTGTTTAGTTTTATGTATGTATAGTTTTTCTTTAAGGCTGAGACTAAGATCAGCTGATCTACCACGTAGATCAAAGCTGTTTTCGGCCTTTTTCGTGGTTACTTTTCCTTCTTTACCTACATGTATTACATTGTATTTTATTACACACGAATAAATTATTATTATTATTATTATTATTATTTTCACTGAAAATCTTTTTGAATAAAATTAATTAAAAATTGAGTATACTTTGAGCATATTGCCCTAAGTATACTTAATTTCTATTAAATATCTGAATTCAATTTTCTTAAATAACTACAATCAGAAAATAAATAAAATTTATTTAAACTTCCAACTATTGAATTATAACAGATAATTAGAAATTACAATGTATTAAACATAGGTATACTCATCTAGGTATATCATGAAAATAAACTACTGCCTTATTAAATTTAATTATTTACAAAATAACACAATTATAAAATAAGAACTTTAATAATAAATACTTGACTGCGGAGTCAGAGAAAAAAAGACCTGCAAATAATAGCGGCGGGTCTCGCGCTCGCGATGAGCAACCGCCGAGGGCCGAGCATTGTTAGTCTTATTTAGTTACTAGGTGAGTCGATCAAATGTACCCTATACTTTATCTAAAAGTAAAATCATATCGGGTTAGAAAGATGTAAGTAAATATATATTGAAACGAAATGTCAAAAGTTTTATACAATTTTATTAATACCAAAAATCAATTGTCGAAATTGTAAAATATAATAACTAATCAACACTCACCATTCACTCATTAAATCTAATATTGAACAATAAAAGAATGTAAAAAAATACTCTATAACTAACACTAAAACTACCCTTTGAACTGTGAATCAAAGTCCTTCCTATTCCTATTAAACTTTTCTTCTTGTCAAAAAAATCATGTCTTGGTAAACTCTTCACCCAACAAAACTTCCGTGTACTATATGATCAATATACAATATACTATACTATTTTCTTCACTATTACAATTTTCTACAATTTATTCTTTTCCTTTCTCAAACTTTTTATCTTCCAAAAATTAAACCTTTGACATTGTTTTTCTTTTTATCATCAATCCCCAAAATCCCCTGTCACTTTTTTTTGTTCCCTGGTTACCTTCTTTTCAATATACCAGGTGATTATTTCATTGCAATATAAATATTCCATTTTATAACCTACTTTAGCAGTTTATTTTAATAACCTCAAGCTATAACTGTACACGATAATTAAAATTCTGCCGACACAAGTTTTTATTTTAGACGCACGAAAAAGTTCACATATCTAGTTCGAAATTAACATCCATAAGAACAATTAAGGACAAATATTTATTTGTAAAAAGTTACTTCATTGCAATCTCTTCAGTGGTAAACAAAGTTGTGTTCAGTATTATCAAAGGTGATTTTTTGAAAAATAAACTTATTTTAAAGTGTTTGAAAATGAAGCAATTTTGGAGTTCCATTTTTATTTTAGTGATAGTGCTAATCATTTTTAATCAAATAGAAGCTAAGAAAAAGAAGAATAGTAAACAGATGATTCTAAGGCAAAAAGAAACAAATCCTGTTAATTTCATAAGGTAAACATTAAAAAAGGTACCCGTTATTATTCGTAACTTTATTTGACACCATGGGATAACAAAAAATACAAAGAGAGATTGGTGGTGATTTCCCCAAGTTTGAAATTTGTACATCGTACTCGTACTCCAGAATTTTATCACAGGTGAAGGTTTAAGACTTTTTCTATTTATATTGTACCTAAAAACTGTATTCAACAAAATATAGGGTCTTCCATAAGAAATAATATAACTTTGATACGCCACACTTTTTTGGGACAAACTGTATAATTCCAAATAATTTTAAAATGTAGCCTTTATCAACCCACACATAAACAAAATTTTCAAAATACAACCGTTTAGCCACAATTGACGTTGCGTCTACCGTGACTCACCCTGTATAAGTAGGGCATATACCGTAACCGGAATTTTCGACTTATTAGCACACAGGATTTCCATGAGTTCTGGAGAGTTGAGAAAAAAGTTCAAGGTGACGGATTTTTTTAGTCACCCGAAAAGTCGGAATTGATCTTTAAACATGTAGAAAAACTGGTCAATTTTTGTTATCAACCCCCGTCAGTTTTTTGTTTTTTTAATAGAGAGAAGTAAATGTGTTGAGAAAAAATTGATAACGAGGATTTTGAGTTACACGCCTGATTCTAATGGATTAAAATTTGAAAATTTCTGTTGAATATCGGTTATTTTATATGATTATTCTAGACTACGAAAAAATATGAACTAATACTTTCATTGGCCCAGGTACGACTTACTGACTTTGTTTTATGCTTATTATTCGAGACTGAGTTTGTTGTCGACACATGTCAGTTCTCTACTTGAGGTTTATTGTTTTTTATTATGAAAATGATTGAAAAAATTGAATGAATTGACATTTATGACCACACCCGTGCGAGCAAACTGGTTTTCCGTCGTGTGTTTTGATGCTTTCAGTGCATTCTGTGAGTTGGAAAAAAACCACGAAAAACACAAATAATTTTTGACGCCTCCAAAGTATGTTTTAGAGGATTCTGAACACGCTGGCGGGGAGGTTAAAATTCTTTTTGAGTTGGCCCCACCCAAACGGTCAAAAACTACCCCCAAAAGGGTGAATCGCGCCTATCACCGGCAAAACTAACTTAACCCCAGTTTTGGAGGGTGCTGAACACAATAGTGATGTTGTATCTTACCCCCAAGTTGACACCACCCCCAAACGGCTTGTGGTGGAGGTTTTTGGCCGTTTGAAGGGTCAACGGTCAACTCTAATCACCGCCATCGTGTTCAGCATCCTCAAAAACGAGGGGTTACATTAGTTTTGCAGGTGAAAGACGCGATTCACCCTTTTGGGGGTGGTTTTTGGCCGTTTGAAAGGTGGAGGACAACCATAAAAGAATTTTAACTCACGCCATCGTGTTCAGCGTCCTCGAAAACGGAGGGGGGACGTCAAAAATTATTTGTATGTTCGTCCAAGTCACAGAATGCACTATTTCTACATGTAATTTCGTGTAGCTGCGTGCGGTAGAAAAAGTCCGTTTGATTTTTTTATTAAACTTTATATTCTTTATTTAAAAATTTAAAAAACGTTTCAAACTTTTTTAGATACTTTTTCCTGTAACTTTAATATCTATTGTTGCAATTGTTTATTGTGTAAAACTGCAATTCTCCGTGAATTCATGCCTGTTTTTATATATTTAATAATAAATCAATCAATTAATCAGCAACTTACTTGTGGGAATAACAAAAAAACGATATTTTTTACAGACGGAAAATCGTTTACAAGACGACCGTGTAACTGTAGAACTTTTTGGCAAGTGAAAATCTATCGACTTATGCTATAACGTCCCACTTTGGTTACGATATGCCGTACTATAAAGAAATCTGCTCTCAAATACTTATGGTGAGGCCACTATTAGTAAAAGAACATATCTCGTGAGAGGATTCAACTCTTAAAGACCGGCATAGCGGTGGACGACAGAAGGTTTTGAAGATGCAGAATTGGTACTTAATAAAGACTTCTCTCAAAGTCAAGAAGAATTGGCACGATTATTGGAAATGCCTCAAAAACATGGGAATTATTCAGAAGCAAGGAACTTGGGTGCCGATGCCGTAACTAGTTGAAACCCAGAGATGTTCAAGTGCGTTTGTTTGCTTGTGTGAACAGTTTCTTGAAAGTCAAAGACGGCATCGCATTGTCACTGACGACGAAAAATGGGTTCATTACGATAATCTCAAGCGCAGAAAGTTATTCTCTGTATTTGGTGGGACCAGCTCTGCGGAGTGTATTAAGAGCTGTTAAAAGCAACTCACACAATCACGGGCGATCGTTATCGAACGCAATTAATGCGATTGAGTCGATCATTGAAAGACAAACGACTGCAATTCAATGAGACACGATAACGTGATTTTGCATCATGACAATGCTCATTTTGCGAAACGTTAAAATGGGAAATATTTCCCTACCCGCCGTATTGTGCAGCGTTGCTCACTCATTTGTTTCGATCGATAGCTCACGGTCTGGCTGACCAGTACTTCCCGTCTTATGAAGAAATTGGATAGATTCGTGGATCGCTTCAAAGCGGGATTCGTACGCTGCCCGTAAGATGGGAGGAAGGTGTGGCCAGCGATGGACAATACTTTGAATTATAAATATTTGTTACAATAAAGCCTCAAATTTCGGAAAAAACGGCGAATCAACTTGTACACCTAATATGTCAAATTTATATTAATAAATAATTAGTGTGAATATATCGTTTATTTTTCAGAATAGCTGTAATGCGATTAGTTTATGGGATAGCAACAAGAATAGGATTTGGAGAACAAATATCCGAAGCACTGAATGGCGCTTTTGTGCCCCCAGGAGCAGACTACGATTACGATGGTGCAGATGATGAAGATATTTTTGACATTTAAATAAAGTTAAAGGAGAAATCTCGACCAAATATTTTAATGCAATAGTGGCGAATCAAGAAGTTGTAATTGAACATTCATGTTAACTGTAGTGGGTAAACATTCGCTTTTACCTTGTTTGGTGAGATATATTTTAGTTTTTTTTGCATTTTTAAATTGTATGTAAATTTTGAAACATAAATTTAAGAGTCAGTGCACATTCTCACGACAGTTGGGAAAAGATGCTTAAAGTTCCACACAAAATGTATATACTATATAAGTTATTAAATAAATAAGTAATGAAGAAATAAAAATTAATAATAAAATTTAGAAATATTTAAGATATTTATTCAACAAAAGTTTATAATCTAGTATTTTAAATTCTTGTAATTAAAAAATGTAGGTAAGTACCTACTAAAATTACAGAGTGTGTCAACACTATATATAACTAATGTTCTACATTGGCTGGTCTTTATTAAAGCCAAAACTTCAAGAGGTGAAAAACATAATTCTAAAATGTAGACAAAACACCTTGATATCAAATTCTGAACATTTAGTCAAACTTTAGTAATAAAATTTAAAAAAAACTAAAATTGTTTTTTTACTCTGCAAATATGATTTTATAAATCCCATTTCTCGTGTTTTTTAATTAGATCTGAATTATATTTAAATTTTCAAAAAAAAAATTATTTTTTAGATAATCACATGTTATTTTTTTCAAGTTCGAAAACTTGCTTTTCTGTGTCTTTGTTTACCATTTACTCATATAATAGCTATTTATATTACAAGTACATAAACAAGGGCTTTATTGAACGAATCGTGAGTATATACATAATTTTATGTACGATTGCAATTAAAAAAAAATAATAAGTTGAAAAAATAAAAATTTTATTATACTTGTATACGATTTTAGCTCACAGCAGTTGCGATGACAAGTACATGTTTATTTTTTAAACACGTCAAATTAGTTGTCTTGCAATTTGTCAATGACGTTGACAATTACTTTATTGACGCAAAACTGTTCTATAAAGAGCGTTTTATTGTTCAAACGTACATAAATATTATTATTAGTAGGTAATTGTCGTGACGACATATATATATATATATATATATATATCGAATTACAAGACAACCAGGCTCCAATTTGGTGAAAAATCACTTTGTTAATATATACCGGGGGTGTCATCAATGCGTGGGTGGAAGATAGCTGCTTTCCTTTTTAAGATAGGAAAAAATGTTTCAAATAAAAGTTGTAGAGAGCAATGTTCCAAAAATAACTATACCAATATACAGAGTGTCCCATAAATGCGTGACTTATCAAAGTTATGTTTTTTTAATGAAACCCTATATATTTTCACTCGATTGTATTCCTTCGGAATAGTGCTTCTCAAAAATATGGGGTTGTATGGGTTTATACCAGGTGGTTCTGAAGTTATGGTGACATTTATGTCCCAAAATGGGTTCATTCAACACCAAATATCTCAAAATCAATAATTAGGAATAAGAACATTTTTTCTCCAAATATCCTCGAAAATGGTGTATTTTCATTTCATATTCATAAATTTACCGAATGGCTCCTTTCCCATACAGGGGCAACCAAAACTCGGGATCACTTTTTGCTCAGTTTTTTCAAATGGATCACCACGTAAATAAGGCCATACCAGAATAGCTTCCAGAAAATATAGGGTTTATCTACTTGATTTCCACCGGTAATGTTTCTAATTCTTAAGAAGTATGAAAAATGTAATAAAAGCAATAATGATTTGTACTCACAATGATAAACAAATATGGTATCAAAATAATCTCAAAAAATGTAACAAAAAAACATTATTTCACACGACATGTTCAAATAATCTCCGATTTTGAGCTATACATACATTAAGTCTATCTACGATGGTTCTTCGAACTTCAGTTAAAGTTGATCTTGTAGTAGAGCGAAAAATTCCTCTAATTCTATTTTTCCTTCAGCGTTGTTGGGTTCTCGCTGTCGACCTATTCCTTAACATATCTCCAGATAATAGAAATCTTAAGGGCATGAGGTCTTGGGACCTTGCTGTACCTCCCTCCCTCCAAAAATGTATCATTTGCAATTTCCCTTGTAGTTACGTGAAACTTCACGTTCAACATCATCCCTAATTTATTCTTTTTCTTCCACGTCTTGTACACTTCTTGTTTCCCCAAACCTCTCCCTCGAAAACTCTCGAGTCGCACATTACTTGAATCAGGATATCGAACTGCATACATTCTACTGGCTAAATCAGTTTCTGTAACATCTACCCGGAATGTAGATTATTTTATCTTATATCAAATCACCCTTGGAACATTTGAATGTTACAGGAATTATCAACAAACGTGACCTTTAATTACCTAGGTGAATGTTTAGGGGGTATATCATTATTGCTATTTTGGGACATAAATGTCACCATAACTTCAGAACCACCTGGTAAACTGAACCCTATATTTTTGAGAAGCACTTTTCCGAAGGAATTCAGTAGAGTCAAAAAAACATAATTTTGATAAATCACACATTTACTGGACTATGTTGGTAGTTATTTTTGGAACATAGCTTTCATTGCTCTCAACAACTTTTATTTGAGACATTTTTCCTATTTCAAATAGAGGAGCAGCCACCCACGCATGGTTGATACACCCGGTATCAAGGCCGTAGCCAGAGGGGGGGATCAAGGGGGCTAGATCCCCCCCCCGAAATGAAAAAAAAATAACATATTTCTTTAGTAAGTACTAAGTAGTATGTTTTTCTACCCCAAGTAGCATTATAGTGACAGAAACTGATATCGCAATAATAATAATCACTAAATCTATATAAATGACTTGTTAAAGCGTTTTGGGATGGTAGATAGTAAGATTGTTTGTACTCCACTTGATGGCAGTATCAACTTGAGAGAAGTCAGAGTTGAAATTTGTGACCCAAAGATCCCTTATCAGGAACTTATTGGAAGTTTGATGTATTTAGCTGTCATGACACGCACTGACATATCTCATGCTGTGAGTCTGCTAAGTCAATATAATAATTGTTATACCAAGTTACACTGGCAGTGTGCAAAACGTTTACTTAGATATTTGAAGGGTACAAAAGGTTTCTCTATGAAATTTTGTAAAGATAATTTGAATCTAACGGGGTTTGCCGATGTTGACTGGGATTCAGACAAGCAAGACAGAAAGTCTTTTACTGGCTACGTTTTTAAATTTTCAGGAGGTTCAAATTCATGGAGAAGCTGTAAACAGCGGACAGTTGCCTTATCGACAACCGAAGCTGAGTATATGGCTCTAAGCGAAGCTGCTAAGTAGGCCATATATTTAAGAAGCTTTTATCTGAGATCACAGGAAAATTGGATTGTATTGATATATTCAATGATAACCAAAGTGCACAAAAGCTAGCAAGTAATCCAGTTTTGCATGACAGATCAAAGCACATAGATAAGATACCATTTTTTGAGAGATGTATTATCGGAAAATAAAGTTAACTTTAAATGTTTGTCAACTGATGAAATGGTAGCTGATATTTTAACCAAACCGTTACAAAATGTTAAGAATTCCAAGTTTGTAAAATGTTTGGGTTTGAGCTGTGCTTAATTTTTTTTGTTAGTTGTAAACTTTTGTTAAGTGGGAGTGTTGTAAATATGTACCAAAAGTTTATTCCGTTTTAAGCCATGTAGCGACATCTATTGTGTAACTACTGTTTTATGTAATACGTTCTTTTGTTCTTTCAATAAAGAGAAAGATGACTATAGTCACAGTACATACAGTAATTCCACTTCGGCCAATTTCTGGTTGTAAGTTTTCAATGCGCATTAGCCAGGAGTTGCGAGTGTTGCGACTCCTGGCTAATGCGCAAACGACGAGATTAAGAACGACCGGCACTCCTTCCATAGTTACCGGATTTAAAAAATTTCATCCAATCTACTGTGTAATATATTAGTGTTATAAACATTTCATAAAGTAGTCTCTTATTTCATCAAATTCTGGTTTTAGGAATTTTTATCAATGAGGCGTTAATCCCTATGTATGTTCCACTTATTTCATTGAAAACTGATCATTTTTGTGACAATTCTACAATAGCATCTCGAATTATGATAATTTAACCATTCATATATTAATAAATATCTATCTATCTATGTTTTTATGAGGTGTCATGCATTCTTGGTTCTTGTTTTCTTAAAAAAAATTGTATTGACTATGTACATTGTATGCAATAAATTTCTTTCTTATATATTAGGAATGTGAAATGTCAACTGAAATGGGAAAAATAAATATTTTCGTAATAATCTCTTGCATTTTTTTAACAACGAATATAGAATGGCTGTATTAACTTTTTTAAACAGAATCAAACTATATAAGCACACAACTCAATCACAATTTTGTATTTGCCATATTGAATTTTGGCAGAAACTCCATCCCAAAAACTCGTTTAAACCACGTTTGAATAGCATCGACCCATAATCATAAAACTCATTTTTTGTTCATATAAAAATATATGCCAAATCTCAACTCGACTAGAAATGGTTCAAATTTGTAATATAAGTGTGGTAATAAAGATAATCGTGAGATTAGAAACAAAAGTTTTCATATTTTTCGGGCCTATATCTCAAAAAGCATTCGAGACCTCCGCTTTTTGACTTCAAATTCGTGTTCAGGAGACAAAAATACGTAAGAATCACCAAACATTTTTTTTTATCTCGGGTGCATCTGATTAAATGAATTTTACCTCATTGAAAACTGCATAATTAATTTTTACTACTTTTCCATGTGTTCAACCTTATTTGCATAGACTGAATTTTAGCGAGCAGCTTATATCAATAATTGATATATCGAGCAGTGTATATATGAGCATTGTTAGGGATCGTGGCGGGGAGAAATGTAATTACTGTCAATAGTGTCAATACCAGTGCGAATATAAAAAATGAAACTGCTGGACACCAATATCAAAGGTGCCGACGCTAAGTGGCACTACTGTATGTACTGTGCTATAGTTAGTCATCAAGCAGATCTCGAAGCGTACAGTCGTTTTATTTACGCTCTTACAATCCTCTGATTTATAACACAATTCACAAAAATTAAACGGAAAAGCGCCTTCCACTAATAATTACAAACAATTCCGGTCTCTGCTTTATGAAATCCCTAATAACGCGCCTATGAAACTGCTTTTGCGATATAATCTAAAGAGGGAAATTACCTGTTATGGTGTTGTTGCCAATAACGTCGCTTTAATCTGAGACGACCGAGTTGATCTCTTACATTATCTACATCTATATCTAACTTCAAGTTGAATTGTAACCGCTTCAATAGTTTATACAGGGTGGGCCAAACTTCTGGCATCGGAGGATTACGAAGTTGTGGTAAGAGATAAAATTTTCAAATTGTGTGTGAGCTAGTACAGTTACTGGGTGCATATTTTGAAAATAGTTTCGATTATACAGGGTGTTCCAAAAATTCGTGGCAGCACAAACTTACATTTTTTAAATAGAACATACTATATTTTATTCAAGAATCGAAAAGATCTCATCGAGAGCGTTAAAAAAATATAGCATGTTCATATATTATACGGGTGTTTAAAAAAGATATGGCCAATTATTATAAAAATGACCCCATCCTTAACACTCTGTAAAACAGTAAATCAAAATAAATTAACAGGTCTTTGTATTCAAATGTCATTCTCATATCGTTGGCTGTGCTCTCTATTAATTACTTTGTTTATCTGTGTCTTCTTTAATACAGGGTGAAACAGAACTCAAATCAAGCAACATCTCAAAATTTTCAAATGGATCACCCTATAAGTCTTTTTATAATTTGTTAATACTATTAATAAGCTTTCAAACGATATAGTGTAGTTAGGGTATAAGTTAATGGAACACTGTAAATATTTTATGATAACGGAAAAATCATGTATTTTACGTACTCAAATTAAATGGTATTAAATATTTATTATTTTAGTTATTTAATAAAATGAAAGCTTGTATATTATTTTCCAACTTTTCTATTTTTAACAATTATGGAACCAAAATTATTAAAAAACTTACATTTACGTGAAATTACATTTATATAAATAAACAATGACATTTTATAAACAGTAGGTATAGTTTATACTAAATGTTCAAAATGGCGACCATTTTATTCCATACATTTCTCTATTCTTTTGATAAACGAGGATCTTACTCTTTGTAACAAAGCTGGAGTTATTGTGGAAAATGCGTTTTGAATTTTTTCTTTGGTAGTAGGTTCAGTTTGATAGACAACTTCTTTGATGTATCCCCATAAAAAGAAATCCATCGGTGTCAGATCTGGAGATCGAGGAGGCCACAAAATTGGTCCACCACGTCCTATCCACCTATCGGTAAAATGTCCGTTTAACCACCGACGTACACACCGAACGTAATGAACAGATGATCCATCTTGTTGGAACCACAAATTAACTCTTGTGTTTAAATCAACTTCCTCCAATAATTCACCTAAATCGTTTTTAAGAAAATTATAATTCCAGTTAGACTTCCAGTGAGACTTCCTTCAAAAAAGTATGGTCCTATAACTTTATCTCCTACGATTCCTCCCCATACGTTTATGGATCATTTAGTTTGGGAAGTTGAACGAAACAAATGTGGATTAGTATCCGAAACAAATGAATTTTTTTTTCATCTGGATATCCATTAATTAATCCACTCATAAATATTTATTCTTATTGGAAAATCTCTCTCTAAAAGCTCTTGGTGCATCTGTATCTTGTACGGGTGAAATTTATTCTTTTTTATTATTCTTGTTATTGTTCCTCTACTAATGTCCAATTCAGTACTAAGTTTTCTAGTACTAAAAATTCATTGTCCTCATTGAAAATACGTTTGGGAAGAGTATGAGGTTGATAGGAAACATCACCTGATGTGTCGAATCTTTCCTTAAGTTTTAAGAAAGCTTTTTTATTTGGATGTTTTCGATTGGGATATCTTTCACGATATACTCTTGAAAGTAAACAATTTTTTGAGCATTCTCCTAAGACGTAAATCATATTAATCATGTCTTCCTGTGGTAAATTCATTATAGTTATTTATTATTTAAACCTAAGAGCTAAAATGTCTTTAACATTTATTAGTATATACTATTTTGATACTAGTCTACTTGGTAAACGAAATATAATCAAGCCATATTTTCGTTTACCAAGTAGACTAGATTATATTTCGTTTACCAAGTAGGCTAGATTTCGTTTACCAAGTAGGCTAGTGTCAAAATAGTATCTACTAATAAATGTTAAAGAAATTTTAGCTATTTTCTTCGTTTTTGCTCTTAGGTTTAAATAATAAATAACTAATGAATTTACCACAGGAAGACATGATTAATATGATTTACGTCTTAGGAGAATGCGCAAACCTAAAATGTACAGGTCGTTTCATGTAGTAATTTAATACCATTTAATTTGTGTACGTAAAATACATGATTTTTCCGTTATCATAAAATATTTACAGTTTTCCATTAAGTTATACCATAACTATACTATATCATTTGAAAGCTTATTAATAGTACTAACAAATTGTAAAAAGACTTATAGGGTGATCCATTTGAACATTTTGAGATATTGCTTGATTTGAGTTCTGTTTCACCCTGTATTAAAGAAGCCACAGATAAACAAAGTAATTAATAGTGAGCACAGCCAACGATATGAGAATGACATTTGAATACAAAGACCTGTTAATTTATTTTGATTTACTGTTTTACAGAGTGTTAAGGATGGGGTCATTTTTATAATAATTGGCCATATCTTTTTTAAACACCCGTATAATATATTAACATGCTATATTTTTTTAACGCTCTCGATGAGATCTTTTCGATTCTTGAATAAAATATAGTATGTTCGATTTAAAAAAATGTAAGTTTGTGCTGCCACGGGTTTTTGGAACACCCTGTATAATCGAAACTATTTTCAAAATATGCACCCAGCAACTGTACTAGCTCACACAAAATTTGAAAATTTTATCTCTTACCACAACGACGTAATCCTCCGAGGCCAGAAGTTTGGCCCACCCTGTATATAATATTCATATTTTAAAACGCTTGAAAAAAAATATCACAAACTGTACATGTAAAATAATCAAAAGCCAACTTATCATTTTAGTTGCTTCGGCCAAGATTTCAAAATTTTGTTGATAAATTAAAGAGGTGAAAAAAATAATAAAAAGCACATAAAAAAAAATTTAATATATAATACAAGAAATTGTGTCGCTGGTCCAGCATTGTGACTTGTAGAACCATCCTGTTGAAACCAAATGCCCCCAAAATTAATAAGAAGTAGCTGAACATTTCTTATATTTTGTGCTGGTTGACTGCTATATGAACTCTCGTCCAACACACACTGTGAATCCTATACATTTGTACGTTATAAAAACATATATTATTCAACTTTGAAATTTGGAAAAAATGCACCAGTCCGAATGTCTGCTTCGGGTTGGACGATAACAGTATCTTCGCTCAACGGAGTACTAGTACCCATCGGTGTCAGCTGGGAGGAAGAGGGTTGGTAGGAGCACGTCAAATCGGCAAGACGTGCGTCTGTAAGCAAATCTTGTATTTTCTTTTGAGTTATGAGGGCAGTTGGAAGCAACATTTTATTCAGTTGTACCCCAACTTGTCTTCCAAAAATAAAAAATTCGTTATTTGACTTCTCATTTACTTCTTTCCTAACTTCCTTTAAAGTTAAGAGTGCTTCTTCCAGTCCTCTATCAGTATTTTTCCTCTTTTGTTGCCTAGTGGGCACTTTCTCACGCACTTGCGCCATTATGCCAGAGGTATCATCACCATCAGTAACAGAGGGGCTACTTTGCCCTGGTAATGTTTGAGCAGAGCTAGAGGAGTCCGCTCCTACAATATCTTTAATATCATAAATTTGAGTTACTGAATTAATAATCTGAAAAAATAATAATTATTATTTTACAGATACCAAGGAGGAAAAATGATTGGGACAAAATACTTCAAGTTGGAACTTTCCCCAATGTATGGGTGCGATGGATGGGATACGTATAATCATAAAATGTCCAGCAAACTCTAACTAATTATACTATAACTATAAACATCAATAAAGTATTGTCACAAATTCTAACGAATAATTTTCCAAATTCCATTTAATAACAATTTTCAATATTCAATATATAATTATTTAAAATTTCATATAAAAATCGTCTACAATATAATTGCAAGTACATTTACCTTTATTTCTATCATGAGAATTTTTTAATAAAACATATCATATTCTAATTAATTATAAACAATTTTCAGTTTTTATTTTATACTTTTATTTCATATACTTCCGTTCATTCTGCATAATATTAAATATGGTTAATTCAGCTGAACTAGCAATTTGCTAAAGGTACAAAAATCATGACGTTGAATCAACCTAAAATATTATGCGGATCTCAGCAAATGAGTTGTAAAGGTAACTGTACGAACAAATTGATTTCATTCAGATTCTGAATTCAGGACTCTCCTGATATTCAAGTGCCAAGAGCTCCGCGCCTTTAAAAATAAAATAAAATAAAATAAAAAGAATTTGTGAAGTGCCCCAGCAGATAAATGTGGTAAGAATTAACTTTAATTATATATTTTCATTTTTTATTTTGGGAACTATAGAGTCCTTACTTTTGTAATAATCCATTTTTGCTTGTATTGGTTTTTGTTTGGTTGGACAAACAGACAAATTTTAAGTTTTCCATTTTTTTTATATTTTGGCAGAAAAAGTTTTTAGTTTTCTGAAATAAATCATTTTTCATTTGTTTTGTTTTCCTTGTAAATAATTTTGTGTAAATAAATGTATATAATTTTTAAATCAGTGATTTTATTTCTGGTTCTAATCAGTAATTAAAATAAAGCGTTTTTCTTGGCAAACCTCTCCAGGTTGTATTTTGGGTCGGGCGGACTTTATTCAAACCCTGAAGAAGTCCGAGCTACCCTGAATACAGCGTGGCGGGCTAGAGCTCGTCGTGGCGTCAGATAAAAATTTGAGCTACAAAACCCCAAAAAACGAACTGAACGTCACGACGTGGCAGTATAGTTTTACTTGATCTAGTCGACTATGTTACAATTTCAGCTGTATAGAAGTTGGTAGTTATGGAAGCATCGGACGGAGGGATGATGAATTTATATGTCTCAAGAGGCAGACACTTTAATCATTGTATATAGATTATATAATCTATATACAATGCTTTAATGATGCAGCTCGACAAAAGCGAATGCCGTTGGCCAACTACTTCATGGGAGAATGGTAGTATAAGATGGTGAACCTTCAAGTTGTTTAACTTTATCACGCATTTAGTATAATTCAAATAAATTTATTTTTAAATATTCATCATGACTTGTCATTTTTACTTACCAAGTTTGTATCAGTCTCTTCGCACTCCTGGTTTATGGACAAGAAAGCGTCAGCAAAATCAAACCAGTGAAGTTTGGGTTTATAAATTTCCCCTGACCCTGTGGTCATTGAGGATTTTATTTTCCTCACCTCATTGTTATAGGCCCCTCTAATTGACCTAATTTTTGACCTAAGAGCTTTTACGCCTTCAATCTAAAATTTTAAAAATGGAAGTTTATTATGAATTAGTGATGGGAATCATCGAATAAAAACTATCTAATAATTCAATGGTTGCCGATTATTCGATAGTCAGAAAAGTTTTAATGAATGAATGAATGTGAATGAATAAGTGAACAAAAAAATTATTCGTAAATGAATGAATGAATAAACAGGTAGTAGCAGTAAACGCGGTTATCGAAAATGCTTAACTAAATACCAAATCATTCATGATTCATGAACAAATTCTGTTAGTGACTAATTAATGAGTTGCAATTGACTATTTCTTATTTTTACTAGACAGTTTATTTCTGCGATCATTGATTACACAGGCACACAAAAAAAAATTACACCCACTATTCGTAGGTTTCTGGGGTCGCTGAAACCAAATATGACCATGAATAATAATTTCAATTGCCCGCTAGGACCCACACTCCTTAAAGAGGTTCGAATTTTGAATTGAACCAGAGGGTAGACCCCACTATTCTTAGGTTTTTGGGGTCGCTGAAACCGAATATGAATTTGTTCAAAAATGAGATGTATGTCTATTTCTATGTTTTTTGGAATGCTAAAACCGAAAATGATGACGAAACATGAATATAATACCTCTCTTACCCATTAGCACCCCCTTACCACCCCTCGAAGAGGGTAAAAATTTCAATTTTTGTATAAAATTAAGATGTATGTGTATTTCTGTTTTTTTGAAAAATAATTTCAATTGTCCGTTTTTCCGCTAGCTCCCCCTTACCGCCCCTTAAAGAGGTTCGAATTTTGAATTGAACCAGGGGGTAGACCCCACTATTCTTAGATTTTTGGGGTCACTGAAACCGAATATGACCATGAGAAATAATTTCAATTGCCCGTTTTTCCGCTAGTACTCCCTTACCGCCCCTTAAAGAGGTTCGAATTTTGAATTTTTGTTCAAAAATGAGATGTATGTCTATTTCTACATTTTGCTAAAACCGAAAATGATGACGAAACATGAATATAATACCTCTCTTACCCATTAGCACCCCATTACCGCCCCTTGAACATAGTAAAAATTTCAATTTTTTTATAAAATTAAGATGTATGTGTATTTCTATGTTTTTTTGTGATGCTAAAACCGAAAATGACTACGAAACATGCTAATGGGTAAGAGAGGTATTATATTCATGTTTCGTCATCATTTTCGGTTTTAGCATCCCAAAAAAACAGAAATACACATACATCTTAATTTTATAAAAAAATTAAAATTTTTACCCTCTTCGAGGGGTGGTAAGGGGGTGCTAATGGGTAAGAGAGGTATTATATTCATGTTTCGTCATCATTTTCGGTTTTAGCATTCCAAAAAACATAGAAATAGACATACATCTCATTTTTGAACAAATTCATATTCGGTTTCAGCGACCCCAAAAACATAAGATTAGTGGGGTGTACCCTCTGGTTCTTAATTTTTTTTGTGTGCCTGTGTTATTTGGCCAGCTTTAGAAAAAATTCTTTCTGATGGGACAGACATGGCTGATACGGAAGGGTACTTTAGATGTAAATCATATAATCCAACTAAAACACTTTTGTGATATTTCTAAAAGTCAAGTGAGCTGCTAAAAGTGGCGTCGTTTGTACTTGTAGTTTTGCTTAATTTCATAGTGAAATTGGGTCCAGATGTTACCTCTTCTTCGTCTTCTCCTTCCTTATTTTGATTGTCCTCTTTGGTGTAACTTTTAAATACTACTTTTTCTTTGTCTAAATTATTGATTAAGGTAAGACTTTGTTTGTAACTAGTTGGCATCTTCGCTATTTCAAGTAATTCCAAAACCTGATTTTTTAAATCTCGGATCGCATAATTGATTTGATTCCAATATTCCCAGTCTTTTGCTAATGACTTCCAAGAGACAGTTTTGGAGAAATTGCCAAGGTGGAGTTTTTGGTTTTCTTACTTTTAAAGCATCTTGGATTCCTCTAACATGGGGAATAATCGTTGTCATTGTTACATATTTATCACCTGATAGCTCAGACGTCATAACCTCTGCTGGTTTTAAAACTGACATCAAGTCACTAATTCTGAGATAATTGGGAAAGAAAAATTGACCTTTTGGTAGTGTCAAACTAATAGGCCTCTTTTATCTTTCGTTCCATCATTATTGAGGATGATTTCTATCTCGAAGAGACCCTGTTTCAGTTCAGGAACCCTTAATTGCTTCTGCATAGCTTTTAATTTTTCTGATGCCACTACACTATGTTTAAAATGTGTCACTATAGACCTACACTTTGTAATTAATTTTTTAATTGTCTCGTCCTTAAAAATCGCCTCTGATACACTTAAGTTTAGGTATGCGCTATACAAGGATGATGCCATATTATTAAATGTTCTTTTATCGCGTTTTTAATGTTAGCACCGTTATCACACTAACGCTGCAACTTTATTGTCAATGTTCCATTCCTGAAATATTGATTGTAAAATTTTGGCAATATTTTCGCCAGTATGGTTCTCTGGAAATTCTTTCGTTGATAAAACAGACCTTACAAATACATGCATGCAACAGTTTTATCATTTTTGTTGAGATTTGTTCTCTATTAGGAAGCGTATACAGTGGTTCTAATTGCATGGAATAGTTCACAAATCCAACATTCTCTACAATAGAGATAGGCTGATAATCAAAAGCGATCAATGTATTCAACTTCTATCGATTATATCGCGTGTCAAACAGTCTTGATTTAAAAAATCCATGTGTGTAATTTATAATATAGGTAGACTGTTTTAGTCTTCAGCAAAATTAAATCACACCGGTTAATTTTCGTTATATAAATTACGCTCTACATATTACGTACAGGGTGACCAAATAAGAATGCGAGGTACTGTATCTGGGAAACTATCCATCGTAAAGGCTTGCGGAAAAGTTATGACTGAAACGGCAAAGAGAAAAGCCTGGAAAATATTTTCAAGTTTCTAAAATAACCGCTAGGGGGTGTAACTGCAATCTTGAATCTAAAAAAGTGATGTTTCTGTGAATTCCGCTGTATTAACCTAACAAAAAAATACCTGATCTTTAAAGTAGAGAATAATCTGAATCTTTTTTGTTTGACAATTTTTGCTGTATGTCTAAAAATAAAGTGGTTGGGGGTATTCAAAGGTTTCAGTAAAAAACACCCTGTATCTTCGGAACGGCTGGGCCGATTTTAACAATCTTGGGCTAGTTGAAAACAGCTATTCTTGGGCTACACATGTCATAATATTTGAAGTGTTGTTAGTTTTACATGTCGCCGCTAGAGGGCTTTTTTTTTTTTCGACATTTCGGCATTTCTCAAAAAAATTCAATGCTGCGTAAACAAGCTCGCGAAAACCGCATCTCGATATCTTGTTTCTAACCTAAAACTTAGGCCAAAGAAAATTTTATAGGGAAACCCCTTAAATTTTTATTTTTAAAATTAATTAATTCCTTTTATTATGTAAGTTGTGGCCCTAAAAAGGACCGATTTAAAAGAGAAAGGTTTTTAATGTCCCCGTAACTGCTCTAAATGCTGACCATCACGCTTTATGCATTGCTGAAGCCTTTCATGGGGGACAAAACTGCAGCTTCAATTTTGGCTCTCGGTATGTTACGTAATGCATTACGAATCCGGTTTTTCATATATCTTTGGTCGTAGGTTGAGTTAGAAACACGATGTCCTTTAAACGCCCACATAAATAAAAATCAAGACAAGTTAAGTATGGCGATCGCGCAGGCCGTGGAAACAGACTTCCTCTTCCAATCCACCGCTGTTGTAATACTGCATTAATATGCTCTCGCACAATAATAGCATACTGTGCTGGGCAATCATCCAACTGCAAAAACAAGTTTTGACGTGTTTCCAGAGGCACATCTTCCAACAACAACGGTAATTTATTGGCCAAAAGTCAAAAAAGATATTGCAGCTTAGGGATTGCTCGAAAAAAATATGGCCCAATAATTCGGCCTCCCAGTATGCCACACCACAGATTTAAACTCTGAACCAATGCGGATTTTCTGCAGACCAATAATGCATATTGTGCAGATATAAAGGTGTCTTCATCGGTCCAAAGAATTTGAAATAAAAATTCTCCATTATTGTGCAAGAGTATTTACAACAGCGGTGGATTGGAAGAGGAAGTCTGTTTCCATGGCCTGCGCGATCACCAGGCTTAACCTGTCTTGATTTTCAGACTCAACCTACGACCAAAGATATATGAAAACCCGGATTCGTAATGCATTACGTAACATACCGAGAGCCAAAATTGAAGCTGCAGATTTGTCTACACATGAGAGGCTTCAGTTGTCAAACAAAAAAGATTCAAATTATCCTCTACTTTAAAGATCAGGTATTTTTTTGTTAATACAGTGGAACCACAGAAACATCACTTTCTTAGATTCAAGATTCCAGTTACGCCCCCTAGCGGCCATTTCAGAAACTTGAAAATATTTTCCAGGTTTTTCTCTTCGCCGTTTTAATGATAAGTTTTTTTCTGCAAGCCTCTACGATACAGTACCTCGCATTCTTATTTGGCCACCCTGTACAACGATTATGTTAGTAACAATAAAATTGAATTACCATCTATTTAATTTTAAGATTTAATCAGCTATTATTAATTATATTGTGTTATTAGAAAATGGTGGAAAAACATCGAAGTTTCCACACCGATGTTTTTTACCTATCGATCTTTTTAATTTCGATATCTATCGATATGAAACATCGATGTTTTTAAGTTCGATACCCATCCCTACTGTATGCTTCCCAAACGAATGAATAATATAGGCAGCGATGCCAGATGTACCATAATTATCGAATTGTAACATAATTTTACGGTGTCAGATAGGTTCGACAATAAAGCCGGTTTCGAGTAATTATGAATGCCGATGATATTCAAATAGCTTGGATAAGCAAAGGAAAAAGGAAGCTCCCAGGTCTTTAAGTATTCATTGTGAAACTGTACAGTGTTGGAATAACTAAATTTAGAAATATTTACATACTCTGTGTGAATTAAAGCTAATGGATAGTAATCTTGATAACCAACGTTTAATAACGAGGGCAGCTTTTATAGTAATGTCGGCGGCGTATTTTATTATATATAAATATAAAAAACTCTCTTCGTTCCGACCTACAATGGCGCCGGTTCTGTATACACAAGGCGATTTTTCTCGAATATTCACGAATTGTCTGGGAGGTACGTCCACATCGCGAGAACTTTCTTTGAATCGTGCATTTTTACCGACAGAAAATGGAGCATTCACGAGGAGCACGATGAAAAATTACCATATTCGCCAATGGTCTGGGACCGGCTTAACTGTAACATATTCGATAATTGTAACATAATTTTGGATAGTAGAAAAATTTGACCAAATCTATAGTTTAATGAAATCGGAACCACAAGTAACGTCAAATTTATTTTTAAGTAAGTGTAAATAGTGTAATAACATCTGAGAGTTTCAGAACCGCAGAAGTTGCAGTCTGGCGGTAGGTAGGGGCGTGTGAGATATGGGATTCCCAAATAGTTATTCAGACGGAAGAACATGCTAATGTACTTTTTTTGGGATAAATCACTGTGTTATGTATTTTTATGTATTCTAATTTTGGTAAAAAAATTAACATAATTTTATAGGAAAATCGGTAATAATTTTGGCAACGTTGCTCAATAATTATTTTCGTTGCGTCTGGCATCGTTGAATTAGGTTAGGTTTGTAATAATATAACTTGTTACAGATATACTTGAATAATTATTTTATACCTACCCCTTTTATTCTCCTGAGAATCGAATCCTCTGCTAAATCTCTCTTGTGTCTTAGTTTGTATTCTGGATTTGCTTTGTCCCATAAACAGGGGAATTGTTGATAAATTTCAAGGAAATCTAAAACGTCGAACCTGGCTGCCATTTTATAGATTTTTAATTTAAATTGTAAAAAACTAAAAACTTCATAATGTCTACAAGACAAAACAACACGATATAGTTTACCAAAATGAAGGTAAAAAAAATTACGGTTTTGAGACACTCAGTGCCGCAATATTACAAAGTTTTGATGCATGACACTAGATGTCATGGCACCAGCTGTTCAGACTACGACACTACTGCCGTGGCAGTGAATGTCGCCGTCTGAACGAGCCTTAATTTGAAAATTGCCTGAGAGGTGGGAGAAAGTAGTAGCCAACAATAGAAAATACTTTAATAATTGATCTGTTAATTCATTTTGTTTTGAAATAAATACATTGTCGTAAAGGGTATGTCGTTAAAAAATCGACACTATTTGCATTTGAAAAAGGCCGTTTTTTTAAAACACCCTATATTTTTACTAAATAAACATTTACACTGAAAAAAACTTTAAACTTTATATAAAGAAAACCGCACCTCCCTATCGTTTCTGAGTCCCGAGATATTTGCAGTTAAAATGGGTCAGAAACTTCTGGGACATCCGGTATTTTCATTACAATTTGTTTTAAGTCTATGGCAAAGCTCAACTGGTTGTGGTTGTATTAAGCTCTCAAAATATCATTTGGTGGTCTCTAATATGATGTATATTAATTTTGCTTATATTTTTTCGTTTCATTTAGAAGTTAGAAAATAATATTACTTTGTTATTTCAATTTGATATGATTTAAATAATCACAACTCTGGATGAATTCAAAATAGTAAGTTGAAGGAGGATTTACATCATTTTAGGCCGATTAATCAGATCTCACATATTTTTGAATTTTCAATTTTGTGAGTAGAATAATTTTTTGTAGAAATTAATTTTAGTTCTGCATCTTCTTTTCATACACTCAGTAATTCCATGTGGAAAATCAAGCCTCATTCATGATTTTGGTTTATAATCAGAATGATAAATTTTGTTTTCATTGGAAATGCTTCATTATACAGGGTGGCCCACCTATCCTCTCTCGGACCATAGCTGCTAGGCTGATGAAGATCGAGAAAACGTTTTTATTGTATTTTATTGGAGACTCGATGTGCTACTTCTTAAAATATTCGGTCTTCTTTTTATATATATATATATATATATATATATATATATATTTTTTTTTCATTCTTAGAATATCTGTCATGTGGACTTTACATATCCCTTTTGTTTTTGAGGATCACATGCAACGTTGTCAAGTTATTTACATTTTAATAAAATTTTATGAAAAAACTATATTTTCAAAAATTGATGGAAAAAACTGTGTATGCAAATACCAAAAGTATGTGCAAAAACATACATATCATTTGGGTTCATTCAAAAAAATACAGGGCCTTTCGAAACAAGGACCAAGTTTCGCCAACTTCAAATTGCTGAAACTCATTTTTTCAAATGGATTATTTACCTATCAAAAAGTATCATTGGATATGGTCCATATGATACCATTGGAAAGGTCTTTGAATGGACCTTCAAATTATGAAATCATATATAGGGTGATCCATTTGAAAAAAATGAGTTTCGGCAATTTGAAGTTGGCGAAATTTGGTCCTTATTTCGAAACGCCCTGTATTTTTTGAATGAACCGAATGTTCGCATATCCAGTTTTTTCCATCAATTTTTAAAGATATCGTTTTTATGAAGGTTTTTCTTCGTTCATGTTTTTTCATAAAATTTTATTAAAATGTAAATAACTTGACAACGTTGCATGTGACCCTCAAAAACAAAAGGGATATTTAAAGTCCACATCACAGATATTCTAAAAATGAAAGAAGATATAGGGTGATCCATTAAAAAAGAGACCGAATGTTTTGTCCCGGATTCATGTTTCACCCTGTATACTCGAAAACAATTTTAAGAAGTAGCACATCGAGCCTCCAATAAAAATTTTTTCTCGATCTTCATCAGCCTAGCAGCCATGGTTTGAGCGAGGATAGATGGGCCTTTATTAATTCAGAAAAGAACAAAATGCTTCTTCAATTTAAATTCATAATCGGGGCCAATCACATTTGTATTGTAACTCCTATACTTTTCATTCAGATTCACAACACACAAAAAGAAATATTCTTCTGGGACATAATTTTTAATTCCTATCAACATTTTCATATGACATTTTGTTATGTATTTAAAAGCACTTTACTCCTCAGCATTAATCAATATTTTTCATTTTCCCTGTATACCATTAAATATTTTACAAATTTTATTCTTGATTTATATGTGATGCAGAACTTTTTATAAAGATTTTTTTTTGTAAAATAATGAAAAAAAAAGACAATTTGTTGCCAACTTTAGACACACTGTATATGTAATAACCATCTCAGACAAGCTTGACTTGTATGGCATCTGAATTCTCAAATATATAAATCATATTATGTCGACGATTATTGTGAGAATTTGATTTAGCGATTAATTTTATTCCACTACAAAATATGCTTCAATGTTCTGTCTCTTTACATCACATCTTTTCTTAGGCAAGTTGTAACTTCCTCAAAAGGTTCTCTTTTCAAAAATAATTTATTGCATCTAAAAGTAACTAAGATCAAAAAACTTTTATTTGGTCTTACATATTAATGAGATTTCAATGTTTTCATAAAGATTTCTAGAAGTAACTTAAGATATTTTAGAATTTGTATGTCCATTACTCTGACTATTTTGAATGCTGTTATTTTGTTCTATATTGCCATTTGAAACAGGTGTGGATAACAATCTACTTCTCCTTCTGGTATAATGTTGCCATAATAATATTTGTTGGTCATCTATAAACTTGGAACATTGAGCATTCACTAGTTCTCTTCGAAAATGTTCATACTGAAGTAGGTCCAAAAAGTACAAGCACATAGGATACTTTAAATATTTTGCATATTCAGGTTCTTTCCAGTACAAAAGATACTTCAAATAATTAATGAACATACTGTCTTTAAAATAACCTCTTTGAGCTAAAACTGAAGTATAATATTAGACTTAAAAACGTAATAGGAAGTTTAATTACATACTCACAGTTCAAATAATTTGGATTTCCTAAACATTGTACAAATTCTAATTCTACCTGAAATCTATATTTTTGTTGTTCGTCGGTTTCCGGTACACCTGAAACATAATTCCAACCTTTTGGGGGATTATTGAGTAAAAATGATTTAAATAACAACTAACCTTTTCCACCTAAACCAGCCATTTTTATTTTGACCATAGACAAAACACAAAATATTGATAAACGTATACAGACACGTCCCTATCTAAAATAAAATGCTTTTGTATTTGTACTCGAAATCCGAATAGTAGAAGGCTAATCGTCTACCTTAGAAAAACGAAGAACATATGTGGGCTATTTAAATTCCAAAATATTGTAAAGGTTCATTATTCATAATCATAAGGAACAGTCTCGGCGCCCGCAAATTGCGGACCATATTACTAATTAATGCGGGTCCGCAAATACAAATTGAAAGTAAATCGGTTGGTATCCCTGGCGGCGGGAGATGATAACATAACCTAACCTATGTGAATATTTGATGTTTTATATATTTGTAAACAATGTTCGATTAGAACTGAATTCAGCGTTCTCCAAGAGATCGAAGTTGAAATTCAGAAATTTGAAAAAGCAAACTTTGTTGAGCTATACAAACGTGACAATGTTACTTTACACAAAATTAAATTATTTGAACATCTTTGTTCTTATAATTTATTTTGAACCTCTGCGTCCAATGCTCTCTCTCTAAAGATATATTATTGTATATGGATATGCCTCTGAAAAATATGCTGTTTTGGCCATTTGTGGATGAAAATAAATTTATATAATTTGATTGCCGGGTGTAATATCACTGCGAAAATCCAAAGTTAAATAAAACTGGATTTTTGAAGGAGACATTAGTTTCAAGGCAAAAAAAATATTGCTTGCAATTTTTAACAAGCATGATTTGGTGGTTGAAATTTTATTTCATAACTACAAAGTTGTTTAGCGATTTACCTAAAAGTTGTGAACTCATGAATTGTATGATTTATGAAAAAAAAGTTGAATTTAAAATAATAGAAATTTTATTTGAAGAATCTGCATTTCTACTGCTTGTAGAAAAAAAAGGTTTTGCAATGTGTGTGATTTATGTATTGATAGCATTTAGCCAAGTGTGAGGTGTGACTCTTTTTTGATGTGGGTACATAAAAGTTGTTCTGGGCTCTAAACAACCCCGTTCAAATGCTAAATGGATTTGTATTTTATGTTGTTAGTTTTACCACAAAGGTTTTAGATTTTAGAAATTGTAATGGACTGCAAATTTTTGAATGTTTGCCTCCACACCCAATGGGGGCCCAAAATTTGCGGACCTGCATTAATTAGTAATAGGGGTCCGCGATTTGCGGACTCGCATTAATTAGTAATAGGGATCCGAACTTTGCAGACCCCGAGACTCTTCCTATTATTAAATTATATTTATGTACGATTGGTATAGAATAATACCAAACAAACTAGGAATCCAGGAGCAAAAGAAACAACGTTGTTAAGTATTGCAGGACTATTTTATTAGTGATACTATAGAGTGAAATTTCTGTAATCAGTTCCTGCATAAAATACACAAAATCCTGCAATAGTTTTCAAAAATAAAATGAACTTTTTTCTAGCCTTTACAAAGTTATCTATCACTTTAGCAGTTTATTTCACTGAAGGCTTTTTTCTCTATGTTCAAAATTGGGCACTTAAATGTTCTTGGTTTAAACCTCAAAAATGATTGAATTCTTTTAAGGGAGCCGAAAGATCTTTCTCCAGGAGCATTTGAAATGGGTAGTCATAATCTGCAAAATTGTTTTAACATCTAGGAAAGTTGCACTCAAACCATTATGTATAAGTATGTACAAGTCTGTTGGTGATTTGAACCGTTTTTTAGGCAAAACATCCTCTTCTTCCTCACACCCTCACTATCAATTATGGTATTTTTTCAAAGATTGATTTGGTTTTAAATTGAAAAATAAAAATTGAATTGAAGGTTTCAGGCATTGAAGCTCCAGATTATATAAATTCTAAAAGTTAAAAGCAGTATTTGGATAATATACTGGGGGTTACCATCAATCAAATAAAAAATGTAGTTGCTAAAACAGTAGGGTAGTTTAAAAATCCTTACTGGGTTATTTCAAAGAAAAATAGAATGACTGCTCGTAATTTCAGCCATATTTTATCTGCTTCATTTCAGGTAAAAACTCCTATATTAAAGTGGAATTGTTAAATAAAGATTTATTATTAGTAAAAGCATTATTTATGTAATAAATAAGTATTTAATAATTTGTAGGCACTTAAAATATGGACGATAATTATAGTTTATAATTGGTTGAATGAATGTGGATATATTAGTACTGGTTCTTGTGGTCTAGTAGGTGTCAATTTAGAAAAAAATCGTTTATTGAAAAGATACAAAAGATTATATAATTTTATCTGATACTTGGGTTAACATAATTGTTAATAAAAAAGCATGACTATTAATTAAATTAATTATTTTTTAAGTTTACTTAAGCTTACAACTTTAAGAAATAATTTAAATTTTAATATAACAGATTAGTAGTACAGATTATTTTATTTTTAATTAATTCACAAATATTAAAAATTGTTTTTAACATAATAGTGGCGTCTGTGAGTCGGAAGGACATGGACCAAAATTCATCAGTATTGAGAGTACCTCCCCCCCATGTTTTCGAGGATGCTGAACACGATGTCGGTATCAGAATTACTGTTTTCGATTGGTGAACCCCCTAAAACGGCCAAAAACTACCTCCTAAAGGGGTTAAATGGGCAGCGTTGAAGATTACTTGAAGAAAACTCACCCTCAAAAGGGGTGTTTTTTATTTTTTTATATCAGCAGCAAAACGTCTGTTTTCGAGGATGCTGAACACGATGGTGGTATTCAATATCACTTCCGACCCCCACCAACCCCTGACGCCGTCCTGACCTCTAGGTACACTGGGGGCTCATTTGGTCATCATATTCAAGTTAAGCGACCCAAAACACCCCCGGGTACTGAAATTCGTATGGTTCGGACGTTTTCTGTGCAAGATATGAATTTTTTCTTCTACACTTGGAAAGAAGATTTGCACTTTTTGATGCAGAGGTGTCATTTCAAAAAAAGTACATGATCAAAATATGGTACAAAATTTTTAGACGAGCTAACCAAGTGAATGCAAAAAAACCCCATCTCAATCCGACTTACTGCACCAAAATTCCACATTTTGGGCTATTTTTATGTTAAATTTTCTCGACTATATGACTAGTAAGGACAACAGATTCAGTATGCCCAATTTATCATCTTTAAAACGCGGCTCCTTTGATACTACCAAATCATGACCGTTTAAGCAGAAGTCGCATCTTTTGTGTCTTGTCTTGGAAATCAACTTAACTGAAATCTAAAAGTCTTGAGTCCACGTGAGCCCGGCTCATCCTATTGGTTGGATATTCAAATGAAGCGCTGTGATTTGGTCGCGTATCCAACCCATTATTCGATTCTAATTTATACTCTTTCCACATCCGCATCCGACCCATCTTGTCAACGACGAGTTAACAATACTTGAGCTTTGTTCCACAATTATTACTCACCTATCTATAATAGAGTCACGGGATATCACAAATTGATCTTCATATATTCATTAATAAAAAGAAAAAGGAAACAATATACAAGCTTTATTTAGAAATGGCACCATACATAACTGACTGTATATATTAACATACATATATAAATGAAATAATTCGTGTCAAATATAACACACCTTAGAAAATAATGAAAACAAAATATCAGACTAGGAAAATGTACACAACTTATAAAAATTACAAATAATCCGATAAAATTACACTCTCACCATTTATCGCGATAAAAAAGAAATTTCTTTTTTATACTTTCTTTGGCATGACATTACAATAAAAATAAAATAAAATATCTGCTATAGGCACATTTTTAAATACATTTATTTATACGAACAATAAGCATAGGTTGTTTCATCTTTTACTAAATCACAATTATATTTTTATAACTTAATGGGGATGAAAATATAAATCTTCGGATATGGCTTAATAAATAAATCAAATATAAACGAAAAGATTATTACCCCACTTTTCTTCTGACACAGAAATATAACTAACAGTTCTACTAATTTCTAATTTGTGTAAACGGAACAATAAACCAGCAGTTTTAACAAATCAAAACGCTTTCAATTCATGTTAAAGCTGGAGTCTTATGTCAAAAATTAAAATCGTTAAATTAAATCGTATCTGGGAATAGTTTTCGGTTTTTCTGTTTATTATCCATTATATTATTACCAAATTTGATTATAACTGAAACACATTTTCAAGTAAAATTAATCAACTGGTTTTTTCAAAGTAATACAGCTTGACGACACTGGTTTAATAATTTTTCAAACTCATAAGATTTTCATCGTTTGTATATCAAAGGTAAATTTAATTTATTTTATTATATTCACATTTTGTATTTAATTTTAAATGTCAATTGTTTTTTTTAATTTGTTCAACTGATAAATTCGCAGTTTCTACAATTTAAAAACAAACTATAATACAATGCACAATAAGGTTATAAACTGGTTTCGTATCATAGACCAGAATATTCCAAAAAAACCAGTTTATACTTATTACTTATTTACTTTACAAAATGTCACTCTTACCTCTGTGATTACTGAATCCGAAAAATATTAAATGTTAAGTAATGTTTTGACGCTAGTACTAATGTAGTGCAGTTAGTGAAAATAATTTACTTTTAGCTTAATGTTTATTTTATGTAAAAATTAGCATGTTGTTGAAGTTTGAGATTTAATGAATATATTACCCACGTGTGTTAAACATTTCAACTAGGTACCATTAGTTATAAAAACGAATCTATATCTGTATAATATTTAGGCCCTAGTACAATCTGAAGGATTAACAAAGTACGCACCTGCACAAAACTCACATGCTTCGAATATACAGATTTGTCATTCCATTATAATTTCAGTGAATTTTTAAAAATTATTTGACTTTGTTTATTTCAATTTTCAAAAGTAAATTTTTACACAACTGTCACTATTCAAAGAATATTTGTAAGACCGATCATAAAATTAAAGTAAAAAAATTACAACGAACTAATTTATATAAAAATTGGTGAATAAATTCAGTTTCTAACAGCAAACATCTTGTTACTGTTTTACAGTAATCATATCGTTTTTTCTGAGTTTATTTTTACAAAAATAGGTAAAAATTAAATGACAACAATTACAACGATTTTTAAATTAAAATCCATCAATTACACAGGCCAACATTCTATCTAGGCTTGTACACGGGAATCGGAGATGGTATCTGTGGTAATATTCCGCACGTAGGGCCAGTAGCCACAACCACCACTGACTGACGACAGTGAGCGACGTTACCGGCCATACGCGGGGACGACAGACTTAACCTAAAAATAGAGACCACGAGACACACTCTGTATTATTGTATCATTGATGTTATATATGTTTTTTGGACCTAATAAAGACTACTATACGACATTTGGCGACGAGGATGGGATCCTTGTTAAAACAAACAAATCAACACAGTTAAGTGAAGTTAGCAGTGCCGAAATTAAACAAACATGCAGGAAACTGATACAACTACTGCAAACAGTACAAATTCGAGACCTTCTCAATTCCAGTTTGATAAGTTTAGTCCAGAGAAAGAAGAATGGGACTATTATATCCAGCGATTTGAAGTCGAGCTTTCTATCCACGGTTTTAATCAGTCAGAGGTAGAAAAAAGAAACTTACTACTTGCTAAGGTAGGATCGGATCCTTTTAAAATACTAGTTGACCATTTTAAGCCAGAACTAGTCACCAGCAAAACGTATAAAAAGTTAGTGGATGTTCTAACAAAATATTATGGGAGGAAAACGTATGTATTATCTGAAAGAGTTGCGTTTGCTCTCAGATGGCGCCGCGAAGATGAAACAATCACGCAGTTTATGACAGTATTACGCGGGTTAGCCGGTTCGTGTGAATTTGGGGGAAATTTAAATGAACGCTTAAGAGACCAACTGGTAATCGGTGTTAATAATGCAGACTGGCAACAGGAAATTATTCTCAAGTATACTACAAACCAAGCTTCCCTGAAAGACGTAGAGACATTTACATTACAGTTAGAACAAGCTTCAATCCATAGTAAAAGACTATCTGCCATGTTTAAAACGGAAGTGACTCAAATAAATCGAGTGAATGTGAATCAAAACAGACACACACGCAGAGAACGAAACGAGGGAACGGTATCTAAACGAAACTCTATCGATCAAAGAAACCAGTGTATATTTTGCGGGTATTCGAAACATCGGGACAGAGACAGTTGTCCGGCAAAGGGAAAAAACTGTACTGCTTGCGGGAAGATAAATCATTTTGCAAAAGTTTGTATGTCAGCTGGTCGGGTAAAAATTGCGAACAAAAGCAATACCAGACATGTGCGCGAAGGGACTAGTGCCGATATTGAGGGACAAAACAGCGAGACGTACGATCAAGCTGGGGGAGATAGGAATAGTTTTTCTTCAACAGACAGTTTCCTAAGGCACATACGCAATATACATTCACCCAACAAAGTTATGCTAATGGTAATTATAGAAAATGTACGAATTGAAATGCTGTATGATCCAGGGGCGTCACATTCAGTCATTGGACGTTCATGTTGGGAGAAACTGGGTAAACCACACTTAACTAGGACAGGAGATCTGTTTGCTTACACAGGTGTAGAGTTAAAAACGTTAGGCCTGTTAAACGTTCATGTTAAAGCATTTAACAAAACAAAGGTGTTACCATTATATGTCATGGATTCAGATGACTATCCTCTTTTTGGATTAGATTGGGTTTTAGAATTTGGATTACCCTTACCAGCGGGGTCGAGACTATGTAATGTAAAGGGACCAGGCCTAGACACAGAAAATATACACAAACAAATGTGTACATCATATACACACCAAAGCATAATTGAAACATTAACCTCTAAATTCCCCAAACTTTTTGATAACTGTATTGGCACTATAAATGGACACACCGCAAAGATACACATACCAGATGATGTTACACCAAAGGCGTTTAGGGCCCGACCAGTACCAATGGCACTTCAAGAACAAGTAACTGCAGAACTGAATCGTCTAGTTGAAGAAGACGTTCTAGAACCCGTTGACACCACACTTACCCCTGTTGAATGGGCTTCACCAACAGTGACAGTAGTAAAATCAAATGGTGGAGTACGTATTTGTGGAGATTTTAATGTAACAATTAATCAACATGTACAAATCGATGACTATCCCCTACCACGGTTTGAAGAAATAACATCAAAGTTATCAGGTGGTATGTATTTTTCCAAAATAGATCTAAAGGATGCATATTTACAATTGAGGGTACACCCAGACTCTAGAAAGTATTTAGTAATTTCAACACATAAAGGATATTTTAGTTACAAAAAGCTACCTTTTGGAGTTTCATTTGCACCTGCTCTATTTCAGAGAATTATGGATCAACTGTTGGCCGGTCTCGAAGGCACAGTTTGTTATCTAGACGATATACTCATTACAGCATCAAATCATCAAGAACACCTAAAACGTGTAGAGCAAGTATTAGAACGTTTGGAATCGGCTGGTATAACAACACAGAAGTCAAAGTGTCAGTGGTTCCAATCGAGTGTCACATATCTAGGCCATGAAATAGACAAAAACGGTATACATCCAACATCCGAACGTATTTTAGCAATACAAAATATGCCGTTACCAACAAACGTTACAGAACTGAGATCATTTTTGGGATCCATAACATACTATGGCAGATTTATCAAAAATTTACACACTATTTGCGCACCATTGCACCGATTGCTACGCAAGGACACGAAGTGGCAGTGGATAGATGAAGACACTAAAATCTTTAACACACTGAAAAACATACTTTCTTCGAATGATACTCTTGTTCACTACAATCCGGAGCTCCCTCTCTACGTTTCCAGTGACGCATCGAATAGGGGAGGAGGAGCTGTCCTTTCTCACAAATATCCTGATAACACTTTAAGACCAGTGGCTTTTGCCTCAAGGACTTGGACCGATGTGGAATCACGCTACAGCACTATTGATAAAGAAGCATTGGCCATAATATATGCCATCTCAAAGTTCCATCAATACCTTTACGGACGCCATTTTTGCCTACTTACAGACCACAAGCCACTCGAACACATATTTAGTGAAAAGAGAGAGAGCCCAAAAATTGCTAGCAACCGATTACTTCGCTGGGCTATGATTTTAAGCAGCTACAATTACACTATAAAATACACTGCAGGTCCTGACAACGGTCCAGCGGACTCATTATCACGATTACCATTAGAAAAAGCAGACATATCACCTATAGAAGAGATGGGCTTACCAAAAAGGGCACATTTGTTACACTTACGACTATACCAATTACCTGTGACTAAAAACGAAATAAAAACTAACATTACATCCGACCCTGTTTTCAAAGAGGTTTTAAAATATATCCGGCAAGGCTGGCCAGAAAAAAAACATATTTCGGGAGAACTTAGGACCTATTATGAAAAAAGAGATGAATTGTCTTTTGAAGAAGGGATACTACTATGGAATGGACGAATTTGTATTCCCAGTGTAATACGTACACAAGTACTGCACATGTTACATGACGGGCACCCCGGAACGACTGCCATGCAATCATTTGCCAGGTTACATGTCTATTGGCCCCAAATAGATGATCATATCATTGAGTTTGTCAAGCAGTGTAGACCATGTCAAGAATCACGACAAAACGAACTGAAGGTTCCATTGTTTCCATGGGCCGCACCAGCAGAAGCCTGGTCGAGAATCCATATTGACTTTGCAGGGCCATTCCAGGGTAAAATGTGGTTGCTTGTAGTAGACGCGTACACGAGATGGCTAGAGGTCGTTCCGTTGGCCTCGACGACGTCAACTAACACTATAAAAGTACTTATAGAAATTTTTGCACGTTTCGGTCTTCCGAAATTTATCGTCTCTGACAATGGACCCCAATTAACATCAGAAGAGTTCACAAAATTCTGCAAAACCAAAGGTATCACACACATCCGGGTGACACCCTATCACCCACAATCGAACGGGTTGGCAGAAAGAATGGTAAAAACGTTTAAAGAAAGAATGAACATCATAGATGAACCTGATCAGTTCCTACGCCTTCAATCCTTCTTATTCTCTTATAGAAATACCATTCAACGGTCTACAGGCAGAACACCGAGTGAATTGATGTTAAGTAGAAGATCAAGAGGAATTTTTGATCAATTGAAACCCGATGTTCAAAGAAACATGGAAAAGGAAAAATGGAATCAAATCAAAAACAACGATCAAGGAACAAAACCAAAAATCTTTGCTGAAAATGACCTCGTGTGGGTTAACAACCCAACAAAAAAAGGATCTACGGTTGGGGAGATCATTAAACAAACAGCACCCTATTCATATTTAGTCAAAACAGAGGATGGGTTAAAGCGCAAACATGCTGACCAGCTTCGACCACGCATATTTTCCCATCACAGATCTGATAGTACCGGGTCAAACATAATACAAGATTCTAAACTACATACTGCTGCGAAGGAAGACCTGACACAACCATCAAATATTCCCCACGTAGTTGAGGGTGGCGATGACCAACCTACAGACTCACATCCACCCACAGATACCGGAACTAGCTGGCAAAAACAGATCACTCAAATAGAAGTCCATGAACCAGTGTTAGTTGAGGAAACGCTATCCCAGCAAAGAAGAAACCCACCACGTCAGAGAATTCTTCCAGCAAGATACCGAGAATGACATCGTTTTTTTTTATATATACATAGTTTGTTACTTCAGTTTTTTTTTTGTTTGAAGGGGGGGGTAATGTGGTAATATTCCGCACGTAGGGCCAGTAGCCACAACCACCACTGACTGACGACAGTGAGCGACGTTACCGGCCATACGCGGGGACGACAGACTTAACCTAAAAATAGAGACCACGAGACACACTCTGTATTATTGTATCATTGATGTTATATATGTTTTTTGGACCTAATAAAGACTACTATACGACAGTATCCTAAGGTTTTCGGTGTCGCTGATTACGATGAGCGGGTCGGTTAGGCGCCATCAGGTCAGGTTCAAGGTCATTTGAAGGTCAAATGTTAATTTCTTGGTATATTTTAATATTAACTTAAATCTGAATTCTATTCTCAATCAAATACTTTTTCAAGTTTTTCTTTTGTTATCTACCATATGACCTTCAAATGACCTTGAACCTGACCTGATGGAGCTCAACTGACCTCGAATTAAGATTCAGTGACCTGAAAAACGTACACATGAGTTTTTTCAGATTTTTCAACATGCCCTGGACTGTTTTATCTAAAATAACCTCAAGATGACCTTGAAATAACCTTCAGTGACCTCTATTCTAGCAAGGGATAAGCAAACAACGGATTCGAAATCAGCGACCAAAAAAACATATGTATGAATTTTTTTCGAGTTTTTTGAGGTTATTCCTGGATTTGACCTTCAAATGATCTTGAACCTGACCTGATGGAGCCTAACCGATCCGCTCATCGTAATAAGCGATCCCGAAAACCCTAGGATACCATCTCCGATGCCCGTGTTCAAGCCTAGATAAAATGTTGACCAGTGTTATTTAAATAGGAATAACATGAATCAAACAAATTATTTTAAAATCTGACTTGCTTACTTTTTGCAATAACAAAAATAGTATTTAAGGTTTATAAAATAGGCCATTAAAAAAATGAATGCGTTTTTGAAAAAAAAAATATATAATTAGATTTGATCAAATGCATATTTTTTCAAATTATGAAGAAAATCTATTTAGTAATGAAAAAATATAAGTATTTTTCTTATTATACCTGTTAAGAGAATTGATTTACGTTACTGTATTTAATACTTTCTCAAATTTTGAGCAAAATTCAAAGGTTTTCTAGAAAAATAAGAATAAAGCTGCTCTTTACATTTAAAAGTGATTATTTTACTTGAAAACTAGTAGATATATTTTGGCTAAACTTTTTTAAAAACCTGTATTTGGAAATACCGTATCAAGCCAATATCTCATTCATTTATGTTCCGATTTTGGTATAATTTTGAATTTTTTAAAAGAAATAAAAATGGCCGACTTCCGGCTTCGCTGGAAATGTTTTTTTATACAACTATATATATTACGGAATCTACGTACTCAAATTCCCAATGACCATGTTGCCAAACTTTATTTTTTCCACAAAATTTATTATTTATTTTTTCCCACATTAAAGTAAATTGTGTAAGCATCACTAATAATCCAGCAATAAATTTCAGAATTTTAATCAATATTTTATATAAGCTGCAATTGAAATAATAATAGCTATTAAGACAACTAGGGTTTTATAGACAGTTTAAAAATCGAGGTCGAAGTTTAAATCCAAGAGAACGAAGTGAGCGCGGATTTAATAGACAGTTTTTTAAACTATGAAACACGTGTTGTCGTCAAGGTTTTTTCTAATACTAATAGAATCTTATCATAAATGGATTTTGAAAGTTTAGTCATTTTCAATTTCGTTTGACTTATATAGGTCTGTCTATGAAAAAAATTTGTGGGTATTATGGTAACGAGTCAACAAAATAGTGGAAAAAAAATTTTCCGTCAACATGTCGCAAAATCAAAACAGGCATATGAGAAGGTGTAAGTGGCTTTCACACAATGGAAATCGGCAAAAAGGGTAAGTGAAGTGACGGAAGACGTTATCTTGGCGTATCTTGATACAAGTGTAAGTGTCTTGTAATGTCCCTTGTTTTAAAAAAAATATTGATGTTCTTAGACTAAATTAAATGTATTTTAGAGTCCCAAAATTTGTGTCCGCCTTCTTTGTGGCCAGAGTATTCAATGCTGAAGGCTACTCTAAAGGCAAAGGAGAATATTGATATTGAAAAATTTTGTTGTTGTTCCCTTCATAAAAAATATGAATGTTGGTTATCGTTCTCAGACGTCGAAAGTGCTCTCTCGGCAAAACATTTTTGGAGGAAGCGGATGATACAGCATATTTGTTTATGAAGGTAATCATTTCTTTTCAGTAGGATACCATATTTATTTTATAATGATTTTATACCTTCGGTCGCTTTAGTGTTTGGCATTGCCTGAGCCTTCAAGAAAAGGAGAACTTCGGAATATGAACTATTGCGACATTCAACACTGCGGTGACGTGTTAAACGTCATTTTACCTGATACGAAAATACATAAAGAGATGAGATTCACTGTTTTCAACGAAGGTTTTGGTATTAAACCAATCGATTTATATCGACGTTATGTGGCCCTACGTCCAAAAAATAATGCACCTGAAAAATTTTTTTTGCATTATTTCAACGGAAAATGTTCTAAACAAGTGGTCGGCATCAACAGGTTTGGCGATATTCCCAAAAAGATAGCGATGTTCTTAAAGTAGGAAAACCCAACTAATTACACAGGACATTCATTCCGACGCAGTTCGGCAACTTTATTTGCTAACGCAGGTACTAAATTTTGCATGAATAAATTTTAAATTAACAATTCATTTTCTGTAGGTGGAGATATTACTTCATTGAAAAGGCATGGGGGGTGGGAGTCATCAAACGTTGCCGAATTCTACAAGAATCTTTGGAAGAAAAGATTAAGATTGCCCGAAAGGTATTTTTGAATGGCAGAGACGATATTAATATGGACATCAGCAATCGGAACTGGAGCGACAATGCTAATGTGGAAGTTAGTAATCCACTCCCCAAAAGTGGAATGTAGCAACGATACTGATGCGGGGGCCAAGAATAATAATGTTAATCGGAAGTGGCAATTTCCATTTTCGTAATTGTAACTTTTATTGAATAAATGTTAAATGTTGAAGCGTATTTTAAATAGCTATAAAGTACGTTACCATTGACGACGTATTTTATAAGGAATTATGGATTTTATTGACAACTTAAAGTGATAGTTCTAATGGACCATAGTAACAGTATAAAGTGTCAAGTATTAGAAAAAATTAATTAATTTTCTACTCATATTAAAACTTGTAAGGAATAAAATCATAATCTACACACCAACCTATTTTTAAAAGCTATTGCAAAAGAAAACGTATTTTAGATTATTTATTACTTATAATTTCTTGCTAGTTGCATTAATCCCTTAATGTGTGCGCTCGAGTTAAGTCGAGCGTGCCAAACTGTAATAAAAATAAAAATATATTTTTTTCGAAAAAGCAAAAAAATTTATAAACAAAGAAACCGCTACGAGCCACGTACATTTTTATTTATTGTATAAACCCTATTATGGCCCATGATATATTTTCAGTATGACAGTTAAAAAATTTTAGTTGGATTAAAAGAACTGTTAACCCATTTATTAAATGAACGGTTTCAACATCAAAATATTTCTTCTAAACTAAAAACTACAGTCGCATTGCCTATGCATAAAAAGGGAAACCTTCAAAAAATGGAAAACTATCGATGATCGATTCTAAAATATTTGTATTTGTCATGTTGGTTAGAAAAGTTGTTGTACCCTTGTGTTATGACATTATTGCTTAAGTGAAAGATGGTCATTATCTTTTTATTTCAAGTACAACAAAAGATGATTTGGAATAAAGTATTTGGAGAGTTCTACGCGAGTGTATGATGTTTCTGTTACTTAAAAACAAAAAAAAAACTGTTGCAAAAGTATCATCTACATTTAAATGTAGAAATCTTAGAATTACTACGTAAAAACAAAATCTTACAATTTATTAACGCATCAATATGATACAAGAACAAAAGGTAATAATAATAATAATAATAATAATAATAATAATAATATCCATATTCCAAATTTTATTTTCACATTTGTATAACATTTTACCTACAAATGACTTCACCAATTTGCGAATAAAGTATAAAAAATGATTATTCTATAACCATTGTTTATTATTATTATTCGTACTATTAATTCTAATTTGTATTGTTTGTTATTTACTTTGACTTGTCCAATGTCCTAGTGAATGCAATTTTTTACAAAATGAAATAAAAAATCTGATATGTTGGTACGTTGTAAGTTCGATCTAAAAACACGCTACAAACTTTCAGGAGGAGTTATTAGAATAAATTGGAAAAGTTCATTCCCATTCACGGTACTCTACATAAAACTAAAATTTAAATTTGGCAATACGGTCATATGTAATTTGATAAGTAGATTACAACAAACCTAAAATATATGGGTTATTTCCAAAATCCAAATTAAAGCAATTTTTGAACGTGTAGTTTTATAGTTGTTCCGAGGGTCAACTTCATATTTAAAAGACTGTAAATCATGACTTTTCTATCTCTGACAATTTCAGTTATTTTGCTAAAGTTGAAAACTAAAAGAGCAATATAAATAAAAACAAAATTTAAACTATTTATTCGTTTGACCGTCTCTAACCTTTTGTTACTGTATTGCACACATTTGTTTTCTTAAGTCAGCCTCATTTTCATCCAGGTCTTCCATGGACACTTGCCTACCATTGGAAATTAGCTAAAAAATAAATATAAATTATTATTAAACAAACCTTAATTTGTTTTTTTAATTTTTCAAATTTGAAATTTACAATGGACTGATATCACTTCTCGTTTTTATATTCTGTTGAATCACCAGGTATTCACAGTTTGTCATATATTTTATTACTATATATTAGAAAGAATACTTATTTAATAATAATAATAATTCTTTATTGGTCCTTCAGGATCATATACATGATATAGGATAAGTCAAGTCATAAATATAATAAAAGAGAAAAGATAGTATAAAAATAGATACATAAAACTTAACATAAAAAAATGATACATAAGGAATTTAATTGTTAACAATGAATATACCAAGTTCATATGAGGAACTCATCTATATTATATGGACAAGTTTGAGACAGAAATGTTGTAATGTCAATGAAACCGAAAATAAATTCTTTAAAAAGTCAAAAATTCGAGTATTCAATCATTCGAGTTAATAAAAATTATTTCACATAATCAGTTACAATAATATCAATTATAAGATAAAAGCTAAAAGAGGAAATACATACTTTAGGCAGATATGGTTGATAGTCCAGACCAGACCTCTCATAAAACAAAATATAAGCAGTACTGGTATCAATTTTCGGCACTTTAACATCTCTGTATGGACAATTAAAATTATTCAATGATTTTCTACTGCTATTAGGCGACTCCTTCAGCAATTTCTCATTGATACTTTCTAAATTTGTCCCCAACTTATCGACAGAACTAACGGAATTTGACCTAGAGCTATTGAGAGTTTCCGCTGAGCTAGTTTTCATGTCCTTTTCTTTTTCAAGGTCTTCTGAGGTTGTGCTACCTGCACTGAGCTTCCGGAGCGTTTTCCTTTTATTTAAAGGGGTACATGAAGTTTTTGCGTTGAGGGGTAGGGTAGATTTATTGGTACTGACTTCGGGATCGGGGAGTACTTCTCGACAGGAACTGTCATTGTAGCAGTACCAGTGACCATTGGGATTACAGGCGTAAGAGATGTAATGGCCTCCATTGAGCATTCCAGAATGGCACTGAAAATGATGGATTTCAGATTTTGTGAATGTCAAATTAACATTTTTGTCGGCTAAACAAAGTAGTAAAACTGGATTTTGATGATCTAAAAATTTAAATTCATCTTTAAAATTTCAATACTTTTTAAAAAGACAGCAAATATTCATGCTCCAAAACGAAAAAGAGAATGTTGAACAAAATTTGTCTTTTATGAGCGAATACCTATAACCTGCTTCTTTTCATTTTATAAAACAAACCCACAAAGAAACACCGGGTGTTCCGTAAACATACTAAAGGAGGATCAAGTATACTTCAAATATGAGAAAATATACTTATAAACATACCCATAAAAGCGTAGTTTTTGAGAGACAATGATCCGATAAAAACATTTTTCAGTTTTTGGCCAAAAGTATTTGAAATATTGATGCGATTTTTGTTGGGGACAATATTCCCCACCACAACGTATTTCAGTACGTGCACCTCTAGCGGTGACATGGTGAGTAGCCAGTAGCTACTAAGAAGTACAACATTGTCGTCGTAGTTCAATAACAAAAAGTTCAATGTATGGTGTAAAAAATGCATATAGTGTAAAAATAAAATTGTAAATAGCACAAATAGTTTTAAATTACAGTCCACACAAAATTAGTACCAGACAATTTTCAATACGTCTGTTAAACTTTAAGAAATGCTACACAAAATTGTACAAAATAATAAAAATTTCTATGTCTTTTTATAATCCTACAGAAAAAACGAAAACTTGGGCAAAAGGTTTAGATTAAACCGTTTTAAAGAAAAGCGGCATGTTCTGATGAGACATTATAATACAACTTCAAAAATGGCAGCGATTGAAAAGAAAACAAGATATATTTTAGAATGGCAACAAATTTTCAAACCCATACGGAATATGCCTAACGTCTCTAATTTCTCCACAAGCTGCTATAAAATCTTAATTACTGCAGTTACATAAGCTAAACTTTTAACATGGGCAATAAGAAATCAAGTGGATTTAGGCCCGGAGAGCGAATGGTTCATATCACAAAGCCCTCTCTGCAAATCCATCGGTCTGGAAGGAATTGGTGAAAATGTTTCCGCAGATTAAGATAAGAATAAGGCCGTGTCCCATCATGTTGAAACCGCATACGATAGTGGAGTGCCGTTAGTCGTAAGAAGTAAAAAACCTCGAACGAGAGGCAGTGAATCGATTTTGATGGGGTTTTTTGCATTGTATTTCTAAAATCTAATACTAAAATGTCTATATATTAGAATTTGCCGATCTTTGTTTGCAGGGAAGGGGAATCAAAAAGTGAGGGAAAAAAAAAGAAAAAAAAAACATGCGCAAACGATAAATTATCATTTTTTAATGAATTAATGTTAAATACAAATAAGTGGACCTACAAAATTTTTTGATTCTACCATGCATTTTGTATAACGATAAGAAACATTTACATTTTTCATTTAAAAAAAAGTCACGAAGTTCTTCGCCAAAACGATATTTGCCCGAAAATTTATTAAATTTAACAAACCGAGTTTCAATATTAAAGTCTAGCATAGACATACGAATATTTAACTCAGAAAACGATGATGATTAAAACAAAACTATTACACATATTTTTAGCACATTTTGACAAGTGTCCATTTTAACAGTGTTACTCAACGTTCCATTAAATATTTACCTAAATCCATGATTTCTGACATTGAATTGGCAACGTTGTATTTTCAACTTTGAATTTATGAGATGGCTGTCATTTGACAAGCAAATTATTTATGTCCGTCAAATAAACATTTTTTCCTTTTTTAATACTTTTCAGGCTTATTCTGATTATAAATTGCTACTTGGGCATTTGTAGAAAAGTTATGTACCTATGCGTTTGTATTGGAAAAATATGTTAAATAACCGTTTCAACGCACTGAATTGGTTTGTCTTGGGAGTGAGTATCCCAATATATATTTCTTTTTAAAAAAATGTGAAAAATATTTTTCCGCGCAAAAATTTCTATCGCTATACTGAATTTCTCATGTTTTATAACATCTGTGAAAATTTCATGAAAATCCCAGCCGGCCCCATATTCTTAACGTTTACTCAGAGATGTGCGTGTCAGTAGTTGTCAAAATTTGTAGGTTATTATGGCGAAAATAAATAAAGTCAAATCTTGACGTTAATATTTACAAAAATAGGTTATTTTCTTATGACGATTTTTTATCATCAACGTTTTCGCCAACCACTGCTAGACCAACATTATGTATCGGGACTACTTTACTGAACGTAGCTTTAGAATATCCCTCGCACAACAATATGATGTGATTTCCATCGATGATTGACAATTAACTTCTTTTGACAATGCCAAAAACGGACAAATTAAACTAATATTTATCAGTTTCTCTTCTAATGGAAATAAAACCACTTATTTTAAAGAAAAAGAGGGCTTTAATTGACGTTTTGACTTTATGGAATGAAAGTCGTTTTCAAAATGACATAACAAAATATATAATAAAAAATGTACTATAAAAATAGGTTATATTATCTCTGTGTTGTCTGCTGTTGCTAGGTAATAAAACTAAAAGCTTAACTTTTCTTGTAAATATCTCGGGAGCGGGAGATTCACAGAAATGAGAGCTGCATTTTTTGCCGATTTAGATAGGAATTAGTCTACCCTGAAAGTTTCATTGAATTCTGACGATTGGATTTTGAGATCATCCAGACATACATACAAACCTTGCTCGTTTAATAGTATTTGATTTTTCATGAAAATAAACCCCTCCCGAATTTTAGGGCGTAGAAAATTTCGATTTTTTTAATTTCATTAAAACTTTTTTTTGCTGATATCGAGATATACAATAAACCATTTTAAAGCTTAGGATATTGCACAAACTTTTTCATTGGAATGACCGTTTTTTCAATATTTGACCCGAAAAAATGACATTGATGGTTATATGCAATTGTATGCAATTTCAAATGGCCATATCTCGTTACAGACAAAAGATAAAAAAACAAAAAAAAATGGAAATTATTCGGAAGAACATTTCTCAAAATCTCTTCAAATTTTTTTCAAAAATCAATACTCTTCACGCTATTGGCCAAAAATTGAAAATATCTTATAAAAAACAAAAATTTAGCTCAAATTTGGCAGACCAAAACTTAAAAAATAATTGTCCGATAGGGCTAAAAATTACTGGACAATTGTAGAAACATATGTTACAACTTTCTGCAAAAGGATTTTTTTTTCAAATACCAGTCTAGATAGCGCTAAAAAAATGGCGTAAAAAAAATTTATTTTGTCCATAACTTTTTTTCTGCATATGTTAAACGGTTCTGGATGGCCTTAAAATGTTCCCAATGTAGTTCTCTCATTAGGAAGTTATATACATTTTTTTTGTGGAAGTCATATTTTTCCATATATTTAAGCAGAACGATACAGTTTCTTTAAACACCCATTTTTAAATTGCCATATCTTCCTTAGTATTAATCATAATACTAACAGATTTTCGGTTAAATTTAAAAAACTTTTACAAATGTACGGTTTTTGTGGTGAAAATCGTAATGTTCTACGACCTATAATTCTGGAGGGGTTTATTTTCATGAAAGATTGTATTTAACATAAATTCATTAAAAAATGATAATTTATCGATTGTCAGTTTTTTCTTTTCCTTCACATTACCTTCTTCTATGATATAGTGAAGGGCGGAAAAGTAAAAGCGGCAAAAAATAAAAAATAGACTTTTAAGTATGTAGTGTCAAAAACACATTCCAAAAGAGAAAATGAAAATTCGATCCACTACGATTGCGTATGCTTAAAAAAACATCAAAGGAGTCATGTAAAATTGTTCGCAAAAATCAATGACATGAGGACTTTCGTAATCGCAACTGTGGTAACTGTTGCGACTGTTGAAATAAGAATTTATCGTAAAACATACTTCGTCTGTAGCATAAAATGCTTCGATCGAACGCACAGTTAAATGTAAAAAGACAACGCGCCGAAATTGTAATACAGAATCAATTTAAATTCTAGAGCTAGAAAAAGATGTTCAAACAAAATTGTGGAATAATGCATTCATCTATTCTATACTTATTAATTAATTCAGATTTTATAAATTAAACTTAAGTGAGAGAGACGAATGAATGAATGAAAAATGCGGCATTTTATGTATATTTAGAAAAAATTCTCGAAAATGTATTTGGACCTTTAAGTAGATAACTCACCACTGCAGCATATAACTGATACTTTAGATCAAATGGGTCCTGTCCGGGTAACAACTGATGGTTATGGTAATCTTTCAAGTGTTCGTCAATTATAGGTGTCTTCAATAAACTTGTCGACTCTAACCTCGTTCTTACTTTGGTAGTTACTCTCTCTCCTACTTTATTTTCCTTTGAACAAGATCCTAAAATAGCAATATTAAATATATTTTATTTAAAAATCAAAATAATGTTAGTTATTTTAACAAATTGTTTAACTAAACTATGGAACTAACCAGTATCAATATCCGATGGCATATTGTTGACACTTTGCATTTTTGTTAAAGTCTTTCGATTTTCAATAAATTTCAATTAATTTATTTGAAAACTGCATATACAGGGTGTCCCGTTGGTAAACGGAAATATTTTAAAGGTAGGTAGAGGTTATAAAGGCGATTCTAAATAACCCATATATAATGGGTCTCTTGGCTTCCATAACCGAGTTACAGGGTGTTTTATCAATTATGCATAATTATTCATTTGGCCAGAACTTTTGAATCACTTAGTATATTTTTTCCATTTTTGGCATACGGATTACACTGCTGAGGAATAATGTACTGAAATATTGAGAAAATAGGAAAAATTGAAATATATTAAAAATATCAAAACAACACCCTGTACGTCACAATTTTAATATTTCCATTTTAGATTTGAATAGAGGGGAAAAAACTGAATTGAAACAAGTTGTTTTTGTTTTATCCCGCCACCATTTCGGATTGGAAAAATGCAAGAAAGTGCATAAAACAAAATAGTTAGTATGAGTATTTATTGTCCCGCTTTACTTTATACTGGGAGTTTAAAAAATAAATACCTAATTGAATATTTTCCCCTAAGTACGGGCCTGCAGGTACACCAGTACAGTGTAAAATTATTTTAAGCCGCTTAAACAAGAAATAGGTAAATGACGCGAAGTGAATTTTTGAAATTGTTAAAGAAAAAATGAGTTTCATAATATGTTTTTTCTAAATTAAATGAAGATTTTACTTTCAGTTTCAAAATTTTCCAATTCGAATCGGTGGCGGGATAAAAACAACAACTTGTTTCAATTCAGTTTTTTCCCCTCTATTCAAATCTAAAATGGAAATATTAAAATTGTGATACAGGGTGTTGTTTTGATATTTTTAATATGTTTCAAATTTTCCTAAAGCCGAACTTGGGTTTTCACATCTCTCAATATTTCAGTACATTATTAGTGGAAAGTGTAATCTGTATGCCAAAAATGGAAAAGATATACTAAGTGATTCAAAAGTTCTGGCCAAATGAATAATTATGCATAATTGATAAAACACCCTGTAACTCGGTTATGGAATCCAAGAGACCCATTATATATGGGTTATTTAGAATGGCCTTTGTTACCTCTACCTACCTTTAAATTATTTCCGTTTACCAACGGGACATCCTGTATAATAAACTAGTAACTTTTATATTTCCTTTCTATTTTTTAATTTGTTGCTAGTTAAAGTTCAGTTTAAGTTCAATTTTATAAACAGTTTGTGAAGTAAAATAGTACATTAAGCAACGCATTTCATATGGCATTCTGTTATGACACGAGTCCAAGTTTAAAAAACGAGTGTCATAACAGCCATATGAAATAAGTTTCTTATAATACTTTTTATATTTTCCATATTCATACTTTCGCGAGAAGCACATTAGTCTTGTTTATCACCCCGAGTCTCGATACCAACTTTAATTTTAACCAATCAGAAATGGAATTTATTAAAATCATTCTTTTTCTAAAACGATATATTTTGGAGAGCTCAGTAGTTTTTTGTGAACATATTAAATCATTACGGAAATAATGAAGCAGATTTTGACAAAAAATAACGCTTCCCCGATGGCAGACCTTTTTCTAGGTTGGCAACTTGGAAAGAACTCCCCATTGACCATATTTCACCTGAAAAAGATGAGGCATTTGTCGTTATGCCGTTGGCACCCCTAGCTGTCAATTTAATGTCACCTATCAATTGTAATGTCAATTCTTTGTTATACAGGGCAGCCCACCTATCCCCGCTCGGACCATAGCTGCTAGGCTGATGAAGATCAAGAAAAAAAATTTTATTGTATGTTATTGGAGGCTCGATGTGCTACTTCTTCTGTATATATTTAAATTTGAATTATTTCAAATTTTTTGCAATGGGGCACAGAACACTTTGCGCCTGGATGTCATAGGGACCATTTGGGAGGCATCACGACTTTTCTGGATCAATAAAATCGAAAACCGTAAATATACAATAAAAGTAATGAAACAATACTCACACATATCAAACAGCCAAACTTAACAAGAATAACTTAAAAAGTTTGAAATACTTAAAATATTTAAGTATATAAAAGAATTGACATAAACAATTGATAGGTGACATTAAATTGACAGCAAGTGGTGTTAACGGCATAACAACAAATGGCTCATCTTTTTCAGGTGAAATCAGTTTACACCGACAATGTCAATTCATGTCATGTTGATTCGTGTTACCAACCGTATAACACAAAAAGTTGCGTACTCTAATGAAACATTAGAGTTCTCAAATGCTTATCATAATGTAAAATATTATAGATGCAATATAAAAAAGTATTTATTTACTAATAGATAAATCCTAATTCATGTGATATAATAGATAAAATTGAAATACTTGCCTTTATCACTGCCACTGAGCAGTTTACAGCTTTCCAAAGGAGCGTTGGCATTCTTTATACATTTTTTTTTACACTTATCTAATGAATTACATTTTGAATCTTTTTCCCCCGAAAAATCTTCGTTTTCTTCGAGTATTCGCTCTGGTTGACTGTCAGCCGAATTTTCTAATTCTTCAGTTTTTTTTTCAAGCAGTTGCTTATGTCTAAGAATGGTTTCTTGGGGAACCGAAGCAAGATATGATGTGGGATCAAAGTTTTTAAAAGGGAAATTAACAACTTTTTGAGTTTTAACCCATTTTTTGTTGACGTAAACGAAGCGCTTCAGATGAATGATCTACAAAAATATTTATTTGTGAAAAAAGCTATACGAAGAATATGATATAGATGTCGAACAAGTAAAAATAGTTAAAAGCCCATACTTACAAGTATCGGCGGTAGCCTCCAGATCTGCATTTTTTTGGTGGCGGGTTGAAGGTCTTGACAGCTGCTACAATGATATTTTGCTTCTAGCCGTTCTTCTGAAGTAAATGCTTTTAGACAATAGTCCAAATCGATTGGTTCTGCATGTAATTTTCTACATGTTGCCACCGATTCATGTTCCAACCACATCTAATACAGTAATATCAATAATAAGCATAAAACTCAATGCCGACTTATGACACACAAACGTGTTATTTTTAGCGATGAGCGATATATCACCAACTGTTAGTTATTCGCTGATATTGAACAGAAACATTTTCATTTAATTCACTTTATAATTTGAGAAAAGAATACAATTAAAATTTTGAAAATTGCCAGAATACTATGACATCAAACAGAATATTAAATTGAACTTTTGGGTTAAAATTCTATTTGACACGTCCTCCTAGATCACACTGTAGTTTTACTTCTTATCCCTGTTAGTTGTGTGCGCAAGTTTAAAGAATGATTCATCCATACAGGAATGACTGCTTCAAACCTTGTTGTATTCATTATACTTAGAGAGGTTAGGATTCATAACAAATAAAACAAAAAGTTGCTTAAAGCCGATGCAAAAAATTAAATATCTCGGTTTTGTTTTTGACACAAAGACTATGACAATGCGTCCCACGGAAGACAAAAAAACAAAGTAACATAACTAACAAACAAGATATAAAATACTTTTAGAATAACTCTGTATCTGAAATAGCATAACAAAAGTCAAATAAAAATAAGATTCTTTTTAACATTTATTGGTCACTTCATTTCAGTGAACAGACACACACCGGATATTTGGCATTAAAATAAATAAATATAAGTACTGGAAAGTAGATAACTAACAGTTTACCAAATAATCCGAGAAAGGTAGTAATTTTTTTTGTAATATCGAGCAGAAACTAGTAACTGATCAGATCGACTTGAAATATTTTGCAAATTGAAAGGTGTCCAGATCAGAAGTAGAAAACTTTCGTTAGTGGCGTTTTGGGTGGGGGCATCAAAAAGTGAGGGAAAAAAAAGAAAAAACTTGCGCAATCGATAAATTATCGTTGTTTAATGAATTAATGTTAAATACAATTTTTCATGAAAATAAACCACTTGTGATCTTGGATATACGTTTGGATATAGTTTTTTTAAATATAACCGAAAATCTGTTAGTAGTAAAAATTGACATTGAACTAATTTTATGGCCTTGAGGTAACAATTAAAATGATTTTTTTTTATTTTTCTACGATTAATACGAAGGAAGATATGGCAATTCAAAAATGGGTGTTTAAAGGAACTGGATCGTTCTAGCGTAAATATCTGGAAAAATATGACTTCCACAAAAATGTATATATAACATCCTAATGAGAGAACTACATTGGGCACATTTTAAGACCATCCAGAACCGTTTAAAATAAGCAGAAAAAAAGTTATGGACAAAATAATTTTTTTGACGCCATTTTTTTTAGCGCCATCTAGACTGTGGTATTTGAAAAAAAATCCTTTTGCAGAAAGTCGTAACATATGTTTCTACAAATGTCCTGTAATTTTTAGCACTATGGGATAATTATTTTTTAAGTTTTGGTCTGTTAAAGTTGAACTAAATTTTTGTTTTTTATAAGACATTTTCAATTTTTGGTCAATAGCGTGAAAAGCAAAAAATTTTTAAAGAGTTAAGACTTTGAGCAAATGTTATTTCGAATAATTAATCGTAGAAAAAAAATCATTTTAAATGGTAACTCGAGGCCATAAAATTAATTCAATATCAATTTTTACGTAATACTACATATATTTTCTATTATATTTAAAAAACTTTTAGAAATGTACGATTTTTGTGGTGAAAATGGTAATTTTCTACGCCCTATAACTCGGGAGGGGTTTATTTTCATGAAAAATTGTATTTAACATTAATTCACTAAAAAATGATAATTTATCGATTGCGCAAGTTTTTTTTCTTTTTTTTCCCTCACTTTTATTTATTTATATTTTCTACAAGAGTTCTTACCTTCTCCCTGCATGTTTGATACCGCAGATGCAAAGCAGTTGGGTCCCAATCAATAGATATGCACATACCATTGTTTAAACTAGATCTGCATATGTTTACAACAAGTTCATCCGATAAAGGTATTAAGCAACCCCTACAGAATTGCGTCCAATGGCAAATGGCGCAAATCTGACCACCCTGAAGGACGGCTTTTAATGTAAATGGGAATTCATAGCCTAGAGAGTCATCACTAAAAAAGATAATTATAATTTTCAGGTGATAGTAATTCCATTGTTTCCATCGATAACTATCTGCGATGGTCTTTAGCTGGATACTGACAACAATCATCGTGGGCTACATTTTTTTATTAGCGTTGTTGGCGGTAAAGTTTTTTTTCATTTTTCTTATTATCGGTTTCTTAGTAAAATGAATATCTATGCTGGATTGACTGTAAACGCGAAGGTTTCGTGGAGATATAAGCATATTATTTAAATTTACGGTTGAACAGTTTTCTTCTTTTGCTTCCAAGCTATACGTGTTCCAACCTATACGTATTCCAGACATAATCGGAGATAGTTTGCGATTGAAACGTTGTGAAAATTTGTTAAATTAATACAATCGAAGTACGAAACGTTAACAACATATATTGATCTAACAGTATTAACAAACTATTTTTTTAAGATGAAAGCACAAATTTGAATTATTAAACATATGTAAAAAAAGTAAAGATCTTTTGAAACAAATCTATCCGTTATTAATACATTTTTGAGAGACCATAAAAATCAAATATCTACAAACTTAAATATACTCGAAAAATTATATATATTGCCTGTATACGATAACATGGGACACCCGGTATGGGGGTTGTTCCAGAAGTACCAAACCTAATGTATAGATGGCAGTTGTTTGAAAATAATTATGGTAGAACGTACCAACCTTGTAAAGCGTCGGACAATAGAGTGTTTGGCATGAATTAAACATGGGTCCATAATTTGACATGACATGGTACGAAGGAGCCATTAAAACAATGGACTGAAAGGTCAAGGTGTCAGTTACTTGGAATCGCGTGAGATAACTTATATTGATTATGTACAAAATGGAAAATCAATCAACGGCGAGTATTATGCGAACCTATTGCAGCGTTTGAGTGATGAAATCAAGCAAAAACAGCCGCATTTAGTCAAAAAGAGAGTTTAATTTCATCAAGACAATATACTCGACTAGATCACACATCCGTTATCGCAATAAATAGGTGGAGTCTGAGATTGATGGCTATTTTGAGGAGCTCGACGATTCCCACTATAAACAGGGTATCGAAGTTATTGAACATCGGCATCGTTGGCTCCGGAATATTTATATAGATAACTTTTCAGAAAAGGGAGCATTCGAACTTGGTCATAGGTATGGGGCACTATATTTTACTGATATTCATACTAGTAAGTAAACCTAATTTAACTTTGCATATTTAATTATGTAGTTTACTCATAGAGAACCGTTCCTTTATTGTCAGTCAGAGGACCACCTTTCTCGAAATGTGAATCTCATCTAAAAAGTGATGGATTCTACTTCCTCTTTATTAAAAATGTGCATAATTTTACTTACCAGTCAGTTGCATGGTTTGGTTGGTCGCTCTGAGGTAAAGGGCTTAGTAACCTAGTTACTTGACTCCACACTCCTTCATAGAGACTTTGACCGGTGCAATTTTCATTAAAACCTAAAAGTATGGGGAGTCCAAACAGGCTAGGCTTGCTCTTTTGTTGGGATAAGAAGTAAGTTTCCTGTCTAACACATTTCCTATGTACAGCTATAAGATAAGAAGGACACTTTTGGCTGGGGCCTGATGTGGCTGCAGGTAAATAAATTTAATTAGAACACACATTTTGTAACAAAACTACACTTCTTAAATTATTCATCAGGTAAATAGCGTTCATTTTCAGGAAGGCACGCATGTTGGTTTAAATATCAAAATTGCTAAGGTTCATGTCTGTCACAAGATTTTCTAATTAGATTAAAATTGTAAAAGTATTAAGTAAGCTGTCAATGTTAATAAACTTTATAAAAAATGAGTTTGCCAACTATTTCACAATACTATAAATAATATTAAGCTTAAACAAATCATTGAAATTAGAAATAATGCCTATTAATAGATTTCTGACAAGTAGAACACGAATCCGATGTCGGTTTAGCTCCATCGTCAATTAGTTTTTAGTAAAAAATATGCACAATATAATATTTGTTTTATTATTTTTAAAGTTTGACATGGTATTTGTTTTTGGTATATATAAAATAGATTTTTTGTCACTAATATGTACCTACAACTTTTAATAATATTACAATAAAAAAAAAAAGGATTTTTTTTTAATATAAACAAATCTATTTTTTTTAAATTGATTATTTATTTTTATAAAACCGTTAACGCGAGCCTGTGGTCACGCTCTACATCAATTGTATTTATGTATACCAAGTTCCCGCGCGAAAACTTTAAATGGAAATATATCTGGTGTTTTAAATTTTGGAATGTCATTAAGAAAGTAGGGGGAAAATTAATAGTATATGAGATGCCACCCCAACGTGATATTCGCCACCCCCGGCCCAAAAATTTAAATGACACTCTGTATTTTTTTTGACATATTCTGCAAGAGCGTAGTTTTTAATATCTCTATTTAAAAATGACTTAATTAGATAATGAACTTTGTAAGATATTTAAAACTAAAGGTTTAATATCAGATTTTCAGGGAAAGAGAAAATCATTTTTTAAAACGGAATGACAATGAGTTTAGGGATAGATTCAGACTATCAGAAGACACTGTGATTCACATTATTGAGAAAATTAGAGAATGTATATCATACAGTAGATAAGAGTATGTACTGCTTATATAATTTATTTTATCATAATGGTAAATGTATATGCTTTTTAGATTTAATGCTGAAGGGAAAGTTTTAATAACTTTAAGATTCTTAGCAACAGGACGTATTCTTCAAACAATTGTGGTCGCTTGTGATTTGTGATGTTCTTCACAATAAAGCTTGTCAAAAAAATGAACCAGTAAATCAAAATATTTTGGAAATAATAAAGGAAATTCATATTGATTTAATGTATGTGCACATACAGACCCTATAGGTCTAGATGCATTATGTCTTTTTGTTAAATGAAATGATTGTATAGGCACTGTTTTTTCGAAAAAAATTTATTAAAGTTATTAAAATAAAATTTTATTATTAAAGGTTGCCTAGAATTTTTCTTTCGCTGTAATGAAAATACCAGTAAGGAACTTTATGTCGACCGAATGGTCATTTTTCCTTATTTAGATTAAAAGCAATCAATATTTTTGGAATAAAGGAAATTTTTTGGAATTATACCAAATATACCTAGATTTAATATGAATGACTTATATAAAACAAATTGTGTGATTGACTATATAACTAATTTGTAATATAAAATATTTTAATGTGAGCTTTTAATTTTTATAAATATTTTTTTTTAAGTATTATAGGGCTATTCATAATTAAGATATATATTATTAAGTATGAAGAACTGTTAATTTTGTTAAAAAAAAAACAAAATACATTGTCTATTTAGCTACTTAAGGATGTCTCAACGATTAGAGCAGCTCCTCCTCCTTTATTTAAAAAAGATTGTTTTTAAATTAGATGTTTTAATATAATGTTGCTCCTTCATCGTTTTTATTTTTTCATCATGAATTTCCTTTTTATGTTGTATTTTTCTTCAGCCTGTCTTATTCACTACCATTACAGCCGTCACAGCACTAATGTTGTTGGGATTTTTATTTTTAAGTCATTGGTGCCATCCTAAATACATTGGTTACCTGACTATTGGTTGATAATTCGTGTTACAACGAAAAATGACATAACCACTGATTGAAGGTTAACCGTAGTTTAACCATTGGTTCCTTGACCACTTGGTTAACTAGATGAGTTACAACGCACTCTAAAAGTACCCTTATACTTTCAGCATGACGGAGCTTTCCCTCATTTCAATTTAGAAGTAAGGAAATATTTAGATACCGTTATTTCAGGACATTAGTATGTCGTAGGGGTGTTATTGAATGGCCAGCGCTCGCTCCCCAGACTTGATCCCACTGGCTTTCTTTTTATGGGAACATTTGAAGTCTGTTGTTTACACAACACCACCACTATCCATTGATGATTTGCGTAATAGAATCATAAAGAAATTTAATACCACAAATCTTTGAAAATGTTAGGAATGCTTTCTAAAATAGACTGGATTATTGTTTAAATGTAAACGGTGAACATTTGATTTAATTAAAATAATGGAAAGAGTCCTTGTTTTATTATTTGGACATTTGTCTACTGTCCAAGGTTACCAGTTCTTTTTCTTAACATCTGTAAATATCTTACAAAGTTCATTATGTAATTAATTAAGTCATTTTTTCACACAGATACTGAAAAAACTACGCTCTTGTAGAATATATATAAAAAAAATACAATTAATTTATCCCCTTCTTCATTAATGACATTTAAAACACCAGATATAATTCCATATAAAGTTTTTACGCGGACACCTGGTATATCGAATTTCAAACAATTATTTGTCATTTCTTACAACCTTAACATCTAAGTAATAAAGAGTTTTGTTATTCTCTAATTCCATTGATAGCTTTATTTTATGATTAATCGAGTTTTTTATTATTACTACATACTTTTGTAACAATACGTTTCTTTTGTAAAACTAGCAGATTTTCGAAATATTTAAGACTTTCTATTTGAATATTTTACAAACGATAATTTGGATTTGGATTTGCTATCTTAAAACTAGAAGTTTTACTAAAAAATTATTTTATTCTGTGCAGTGTATATACAGGGTGGCGCAAATTTAATTGAACACTATTGGGATTTCGTAAACCGTTATAGATACAAATGTATTTTCAACACGAATTTATTGGTTTTTTTCAAAATTAAAATGTCAGGTCCGGTTTCTGAGATATATTGAGAAAAACTGAAATTGACGATTTTCGTTTTATTTAATTAACACCTATTTTTTAAGATAGAAAAACGTTTATAAAGCTTTTTTATTGAAGGCCAAATATCGCTTAACATAGCGTATCCAATACAACGTTTCGTCTTTGAAGGGCTGCCCTCAACTATTATTTTTAAATACGGACCTGTATAATTTTTATTTCGTTTTTTTTCTCTATCGAACCATGTAGAATACTTATTTTATTAGGTTCTTACAATGAACTGCAATTTAGGAATGTTTTTTAAACAACTTAGGTGTTGAGCATATTTTGAATGTAAATTAAAATAATTCACAATGACTGTTTAATATATTCTCATTTCTAATTATCTGTTCTAATTCAATAGCTCATGTTTAAATAAATTTTATTTATTTTCTTATTGTAGTTATTTAAGACCAATTGAGAAATGCTCTTCTAGCATTGCCATAAACCGAACAAATTGTAATGACATTATTAATAAAATTTTAGATTGACAGTTCTTATTCTAATCAGCACAGCCAACAGTCACAGTCTACTAACTTTTACCAAAATAGTCATTCACTATGCGTCTCCTTTAAATTCAATGTCATTTTAAACTTCAAAATTTTCATATTTTGGACCCCATTTTGAAGAAGTTCCCGAAGTGGTACGGAGGGGCACATCAAACCCTAAGCTTACTTTTTGATGCTCTATCAAAATCTGAAGTCAGAATTTTAAAATTCACAAAGACAAAGAATCAACACACATACACACAGATCGAATTCAGATACCGATAATATGTATGTAATACATTTTTTAAGAGGTGGTTCTGGAGGCGAAGTTTAGCATCTGGCTATTCTACCATTTAACTTCCAGGCCACTATTAAATTCTTGTGTGTTAACAACAGCAACAAGCGAAAACAAATTGTAATGAATAATACTAAATAATAAACATAAAGCAAACAGACAAATCGAATAATATATAAAATTTTTAATAAACTGAGCTATAGGCAGAAAGTTTAACCACTTCTAGATATCTTACAAACAAAATATGACAGATGGAAAAAACGAAAAAGTTTGTACTTAGGTGTTATTTAAAAATATTTGTTTGACGTATGCTTTAAAACTCCCTATTGTCATTGATTTAATATTGGAGGGTATGTTATTATATAGCTTTGGGCACATATAGGAAAAGGAGCATTGAAATAGAGCAGTACTGTGACGAGGAATTGCCAATATATCATTATTCCTAAAAACTCTGTTGTGTGCTTCATTTCTAAAAATAAGTTTCTCTCTGAGATAGGCCGGCTTTGATGTAGTTAAGAGCTTATGAATAAAGGCTAAGTAGTGAGATTTTATTTGGTCGTGAATTTTTAACCATTTTACCATGGGATATTTGTCTGAAACATGGTCATATCGTCTGAGACCGTAGATGAACCGCACACAATTATTTTGTTTTGTGTTGCTGATCCAAGTAAGGATAGTATAAAATATTACAATAATTCAGAACCGATAAAACTAGACATTCGCAAGTAAGTCTTTTTTATTAAATTTTTTACATGATCACTGAATCTTAGTTTGTCATCGATCGTTACCCCTAAGATTTTGGCCGTATTTGAAATTTCCAACGTTTGAGCTCCAATACGAATGTTAAATTTTCATTTTATTTGCTCTTTGTGGATATCTGAACAAAACAAGACTATGCTGGATTTCGTGGGGTTTATACTAAGGTTATGACAGGATGAGAATTGGCAGACCCTCGCTAGATCAGCATTTAAATTTACCTCATCAATATCAAAATGATGAATGACTTGCGTATCATCAGCAAACGATTGTACTCCAGAAGTTGTGACGTTACAATGCAAGTCAGCAGTATATAAAAGAAAGAGTAGGGGGCTAAGGACTGAACCTTGCGGAACCCCGGACCTAATAACTTGTGGAGTTGACTCTATATTATTTATACGAACAAATTGACTCCGATCTCTGAGATAGCTCTCGAAAAACTTGACAGACTTGCAATTAAAACCGGAAAATTTAAGTTTACAATACAATAGTTTGTGATTTATTTTATCAAACGCCTTAGAGTAATCCACAGACACTACAGCTACTCCCATTTTTTTATCAAGAGACCGTAAAATATTATCAACAGTAATACCACAAGTGATTGAATTTCCGCGATAAGTCTGTCGATTCATTTCATAAAGAAACTGAGACTCTGTTGAGTTATGAAATAAGAGACAGACTTATGAGATAAATTCAATCACGAGTGGAATTTTATTAGACTATTTCACAAACAAAGTAAAAGGTAAAAAATCTGGAAATTCGGTAGAATTAGAGGAAATTAGCAGAAAAGGCAAGAAGTTGATCGGAAACATTAATAAAGTTTAATAAACAGGAACCATTGACATCAAACAAAATACATATTGAATTAAATCAGTATTAACATAACGTACTTAAATATTTCTCAATTATAATTATAAATGGTGCAGTTATTATATACAATGCTTTGAGCTTGATTATTTGAACACCTACTTGTAGCCCCAGTCCTTTAATATAACAGCTAGTCTCTCGACAGGCGTTGCTCATTTTTAGCGTGGTTATTTATATTTGACGTTTAACTGTCACATACGTAAATCTGAAAACACCGAACTTGATAGGCCAATCAGAGTCAAGAGTCAAGTTTAGTATTATCGATAATCCAAACTTGACTGGAGCTCCTGATTGGTTCATTTTACAAGTGCGTGAAATAGTCTGTTAAATTCAACAAGGCCGTAGTGGTACTATACGATTTTCTAAAACATGATTGGTTTACGGGAAGTATTTTGCATCTCTCAACATATTCTGTTACTTGCAGTTGTACAATTTTCTCCAAAACTTTTGATAAAGTTGGCAGAAGGCTAATAGGTCTAAGATCACTCATTTCAAGCGGGTTTAAAACTTTAGGCAAAGGTACAACTAGTGCTTCCTTCCAAGGCTTCGGAAAGTATTCTACTTCAAGACAGATATTAATAATGTGCGTTAAATGTAATAAAATGATGGGTAAACTAAATTTTATCATGATAAGGCTAATTCCGTCGACACCCTTGGCATCCGAAGTCAACGTCAACGATTACTGATACCTCCGCTGGTATAAAATGGAAATTGTTGCTCACGTCGAATTTGTTATTATTGTAGTGTTGAAGAACATTTTGTGAAATAGTAGTTGTGTCAAAAACTTACATGAAATACTCATTTATGGGGTTATTAAAGTGTTCAGGAAGCTGGCTGTTTGACGTGTTACCTAATTTCATAGCCTTAATTTCAGCCCACAGTTTTTTCGAGTTCCTCTGCTGATCGAGGTATGCCAGATAAGCGCGTTTTTTCTCGTCGTATAGCGTTGAGTGCAAACTTGCTTAAACGACGGTAGTTATTTAAATTTTCAGCTGATCGGTTTTGTTTGTAAAGTGAAAGAGCCCGATTTTTCTCCTTTAACAGTTGCCTAAGAGGAAATGTTAACCAAGGACCCTTTGGCTTTGTTACACGCACCGTTTTAACTGGAGCATGTATGTTAAAGATTTGAATAAGAGCGCTGGTTAATATTTTAACTTTATCATTAATATTCCGCACTTAGTGCAATAAGCTCAAAGTTTACTCAATTATTAATTAATTTTATTCAAAAAGATTTATAAATATTTTCAGTGAAAATGGAACAGGACACCGTGTAACTAACAAAATTCCTAAAGTACAGTTCATTGTCAAAACCTAATAAAAATATTAAGTGTTCTACATGGTTGGATAGAAAAAAAGGGGATTTCAAAAATAGAATAAAACGTACAGGTCCCTTCAAAGACGAAACGTTGTTTTAAAAAATTGGATACGCTAAGTGGTATTTGCCCTTCAATAAACAAGTTTTATAACTTTTTTTTTCTATCTTTCAAAATTAAGGTGTTAATTAAATGAAACGAAAATCGTCAATTTCGGTTTTTCTCAAATATCTCAGAAACCGGACCTGATATTTTAATTTTGAAAAAACCAATCAATTTGTCTTTATTACTATTTAACCAACTTTGTATCTATAACAGTTTCCGAAATCCCAATAGTATTCAATTAAATTTGCGCCACCCTGTATGCACTAGGACCATTAAACTGATCAGTTACAGATTTCTGCTTTCTCTCAAACACTTTCGAATTAAATCGCATCTGTAAGTAGAAACCCAAATTTTGTCGGGATAAATTCTATCTTTCAGCATCATCGTGCCTCATCAGTAGAAGTAGACATCTCAACAGGAAGTCTATCCATGATTGAAGATGATGGTGTCCCATGCCACTTTATGAACAGAATCAAAATTCTAGAAAAAATTATTACCTGCATAGGTATTTATTTAAAAAAATTAGTGGAGTGGGAACATCAAGCTGATCAATTAGACATTTTTACTTTTTCTCAAGAACTTTCGAATTATATCGAAAGCATTTGCACAACATCTTAACCTCATACAAATAACTGAGTCAACCACGGAGATAACTTGGAACCAATTCCCATAGTTTTATATTTGTACAGTAATTGTTAAAAATATAGGTTCTTTGTTAATGACTTATTTAATAAGCGTTTTTATAGAATTTCAGTAAGACCATTCGAAAGAGCAGACAATTTTGAAAGAAAGTGTATTAACATATTTTTTGTAAACTAATTAGGTAATGAATGAGATTTTTTTAAGCTTATACGTTTTCATGTTTCCTTGTCTTCAAGAGGTGGCCGAAATTGAACGCGGCGCGAGTTAAACTTTTGATACACACAACTAATTCATATGCAACGAAGTTTATAGAAAAAAAAATACCGTAAAGCACTTAAAAAAATCTTGTATTCTTAATTTCCATGAAGGGATACTGTCATATTATCGTAAAGTTGGCCTCGATCAAAATTTCATGCATTTTCACAATATTTAACGTTACAGAGTCAATTTGCAATATTTTTGTGAATATGATTTTTTTTAAAATTTACTATTTCACTCGACCATTCACTGTTAAGTTCTAACTAATAGTGCTGTTCCTAAAGGGGCGCTGGGACACAGTAACAAAGCCTACACAGAACACGATGATCATAGTAGACAATGCCGTTGATACAGAAGTAAACAAAATTCTCTATTACCTTTTGCTACCAATTTTTATGTGATTTAAATCCCGGATCGTACTTTGAACTTTAAAACGTAATTTATGAAAAATTCTATTTAGTGTATACTTAATTGAAAAAGATTCAGAATAAACATATTATTTTAATAAAAGTAACAGCTTTGTGTTATTTTATTTTAGTTATAAAAGTCCTAATTATTTATTAATTAATTAATATCTCTTTTTTGTACAAAAATGTATTAGAAATCATAAATGATAAAAAGTGATTTGCTATAAAAAAAATAATTCAAACATTAAAGGACCAGGTAGCCGGCTTATGGAGAAATGGGTTCCGGTTAATTTGCCTGAATTTTTGGTATGTTGAAGATATCGACTTCCTAAACAATAGTGTCTCCATGAGCACAACTCAATCCTATGGCCAGTTTTCAACTTACAGGGTGATGAAGGTGAAAAATTGCCATTTTTTAAAACGTATTAATTTATTATTTGTTGATATTATAAGTTACATATTATTTGTTTCCTTAAACAAATAACGTTAGAGTGACATAAAAAAATCATGAATGATTAAATAAAATAAAAACATATTTATGAGCACAGGTATAAGCGTATACATTGTGACAGGCTTGTTATCACAAAGTCGCTATAAAAAAACTGATCATAGTAACTTCGCAAAACTTCTATAGGGGACTAACAAACTCAAATTAAAGACAATAAGAAAAAATTAGAGAAATTAACGGAGGAAATATTAAATTAGAGAAATTAACGGAGGAAATATTAAATTACAATGTGATTCGCAAAAAAAAATCAATTTTCGCAATTTTCTACCTTAAATATCTTTTGAATCACCCTCTACTTAATTTATAAATTATATATTTTTGAAAATGGTTCAATGTCGACTACTGACTTGTATTACAAAATATATAAAATTGTATTAAAAATAACCTGCAGAGTCGATCAACTTTTTTACTCACCCTGTATAAAATGTTTTTATATCGTGTTATAATAAGTCCAACTAAAGTAAATTCAGAACAAATATTAATATTTTCATATTCCCACTGTAAAGTAGAATACACAGCATCAACAATTTTATTAGTAGTTTTTGAATCACCCTGTATCAAATAATACTTTTTCTACACAAAGCAATATTATTTGATGTTATTAGAATATTATTACACCAAAAAATACTTAATACATTAATAAAATTACATTTTAATAAGTTTTCAAAAATGGCCATTTTTCAACTTCATCTTCACTTATACCTGTGCTCATAAATATGTTTTTATTTTATTTAATCATTCATGATTTTTTATGTCACTCTAACATTATTTGTTTAAGGAAACAAATAATATGTAACTTATAATATCAACAAATAATAAATTAATACGTTTTAAAAAATGGCCATTTTTCAACTTCATCACCCTGTAAGTTGAAAACTGGCCATAGGACTGAGTTGTGCCCATGGATACTATTGTTCAGTAAGTCGATATCTTCAACATACCAAAAATTCAGGCAAATTAACCGGATCGGAACCCATTTCTCCATAAGCCGGCTGCCTGGTCCTTTGTAAAAATTGAATGAATTAATTTTAAAAAGATATGCCATACTTCAAAAACAGTGTGTTATTAAGTAGGAATAAAATGTTACATTTTCAATTAAAAAAAAGTAACATTTTTGTTTTGTCGCTGCCTTGACTAATAATTTTAAGTAATTTTGTTGTTTGATTAGACAGTTCTTTGTAAGTGGAAAAAATAGTTCTTTTACGTCTATTTTAGTCACTTCAATAATATCTTCAAGAATCTTACTAGATATTTGAAAAAATTGAATTTTCGTTCAAATATAACTTCATTTCTACCGATAATTTTTTGAGGTTATATAGTGCAATGTTTGGACAAAAATGAACCTTGCAAATCTACATTTGGAATGTTTTTTCTACTATTTACAGACCTGAGGCAGTAGAAGTATTGGAATGTATAGATATTGAAGATTTTTTATATGAAATATTGCTTATCCTAGGTTCCAGATTATCCTGTTTAGATCTGTTGTTCTGAAAACAAAAAATATAAAATTTTCTACATTTCTAATTGCAATCATATATATAAATCAAATATATGACTCACAAACAAAAAATTATAAGTTAAAAAAATATGAATACATAAAAAACAAGCCTCAACTTCTTACTATGCAACAATTTTAAAACAAATAAAAAATACAACATAAACTGTAGACAATAAACAAGCTACTAGCATTACATTGACCTACAGAATTTCAGCAGTTGAACTTACAAGAAAAATTATTGCTGCAAGGTACCTACACACAAAAAATATTGTGATCAGAAGAGAAATTGAACTAACAAAGAAACCACTATGAGCTACAGAAATGAATTATTGTGATCATTATAAGTTACCAGGAAATTCAATGAAACTTTTAAAATGAACATACGGGGTGGGTCAAAGTAGCGTGTATAGATAATTAATTAATCCAATTGGAGCACCCATAGAGTGAATCTGTCGTGGAAAACCACATTAACGGCCTTATATTTTCTGAAATACATTATAACAACGGATTTTCTAAAAAGTAAACCATCGATTCGAAAAAATACGGCATAACAACAAAGTGTCGGATAATACCTTCACATATGTTTAAGGATCACCTAGTCCTGTACTGTAAGGTGGGATTAGTGCGAAATTATGCCTGTTAACAAAACTTCATCGGAGAAAAAATCTTTCTTGTTTAATCTTCTGTTATCTCCACTGACACAACGTAATCCATTTTTGGTGGAGGTGGTATGGATGGATTTTAAACTAAATCTTCTGCTCTATTAAAACTTCCATTTCGTTTTTTTTTTGAAATGATGGTTTTAGTCCTATAATTTTTTTCAAGATTATGTTTAATCAAACCAATTTATCACAAGTGGAAATTACAAGATTCTCTATTTTAAGGATATCTCGTTGTGCAGACGGGTTGCCAAAAATATATTATTTTTTTTGTGAAAACACTAGGTCTAAATTTTGTCAATTACTTTGTCTATTGAAAAATTAGTATTTAAATATGCAAATTTTAACTAACTACAAACCCTCAACTTTTAATGTTTAATGAAAAAAAAAAAAACTTTCACAAACTAATATCAACAATTTACAAAAGCCTAAATATTTATTTCGTTTTCAAATCATAGCCAATTACAATTACATTCCTTAATCTTTAAAAAACCATTGAAATTTTAATAATTTAAACTCCACAACCCCTTTGATGGATCAATAATATAAACGTATATGAAATACACGTACATATTAAAATTGGTAAGTAAAGTAAAGTAAATAAAGTATATTATGTGCAAAAACGAACTCAAAGTTAAATATTAGAAATGTTCCCCTTCTTCCGGCCAGTATTTTACGCATCACCGTGTAAACTAAAATCCATAGCGATAGAGCGAGTAGGTATAGCTGAAAAAAGAAAACAGTCTAACTAAATCCGGAGAAGACTAACCCAGTAACTAAAAATAATGCAAACACAGAAGGCCGAAGAAATAAGAATATACAAGAAAAAATTAAGTAAACTTAAAAAGACACAAAAAGAATTACAGGAAAGACCTGTATCAGGAATATCTTGTACGAGAACACATTGTAAAAGACACCTTCCGCCTTCAAGAGAAAAACTGGTCATGGAAACAGCCGAACCAGACGTACCCTTCTGCAGAGGAAGAATTAAAATGTGCATCAGTAGTATAAAAAATGGTAAGGTCGCTGTGCTACACCGAATCGCTTATTAAAAATCCAGAAGTTTTGTGAACCATTTAAGACAGCCAGAATTTGTCATCATTTAAAAAAAAAGGAAACTCACCGAACTGACGAGTTTTAGATTAAATAAGGAACTAAACGAAACAGAGGGATTATACCTGACATAGTACGGCTTTCAAAAAATAATGCAATCCATCAGAAGAGCAATAGAAACGTGTGGTAAATGCATTTTAACAGGGTTTCCACAATGGAAGCGAGAAAATTTTCCCTGACTTTTCCAGATTTTCTCTGACCATGCACAACCTTTTTTCAGGACAAGAATCCACCTTTTATAGAGTAATACAAATAAGTAAATGAAAAATTCATGTTCATAAAATTTTTATTTGTAATATATAAATGAAAATAATGGCATATAATTAATGCCTTGCAAGGAATGCCTAAAAAGAATTTGAATTTGTGAGTTACATATACAGATCTAGCAAAGTTTAGGATTTTTAGAAGTCGACCAGCACAATATATGAGAAATCTGCGCGACGACGTATCAACTCTTCAATTGAACGACTACATTGTTGTATCCCTACTCTCCGCTAGCAGAGCGCGTGTCTAGCAAAAGCACAGTATATACTACTGTGGCAAAAGCATTGAGATGCAACCTGCAGCAGTATAAAAATGTTAGGAGAGGAGGTGTGTATGTGTGACATTCAGGAAGAGATTTTACGACGCCGAAATTCCATTGTATGCGACAAATTATTTGCTGCAATAAATGTAATAAATAATTTCTCTTCTGAAAATAAATGATGTGGTTCCTTCTTGCCATAAAGGCTTTGAAAATAAAATACATTCTACAATTTAAAAAACAAAACAAAAAAAAACTACGAATCTAATGTAATAAAGGTTCAAATAAACCACCTTTTTGTGCCAAATCTGTGAAACACAGATAATCTCATATCGAACTTTTTAATAATTCGAGAAATGGTGGACACTGGTTGAATTCCTTAACTTCTGCTGAAAGATGCAAAATTCCCTGATTTTGTCAACACTTTTTGAATTCCCTGACTTTTCCCTGTTTTCCAGGTCTGTGGGAACCTTGTTTAATTACTTTAGACATTAAAAATGTAAAATAATTGACCTACAACTAGAAATACCACAAGCTGGCCTAACAAAACCAAAGGGGGAAGATGTAAAAAATCACGTACGCTTTAACCTAGAAGGGACACATTATCCCCGTCAAAACCATGAGGTATCTTGGTATCATCTTAGATGACAGCTTAGGGAAGCACGTAGAAAATGTGACAATCAAACCAAACGCATAATCCAACATATCAAAATATGGGTAAATTTCAAATACCGCAAACTAAACAGCAATCTAATACAGGTACTCACTACACATGAAACATTCAGATCATAATATGCTAAGCGAATAGGCATTGTAAAACTGGCAGTGCACGTACTACTCTAGCAAAGACACAGCGCTGAGCTGTTTTATGAGTGTGAAGGGTGGAGCGAAATAAGAAAAAAAAACATATGGTAAATATAGATGGGTATTGTCACCGAATACAATATTTCAGAATATGTTTGAGACACCAAAAATTAAGGAAATAAAACAAAAAATAACTTAAAAAGCCATAACGAGCAGAAAAGTGAGGAACGAACGAGATAGAAATGTGAAAGTGCAGCAATAAAACGCTTAGTGACCATAAAGGACTTCACTTCCACTAAAAAAATAGGAATATTTTTAATATTGTTTTTAGAACTCCACTAAAAATATACGGTATGAATTGTTTACAACATTATTTATTATTGCATGATTTTCCACCTCTCATTACCTATAGTATTAAAATGAATTATTAAGGATATACAATACTACAAACATAATAAATTATTAACATTAATACAAAATTTACACTTTAGGCCGTGCTGGGAAATCGCGCGTTAAAAGGTAAGGCACCGTCATTTCTACTCGGGCAACTCGCCAGGATGACGGTAAAAGACAATTTTTTTAGAAAATAAAATAAAATAAAAGATATGAAGAAAATTAAAACCCAAAGAAATGTTGTACCAAAAGTTAAAAACTATTTGCCTAATCAAAACCAGCATTTGTTCTAAAAATTTTTAACATTTCTTTCCAATTATTAATTTTCCTAGGATTTTAAATTTTAGTTCTACATTTACAACGCTAAACAGTTAAATAAAATGCTATCTGGGTACGTGCATACCTTGAAGCATAGAATGTTGGGCATGCATAGGGCCGAACCATGGCTTACCTCGGGACTTCTTGCCAGTGGGCTATCACAAATATCCATCTCCACCTCTGAGAACAAAAATTAACCATAAACAATATACTTACCTAGTTTTAAAAAAATATTTCATTATTTTCATGAATGAAAAAAGCAGAGAAATATGTATAATTAAATGGTAGGTAAGCGGTTGATGCCGTAGAGCACGAGACGAGAGCAAAATATTTTGATTTTTAATTAATTAAAAGTGTAGAAACTGATTTTCATATACCAGGGATGATTCCCCACTTGCTCATTCACTGTTTGGTTCTAATTAATAGTGCTTTTCCTAAAGTGGCGCTGGGAAACAGTGACAAAGCCTACACAGAAACCGACGCCGTTGACACAGAAGAAATAAAATTAAATGTAGGTGAATATGAATTGGAAACATTTATTAATACATTTTTAAGAAAGAAGTAATTAGTTATTCCTTTACACCAACAAACATTGAAGAAGAGGCAAATAAATGTACAATTTTTAGAATCCAAATTAGTAGCTAAATCTAAAAACAATTGAGTATAAAGATACTTCGAGAGACCCAGAACCTTTCGGACTGAGTTATTTAAGTTTTTTTTAATTTATTTATTTTAAATATTTGTTATTATTATTAGGCCAAATCCAATTTCACGATAAATCTAGGACGCGGACGTGATATTTACAGCTAGGTGTTACAGAATGAATATTCTGAAACTAGACTAAGAAAGAAATACGTATAAAATTAGAGACAAGTGTTTCAGAATTTTCTTTCAATCTCAAGAGCGAGAATGTTTCTTTTCTGTTATTACAAGTGGTTTCAGAATAACTACATTCAGTAGTGGCTGTGGAGAAACAATTTACTGATCATTTCCAGGGCTGATTCGAAACTTCGGGATCATCTAACTAATGTAGAAGTTATAATATTATTTAGAAAATTGTTAATGTTTTTCTTTCAACAGAAGCTACATCAATTCGATGTGGATACTCCAAATTGGAAAAAATATTAATCGTATTAAATATTCCTGCCATAGGTCAAAAGAATTACCTCAAATATCATCCAAGGGTTTCAATTGAATTAAAAATTAAAATATTGAGTTGTCCGATCGACTGTGCTTTTTTCAAATGAATACCTTTGCGGGTAATAAACTTTCTACCTTCATTATGTTATTCAAGTGAAGATGACGTTGTTCTGAATACGTATTTATTTTTTTACAAACATACACGGTCATTTTCTAACATGGATTTAAGATTCCATGTTGAGCTGTCTACTTTCTACTGATGAGTCGCAATGATGCCGAAACCGGTCTAGACATTACAAGATCCGTTAATAACAGAATAAAAGGGTTGGATTTGGTATTCAACACGCGTGTGGACTGATGTAATTCAATGTCTGTGGAGGTAACCAACTCAAGGAGTAGTTTGAGGTTCAGATAAAATTAGAAAGTGTTTGTGAGAAAGCAGATATCAGTAATTGATCAGTTTGATGCTCATAGTTCACTTAATTTTTTTATATACTATTAATCAAAACAATATCCCATTATCTTCAATTGATATTTTCATTTAAAAAGTTTTTTAAGTTTGTTTAAACAGGTCAGAATCTCTAAAGAGTCAATTGCTTTCATGAACATCAGATAACTGAATGTACACCAAATTTTTGTAAAAATGTAACACAAGTTACGAGATGTAATTCCAGGAATAGTGTAAACCGTGCAACCGTTAAGACTTACTGCATCGAAAATTAGCAAAATATCTTTTTTTCTAACTTGTTCTACAATAGTTCTAAGTATACTCAATTATTATAATATCTCAATATTCATTTTCTATTGTATTAGAAATTCTCTTTTTGTACAGATAACGTAGCTGTTTTAATAAAATTATTTTTTTAAAGATTTGGTGAACATTTGAATATCCAATCAATAGGATAAGTCGGCTCGACGTGCACTCAGATTTCAATGAAGTTGCTTACGATTAAAGGGCAAAGGACAAACAAACAAAACCCTCTAAAGAAGGCTACGGAGAAGAACATAAAAACTGCGAAAAGTAGAGGAAATAGGTTGTATCTAACTGAGACGGATATTATACTGATGAGGAACTCGAAAAATGTACAGAAGAAATACAAACAGCGACAACAATTCTTCAAAAGAAGACGACAACGACAGTCATCAGAAATCGAGCAGTTCCAGTGGAAAGAATAAACGAAATCGAAAGAAATCTATATAGACTCAGCCTACCAAATACGATTTACGATAAGTGAATCACTCAAAGCCAACAGTCGCAAAAATTGGCTAAATTGATTCCTAACCCTAATATTTTAAGTATTATGCAATTCTGCACTATTGTTGAACAAACAACTTTTTTATATGAGAATGTTGATAAACAAAAACCGGTAATTGGAGTATTTATTGATTTAACAAAGGCATTGATACCGTCGACCATTCGTTCCTTTTATCCACGTCAGAAGATACAAGGCATTATACTTGAATTAAATGCTTTTTGACTTTGACTTTAAAGTCGTTTTCAAAAATTGACATAAAAGATATAATAATAATAATTTACTATAGAAACAGATCACTGAACAATTTCGAAAGATATGATAACAACATTGAACAGAGAAATAGATTCATTCAAATTTTTGAAATATCCACCGAACAATTAGAAACACATGGTAGGGAAAATATTGATACATTTTTATTTTACAAAAAGAGTTAATAGTATTATAAGTTTTTTATCTGGTTTTTTTTCTTATGATAATATGATTATGAAAATTTCACACCTCTACTTTTCAACAAATAAGATGCCTTAATTTTGACTAGTTACCATGGCAACTAAAGAAATTTCCGGAAATTTTTTCGAGGCGTCACGATATTTAAGTGGAAATTTTTTGACATGTGAAAAGGTAAACATATGATATACAGCCATTAAATAATGTAACAAAAAATACATTTCTACCACCTTTATTGACCTAAAATTATGAAAGCAAGATAGACTGAACGAATACCCATCTGAGTTTTAGCATTTGGTGTAACTAAAGTTGGTAATTTTTTTTATTTAACGAAATACGATGGATATACCTACATACGAATTTCTTTGAAATTGCATCATCTTACTTGTAAAAAATATATTTCACTTTAGTTAACTAAAATTACCAAAGGGCGACTCTGGATAATTTTCAAAATATTTTAATTTCACTAACTTCATTACAAAACTTGCATAAAACGTATTTCGCAAATCGCTCCATTGTTATAAACTCTACAACACAATGAATTTATTTAGATAATTTATACTCAGGTAACGTCAAAAGTTTCTTACACTTGCTTAATCAATTTATATTATTATTTTTTAAAATACCTATTTCATTATTTTTTACCAACTTTAGTAAAACGAATTTGTAAAAAACTGAGAGATTGATTAATTGTATTTTATTTAACCTAATATTACGCGTCCAAATTTCATTGATACTAAGTGCCACTTTGAGTTCCTTGCAAGAAAATATATTTCTACCAACTTTAGTAAAACGAATTTTTTAAAAACTGATAAATTGAGCTACTGTCGACTTATTTTTTATTATTTTGTGTAACTAAAGTAGATTAATTGTGTCTTATTTAACCTAACAAAAAACCGTCATTATCCTAATATTTTTTTAATAATATTTCGCTGTGAAATTTTCTTACCGAATACCACTCTAGCTTCGATTAAAAACAGAAAATTTCCAGTAATAATAGAAGCTCTAGTGGTATTATAAGTGAAAATTTCATTTATGACGAAGTATAAATTCTCTTATAATATGCAAATGGACTTTTAAAATTATTTCCAGAAACGTTACAAAAAATATGTTGACAATAGATTTTGACATTTCAAATTTCATAATCTATTGTTATCATATCTTGTGAAATTGTCCAGTGATCTGTTTCTGTAGTAAATTATTATTATATTTTTTGTTACGTCAATTTTTGAAAAAGACTTCAAAGTCAAAGTCGAAACATTAAATCAAAAAATATTTTCACCTCGGTATCTGAATTCGATCTCTGTGTGTGTATGTGTGTGTTGATTCTTTGTGTTTCTGAATTTTAAAATTCTGACTTCAGATTTTAATAGAGCATCAAAAAGTAAGCTTCGGGAACACCTTCAAAATGGGGTCCAAAATATGAAAATTATGAAGTTTAAAATGACATTGAATTTAAAGTAGACACATAGTGAAAACTATTTTGGTAAAAGTGAGTAGACTGTGGCTGTGTTGATTCGAATAGGAACTGTCAATCTAAAATTTTATTAATATTTTCATTACAATTTGTTCCGTCTATGGCAATGCTAGAAGAGCATTCTCAACTGGTTTTGATCTAAAAAAGTGGTCAATGGTCGCTTTTTTGTTACGCTAGTCCCACTTTTGTCGCTTGTAATAGTTCTGAGAAAAACGCGAAAATATGCTAGCATATTTTGGCGCCCCCAACTAAGATTGTAGCGACGCAAGCCCGGGCCCGACTAGTTTCTTGTAACTTTTTTTGAGGTGTTTTGATGCTTTTTGGCCAGAAAAATCGCCGTGTGAGGTATTTAGATCGATTTGATAAATAATTAAGTAAAACTCCAAGAGAAGACGTTCTTAGCCGTTCTTTTGTAAATTAAGACAACGCTTGCTATTGTTCACTGCCGATTTTTTATTTATGTGGAATTGTCGAGTACATGAATTCTTATAACAGGAATTTATACAAAGTCTCTAAGAACTGATTGAAAAGGAAGAAACCATTTATTTAAATATTTTTAGAGTGCCATACAAAAGAGACACAAACAAATAATGTTATTAATAATTTATGTTAAAAAAATATATACAACTTAATAGTATATTAAGTATCAAGAGTTGTAAGTAGCATATTAAGTACGAGTGGAAATTCTACGAGTACGTAATATACTTACAACTTGTATTACGTACTATACTTTATCTACGGCTCAACAAAAATAACTATTTTTTTAAATATAAATTTTAAACACAGACATTTAAATAATAATTGAAGTTTCTAATTAATTTCATAGTAATGACAGATTTAAAAGTGTTATATCGCTGGTACATATAGTGGTATGTATAAATGAATTTCTTTAGTTTCTAGTTAATTTTAGGAAAGAGAAATCATGTAATTAGGTACTTATGGACCTGTGTGTATTTCTTCTAAATAAATAAATTTTATATTTTAGGTATAGTCGTACATAATATGCTACTTACAACTCTTGATACTTAATATACTATTAAGTTGTATATATTTTTTTTATAATAAATGATTAATAACATTATTAGTTTGTTTCTCTTTTGTATGGCACTCTGAAAATATTTAAATAAATGGATTCTTCCTTTTCAATCAGTTCTTAGAGACTTTGTATAAATTCCTGTTATAAGAATTCATGTACTCGACAATTCCACATAAATAAAAAATCGGCAGGTAAGAACGTCTTCTCCTGGAGTTTTACTGAAATTATTTATCAAATCGATCGAAACACCTCAAACGGGGATTTTTCTGGCCAAAAAGCATCAAAACACCTCAAAAAAAGTTACAAAAAACTAGTCGGGCCCGGGCTTGCGCCGCTACAATCTTAGTTGGGAGCGTTAATATATGCTAGGATAATTTCGCGTTTTTCTCGGAACCGGTACAAGCGATAAAAGTGGGACTATCGTAACAAAACAAAAAAGCGACAATTGCCCTGCTTAGTCCTGCCGCCGAGTGACTGCTAGGTTAATAGTGCTGGTTTTAATATCCATATTGAAAACCAGAAAGATATTTTTTTTGTTACTTATTTCTGACCGTATTTACCTTTGCTTTTATTTTAGTTAAATAAAAATACAATTATTAACGCACCGTCAGTCAGTCATTATTTGATATATCAAAATGGATTCTACTATTTTTTATTGATAATATATGGTGTATGGGGTTATTAATTTTATTTTATATATGAGACGAAGATAAAAGAGAAAATTGGAATTGTTCATTCATTATTCATAAATATAAATAGCGACAACTAAATTTTGTATTTGTACATACCAGGCACAATCTCACTCTCTGCTTTGGGAATCACTTTTAGGGTATCTGGCAGCTCATAGGCATATATTTCAATAGCACTGGTGGGATTGATCTTGGCGACATCTGATGGGATATTGCTTATTTGACTTGAAGCGATTTCGGCTATTAAAAGTCTCTCAGGTTTAATTCCACATATATTATATAACTGCTCTTTTAGTTCTAAGTATTTGGCTTCTGACTGGAGGCGCATACCATATTTACTAGGACATTCTCCATTTAACCTTACTACTGCAAAGGAGCAAATAGTTTATTACAATTCATATTTTAAATGGGAATAAAATATATAATTATATTAACTAACCGTTCAAATATATTACATTGGGATAAATTTCGTTACAGAAGGAGTAACCGATATTGGTTAGCACTAGCACATAGCAGTACATGATTTTTTTCCTTCAAGGTTTTTTTTGCATGAACTGAGGTGCGTTATTTTGTATTTTTTATTAATGCTTTTTTGTCATATCGTGATTTGTAAATGATGTGCTGTCGCCTTATCCTGCAATTGGTTTTACCCATGGATATTACTTTATCATAAAAAATGTAACTTTTTCAGGATTAGCTGAATATGGTAATTTACTATGCAGAAAGCGCTCAGATACGATTTTTTAATGAAATATTTACACACGTTCAAGCTTGTTACAACAATTTTTTCCATATTCTTATTTTGTTAATTTTATATCTTAATTTTTTTAATCTTATACATTTCCAAAACTGATCGGTTTGAGTCTAGAATTGGTTATTTAATTCATTTCGGAAGCTCATAGTGGTTTGTTAGTTCAATTTCTCTTTTTATATGGAATAAAAACCACTTATTTTCTTGGACAAGTTTTAATTTTTTGACGTTTCGACTTTTAAGTCTGAAGTCGTTTTCAAAATGACATAATAAAAAATTTACTATAGAAACAGAACACTTGATAATCTTACAAAAATATGACATCAACATAGGACACGTAGAAAAAGATTTTGAGATTGAAGATGTCAAAATTTGTTTCAATCATATTTTTGTGACGTTTCTGGAAACGAATTTTGAAAGAAGGATAGCGCATTTGCATATTATAAGAGAATTTATACTTCGTCATAAATGAAGTTTTCTTATTAATATTATCATAAGAAAAAGCCAGATAAATTATTATTATTCCATATAAAAAGAGAAATTGGTTATTTAATATCAAAATTAAACAGGTTGTACGAAAACAAAAACATACGGTGTCTCAAAAAAATAAAAGTTACGGACAATTTTTGGTAGTGCCATATAAAAAATATTTAGATTTAGTAGTAGTATTTTGTAATATACAAACAGTTTACGCTCGTCGTAAGACACCCTGTATAGTTATTAAGAAATAAACAATTTATACAAATATGACATTTACCTAAAACTTCACAAAGAGTATAACTTTCCATTGGTAAAGGTAAACTGAGTACATTAAATATATCGAATCGTACTGACTCATGTCCACAAGTTTGGCAGGTAACCTGAAAAAGTAAAAAAAAAATGTGATAATTTTACGCCGCCATTTTTATGCCAATCAGAGTAATTTTTTTGTTTGGTTTGGTTACCAAAATCTCTCCGGAAATTTTTATCCTCCAAGGTACCCCGAACGAAATTAATAATTGGAAATTTTTATGTCAAAATAGTGACACATATAATGAATGGACTTGACATTTTGGTTAAATGAAAATAAGATTTTTTGTTTACTTTTTGTGCATATCAAAATTAAGCAATTACTACATCTTTTATTGTTTTTTTAATTACTTTTAAATGTTTTAGGTATGATTTTCACTAGGTTCTTGCTTTATCTGTTCATAGAACAAATTACTTTTTCTATTATTCGTAATAGTAATAGTAGCAACATTTATTTTTTTACACACATAAAACGCAAGTTAAATGCTTTGTTTATTTGTTATGTTGTATGAACCTATTACTTGTTTTGTTCATTTTAAAATTTTGTATAGATAAATAAGCGATTGTGTTAAAATGAACCATTTGATAATACATGATTATGAATTATAACAAACTCTTTTAAAAGTGCGACTAATTTTCGGTACAACACTCAAAATAAAGAATTTGAATTACTTATAGTAACATTGAACTCACTTTACTTTTGAGCTGACCATAAAATAGATCTGTGATAATTGAATGATCCCTGGATAAGTGTTGTTGCCAACCTTCTTCTGCAACTATTTCATCTGGCCTACCGTTACTGTCTCTCAATTCTGTATACTGTTTGACAGCTACTCTATTCAAATCTTCATGTAAAGCATCCAACAACCAAGCTAAAAGCTCCTAAAAATAAGTAAAAGTAACTACTTTTAGAAATGGGTTTTAAAATGTAAGTGGTAGTAGAAGAGAAAATAATGTAACATTTGATTGTTTTGATTATCTTTTCCATGAATAAACAAGTTGTGTTTATTGACAAACAGAAAACACTCGCGTCACTTTAGTAAGGTGCTATCCATCCATTAAACGAGGCATGAGTAAAAACTCAAGTCGGCTGAACTACACTCAGTGAAATTAATTTGCATATATTTTGGATCTGCTTTTATGACTTACGGTATATAGCGGTATATGATATAAAAAGAAGCGTGATTAAAATATTTGTTTATTAAAGTGAAAGTCAATATTTTCACATGGGATCTAATATCTCTCCAATAATATCAGGTTACGTTTTACATAAAGTCCTAGAATACAAATATGCACAAAAAAATTACATTCGAAATTCCTTTCCTCAAGAGATATGAAGATGATCTAATCTGTACCAGAAAACAGTTTCGATCCAAATATTCAGTTTATTGTTGAAAAAGAAACGGATAATTCATTTCGTTTCCTGGATTTAAAACTATTAAGAATCAACGACAATAAACTCCTTACTAGATGGTACAGAAAACCAAATAATAGTAATCATTTCCTAAATTTTCATTAAAACCATCCCATGAAAATCAAAATAAGTTTAATCAATAACCTCAAAAACAGAGTGGTTAAGGTCACTCATCCATATTTGAGAGATGAGTGTCTGAAAGAAGTTCAAAACATTCTTTTAGAAAACTCATATTCCAAATCTTTAGTCAATAAAATTCTATTTAGTACCTCTATTTCTGTTTCAAATTCAAACCATCCACCAACAACTGATCAAATTTCAATTTTTAAATCTTATAGATGGTGAAGATAATATTAAAATAGCTAAAACCATTTTGAAAAATACATCACAAATACATTCTAAATTGAAAACTCCTATACCAGTCAAAAATAAATCAAATCCCATGCAGCTGTGATGAAATATACATTGGTCAAACAAGTAGAATGCTTAAAGATAGAATAACCTCTCATAAAAGTGACTGCAGAAGGAATGTGAGATCTTGTCGCCTTGCTGAACATGTAATGATCATATAATTGACTATAATAATGCCAAAATTCTCGATAATGAACGAAATCTCAATAAGCGTCTCTTTCTTGAAATGGTTCATATAAATAACAATCAAAATTCAATGAATAAAAGAACAGACATCAATGACCTCAGTACAATATACACATTTCTATTAAAAAAACAAAGAAAATTTTTCAACTCGTCCTCCTTGAATTGATTTTTTTTATATATATTTACACATACTTATACTTTTTATAATCTCACTCTGTATATTTCAATTGTATGCTGATTTTTTTGGAAATTGTCATTTTGTCATTTTAAATTATTTTAACACTGATGTTTCTTTTTGTATTTAATTTTTTCCGTATTTCATGTTATTAGTTTTGACAAAGAAAATAAACGTTTTCGAAAGCTTGACCTAAAACGAAGAAATCAAACTAATTTATTTTGTATTGACTGATTCCCACGAGTTTCATCTACTTAAATTACTATTGAACAGTCACGAAAATATCCACTTATGTAGGATATACATACTTATGTTATAAATTGTTATAAAATTACCCAAAAACATAAAAATGTTAATTATCAGATAAAAAATTGAATTTGTACGAGTTTTTATCGATAAAATACGTATACATATGATAAACGTGTATAGCGCGAGACTCGGGGGCGCGTCTATAAAATCCCATTTTACTGCCTTATGCACCAACCTATCTGTCGGAGATTTTCACACATGGTTTATTATACAATAAAAAAGTAGTAGTTAATTTCTCTGACATATCAGTTGTGATTTGTTTTTTTTTTATTTTTGGCAACTTCACCCCCGTCAGCCACCAAGTTTGCACCAACGTAGCTGTCGGAGAGTTGGAATTCATTTTAAGTAACTTATAATCTTGCATCCTAAAAAATTTTCACACGCCACAAAGATAGTTTGCGTTTAAGAAGAAAATGGCACCTTTGGTCCTAAGTCCTGCACCAGTGAAAGTGTGGGAGAGCTCGGATATGTAATCCTGTTTAGTAATAGAATGAGTTTTAATCGATTTTGTCCATATCAAAGACCAAAGCAGTTTTTCGGCTCCAGCTCTTAGACTATAAAAAGTAGACAACTCGTTTGGTAAAATTAAAATATTAATCTAAACCAATATCATTTTTACGGTATTAAATATATGTTTACAAACACATATAAATCAATACTTTTGCATATAACAATTTATCTTACTTGTGAATCATGCTGGCCACCGTCCTGAAAATTCGGCGAGTGCTTTGTAACGAGATATCTTAACTTAAGTGGCGCAACGCTTCTTGTGGATCCTGCCCATAATTCTCGACAAAGTTCTGCATACCGTCTGGCTACTTGTCCCTTAGATCCCGAGGGATTTTCGAGGTTTAGTTCCGATAATAAATTATCTCTTTGAAAGTAAAGTGTTAATGGTCGCGTGTTTGAGACTGCTTGAAGGGCTGCATTCATGAAACATGTGTTTCCCAAGTTGTGAAGACCCGTGGCACCTAAAAATAAAAAATTGTAGTCAAATCTAATAACAATAAAATTTATTACATATAATTAATCAAATAGATTTAAGTATTGAAAGAGATCACTCACTGGAGTGAGTCTCTACATGTCAACCTAATTGTCAAACCAAACGCTTATTGCCACTTTAGGCAGATTGCAGATCTCTCTCTGAGAGTTAAAAAAAATATGTAATTAATCTACATCATTTCTATTCAGTTCTCATTCATCATACAGTGGGTGATAATTCTTTATCTGAAATAAATATGTTTCTGGTATCTTTTAAAAAGAAAGTCGAGCTGAGTCTAAAGTAATTATGGTTTACTTACTATTAGATCCATTTTTGTTTCTCAGATTCTCTCTGAATTCGACTGGCTTTGGATATGTAGTATGATTGGTTTAATTTTGATTTTTTATTGGTTAATCAAAGTGCAGATTTTTAGTTTTTAGATAAGTTGAATGTAGCTTATTGTGTTAGTATGCTTACTTGCTTAAAAAAGTTCATCTAATTTAGGCTTTTTTTCTTACATTCTGCAATAATTTTATGGGAGATCATTCGACACCTCCGCGCTGATTGACACCACGATTATATGAGTCGCAATCAAATTTTACTACCCCAGCACCTTTCCAGAATTCCCCACAAATAAAATCACAACTAACCGCAGTTTGAGAACCACAAAAATTTACTTACACTAAATTTTTTAATCAAATTGTTAATCCATATCAAGTTAATATCCAATTCGAAGATAAAATAATTTATCCAATAGAAACCGAACATTGGCCATTGACCTGTATTTGACAGATAGACAACATAATGTTCATTTTTCTAAAAAGGCTAGTTAATAGCGGGTAACACTTATTACTGGGCACTGGATATTAAGAACATGAAAACTCTTTATAAAATGAATCCATAATTATTATATAAAAATTGCTTGACGTCGCTAAATCCAATTATAACTTAACTTACCAGGTGGTAAACAAATTGTAGGTCTTCTTTCAACGCTAAGACCGATTTCGTGTCCTCCTCCCGCCACTAACTGACCCAACTCCTCGGGCCAAGTCAGATCTTTATTCCTAACTTCTAAAAGTACCTGATCTGCGTCCATAATACCCAATTCTTCTAAAGAAGCATTTTCGTCATCCATGAGACTTGTGGAATGTTCTCGTAGCAACCAAAGTCTTGCATCTTCTGGTCTAAGGTTGAGGCGATGACATAGGAAATCGGTGACTTGTTGGATGGTAGCAAGTCGTGAAAAAGCTGCCGTATGGGCCAAATATCGGCGAGTGCCTGCATTCACAGTTGAAGATAGACCAGCAGTACTTAAAGCAGCTGCTCCATAACTAGAAGAAATATGAATTATAACAAAAATTTATCTACTTTTTACTTAATGCAACACATCCAACTCAAAGTTATATACTTTTTATCACCTTCACTATAATGATAACCTCAATTCCGTCCATTACTACCTTCAGTCATTCCAACCTTACACCGAAACCACCAAAGTGTCCGGTGAAAATTGAAAAAATTCTATAAACTACCCGAATTGTGATGTCTATAAAAATAACCAGTCGCAATAATTTATCAACTATCAGAGGGATAGGAGTATTATAAATAAAATCCTGTTGATCCATTTTTTAAATCACCAGGAAATTCATTTCCTGTTTCTATCATTGTTCCCTCTGACAAAAAAACGAAATTCTTTGATAAATATGCAATTTTTTTCCAGATCACCAATTACAACTGATTTCTCAATTGAAGTAAATAAAGATTTAATTCCAATGTCTGAACAAACTAAATTTCTTGGTATCATTCTTGATGATAACATCCTAATATTATGCAAAAAATTGCTTATTATGCAATCCTGAAATTAAAAAATGTTTTTGGCGTCGATCAGATACTGCAAGTGGAACATGTCCATACAATATAAATGAGTTCCTCATATGAACTTTGTATATTATATTATTTTCAGCTACATACATTGTTAACAATTGTTCCTCATGTAACCTTTTTTATAGTTAAGTTTTATGTATCTGTTTTTATACACTTTTTTCTCTTTTATTATATTTATGACTTATCCTATATCATGTATACGATCCTGAAGGACCAATAAAGAATTATTATTATTAAAAATGTATTGAACTTATAAACCACCACTTATGTGAACACCGAATACTCCTCGTATGCAAATGATTCAAGATTGTTTTTCCTTTTCAAATTCTTCCGATTCCTTCTTGGCTATAACTAAACTCAGCACCCCAATAATATAAACGCAGTTTAAACATACATTAGAAGAAAAAGTCGAGCATTTTTAATACGCGAGATAAGGGATTTTTTTTTGATATGCACGTCGGGAGTATTATGCACCATTACGGCAGAGGACAAACAGATCAATTTTAATGTTTGCAAAAATATATTTGAAATGGTCCTCTTAGACGTTATTTTCGAGTAGTTTCGTTTTGGCTCTAATTTTTTCTTAGGTGTGTCTAGGTACTCTTTCATAAGTTGCTGATTGAGATTCCATGTTCTTTGTTTTTAAGAAGTCACAAATGGTTATTGACGGAGATCTCAAGATGTCGTTAACAATGCGGTTTTGTATTCTGGTAAAAATCTAATGTCAAATAAGTCGAAAAAATTTACAGCCATTTTGTATTAAACGTATGTAAACACCATGTTTTAACATTAAAATTGATAGTTCGTTTACAATTCAATTCAATGTTTTTAGTGCTACACAATATGTTTATGGATTGATTCACGTATCCATTGCAACATTTAATTTTACCACCAGTGTTCAAGAAGTTGCATAATTTTCACTTCTCACAAATGTTTAATTAAAACTCAATTTTTAACCGATTACAATTTAATTAATTGACTTATTCTTCAAAAAATTGACTTCTTTGATTTTGATATACTCAATTCTTTTATTTAAAACTTCTTTTATCCATTTCATCTTAACTTTAATGTCCTATTATTTTATATTATTTTTAATATCAAAATCCTACATCAACTGTAAACTCTATATTTTAAGCTATTCGTCTATTTCATGTTTACTTTTTTCGCATTTCGAGTTATTTCCTTGATGATGAATTAGTTGATAGTGTTCCTGAGCTTATGCTACCACATTCATCACTCTGTATCATATTAAAAGAGTTTCTACAATGTGGTACTTTACACTTTACTTCCCAATGTGGCCGAGATATACGTTATTGTTAAAAAATGATCTGCCAAGATCTCATAACAATGAAAGAATGACGCTTTGACTCATAAAATTTGGTCATGGGCTGTGTGCTATACAGGGTGATTCATTCGGAAACGCTCATAGAGTAAGGTAGATGGTTTCTTTCATCAGTTACCATTGCCAAAAGTACATTTTCGGGATGGGCAAAGTAAGCATTCCGTTGTAAAACGGGATCAACAATTTGAAGCAGCTCTTCTGGTAAGTACCTTGTAGATTCAATTGTTTTGTAAACATGTCTAGGCCCATCTGTGAATTTGTGGTTTATTTTTATGACACACCACATAGGCATATAACATTTTAGAATGAATGTGACAATCTCTCTCAGATTTTCAGAAGGGCTTGACAAACTGACGTAGAGATCTTGAATGTGACATTGGGCCAGGATCACGTACTACAAAGTCTTCTGAACAATGTGCTGACTTGCTGACTTCTGATATCTCAAGCAAGTACCAATTGGTCCTTGCTCAGAATACGGTTGTCAGCTTTTGGAATCTCACAATCAATAGGATTAAAATCAACAACTGGTAGTCTTTCACAATTAGGAAGGGCCTTTCCAATCGGTCCGAAATATCCTATTGGACCTGTTGTATTTCCATTTAAGTCTTGGAAAATGTGGCAGAATGGAAGTTCGTTTTAATGGAGAAGACAAATACTCCATTGTAGAGGTCTTCCCACAAGTATCTCTAAGTCGTATGATTAAAATGTACTAAACAGTCAGACTTTGAAATTTTGCAAAAACTACTAATTTTAATCATTTTGTACTATGTTACGCGACCGGAAGATATGAAACAAATGTATAATAAGTGCATATTATATTGATTTTACATACTTTTAGTAGTTAATTCATGGTATAGGAACGCAATTAAAACCATCTGGCGTGCTTAAAACAATTATGAAAAATTAAGGTTTTTCACAATGTTTTGCTAACTTCGATGGCATTGCGCGACCGAAAGACAAATTAATAAAAAAATAATAATTAGCGCTTTTTTAACGTCTATACCAATAGCAACTTTTGTGCACTGTAGCGATTTGAATAAAAAAAGAAGCTTTTTTTGAACCACCCTAATCGTAGCCCTCAGAAAGTACACTTGTGTAGAAATCATGCACCTTGATTAAGACTACAGTTAACGGTAAAGATTTCCGTCAAGCAAAAACCTAACCTAAGCTAATATTTAATATTTCATGACTCACCCTCCTACGACACTACTCCATGATGCAGTACTTATCCTTTGTTGGGCATGATGTCTAAGAATTTTTAAATTTATTGGATATAATTCTAATTCAACTTCTATCCTCCCAGGAGGTAAAATAACCTGTCTTGGAAGAGGTATTAAACCTCCATACCACATAGACAATGCTTTCCATAGAGATTCAGGCACTAATTCAAAGTCTCTGTTTTGAACCAAAGGCATATCTCGTTTCAAGCGCCCACCTAAAGTGCAAGTTTAAAAGAATGTCATATTTTTTAACGTATTTATAGTAATATAAATTAGTATATTTGTTCAATGGTACTTTTACGTTTTAAGAGTCCGTACCCTGACCAAAAGGTAAACGCAGGAATGAAGAAAAAGACCGTTTTAAGTTCGTATTGTAATAGTTTTTCAAAATATTTATGTCATTTTTTTAGCTTCAGTGGTCAAAGCATCCCAAATAGACCAACTTTAAGAATTTTTGGCAAATAAAGTTAAAAAAGTATTACAAAACGAACTTCAACATTTATCCTTCATTTGACACTAAGTTTAAAAAAATGAAACAAAAATTACTTAAAAATGCATGGCGCACAAGAAATCTCTGCAAAAGTAATCACGTTATAAATATGAAAATATGGTGTAATTTTGGTATTTCCACGCCCCACGTAGGACCAGAGTTGGATTATGTGCTGTATGTTTACATCAAAATTTTTAAATATGCGTAGATAATTATGATTAGTATCAAACTAGATTCTTATGTACTGCAGTTAAATGTGATATTTAGTATTAAATAATTACAAAATGAATAAAGTAAAGAACAATTATGTTAATTTGGCATAAAAATTAATCTATTATGAATTTGCCCAAAAAAATATTTACAATATTCCTGGATGAACATAAATTTATAAATACTATATTTGTAAAGTGTCTTGAATCCCTGTCCACAACGCTCTTCCGATTGGTCGAAACATTGACAACACGTGAAAAATGTAAATAAAATTATTTACATGCCCTATGAGGATATAACCGAATATGCTTTAGTAAAATGTTGCTGTGGAAAAAGGTACAGGGTGTTACAGTTGAAATTATTATTAAATGCCATTTATTTAGGCAGGGAACTAGTGTGCGCGGTTGTCACATTTTGATTTTATTCAGCAGTTTTCCCTATCTCTTTTATACATATAAATCACGCCTGCATCAGGTTTTCTAATAAAAATGACAGGAAACTAAAAATTGTTCAAGAATATCTTCTTAACTCTTAAAATAAATAAATAAATTAGTATATCGTGCAACGAGTGCGCACAGTTGTCGATTGCCCACGAGAGCGAAGTTGAGCGCACGAACGAAGTGAGTGCGCTCATTAGCTCGAGTGGGCAATCGACAATGTGCACGAGTTGCAGATACTATTTTTTTACGAATGCGGGGTTAAATGAGAAATAAAGTAGGTGCCGACGACAAAAAAATCAAAAATTAATCAAATAAAAAGTAAAATATTTAGAATCAAAGTAACTTTTTATTTTTAACGATAACTAGGAAACTAAAAAAGTCAATTAATTATTTTTTTTTCCACCTATGATTATCGAAAGATTTGAACAATTGGTGAAATTGAAAGTTATATTTTTAGAGATTCCAGAGAAATAGTATTCAAGTCAATATTTTCTTTGTCTTAGACACTGACTCTAATGGTACTTCAGCCGTTGTGTCGATATTTGGGTTGATTTGATGTACATTTTCACTTGAAGTACTCTTAGATGGTCTGTCCAAAATAGCAGTCGAAATTTGCTGGCCGATTGTTTTTTATTGCCGATCGATTCTTCAACGTAACCTTCAGCGACAGTGTTAAATGTCAGGTGGTACGGATTCATCGTCAGAACTCTCATTAGTCTCCGGTATGATCATAGAGTTGAAATTCATTATTGTAAATTTTAATTTTTTAATGAATCAATTTATCTGTCACTTAAACGTCACATTTTTTTGGGGGTCTGTATTGTCAATTTCCTTGCGAAAAGTAATTTTTGCGTGCGCAACATTTACTTGTCGCACGGAACTAATTAAATAGCCAAACAGCCATTTTACACTCGAAAATGCGGGCGCAAAGATAGTACTTTTCCCGCATGAGTAAAAAAAATAATAAACGCATTTTTTTTTTCATTTTTGTTCACGGTATTTAATATTTTGAATTCCTCTTCTTTGTACAAAAAACATTATTTTTACAAATCAATAGCATATTTTCATACCTCTAATGTGCCTTGGATCTATAATTTCTGGCTATAAGCAGTGATAATAAAAAAAAATTTAAGTCCAAAGTTGATACCTTATGGTGCTTCAGAGCATGCGCGAACTTTTACATGGCGGGCGATCGGTTGACGTCAACGGGTATGCGTAGACAGTCGGCTCCTATCAGCTTGTGACGACTCATAATATTTATTTATTTAAAAGTCTGCCGGGCAGGACCGAACCACTCGCGATCTTGGAATTCGAATTACGCTAGCGCGGATATAGCGAGCGATTTGAATTTGTTATGATGTTATTTTACTATAAAACAATGAACCACTTTTCAGATTGAAATCCGGTTTGAAACCAGTATGTCTGAAAAATGGGCAATTATATTATTATTAAATTTACAAAAAATATTATTTGTCATAAAAAGTTCTGCATCACAAAATTTGAAAAATATTTAGTGGTATACAGGGAAAATCAAAAATATTGTTTGATGTTAAAGATTAGATTTAAATATAGCAAAATGGCATTTGAAAATGTTTTATTAGTGGCCTTTCTAATAATTATTTAATAAATTTAAAGTAAAAAATACGTTGATCTGCTCACTACAGTCATTATTGGGAAAATTTGCAGAGCAGAAAATTTGTAATTACCTTTTTTTATTAGCCATTAATAAGTTTTCAACAACTATACTACCGAAACACTGGGTTTCAATGTTAAAATCGTTTTTCCGCCATGCGCCGCAGACCTTACCCCCATGTCCTGATTTTTTCCATGTTCGCAAAGAAATAAATCGTGCCGTTAATAACTGTGCCAAGAAAATTGCAATTTTTAATGTTTCAACCACTTTTTCGCTCATGTTCTGCTCACTTAAGTTAAAGCTAACAGAACAGCCATTATTGCGAAAATTCGCGGAGTAGAAAATTTTAAATTAGGGCATTTAATTAGCCTCTAATTGTCCATGTATTGATTTTTAATTCTGCTGACTTGTTCTGCTAGCTTAAGAGACGTGATAAGGGATTGACATTTGAATACAAAGACCTGTTGATTTATTTTGATTTACTGTTCGGCAGAGCGTTAAAGAGGGGGTCATTTTTGCTAATAATTGATCTTTTAAAACATCCATATAATATTGCTATATTTTTTAACGCTCTCGGTGAGATCTTTTCAATTCTTGAACAAAATATAGTATGTTTCATTTAAAAAATGTAAGTTTGTGCTGACACGAGTTTTTGGAACACCCTGTATAATCGAAAGTATTTTCAAAATGTGCACTCAGTAACAGTACTCGCTCACACAAAATTTGAAAGTTTTATCTTTTTCCACAATAATGTAATCCTCCGATGTCAAAAGTTTGCGAAACCCTGTATAATACTATTGAACGTATTTTCTGACCACATACTCAATGTAATAGATATAGTATAGTAGTATAGTATAGTAAATAGTTAAACAACCGCTGACCGAAGTACTTCAGCCATTCATAACTAAGTTATTGGGAGTTTTTAGGATTTGCCATAATTTAAGTAATTAATAATAATAATAATAATAATAATAATAATAATAATATACGCCCTTCAATAGAAATTCTAAGAATTGACAAATCTTTATCAAAACAGAATTTTCAGTAGAATTACAAACTAGATTTATAATTATGTAGAAAGCCGCTGAATAACAGTTACAAATGTCAGACTAACCCAAAGATAAGCAAAAAATATTATTTAACTAACCTTCGCCCGTTAGGGTTTGAACTTTGCACATGGGTTCTGCTATTAAACTAGAATTGTCAATGGATCCTGGTTGGCCTGTACTCCTTTTCGGGCCAGTGCCTGAACTGCTTGATACACCAGAACTAGATGATATGCTGCACCTACCAACAATATTGTGTAAGTCATACGTTTTTGCATATGAATCTTAAAAAGTACAAAAATGTAAAAATAATAATTTTATAAATACATATTCATAACAGTGTACAATTACCTATCACCTCCTCTAGTAAGTAAATCTCCCATTGACTCCATACTATTTGAATTGTAATCATTAGAAGTTGATGTATAGTCTGTTGTGTTGCTAATAAGACTTTCGTCACAAGCTATTCCTTCTTCAATCGGAAGTCTATTCTCGTTTCGGCAATTACAGATGTCAAGATTATTGCGTGGTGCTGAAGTGTAGTTTAACCACTGGTGCCACCAGTCAGAAGAAATTAGATACCAGAATTGACCAATGTAGTAACCTCGACGTTGTTCTCGTTCTAACCAACCCATTACTAGAATATTAAACACTTAATAGCCCAGCAGTTTTTTGTACAAGTACATTTCTTTGCACAGGTACCCCCTTTAAAATACAAACAAAATGTTTTTGGAAAAAGTACATACAGTATTATGAATACAGAAAAATAAACTCAATCACAGCATGACTGCATTCGGTAGGTTTATTACCCCATTTTGTTTGAATATATCTAAAACTGAATATTAATAGTTTTACCAATTTGGTTTTGTAAAAAAAACATTTTTGTTAGCAGTTAAACTATCATGATCATGATCATAACAAAAAGGTATATATGGTTTATATAATTTATTATTAAAAAGTTTCATCTCAATCTCTATAATACATTTCATAGATTTGAATTATTCTTTATTTATTATTTTGAACTACTATAACTCCGAAATTAAGTAGTGAAATGTGTTAAAAACTATAAAAATATTTGATACAGGAATTACTTTATAATTAGAACTTTGTGTCATCATAATTCAATTTAAACTTTTTATCGTTTGAAGTTTTATTTTCATGAGAACCAAGGATGAATTTGATGTTAGGTTTTCTCCCAAACTAGGTACACAAAAATTCTGAAATAATTCATCGAGTATTTTCTCAATACAGAGAAACTACTATCAACATTTCACCAACTTTTTATATTCTCTTAAATGTTATATTCTACTTTAAAAACAAAGATTGTGCGTATATACATAATCATTTGGCTTTACATCTAGTAAAAAAATTTAAAAATCCCTAAATTTATATCCAGTCAACTACTGTTCCGGTAAGGCACCACTAAGCAAAAATAAAGCACCCTTTTAAAGATATTAATGTGGTGAGTTTTGTTTTTGCCCTGTGTATCTTCAATTTGCATCATTCATAAAAAGTATTTATACCGATCCAAAACATTCACGTTTTTGTTTTTAATATTATTTAATACTATTTTCCATTACCTATTTCATATTCGTTGTGACGGCAATGTGGTCTAAGCCCTAAAGACACATGACACACTTGAAACAGTAATTCTAATAAAGGTGCCACCAGACTATTATTCTCTACACTCCATACCAAAAAATCCTCCTGTGTCAAACCGCCATTGTTGTCTAATTTCGACTGCAGACGGGCTAAGATCTCATGATGCATGTCACCACTACCAGACTCTGTTTTGCTGTCCGTTTCGGTGACCAAATCGGTTTTGTGAGGTGTTTCGGGGAAAAATTGTTGAAAGTAGGTGAGCTTATTTTCATTAGCTACTAATATAAGTGTTTGAGTCATGTGATGAACTTCTTCATAGTTTAGATAGAGGTCTCGGTCCATATCGAAGATCTTAAAACAGACTAAAACGAAAAAAAGGTCATATTGACAAAAAATAATTTTTCAAAAGGACAGTTGATCATTTTAAAGAGCTAATAATAATAATACTATTAATAAATTACTGGCGGTGAGTGGCTCAGCGGTAGAGCACTGGACTCATAATCCAAAGGTTGTGGGTTCGAATCACACCAAAGGCAGAAATCTTTTTCTGATTTTTAATTAATTAAAAATTTAGAAATTGATTTTCATATACCAGGTGTGATTCCTCACTCGACCATTCACTGTTGGGTTCTAATTAACAGTGCTGTTCCTAAAGTGGCGCTGGGAAACAGTAACAAAGCCTACACAGAACACGACGCTAATGGCCATAGTAGTCGATGCCGTTGACACAGAAGTAAAAAAAAAAAAAATACTTCTGAAATCGGACCCTAACGCTTGCAACCTCACCAACGCCTTTGCTCTACTCCTATTGAACTACACCTTTGGAGTTTTAAAATGGTCAACCACCGAATTCGACACGGACTATGTTAAACCAAAACCACAGCCACCATCCAAAAGCAACTGTACTTAGAACCACACTTCCACTTAGAGAATCAGAACGAGGCTTAGTTGTAATTGTCAACTTGCCACACAGAATAAACTTCATCCACAATGAAAATAAAAAGCCCTTGGCATTAGAGTGAAAATGTACTATCATTAAATACAATGTACAATTTGCAACATCGTAAAATTACATCCGTACATTTATTCATGAGCTTCTCGGAACATCTGCAAAGTTAAGATTCACCCATTTTGCGAGAATATGATAACTACTACAAATACTCCAGGAGTCCAACAGCAACTCTCCTCTATATGCTATGGATGTTTCTAGTGCGGTACAAGCGCACGAAATAGAATCCAGAATTAAACCCATTCATCATGAGCTCCTATTACAAAATTATAAACCTAAAAACCGATTTAACAACCTACCTATATACGCTCTTCACCGTCATTTTCGATACAAACATTTTTAATAGCAACGAAGAAGCTAGTAATTTTTTTAAGAAGAACTTGCACTAACCCTATTACAAGACCAAAGTAACCTAAACTTAAAACTAATAAAAACTGTCTTTTGAGCATCATTTATCAGTTTTGCTAATTGTTACGGTTTTATTAATAAACTAAATATTGGATTACATGAGACAATATGAAAAAAAAACTACAAAACTTCATGCAGCAAGTCAAATTTGAGCACGAGATTTAGTTTTTAGTTCAGAATACCACAAAAAATATTGCACCGTGTTAGCATATTTGCCTGAAAGTTTGAAAAAAATATTTAGATTTTAACACTTAAAACAGTGTATGTACCACTCAATAATTAAGAACAACTTCAGATATGACAGGAGATTGCAGAAATATTTAGTTATCAAAAAACCGTTAAGAAGTATTTAAGGAATGCAAATTCGGACACACGTATGGTAAATTCAGGTAAAATAAACTATTGACATTGACTGCTATTTATGCACCAGAATGTATTTTTTTTAAAACAAAAATATTTTTGAAACTAGTAAACCTTAATCGGCATACTCTATTAGGAACAATAATTATGTAAAGAGGGTCATATTATAGTTGTATTAAAATGTATAACAATATTTCTAAATTATATCTTTGAGATAAACAAGTGTTTTATTAGCAACCGAGTTAGGAATTGAATTTATCCGATTCGGCATCCTAAGACCGGTTTCTGCCTTTCTTTGTACCCACAAGCTGATAACATTGAGTTGAGTGCCTACGCGTGACCTTAAAAGGAACATTTTTTGTCAGATCACATCTTATATTTTCTTGTTCAAATTTACATGGGAAAATGATTCGAAATATATTAAAACTGTTGCTGCCCCTTATTCCTATACCATTCTAAAAATATAATTTTCTTTATTCCAAGTGATTTTTTCCATGTCACACTCTTTAATGTTTTATTTTTAAATTATTTGTTCTCTTCATTTATAAATGGATTGTGTTCTTTGGTTTTTTATTTAATCTTAACGTTTATTCAAGATTATGACAGGCGTATTAGCGATAGCACATAAAATTTATTTGCTGTTGCAACAATTTAGTAACTTTATTTCGCGCTAGACAATAAAATATTGTTAATAGAAAAATACTTTGTTCATTACCAACAGATATCATTTTATTTTTCCATCAGTTCGGGGGGAAATAAAGTTGGACTTTTAAAAAAAATATCATGTCATAAATAGCAGTCCTCTAGAATAATTTTAATCTTACATTTCATCCTTTCTACCATTGGTCCTCTACAAGCTGCTGAAATACCACAACATAATTCCTTAAAATCGACATGGTCATCTCTGTTAACATCTAAAGCCAAAAATAATCTAAAACAAAATTTTTACTTTTTTTCCATTCTTTCTGAAATACAATAATTATTTTTTACCCTATTTTACCGTAACTGCATACAGTTTATCTTTCCTAACATTAATGCAGAAATACGTCTAAATCATTTATGAGTTTCGTGAAATTTTATTAAACTTGATATGACAGGTTTTGAAATTATTTATTTGGTAACAAGAAAGAAACCTAAGTTGCAAATTTTGAGTGATTTTCACAGACTTCATGTGCTGGTTACGGTTTAAATTAGAATTACAAAAAAAAAAGTCCGGATTATTTGACCAAACCACGTTATTCCTAGGTATTTTGGCGTCCTGAATCCGAATCCGGGCTCAGTTTTTTCGCAGCACGTCACAGAAACGAGATTTCAAGATCATTTATAGATACTACATTCTGTGAGTCGGAAAAATATACAAATATTTTAAGCAGCAACCAAACCACCTCTCCCTTTCGAAAATTCTATTGGTCTTTTGGAGTTGACCCAAACAGCCAAAAACCACCCCCAAAATGCGGGAATCGCGGACTCCGCGTCTTCCACTGGCAAAATATATCTTCCCCCTCGTTTTCGAGGATGCTGATTACGATGGCGGTATTCAAAATTATTTTCGACTTGACCCCACCCCTCAAACGGCCAAAAATCACCCCCAAAACGGAAAAATCGTTGATTCCGAATCTTCCTCCGGCAAAACATATCTTCCGCCCGTTTTCGAGGATGCTGAATACGATGGCGGTATTCAAAATTATTTTCGACTTAGTCCCCCTACAAACGGCCAAAAATCACCATCTACAATGTGAATTTTTTTTGCTGTAAATAAGAAAAACCGCGTCATCTCCCGTTAATGGTGATGTTACATCTGTACACCGACTTCGCCACATCCCCCAAACGTCCAACAACCATCCTCTACAGGGCGAAAAAAAAATTTTTTTGAGCAAACATGAAAACCCGCGAAAATATTTCACCCTATAGATGGTGATTTTTGGCCGTTTGGGAGGTAGGACTAAGTCGAAAAAATACCGCCATCGTATTTAGCATCGTCGAAAAGGAGGGGGAAGATATATTTTGCCGGTGGTAGACGCGGAATCCGCGATTCCCCCATTTAGGGGGAGGTTTTTGGCCGTTTGAGGGGTGGGGTCAAGTCGAAAGTAATTTTGGATACCGCCATCGCGTTGAGCATCCTCGAAAACAGGGGGAAGATATATTTTGCCGGTGGAAGACGCGGAATCCGCGATGCCCTTTTGGGGGGGGAGGGGTTTTGGCCGTTTGAGGGTTGGGGGTCAAGTCAAAAATAATTTTGGATAACACCATCGTGTTCAGCATCCTTGAAAATGGGGGATAGGGAATATTTTACCGATGGAATATGCGGAATACGCGATTCTCCCCTTTTGAGTGTGATTTTTGGCCGTTTGCGGGGTTGGGTCAACTCCAAAAGAATTTTCGTGTTCAGCAACCTAGAAAATGACCTTGAAATCTCGTTTCCGTGACGTGCTGGAAAAAAGCTGAGTCCGGATTCGGATTCAGGACGTCAAAATACCTAGGAGTAACGTGGTTTGGTCAAATAGTCCCGACCTTTTTTTTTGTTAACCTGTGTAATCAGAAAAAATATAAAGTTAAAAAACTTAATTTTTCAAATTTAATTCTATAAATATTTATATATACAGGGTGTTTTTTGGTACACTGTGTCAATAAGGAGATAAAAACATTGGAACTAACTCTTTTAGATAATGATAATTTTAAAATTGTTTTGTCTTTGTAGATTTTGTTCTACAATAAATCAGCCGAGTTTGTAATTCTTAACCGAAACTGGATATTTTATGAGAAAAACTGGATTCTTAAGAACAAGAAGCTGGATATTGTATGACACGCTCTGACTTTTCATGCACCCAAACACTTTGGAGTCTCAAACCGTGGATGATCGACTAAATTGGTCGGCTCATATTATACAATTAAAGAAAAATCTCTCTAGTTCACTGTTTTTAATTCGCCAATTTAGAAAAGTTGCCAATATTAACACCCTTAAACCAACATATTTCACGTTATTTCACTCCCACCTAAGCTACGGTTTAATTTTATGGGGCAGTTCGGTACACGCACTTCAAATTTTTAGAATGCAAAAGAAAGCCATTAGAGCTTTAGCAGGTGTTTATTAAAAAAATTATGCCCCTACCAACTTTCTTTTTATTTCAAGTTCTGATTGAAATTCATAAAAGACGAGCTATTTTCCCTAAGCAGTCTGATATTCACGTTTACAACACTCGCAATTGTCACTACATAAGAACGAATCATTTTAAATAATGTCTCAACTATAATTACTCTCTCTCTCTCTCTCTCTCTCTTCACTGGATTAAAACCACTTATTTGTTAAAAAAGTTTTTAATTGACGTTTCGGCTTTCACTATCGAAAGCCGTTATCATTTTTTTGATAACGTACCAAAGTAATAATTTTGCCAAATTTTCAATTTTTTTTTTCTTCAATTTTTCAATTTTTCAACTGTTTCCTTCAGCTTACAAAAAACTAGTTAAAAGTGAAAATAGGCCAATCAGAAGTAAATTTGAACATGATAATTGCGGCATTTTAAATATCACTGGTTATTGTTGCAAATAAACATTATATTGAAAATTTGGTAAAATTATTACTTTGGTACCCTCATTGTGATACACCGTTGAATTTGAAATAAAAAAACCCTTTCATTTGAGCTAAGTTTGAGTCCCCCTTTCCATTTAATTTTTTTTATTGAGATGCCGTCCCTGCTTCTGTGATGACGTCACAGATACTCTGTATACCTCAGATAAAATTACTGTAGGTCCCAAAAAGATTACCCAATTTTCAAAAAAATCTATTCGTTAGTTCCTGAGTTATAGCCTGTAAAAAAAATCTTGGGATACTCTGTATACAAAGTGTTATTCTCCTATTCCAACTATTCCACCCATTCCACCTATTCCAACCTGTAATTTTTCTATAAACTTCTATTTATACTCTTCTCATTTCATAACCCTATGCCATTTTGATTTGTTAATTTGATAATTTGTTAATGTACTTGTTGTAAATATCGAAACAAGTGAAAGATCACTTATCGATTATCACTTTGTTCATTGTAAATCCATTTATTTATTTATTTTATATTCTATATTTATATTTATCGTGAATAAAGTTCTATTATTATTAATTAGTTTATTTACATTATAATCCAGAAACACCCTGTATAATATGAAACTAAACTTAATATATAAAATATAAATGTACTCACCCACGGCATGCTTTTAACGGTACTGGTGGACAGACGCGGGATTTTAAGCAATTAAAATCGAGATTTGACGTAGCAGAAGAAGCCTGTAAAGCCCAGAAGCACTTTTCCAATTCACATATATCTTGTTCCTCCAAATGAGTAACCCCTGATAGGGTCTGATAAAATGTTGGGGTTTCCAGTTCAGAACTGAGAGATACACAAGGATTTGACAGAAGCCTAAAAATATACTCATTTTATGAAAAACGCGGATATATCAAATCATCAACAATAATTCATATCACGTGGTTAAAAATGTGTGAAGAGACAATGAAATAGAAATAGAAATATTTATTTATCCTTTGTGACATTATAAAATGTATAGGACAAGAAAAGTACCTACTCTAAGAGGTGTGTTTGAGATTATCTTAAAATTAAAATTATCACACAAAAAAAAAACAGTGAAGTAGATCAGCAGATTATACTTTTAAGAAAAGATAAAGATCAAGTTTTTGCTTAAAAAAACATGTAATTAATTAACTATCTTAAGTTATTGATTTGGTATTAAATATAATGGTACTTACCATTTGGATAAAACAGTAGCTTCTTTATTGTATATTATCCATGCTCTGAAATCTTCAAAGCTAACTTTATCCTGATTACTAAACAACGAATTTACAGTTCGATCCCATAGTATATTAACTTTGGGAGACTTATCTGAAGGTGAAAAACCACCTTCAATTTGTAAAGCACTTTTAAATTCATTTTTTGAAATGTGAGTAACCGAATCACAACAGTAGAGAGTCCATAAAAATCTAAAAACAAAGATATGCTGTCAGTCGGAATATGGAATACGTTCTAGTAGCGAAAAGTTATTAAAAAGTTAAATGTCATTTAACAATTTAATAAAAACTCATTCCGTCGTCAAAGAAAAAGACCCTTAACGATTACGCACCTAAAAAATATGTTAAAAAAGTTTACATGGTTTTATTAAAGGTAATACCACGAGTCCTCCAAATTTTATCGATTAAGTTTTTGGTTTTCACGAAAACGGCTTTATTTGGAAAAACCACGAAAACAAAATGATTGATAAAATCACGAGGCCGCAGTTTGTATGAGTGGTTTTGCCTGAAATAAAGGCGTTTGAGTATGGAGACCAAAAATTTAATCTGTAAAATTTGAGAGGATGTGTGGTATTTGGAAGGTTATTTTTTGAATCATTTTGTATTAAAAACAGAATCATTTATCCAAAAGACCACCAAGGCATACGTGATTGCGTTTGGCTTAATCCGGATATAGAGTTTGACATTTGTCAGTTTTAAAGAGATTTATGGATTTTTAAGTATTTGGGTATTCAAAAACTGATGTGATTGTGAATAAACGAATAAACAGGTTAAATGTTTACATTTGACATTTCAAAAAAGGTAAACATAGTTGAATCAAAAAACAAAAACGACGAAGCTGTTTTATCAGTATAAAACATAATGATTGGTTAGTGAGCTCTTATTGGCCGAAACCACAAAATCTGACTATTTTGACAGATGAAAAAAAAAATATCCCAAGACCTTGATCTATGCCTACTACATCAAATGAACATTGCAAACGAAGACAAGGCAAAAGTTAACTTACTTAATTTTTTCTTCCTGTGTACCCTTGGTAAGTAAAACCAGACCACATAGAAGATCTCTGAAGGGTATTCCTCTGGAACTGCCACCACAAGCAGTGTACAACCAATCAGCTATTGTTAGCGGTACGCCATCTCCGAGTACGTTTTGTGTAAAGGCATGGCGACTAAGAAGTTGGCCACCGTTGGTAAGTCTTTTAAATGCTGCACATACTCTTTTGTACTCGGTATCGGACACTGAAAAAAAAAAGTTAAAATACAAACAAACAAAGAAAAATAACGACGATTTGGCACTAGCGTCTGTACTATCTGAAGTACGACTATAATTTTAATCTTAAATTTCCAGCAAATGCTGAAGCTCTTATTGATTGTATGTGTTTAAACGAGCTGAATCAAATCAATGATGTTCTTAAATCTGACGACCGAATTCTTGTAAGTGAGTGAATCGGTGTAATGTGTTAAATCCGATTTTTTCTGTCTAAGATAGACCCGTTTCATCCTCCGCTTGAAATACTAATCTCTAATAAAAAATCGCCAAACTTGTCTTTATCTATCAATTTTACAAAGCCGACTTTACAGGTTTAAATAATTACTTTAATAGGGTTGACTGGTCTTTGAAACTCAAAGAAGACGTCTTTGAAACTCAAAGAAGACATGCTTTTCTTCTATTTCTGTATAAATTAATAAATGGTAAGATTGACTGCACCAGCTTATTACAATTAGTTAGTTTCTCCGAAATTCTCTAAGTGAATAATTTAAATGTTTTGTTTATTTATAAATATGTATATACTTATATGTATATACTTTTTTTTGCATATAAATCTTATGTTTTTTATTAACTTTTTAGTCTTTAGTATTAGTTTTAGTACTTGTACCATTTAGAAACCTGTTTTCTGTAGTGTATGTAATTGAATAAATAAAATTGACTTCGTAATTTTTAGGGACCCGAAGCATTAATCATTTTGGAGCCAGAAATATTATAAACTATTTGAAATCCAGTATAATTGAGGACTAGTTAACTAGTCGTTGGTACTGAACATACTAAGGATGCTGGGTTGGTTTTTGGTTTTTAATTTCACATGAAACAAAGATTTCAAAGCAAATATAGAGAATTTTCTGAAATCTTTTTTTGTTTATTACTAATGGAAGTAATCAGGAATAAAATAGCTATAGTAAATAAATACATCAAAAAACGTCCTTCTAAAATTGATACTTTCGATATAAACATCTGTATTATACTCTATACTTTCATCAATCCCTGGATAAGTCAGTATTAGATTTTTAAATTTCCCGTTCCATACTAGGTATATAACATAAATAAACTTTTACAAACTTTACACTTAATCTTCAAAAAACCGTTAAAGTTACTTAACACGCAATTTCCTTTATTAAATATTAAAAAGTGTTAAGACCAACACAAAATTGCGCATGAATTGTTCGTCCAGGAACATAATAAAAACCATTATTTGCTTATATAATTATTTACAATTTGTGGTTGAATGGTAGAATATAAAAAATTCATACATTTTGTTCCGTTACTTATATAAACTCCGACAAATTCAAATGATGACACCAAACACCAATAAAGATGTAAAATTAGACAACTTCCTAATTTGATTTAACAAATTAAGAGTGCGGTGGAAATCACCACTTAGTTGTTAATCGACGCTAATATTAAATATTATCAAAAGCAATTAAATAAACAAAAATTCGCAAAAACAGATAACAGGTCTTTTATTATTCACTATTTATCGACTTGTATTTATGACAATACCAAACCAAACAGAAAAATATTTAGTTAGATTTCCTTGAATTCATATAAGACTTAATTATACACATTTTTCAACTACATGTAACATCACATGATGTAAGCAACAAAAAATTAAAAAAATATATGGTACTTACTCCGTTTAATAGCATCATCATAGCTCAAACAACTCCGTTTTGAATCCTTAGCACCCATTTTTTACATTTTATTTACGAAAAACATTTCCTCGACGGAATTCCACAGTTATTACACAATTTACAACAATCACTAAAACGACAAGACAACAAGACAACTAATTTATGACATTTATGTCACCGATGTGAGTGATACAAATTCTACAAATCAACCACTGACTACCAACCCATAGATTATTATTTAAATCATAGGCATAATAAGCAGACGTAGTTCTTATCAGCCTCACTGAGGCCCTCATCATAGGCTTCGTCTTCTTCTTTCCTGGATGTACTCATTTCTACAACATTGGGCATTAAATAACTTTTAGCCAAGAATAAAGGGACTGCTTTTAGATAATGATAATGCGTTGTATGCTGAATGACTTCCCTCTCGTTAAAACATTCGTTAATGCGTCTTTATCTAAATAATTGATTTGCCTAAATAACGTCTTTAATGAAAGAGTTATGATTTCTCTCATTTTAGCTAGTTAAATAATATTTTAAACAAGCAACGTTTGGCATCATTGTAAAAATTAAACGATTTAAGTTGGTAAGCATTAAATTATCAAGTTATGTCACTTTCATTTGACAAGCGCGGTTCATTTTGAATTATTGTAAAATTTTAAATTATTTGAAGTAACTACAGTACGTAAACTACGTAGAAAATAACGTACGAAATATAACGTAATCAAGTGGTATGAAATTTGAGTTGAAGTGTTCATGTACTTGTACGTAGATGTCAACCGTTAACCCTAACCTATTAATTGGTCTGTTTTTTGCTTTTATGTTGTTTTCTGTGAAGTGTGAACAGAAAGTCGAAAAGTCTAAATTAAAAAACTTTTTAATAAAATAAGTGGTTTTACTATATCCATTAAGAAGAGTATTTGAAGTACAAAGCCACTATGAGTTATAGAAATGAAAAACAAAATAATATATATTGGAATTGGATTCGTTGAAATTCTACTATAAAATAGAAGATACTTTTTTATGGTAAGCACGTCTTTATACATATTCAATTAGGCTGTATTTATTTCATAATTTGATTGATTTCATTTAAGATGGAAGGTATTCTTGATGCAGCACAACTTGGGGATTCAGATTTCGAAGAAGATGAAATGGATGAGGTAATCTTGCTACATATATTCAACAACGATCCTGTTGGGAATCGAGCAGAGCTTTATGGGCGATTGAGCCTCCACTCCACACAACTGGAACAATATTTGGGAAATTTAATGTTCTGTTCAGCACACACAGATTTCCAAAATCCATTGTGCTGATTAAATTTAGTAAATGTAGATTGATTTTTGTAAAGTTAGTATCGCAATATTAAAGTAGCATACCTTTTATCAAGCAAAAGCAATCGAATTTACAACTTTAATGTTTGTTTTATTACCAATATTTTGTTTGTATTTTTTGCTAGTTTTAAGATGTAAAAGCGCCATCACTAAATTTAGTTGAACATTTCTACGCTTTGTAAATGTATTTTTATTGAGTATATTTTCTAAAAATGTAAAGATTCGTTGTTTTTTAGTTTTAGAGATAAATATTCTGTAATATTGTTTTGTTATTGTTATCGTGATTAATAAATAAATATTTATATAATAAAAAATGTTTTAACTTGAAAGTTTTTTATTATCTTACTGAAATATGAGAAATAACCTTTAGAAACATTATAATAAACGAATATTTAGTAACTTCTATAGGAATTTCTCAACCGAATGTAATCTAATAACAAAAAAATAAAGAAACTCTTGAGATTATGGATAATTTAATTTAAGTCAAAATTCGGCTATTCGCCATTTATCGGCGTCACTCGTATAATCTTCGATCAACGTACGTAGATTTTTAAGGCATCCCTGAGAGAACGTGTAAACTTACATAAGCCCGTAATCCTATTTTCCACGTTAACGCTATTTCCAGACAAATGCGCGTGCGTACCCAGTAAACTCAGGATATCCGATGGACATCCATCAAAAGTCCATATGGACATGGACCTTTTCCGGTCCATGTTCTTATGGACCTCTGATGGACCAATTAACTTCGAAATAAATTTAACCAATTGGTAGCATTGTTACTGTTGGCATTCTTGGAAATAATTTCAACTTGACAGGTTATTTATTTGGTTCCAAGTTCTAATGGATTTAGAATATTGTTGATATTGTTTCTTCAAAAAAGAAAAGAGATTTGTGTTTTGATCGCCAGGTAAGAATGGAGAAAAACGTCGTACGAAAGAAGTACTTAAACAAAGCCTATAAGACTACTCGAAGAGAGATAAACTTATCTTCTACAAACAAAGTTTATAAGAGAACTCGAAGAGAGATAAACTTATCTTCTACTAGTGACGCACAATTCCTTCCTCCTCCATCAGAGGTCCAGATAACATCCATGAAATGTCCATTGAAGATCCAATTATTGTCCATTTTGTTACAATTCACGTCCAAAATATGTCCATTTTTAAGTCCAATAAACCTCCATCAGAGGTTCAGATAACATCCATGAAATGTCCATCGAAGATCCAATTATTGTCCATTTTGGTACAATTCATGTCCAAAATATGTTCACCGGTGTGAAGACAGCGGCCAAAGTCAGCAGCTAAAATTTCCGATGATTGCCGACTGCCCTATGGCGGCGGCTTTTTTTTCATTGGGGGGTTATGATATATATTGAAATTCACTCGCAGAAAGATCTTAAGAGGAATGAGATGAATGTTTAGGCCTATTAAAAAAATACATGTTTTGATGGAAATATGATAGTTTACACATGCTTTTTAGATGAGCTACAGGTATCGAAACGAAAATTGCTAATGTCGATACGAAAAGGTATTTTTTTTTGAAATGGTGATTAGAGAGGGTGAACTCGAAATATCCAAAAATAAAAATAATTCATTGTCCCACTATAATAATTTCCTCGAAAACTAAACATACTGACAACTTCAAATTATGTACCAGTATAGTCCATTGCAAGTACATTCGGAGGGTATCAACGAAAATCTCTCCCAAAGCTCACTACAGGGTGGAAACTTAAAAAATTTGGAAAAAAATAATTTCCTCGAAAACAAAAGGTGTATTCCAACATAACACAAAACCAGTTTGCGTACTGTCGGGATTCTGCGCAGTCTAGATTTGGTGTTTCAACAAACTTCGGACTCAAACCTGTACAAAAGTTTAGTGTTCCAACACAACCAAAACTAATCACAAACCAGTTTATGTACTGTCAAATCTGTTCCTGGGTTTGAGTAGGTACAAATTGTCAAGACTTGCGCAAAACGAGTTTGTAAAACGTCCGTAAACGTCATCCTAACCTGAAAATTTTATGATTGTATTTTTAGTATGTAAACATTCATATTATTTAATAGGTACACTTGTGTAAACACATAATTATTATTTAGGATTGTAGACATCCAAATTTATAAATATTTTCATTAGTTTTTGTTATTTCCCAAATTCAAAATTTGACATTGGTTGTGACGTTATTGACAGTATAAATTTGACAAAAAATTTGTAGGAACACTTCCGAATTGAGTGCCCGATCCTCGACGATAATCTCTCCCAAAGCAAGGTTTAGTTTTCGAGGAAATTATTTTTTTCCCAAATTTTTTAAGTTTCCACCCTGTAGTGAGCTTTGGGAGAGAATTTCGTTAATACCCTCCGAATGTATTTGCAATGGACTATATTTTCACAAAATTTGAAGTTGTCAGTATGTTTAGTTTTCGAGGAAATTATTTTTTCCCAAATTTTTTAAGTTTCCACACTGTAGTGAGCTTTGGGAGAGATTTTCGTTGGTACCCTCCGAATGTACTTGCAATGGACTATATTTTGACAAAATTTGAAGTTGTCAGTATGTTTAGTTTTCGAGGAAATTATTTTTTCCCAAATTTTTTAAGTTTCCACACTGTAGTGAGCTTTGGGAGAGATTTTCGTTGGTACCCTCCGAATGTACTTGCAATGGACTATATTTTGACAAAATTTGAAGTTGTCAGTATGTTTAGTTTTCGAGAAAATTATTTTTTTTCCAACTTTTTTAAGTTTCCACCCTGTAGTGAGCTTTGGGAGAGATTTTCGTTGATACCCTCCAAATGTACTTGCAATGGACTATATTTGCACAAAATTTGAAGTTGTCAGTATGTTTAGTTTTCGAGGAAATTATTTTTTTCCCAAATTTTTTAAGTTTCCACCCTATAGTGAGCTTTGGCAGAGATTTTCGTTGATACCCTCCGAGTGTACTTGCAATGGTCTATACTTGTACATAATTGGATGTTGGCAGTATGTTTATTTCCAACACTTTCAAGTATCCTCCCTATAGTGGGATAATGAATTTTTATTTTTGGAAATTTCGAGTTCACCCTCTCTAATCACCATTTCAAAAAAAAATACCTTTTCGTATCGACATTAGCAATTTTCGTTTCGATACCTGTAGCTCATCTAAAAAGCATTTTTTTTAATAGGCCTAAACCTTCATCTCGTTCCTCTTAAGATCTTTCTGCGAGTGAATTTCAATATATATCATAACGTCCCTATGAAAAAAAAAGCCGCCGCCCTAGGGCAGTCGGCAATTATCGGAAATTTTAGCTGCTGACTTTGGCCGCTGTCTTCACACCGGTGACTAGGGGTGGGTATCGAACTTAAAAACTTCGATGTTTATTCACATTTGACTGGGTGATGTTTTTTTGGTAGCGTCAAAAGCTGTAGAAAAAAATCTATTATTATTTGATTTTTGTCATAATCTACTAAGTGGTCTACTATGGAGATGCCCCTTGTATGAATTGGAGTGTACAACGTGCTCGATATTTGGATTTTGTTCATCTAAATTTTGTTTTGTATGCCCATGTCTATTATCGGGATTTCGTGAAAATTTACAATCATGAATATATGTGGTCCATATTTGCGACGCAAATGAAGTTAACATCCCCAGGTGAGAATTTGGGAAAAAAGTCTATTGCATACTTTTGGCCAAGTTATGCCCAGTATTGCCCAATAGTTGCATTTTTTGCCCACCACCCCTTAACAAATTAGTCAAAACTTGAATTTCTATGGTGTGTCACCCCGATAAACGAATATCATGAAATAAAGTAGCCCAGAGTTATGCCCAATTTTGCCCAACCAAAACAAATTTTTGTCCTTCTATAGAAAAGTACCAAAATGGTGTAATGTTATTTCAAAAATTACAAACAAAAAAAATTAAGTACGCACAAAATGGAAAAAATTGGAGAAAATGCAACATTTTAGTTTTGACCAGTATTGCCCAACCCCAGATTCTAACTTAAGCGGCATTATGTCGTTAAAAATGCTGAGTTTAGTCACGGCCAAATTATTGATCACTTCATTTTATCATATTCGCTTGTGGGGGTGCCACACTGTGAATGTTCGAATTTTGACTTACGGGTTAAAGGAGGCTGCGCAAAATAAACTAAGTGTTGGGCAAAAATGGGCATAACTTGGCCAAAATGATGGCTCACATCAATTTATCGATTTCGCTTATGGGGGCAAGGCCGTAGCCAGGGGGGATCAAGGGGGATACGTTTTGGGAACCATTAATATACCTTTTCCGTCGACCGACCATTTATGATGTATTTTAATGCACTCAAAATCGTTGATTAATGACACCTATTAATGAATGATTTTCTATTAATCAACGATTTTATTATATGCAACCCAACGTACATTGCTCTTATTATACATTTCTATTGACAGTTACCTATTGTTACATATACATTTGAAATCAAGAAGGTGTTATAATACTGTCATTGTATGTCATTATTTAATTTCTTAAAAATTGAAAGTAAGATAAATTTATTTTTGAAAAGTACGGTCGACTGAAAAGTTCTGTAACGAACTCGTAAATTAAAATGGCGATTAATACACTTGTTCGTTAAATAACCATTAAAGTAACGGCAATTGATTATGTGATTGCAGTAATTCTCGCCACGTTTTTGACATACAAAAATCACTTTAAAGTTTTATTTTCTAAACGCAGCCATTTTTGAGATCGCCATGATGAGAAAAATAAACGCGCTATTTAAAAAACTTTTTTCGTCAATACGTCTTCAAATTTAATACATTTCCATACATAATTAATGATTTTAATAACAAAGATTGATAAAAAACACAGTTTGAAGCATCTAAGTATTTAATTTCCATGTTGAAAAATTTTCAGATTTTAATTTTTTTCTTAAATTATGAAGTATTCCATATTTCCAGCCATATATTTGACAGTAAACTTCTAATCGTTCCAACTTTTTGCCTTTATTCAGTATAATAATAATATACTTAATATAATAATTATACCTAATTATTATTCAGTACGTTCCTACTTAAGTTAACAGTTATGTCAGGTAAGAGAAAAAGCAAGGAAAATGGAGGAAATAATATGCAGGACAGAGAACGAGCTACAAATCAAAAAGTCATGCGCAGTGAACAAAATTTCGTGTTTAGTATCGACCACCATACTACCACGTAGCTGCCACCAAGAAAGTATTCCTCATTTTAGTCACAGCCACGTTATAGAACCGTTTATATTACCTGGCAAAGATTCTAATGTTGTTGCCGCCACGTTTCGTCCACGAAGAATGCTACTTGGAAATGGCCCACCAAGCCACAACACCCCCCCCCCCCCAATTTTTTTTCTGGCTACGGCCTTGTATGGGGGTGCCGCACCATAGATATTCGACTATTGACTCATGGATTAAGGGAGGCTGCGCGAAATAAACTGAGTGTTGGACAATTTAATTTAAAAACAGTTTTTCAAACATCACATTAAAATCTTTAATAGTAAATACAAAACCTTTTAATAAAATTCAAAATACAAAAAATTGTATTTACAGAATTTCATGTGAATGTAATAAATTTTATATAGGAGAAACATCTAGACCTTTTCATATTAGATTTAATGAACACCAATCATACATTAAAAATAAACACTTCGATAAATCAAAAATATGTGAACATGCATGGGATTTTGGTCATAAAATCCAATGGAATTCTTCAACTAGATTATTAAAAGAACCTAATAATTATAACCGCAAAGTTAAAGAAGCAGCATTGATATGCTTAAATAATAACGAATGTGTTTCTAATTGTTCGGTCGATATTTCAAAAATTTGGATGCATATTTTACGAAAAGAGGTAATTGCAAAAAGGATGCCCTCTACATCGGGATAGTATCATAAGTTTTTATCTGGTTTTTTCTTATGATAATATTATTAAGAAAACTTCATTTATGACGAAGTATAAATTCTTTTATAATATGCAAAATTCGTTCCCAAAAACGTCACAAAAATATGATGGAAACAGATTTTGACAATTTCAAAATCATATTTTTATAAAATTATCAAGTGTTCTGTTTCTATAATAAATTTTTTATTATATACTTTGTTATTATTTTAAAAACGACCTCCGATTAAGGAAGTCGAAACGTCAAAATTAAAAATTTTTTTAACAAAATAAGTGGTTTTAATATCCATAAAGAAGAGTATTTGAAGTACAATAGAAATAAACTTAATTTTTTTGTTTGTAATTTTTACATTTTACATTTTACATTACGTCATATTGGTACTTTTCTATAGATGGGCGAAAAATGTTTTTGTGGTTGAGCAAAATTGGGTTTAATTCTGGGCTACTTTATTTCGTGATATTTGTTTATGGAGGTGCCACACCATAGAAATTCGATTTTTGGCTAATTTGTTTAGGGGTGGTGGGCAAAAAAATGCAACTATTGGGCAATACTGGGCATAACTTGGGCAAAATTATGCAATAGTCTTTTTTTCCAAATTCTCACCGCGGGTCTATTTGTGTATGTATTAGATACATTTTTGTGTAATTGTGGAAGTTTTAAAGTAAATGGAGGTGGTGTATTAAGTTCTGTGTTGGGGGTTTGGTCAAATGTCACTGGTAGGTTTTTATAGTCTGTTTTTTTATTTCGTCTAATCTATTCCACAAGCACTTTGATTCTTTTTGTATAAATTTCAACTCGCGATAAATGATTTTTTATTCACAGTTTTGATCATCCAGCGTAATAACTTAGAACTGGGGTATTTTAAATAGAAGAGCTATTGATATGGCCAGTGGCCAGTTATTATGTTGAATTTTTATATTTGAAGGTCGAAAATATTTGACAGACCAAAAGCCAAGTTCCTTTTTTATTGCAGTGATTTTGTTCCAATTCGTTTAAGTACGTGAATCATAGGCTAATTCAATTGTTGCTGTCTTTTTTAAACTGGCTTGGTTATTCTCGTAATTCAATTCGGAAATTGGAACCTTTGGTTTATCAACTTAGTATTCTCGTAATATCTATTATAAAGCTTTTATGGTAAACCTAGCAATTAGAGAATACCTTTGATTTGTTTGAATGTTTGAATCATTGAAAAGTTTTGTCTTGGCTTTAATTTTGTTTGGATTGGGTATCACAACATATCCTAAATAGACACCCGCTTGACAGACAGACAAACAAACAAACAGATAGACAGTCTAACAGACATGCAGACAGACAGACAGACATACATACCCACCGTCCGAGACAGACGAATGTAAACAGTTATTTAAATAAGGTCAGTAAATAAAAACGAAAACTAGGTCAATAATGAGGCCATGTCGCCAAAATAAATTGGCAATTTCTATGATTTGTGATTTGTAGTTTCCTGTAAATTGACGAAAAAACCAAAAAAAAACTTTTATTTAACGCACCATTCACTGATTTATCTTTTAGATTGTTAATGATCACAAGAGTTGTAAATCATTTTCGTTTTCCCCCTTCTCCCTTTCACTTAAGTAGCACTATGGCTTGAAGTATTGTTCGATCGAAAATGGTACTATTCATTGTTCGATCTGTGGTAGTGCTGTGGTCATCACTCTTTGTGTGATATAACTTTTACTTTCGTTCAGGTATTCGAGGATACGAAGAATAAAGAAGATTGATTAAGCAGTTTTAAAAATGTGAGTTTAATAATAAATTAATGATTAGGAATTCTCTACTAATGGGGAAAATTTGCGAACAATTTGTTTTAAGATAAATTAAAAAAAAAATAAAGCAAAATATGTGGAATAATAAAAATATTTTTAGTTTTAACTCAACAAATTTTGTATAGATAAATACATTAATTCTAAGAATTATTGCAGAACTTTATTTGTAATATAACATACAAATGATGAGTTTATATTAGTCAATAAATAAATAAAATGTTCATACATTACTAACTATACACCACTAAAAAATATTAAAAATCATAGAGTAACAATATATACGGTTTTTAAATGATAACTGTAAACATTGAAAATTTCAAATCCATATCACATCTTTCATTAAACAAAGTCGTACCCTAAATAAGGGATATATATTTTTCCAGGCTGTAGTAAATTTTACTTGTGTTCACATAATAATAATAATAATATTTCTACTTTGATATATTCTGGAATAGTCATTGTCTGATTTAAATTGAAACTGATTAAGATGTTCCTTAGGTATGAATATTATAAACCTGTTATTATGGCTAATATGGTTTCTGTACCTCATAGTGACTTGCTGGACTTGGATAATAAAATTATTTTTTTAAGAAAATATTTTTAATCTCGACGTTTCGACTTTTCATCGAAATATTTTATAAAAAAAAGCAGTTTTATTCAAGAAGTTTTATATTTTTTACAAATAAAAGTTTTTGGTAATTCTCTGATTAATTATATCTTCGTGAAAGTATTTTTTAGGGAATATTACCCATTCGCAAAAAATATCAACCCTTTACTTTCTGTGTCTACGTTACATAATGAAAATTGACCGAAAAAACGTGATTTTGAATCATCTTCAAAAATATATAAACCATTTTAATCTTATCGAACCTACAACAGAAAAAAAATTGTTAGTAAATATCAACTAACGAAAACGTTGGCAGCAGTAACAAATTTCTACATCTACTATTTTTTTGTGAGGCAAGCCTCGTTTTATTTTTTTTTTGTACACTTTAAGGGAACAAGTATTTATCAATCATATCTGAAGTCTAATTTAAACGTTTGTAATCGTTCTATATTACAATGGTCCTTCAGGTAGTAAATAAAATAGTTTAAAATTTCCAAGGATTTTTCTCCTGACCTATGCTGGAAAGAGACGTACAGTAGGTACTAACAATATAGACATATTTTTAATTTATTATGTAATGGGCATAATGAATGAAACAAGTCAAATCGAATCAAATAAGTAATTAGTTAAAACTACAATTCCTGAACACAAAAATACAAAATTAAAATTTCAATAAAAGTTACAAGATTAAGGGGAAATTACTAGAGTTAGAGTTTAAGCAGACGGTATTATCGAAATGTTCTTGATTGCTTAAAATATTCAACATATTCTCAAAAGATTGGTTTGACCTTTTACATTACATAAATTTAGGCCATAATGTTTAAACAATACCACTGGAAATACCTACCTTATTTAGGTACCGGACACCGTGGCCTAGTTGGTTAAGGCCTCGGTCTTTATACTAGGCCAGTGTTCGGTTCGTAGGTTCGATCCCTGCGAAAACTCAAGTGGAATTAAAAGTCAGATAAGACTTTGGCAAGTGCAAAAAGGAATTTGTGTCATACGCAGTTTCATTCACACCGGTAAACAGGCCGGATGAGATCGGGTATCTCGTGGAGCTGATAGGGGTTGGTGGCACATTTACACACTTGTTAGTCGGTAGATCACCTGCATGACAAAGGCATAGTCCTGGGTTTAAGGTGATTGAGGACCGTGGTTCGGAGCCCACGATAAGCTGTAGGTCCCGTCCAGATTAGCCTTAGTTGCAGAAAGGAGACGTTAAAATTAAGCAAGCAAGTAAGCAAGCAACCTACCTTATTTCAAGTGAAAAATGTTTGCTTTTTAGTAAAGCTTCGCCAAAGTATTTTTAAATCTTACAGCCTAAATTTATTAAATATTGGTTTTGCATCTTTTTTCAAATATTTCCTTCCACTTGGTTTATATTCAAAGTCATTATTGGCGCGGAAATGACTTTAACAAATAAAAGCATTTTTAGGTAGGAGCTTCACTTCCTCAAATCCTAACAAGGAGTAACAAATATTTCTCCTTTCAACATTTGCAGGAAACCTAAATGTCACGTCTTCGTATAACTGTTTAAATGAAAAATTAATATTACCTAAATACTTAGGTAGTTTGGCAGAAAAACAAATTTGATTTCATTTTAAACAAAATATATGAAACCTACATAATTATAAGTCGTTGCAATAAGTTAAAACAGTTCTTTCGGCATTATTAAAGAGTTTATACAGTCGATAAAATACTAATTCTACGCCCCTGAGCTTTGTTTATAATCTCACATGTAACTTACCGATGAAATGATAAATCGGGGTTTAAATAATACATTTTGCGGCACAATCAACTTAAACCAATAAATTCAATGTGAAAAAGAAAATTTTAATCCTATAACCTATGAAACAGAATAATAAACATACAAAGTTGTGATAAAATGGCCGCACTATTTTACTCCGAAACATTCTATCCCCTGATTTCATTCATAAAGATATAAAGTTTGATAGTGCTTAGTTGCCGCTTCTAACAAATTTTCGTAGAAATGGTTTAAACTTAAATCGTGGTAAAGTATCTTTGTCAATATCTATTTATCAATATGATTTGTTGTGTTAATAGTTACGAAAATTGTGTTAACGTAGATGTACAATTATTTTAGCTAAACAAAATATCTCATTTTGTAACATAATTTTTACATAGATTTAGGATTTTGGTAATGCCGGAAAAAATTATAATAACTTTGACAACATTGAAACTAGAAATATAAATTTAATAACACAGCGCTTAGACTGTTACTTGTTGTTGGCGCGGGCCGAAATGTAAACAAACACTATCTTATTCTTCTATATCTATGTATGTACCTATATAATTAGAATTCGAGAAAATGTGAAGCTTTTACGGATGCCGAGTCCGTTTGCAATACCTGGAAATCAAAATGATATTTTTTAGCAAAAATTGTTAAATAACATATTCCGTATGTCATATGGGAAAATTGGAATCATCGTTAGAATCATCTCCGGGAAAAAGTTTTAGAAGGGTTGTGCCAGCTTAACCGTTAAGCTAGCACAACACCATTTCCTCGCGAACCACTTGAGTTATACAATTCTAGTTTGTGTTAGAAAATAGTTAATAAATATCATCATTTTTATCATAGTTAATAAATAGAAAATACTGTAATATTTTCGGTTGATTGTGCCGAAACGGTGATGAATCAATGTTAAATAAATATAAAAATATGTTAAGAATAATGGCACTAAAATTTAACCAGTCCGTAGATATTATAGTAATAGTTTAAAAATAAATCGGAATAAACTTAATCGTAACAAGATTTTTTTTATTAATTTTAGATTATGATTGGTGTAAATTTTAAATATCTATTTCTCGATATTAATGAGTTATTTGCAGAAATTGGGAAAGTAAGTATTGACGTCAGTAGTTCACATGGGTGTTCACAGGGTCTAGAAAACCGGTAAAACAAGGAATGCGGAACAAATTTACATTATTTTATTGCCATTTTTGGCACTTAATATTTAATACAACTATTACGAAATATTACTCTATGTATTAGTGAATTTATATATTAAACATTATACAGGGGAGCTTGTGATTTTATTTCACATCATTTGTGCAATTATACAGGGTGTTTCATAAGGAATGGTCAATATTTTAATCATAGGTTCAGGTCCTCCAAATATTAATATTTTACTGAATAACTCTGGGTCGAATGCTATCTACTACTACGATACAGGGTATTGAAGTTAGTAAATCATAAGCGTATTATCAATTTTGAGATTAGATAAAGAGGGAAGCACGTACACTCTTCTGAATGAAGAAAAGTAGTCATTTTTTTTATCCTGGCCTTTTTTGAATTTTTTTCTATTATACACTGTGAATTTGAACAAAAAAGGACTTTACCCCATTTTCAACGTAGTAGGCTTGAAAACTAATATGAAAATATGCAGCAGTCAAATAAAAAATTGTTAGATTTAATTTAATGACTGCTGTGTTAATCAATCTAAGTAGGTAGTGAAAATGCCACGACACAACAATTTCTCTAATTCAGAAATGAGATATGATTTGTATTTATGCACTGGACTTGCTACTGCCAGAAGATACAGAGAAAAATATCCAAACAGACTGCAACCTGATTCTGAACCATATCGAACGTCGAAATACTATTTCTGTTGAGCAAGAGGAAGACATTTTTGGTTCAGATTACTGAGAATTCTGAAATGAGTACTCGACGTTTATCAACAACTGTTGGAGTGAGTCATTCCTCAATATTTAGAATTTTAAAAAAGGAAAAAGTGTACTCCTTTCATTTTACTCCAGTACAAAATTTGTATTTAAATTTCTTAAGAAGTAGTTCCGCAATTATTATATGATTTACCGTTAGATTTGCGACAAGTTATGTGGTTCATGCAATTGTACGTCAACACTTTAATTTTTCCTCATTGATGGTTAGGCCGTGGAAGTGAATTCCCTTGACCAGCCCGATATGAATCCTTTGGATTATTTTTTATGGGGTTAATTGAAAACCATAGTACATTCAACGACCAAAAATACACGCGACGAATTATGGACGAAAATTCAAGAAGCTACCGATATTATTAAAACTGAACATAACAAATAAGTTAAAATCACAGCTCCCAAGAATTACGACATTATAAAATGTCACACAATGCACCAACGGCTATATGGCCCAAGGAGTAGTTGGTGCAGTGTGTGACATTTTCTACTGTCGTAATTCTAGGGGAGCTGTGATTTTAACTTATTTCACACCATTTGTGGAATTTGATTGCTCCCAGTAAAATATTTTGGTATCCAAAATATTTCTTTTTTATCATACCTTATTTCTTGTCAGAAAATCATTAAGTAAAAGACTTAAAGCGTGTATTGACTGACATACATGGGGGTCAATCCATACCAAGTAGTCAAAAAAAATAATTGGTTGCTTGACCATCTTAGAAAAAATTAATATTTGGTAGGTAGTTTCCCTTATGTTTTGGGGGTTCAAAAATATTTTTTCAAAATTTTTACTGTTTACCATTTGGAAATAGCGGCCATATTTGTTTTAGGCCGCACGCTATTTTTCGCGTTTGCAGGCATCTACGAATTTTTAAATTACACGGCAATGCATTGTCCTAACCTTCTCAGATAAACTGCATTGAGTTCAGTACGCAGTGGCCTACAAAATAAAACCATAATTACCTAATTATATGTATTTATTCATATATTTTTTACAGCTCAAAATTATTGGTCGCAAATTGGCAAAATTCAATTTTTAAAGGGTAATTTTTCAAAGAAAGAATAACTTCTCAGCCTTAATATTTTTTTTGCTGTTATACTACGCAGTATAGTTACTTTGTATAAAGTATTAATGGTGAGACTCTTACCCATAAAAAGATATGCATTTTTAGAAAACAACGTTTTGAACTTTTTCCAGGGGGCCAGATAAAAATCTGAAAAATGCACACATGATAGGTCTTTATGATACCAAACTTCAGTATAAATTTCAACTTTGAGATACAACAACAAAAAAATACGTTATTTTCGCATCCGCTATACAAGGTGAGTCACGGTAGATGCGGCGGAGCATTGTGGCTAAACGGTTAATATTTTGAAAATTTTGTTTATTCTTGGATATGCGGGTTGATAAAGGCTACATTTTAAAATTATTTTGAAATATACAGGTTGTCCCAAAAAAGTGTGGCGTATCAAAGTTATATTTTTTCTTATGGAATACCCTATACTTTATTGCATTTATAGATTATACGTTAAAAATAAGATAAACTCTCTTAAGTATTCCATATGTCTAAGCTTTTTAGTTTCCGAGATATTTTGATATTTCTGAAAATGGAAGCACTTACAAGAAAACCAATAACTTCGAAACCTATGGAATCGGCCAAATTCAATTTTAACTGAACTAAACTAATAATTGAAAGCAATAATGTATTTAAAGTTGTTTAAAATTATACAGGGCGTCCAAAATGGGGCCATTCTCTAATGACAAATTCAAACGACAATATCGTTCTTATTTTAAATAGGACACCCTGTATTTTGTAATCCTATTATGTAGCAAATTCCATTACCTTTATACAAAACGTATAGTAATTTTATGATTATCCAAGTAATTACGAACTTTGAATCTCAAAGTTTAAATTTATACTGAAGTTTGATATCATAAAGACCTATTATGTGTGCATTTTTCAGATTTTTATGTGGTCCCTCAACAAAAATATTGCAGGTTAAACTTTGTTTTTTAAAAATGCATATCTTTTTATGGGTAAGAGTCTCACCACTAATACTTTATACAAAGTAACTATACTGTGTAGTGTAACAGCAAAAAAAATATTAAGGCTGAGAAGTTATTCCTTCTTTGAAAAATTACCCTTCAAAAATTGAATTTTGCCAATTTCCGACCAATAATTTTGAGCTGTAAAAAATATATGAATAAATACATATAATTAGGTAATTATGGTTTTATTTTGTAGGCCACAGTGTACTGAACTCAATGCAGTTTATTTGAAAAGGCTAGGACGATCCATTGCTGTACAATTTAAAAAATCGTAGATGCCTGCAAACGCGTAAAATAGCGTGCGGCCTAAAACAAATATGGCCGGTATTTCCAAATGGTACACAATAAAAAATTTGAAAAAATATTTTTGAACCCCCAAAACATATTGGAATCTACATACCGAATATTAATTTTTTAATTAATTTTTTCTGAGATGGTCAAGCAACTAGTGCTAGACCACTTGATATGGATTGACCCATGGGGCACATTTTGAGAATTTAATTAAATAATATCTTTTTTGTGAAAAAGGTTTCTGACCAAAAATATTGTTTTTCCTTTGTTTTTGTGGGCTAAGGTCAATAGAAAAAAATTAGAAAATCTTTATTTTCATCAGGCGAACGTTTCGGCTTTTTATTAAGCCATCATCAGGGCTTCTGCAAAAATACGTTGTCTTTTAAAATTGAAAATGTAACAATATGAAAGACGCAAATATTGTTTATCTTGTACAAATAAAATAGAACAATTTGACATTATTAATAAAAAAATAAAATAAAAAAAATGAATTAATTTTACAGATATGTAGAAAGTCACAACAATAAATTATTTTAAAAGCATATTTAGATTAAAAAGCTGTAATATATATTTGAGAACCACAGAATTCAGTTTCATGGGCATTTAAGTAAAGTTTGAAAACAAAAATCCAAAAGAAAAACCCCAAATAATAATTTAAAGCATCGGAAAGTGATAATTTGAATTCTCATTCGGATGTACTTGACTAAAAACCTTAAATATAAATCATCAAACAACTTACCGAAAAATGATTTCCTTATTTACAAAGCTTAGATGTAAAAATGTATGAAAATGGAAACTGCTGACATTCTATTTTATTTATTTGTTGGTAAATTATTATTATTTAATAGCCTTCTTTTCTCGGCTGAGCATGGTGTGAACTAAATAATGTGAATGGAACGATGTCGATATATTTTTTGTAACACATAATAAAGCTATTAGATATTATTATTGTTAATATGTTAAAAAAGAAATGATTGCAATAAATTTTAACTTCAACATTTGACCCAGAGTTATTTAGTAAAATATTAATATTTGGAGGTCCTGAACCTATGATTAAAATATTGACCATTCCTTATGATACACGAAACTGCGGCTCGTTTCGTATCCTATAACATACTCTTGTATTAATGAACGTCATTACATGATGGTTGCATAATATACTAAACTGATATTTTAGCGAATTTAAATGATTAAAAAAATGACTAGGGGAGCTCGGGGTTGGTTGAGCGCAGGGCAGGTTGGATCATAAGCCATATCTCGGCGATAACTTGTCAGTGTAGAGCTGACTAGTGTAACCGACGGTTCTGTGTTTTCGCAAGTATCCTTGTCAACAGATATTTCATACTAATAAGTACTAATATTTCATGTTGTGATGAATATGTCTTAGCACTTCAGGCTTAGAGAAATTATAAGTTATGAACGTTTGTAACGAAACTGGTGATATTTTTCTTTGAATCAACGTGATAAAATTATTTCTTGTGATATCGCCGAGACTTATATGTGTGAATGAAAATGGAATGTGCTTGAGGGGCTGGTTGAATGGGTAGACTTGAACTGAGCACCGTCCCTTCATGGCAATAAAAGTAGATACTTCAACTGAGCACTTTTACCTGGTTTAATAAATCTTCTTAATCCTAATAATGATACGTTAGTTAAAATTGATTTTATTCGTAAGAGTGCATTTGCAACTAATGTTTTTTTATAAATATTTTGAAGGAAATTAAATAAAATAAAATTTTGATTTACATAACATACTTATATTAAACTTATATGTATGTCCCCCTAAGTTGGAGTCATATGGAAAACTTTTATTATTAATTTTAGGAAAAAGGTTATTCTTCATAAAAAGTTCTGCATTATCTAAAACCTAGAATACAGTCATCAAATATCAAATGTTTTCAGTGGTATACGAGGTTTGTCAAAAAATGTGATTTTCCCTCAAGAGTAAAGTACCTTTATTTTTGCCAATATCGAAAATTGTTATTTAGAAAAGTTGTTTAGAATTAAAAACTACATTTAAATATGCAGTCGCAACAAATGATTCCTTTTCCTAAACTTAAAGTCATTTATAACAAACATTTGTTGGCCACGTTCACTTAAAACAAAACTTGTTACTAATTCCATTACGTCTAAACTTTGTTTGAGATATTACTTTTGACACCTAAGACTTTTAACTGATAACTGTTACAAATTTTGTACAAACCATTCGTCGTAATTCCTTTATAATTATATTTTCGGAAATGCAACTATTCATTTATAATCCCAAAATTGCCAAACATTTTCCAACAACTCTGATTCAAATTAACAAGAATTAAAGGGATAAGTATTAAGCCATTAAGTGCTGAATTGATGCATCTACGAGGGGTGCAATAATTTACCTGAGGGTAATAAAGTGCTGAGTTGATGCCTGTCCGGTTGAATCATTTCTCGGGGGGCTGGTTGAATCATGATTCAACCAATGATCGATAGTGGAGATGAAGACGAAGAATATGAAACCTTCTGTTTGGTTTGCTTGGAACAGCCTTCCGAATGAAAAATGGTTACAATATCGAGAATGCAAGTTTTGGTCACACGACGAATGTGCTGAATCAGATCCATTTTAGGTCTGCCATAACTGTAGTGATGAATGATATAATTATTATAAAAAGTTAAATTTTGTTCGAGTTCACTTTATAATGTTAGAAATAATGTTTCATTTTACATTAAAGTTTTTATTTTTGTTCCATTCTAGCGTTTTAATTCAGGAAAGATCAACCAACCCCAACTATTGATTCAACCTGCCCCGCTTATGGGGCAGATTGAGGTCTGTGAGGTATACATGTAAAATGATCTGTAAGTTTATCACGCATAATATTTTTGAGAAATAAAAATAGTAGCATGAAGCTAAAAGAATAGGCTTTCATGTGTTGTAATTCATTTTCAGAAATATGTTTTGAACTCAAAGTAAAAAAATAAAATGTGAAAATTGGTTCAACCATCCCCGGTCTCCCCTACTATGTTAAAGACTTCTTTGAAGTCAACATTTCGAATGATTAATAAAACCGTACCTAATGGTTACATAATAACTAGCTTGGATGTGGTTTCGTTGTTTAAGTAATAATGTATACTTCGAGGCCTGTATACAATCTTTGAATGATAAGTGGGATATTGCTAAACATTGCGATATCGATAAACAAACCGTTTTTGACTAATTAATTTTTTATTCGATAATTACTCTTTTATATTTAAAGGAAGAAACTTTTGGCGCACCGATGGGTAGTACTACATTTGTTATTTAATTTAATTTTATACTTTTTTCTACACTATGTACAGGAACATATCATTAGGTTCAGGCAGATACTTAAGACACTGGGCGTATTATAAGTATTCCATGAAAATTAATTTAATAAATGGAATGAAAAGCAAGAATTCTCAAAATATTATGTGAAGGTTGTTTTCGTAATAAAAAAACTATATATTCTTTATCGTCTATTCCTTGGCAGTGCATATCCCAGTAATTTAAAAAAAAACTATTGTTTAGTACGTCACAAGTTATTTTACAAATTATTAATCTCAGTAGCACAATTACTGATGAACACTGGACAATAATGTCACAAGTTCCTACTCATCCCGTAAAATATCACTTTCGGAACTTGTTACGTAAATTACTATTTTCTACTAGCGTGCGGAAAAGTCCACTTTTCCGCACTCATTTTAGTGTTGAAAGAGTAACTTTTCCGCACTAGCTTTGCGATTTCTGAGGAAGCTGAAAATGGAAAATTGCTAAATTTGTTTAGAAAGTATGTGAGTTTAAGAAAGCCTGAAACCCCACATAAGCGATTTTTCGTGAAATATAAGAAAGGAACTTGCACTGTACAATGTATCAAAATAAACACCTTCGGAAAAATGCCATCAGAGATTGCAAGTTATCTGAAGCTTCCCAACCCCTGAATTATATACGGGCCACAGTTTCCGACGTTCCGCCGCCACAATGCTTGCAGGTTCCGGAGAAGGAATAACAAATATTAAACGCCCCGGAGGTTGGAAATCTTCTAGCGTCGCAGAAGGTTATGTAGAAAGCTCGCCAAGTTTCCAAAAGAGCCTATCGAATAAAATATTAAACTTCAGTGACGCTGTCGCTGGCCCTTCCACTAGTCAGCAGCTGTCGCCAGTAAAGCCTTCCAAAATGACCTCTTCCAGCCAAGTTCCCATCGCCACGGTTACAACAATTAGTGCTGACAAAGCAGTGGAAAACCGAAACCTGACTTCATTGGAAAACATTTTAGCCTCTGCAATTAATTTGCAGAATGCTACAAATTGCACGTTCAATATTAATATTAAGAATAATTAATTTGTTGATATGTATTTATACTGTATTTGAAAATCAAGAGAGAGTAAATTCCCAGAAATGTTTTGCAGTTATCAGTGTTAAAGGCAGTAAACCATAGACGTGCGTTTTCAAAATTAAATTAATATGGAAATAGAAATATTTAATTTGTTTTAGTTATTTATACCTAGATTACCAATTTTAGATAGATAAACATAATTCGTAAGTAGTAATTTAATTTGGGTAAAATGAAGAAAAAGTCAATATTATTTTAGGCATTTTGTTTTAGGCATATGTTTATTTACAAAATATGTATATAATATGTACAGATAATTACAATTATTTATAAATTAATATGAGGAGCTAAAAAAACAATTAAGTAGGTATATGAGAAAAAAAAACCAACCGCAAGGATAAAATTTGACGAGCAACATGCAAAAAATACGACAATATTAAATCTTAAAAAATAAAAATCTAAAAATAAAATTAAAGTACATAAATTAATAATTTTAAAGTTATGGTTCCTCGCACTCTGTGTCAGAAGATTCACCATCTGATTCTAGAGAAATTACAATGGGCTCTATAGTAATATCAATTATGTTATCTAGCTCCCACATTTTTTTTTCTATTTCTGTAACGTGTCTAATACATTTTTGCCAATTTTCACTTGTTACTTCAGATATTGCCTTATTGAAGAGATTTTTAACATCTGATAATTTAAAAGTAGTGTTATTTCTGGCAACATAACCTTTAACTTGAGCCCATATTAATTCTATCGGATTCAGCTCACAATGGTAGGGTGGTAAACGAAGGATTTCAATTTCTCGTTTTTTGGCTATCTCCTCAATATTATATTTTTTATAATTTTGCTTATGTTTTTTAGCAATAGTTAACAATTCTGCCCTCAGCATTGTATTGTCAAAGGCTAAATTTTTAGAAGATAACCATTTTGCAATTTCACCCTTTTTCCATTTAGTGGTTGGTAAAGGTTCAAGTAATCTGGAGTGGTAACTTGCATTGTCCATTACAATAACCGATCCTTTTGGTATGAATTGAATCATCTGTTCAAAATATTCCTCAAACACGTCTCCATTCATTTCTTCGTGATAATCAACGGTTTTTTTTGATTCAAATAAGAGTAAACCATTCTCAAAAAAACCGTTTGTACTGCCTATATGACAAATAATTAATCTTTTACCTTTTCCTATAGGTTCCTTAAAACCAGTAGTATATCCTTCTAGAAAAGCTTGATGGGATGATTTTATATTTTTGTCTTTCCAAACTCTTCCTACACAATGTCCTTCATTAACCCATGTTTCATCTAAATAATAAATGTTTTTATTTTGAGCTTTAACTTGTTGTATTCTTCTGAGGTATTGTCTTCTCCAACATACAATTTCTTCAGAATCAATTAGCATTGAGTGTCTGCCCATTTTTTCAAATTTAAAGTTTAACTCATGTAACACTTTCCATAGTTTATCCCGGCTTATTGTGGGTAAATCAACATCATTCGTAATGGCTTGCAAAACTTTATCTAAAGTTGGTATTTGCTTGTTTATAAAAAATGAGTGAACAAGCTTACGAATAGCATTTTTAAAAAACTCGTCCACGTTGACTTTTAATAGTTTTGGTCTACCTGGTTTCGGCTTTGGTGAGGTTACTCCACCTGATTTTTCCTCCTTTAGAACTCTATATATTGTAGATTTTTCATATCCCATTGCCTTAGATGTTGTTTCAACTACACTGTCAATAGTGTTTGAGGGATTTTGATGTTTAAAATAGTGGTACACATTCACTACAGCACTCTTTTCATTGAGCGATAAATGGTCTAGTTTTAATTTTTTCACTGGCGTATACTCACAAACTGCTTCCATTTTTAGTCACTACTATTTGTCACGTTTATCGAAAATCAAATAACTTAATTAATTTTTTTTAATTTTAAATATGTTTATTAAGTGGTATTTGTTTTTACATTTTTTTACAATTTTGGGGTTTGTTATCCTAGTGCCCTACTATAGGAAATTGTCCTTTTCAGGGCTTATTTGTCATTAGAAGCTGTTGCCATTCGGAGGTCGTTAAATAACAATTATCCCTTTCTATTCTGGTTACGCCTATGACGCACGTTAATCCTCTTAGGCCTACTGTAGTAACAATGAAAGATCATAAAATAATGTGATAGTCCAAGAAATTTAATAAATTTTGTATTGAAATTAACAAAAACAATTTAGAATGCATTACAAATATTGAAGTTTTACCGCACGTACTGTACTATAGTTTTGCATACCGAATTACTTTTTATTCTGGGAATTTACTCTCTCTTGATTTTCAAATACAGTATAATAATAAATGTTTCTTTATGTTAACTTTTGGGTTTTTTCCGCACGCTAGTAGAAAAAATAGTGTACCTAACACGTGCGTAAAGTGACTTTTCCGCACTTGTTAGGTAAACTACTATATTTATACTTTTTCAACAGAAATAATAATAATAGTAGTATTAATAAATGTTATAGCTTATAGCAATCCTATGTAAATGATAAATACAAATAAAACAATTTTTTTAGCTTTCATATTGTTATTTTCAATTCTCGTTTATATTCGAGTTTGAAAATTACAGCAGCATAAAATACGATGCCGCTTTCATTATCTCGAGTGTGCACACTTTGGACTGTTTGGCGCGCTCGAATTAACATTAATATACAGGGTGTCACGGTAGACGCGACGGAGCATTGTGGCTAAACGGTTAATATTTTGAAAATTTTGTTTATCCATGGATATGTGGCCAAAGGCTACATTTTAAAATTATTTTGAAATATACTGGTTGTCCCAAAAAAGTGTGGCGTATCAAAGTTATATTTTTTCTTATGGAACACCCTATATTTTATTGCATTTATATAATCGTATAATCTATAAATGCAATAAAATATAGGGTGTCCCATAAGAAAAATATAACTTTGATACGCCACACTTTTTTGGGACAACCTGTATATTTCAAAATAATTTTAAAATGTAGCCTTTATGAACCCACATATCCATGAATAAACAAAATTTTCAAAATATTAACCGTTTAGCCGCAATGCTCCGTCGCGTCTACCACCCTGTATAACGACATCAAAGACACAAAGAAACAAATATGTTTTTTGTTATTAAGATTTATTATTCACAACTAAAAACAATAATTTTTCTATAAATTTAGCTAAAGCAACCTTTTTATTTTGGATTTTTTTTAAATGATTAATAAAACGTAATCATAACGAGGTACCTAGTTATTACGTTAGTTTCACCTTACAAAAAATAGTACGATTTTCATCAATTATAAATTATTCGGTTAAAACAACAACCATAAGAAAATTTTGAAATTGATTTGAAATGGTACTTAACTCAGTTTTGCAATTAAACTAATGTAAATTTAACTTAAGAATTATAATCAGTAATAACAGTAATAAAATAATAACCATGTACCATGGGTTTAAAAGTCGGGTCATGGGCAGACGGACATACATGTGATTTTGTTAAAAGTTATTTAAAAAAATTGTATTACTATAAAAAATTATTAAAAATAAGAGATCAAATTCGAAAACTCTACGAGCGCTGAGCCGTTGAATATAAATATTCAGGCGGGGGCGTTCGGAAAAAACTAAATTATCTTTGCCTAAAATCTATGCAAAGAAAAAGAAAAGGAAGCATTTTAAAGAAGAGAATCTAAGCTTTCTCAAGAAGCCATTATTTTTTTTGTTTTCGCATAGAAAATTTGACCGGAAATTATAATTTCTAAAATTCTCACTGATTTTTATAAAACTGAAGATACAGGGTGAGTCACGAGGAACTGTACATACACACACAAGCAGAGGAACCTTAGAGGATTACCAAATGGCCATTAAAAAATGTCTTCTGTTTTTCTTTAATAATGTACAGAGCGATTTATTGATTTGGACCAAAATAATGTTTGGTCATATCTTTTCAATGATTAAGTCGATTTGTCTCATTTTTTGGTAAAAGTGTGTATTGGTATCTAGCAACTAACTGACGTATTCAGAACTAAAAAATTCCAGGGCCGGCTTCGCGAAAATTTGTTGAATTGCTATAATTGCAATAATTCACCCTGTTCATCATTTCTCTAAAATGTGATATGATTTCTACAGAGTACATAAATAGACAGTTAAACCTGGATATTTGAGATTTTTGTTACACTTGCCTTACATTTTTAATTAAAGATTAATTTTAAAGTCAAATTGAAAATTGGCGATAATGAAATGTCTTACTGTATAATAATGTTTAGTAATTATAAAGAAAACTTTAAAATAAACAATAACGACTCCAGTATAGTAAATACCAGAATTTGAATCAATTTACAGGGTCAGATTTAAAAATCTGGCTTATCTGGTTCATGTCAAAAATTCACCCTGTATGTAACTTTTTCCACCCGCAATGAACTGAAATTAGATTGAAAATGTTTGCATTAACCTAATTTTGTCATTTGTTTTAGCGAAAATCATGTGTAATTATTTTAATCGGAATGAAATTAACAACACCAAGAATGATTATTCATAAATTAAGAAATAAAATAAATAACAATAACCAAAAACAAAACAGTTTTAACAATGCGGAACAAAGTAAAAAAAAATTTAATAAACATTACGATTTTAAAAGATGTTCAAAATGAAATCCATTTGCCTCAATACAATTTTCTTGGCGAATGTTTAAATGTGTAATGGACTTTCTTATTGTCAATGGGTTATTTCTGATAATATTGCAACAGCGAATAATTCTATTAATGAGCTGTTCCCGCGTATTTATATTTTCTGCGTAGACCAGCTGTTTTAAATGCCCCCAAATGTGATAATCAACTGGATTATAGTCTGGGGATCTTGGTGCCCATGAAATAGGACCTCCTCGTCCTATCCATCGGTTTCCATAAATGGTATCTAAATGTTGCCGTACAGCGGTGATGCACCATCATGCTGAAAGTAGATCCCTCGTAGGCCCACATTAGCAAGTAGATTGGATAAGATATTCTGCAAAAAATTTAAATAAACATGTCCTGTTAGTGTACCATCAAAAAAATGGGGTCCTACTAAATGAGGGTTGATGATCCCGACATTTACAGAGAATCTTTGTTGCGAGCGATATTCTCGAATCGCATGTGGATTTTCTGCAGCCCATACTTGCGAATTTCGCGAATTATTTATTCCATCTCTATACGAAGGTGGAATTTTTTGAACCATAAAAATTCCAAAAAAGGACCATTGGAGTTATAAAACTGCGCAAAGGATGTAAAATAAAATCACACAAGCTCCCAAGAACATGGACTTAAAAAATGTCCTACACTGCACCAGCGTCTGGACTTCAACAACTACTCCTTGGTATGCCCCACCAGGTATTGAATTACGAAAGTCCAGACGTGGTTTGGTGCCCGACCAAGTCGGGGCTTTAACCCAAAAACTTGTTCTATGGGAGCTTGTGTGATTTTATTTCACATCCTTTGTACAGACCTCAAATAAAATTAATTTTTTTACTCCGAAATGTCAAATGCAAATGTCAGGAAGGTCCTTGAATGGAAGTACCTATTTCGTATAACGTGTCACTTTAAAACACCCGCTATTTTCGCCAATCTAACGTGTTCCGCTAGATTTGCGACACGTAGCATTACACTTAGGCATGCGCAGATTGATAATCGACAGTTTAACGCTAACGTTAAAGTGCCAAAACTCTCTAATGAAATTAATAGAAAAAGACGCTACGTGAAATTGTGAAGCGTATAATGAAAATTTGGACAAATAGGAGTAGAGTCCCGTTTATACCTGATTTAAGATCGGTCCAAAAATGTAGATGACTGAGTAGAGTCACGGGTCAGATGAATTCATTAGAGAAAAAACATTAGTTGCCAATGCATTCTTACAAAAAAATCCATTTTAACTAACGTATCGTACTTTTCTTTATAAAAATATCTAACCTAACCTAACCTAACCTGACCTAACCTAAATATTTATAATAAAAAATGGAGACTCTCGAGTTGTACTAAAAAATGGCAGGTATAGAAATAGAAAATCCTTCCCTCTAGTTGTACTAAAAATATTCTGGAGCGGATTAACTATATTAAGGTCGGCTTGGGAGTAACAGGTAGAAAAGAATAGCAAATTTTATGAATTGCTAAATAACTTCTATTAATTATATTGAAAAATATGTACACTAAATAAAAAAATATATTTTCTTAAAAATACAAAACTAAAACTATTGCGGTAAAAATCAGTGATTTTACAAATTCAAATTTTTCTATTGTTCCATTTTTAAATTCTGCTATTTTTTAGTAATGTACTCTTGCCGCTTTCTAGTAATACTTTTTAATTTTTTATTAAACTGATTAGCAGTTTTTACTTTGGCATACACATCTGTTTGGATATTTAAAATTATATCTAAAAAAGTAAATATATTTGGATGAGGAGAATCAAAACTGGACTTTAATAAAGAGTGAAATGACTTGCAGGCATTAGTAGATCGGCACATACTATCTGTAGTACATGTCCAAATTTTTGGTGGAAATTTGACGTCCTCAGATATGTAATTTTCGACTAGGTAGTCACAAAATTTTAAGACGCGTTCATCAAGAGGCATTTTTTCCCAAATTTCAAATGAAAAAAAATCACCCACCTTCGCAGGTTTCAGAAAGTGTATGCCAAAGAATAATTTTAAAAACTGTCCAATTTCAGAATCGTTTTTTTATATTAACCTGTTAAACCTAAATTCTGAATTTTACAATACCAAGCTCTTTAAAATTTTAGTTTGTTGTTATTCGTTATGAATAATCCTTGTAATTGACACTTAAATAAAAGTATCCTTTTTTTTACAACTAGAGGGTCAAAAAAGGGTACCCCGGTAATGCGTAGGATTAACTCAGGTATAATTAGTACAACTCGAGAGCCCCCTAAAAAACATTAGTTGCCAATGCACACTTACAAATGGATGGAGATATAGAACAAAGAACCAAGAACCATTTATAAAAATCATAGTTTCGGCTTTTTTAAAATTTGATAAATCATTTTAAAAATAAAATAATAAATATCAAAAAAAATAAATGGTACATAGAACTCTTAAGGAAAATAAAAAGCATTATTTTCAAAATATTTTAATATTATGTTTTCAAAAATTAGTGTGTTCCTCTAATAGATTGCGAATTTTAAAATTTGGTGTTTGGTTCTTTGTTCTATATCTCTATCCAAATAAAATCAATTTTGACTAACGTATCGTACTTTTCTTTATTTATTAAAAAGATCTAACTTAACCTAACCTTTTTTTTTTTTGTGGAGGGGAAACCGCATGGCTCCGACTAAAACCCCTCCTTCGCAGACCTGATTCCCGGGAAACCCTGGATAGGGTAAGCATCAGTTATCAGGTTGTCTTGTCTTCGGAATGTCGTATCTATCTATTGTTTTCCTGTAAGCCCTGTCTCTCTCTCCCTCTCTCCTCCTTTTCTTTCTTATTCATCACCGTTCTAAGAAACTTCGTGATACTCTCATAGCTATCTTTGTTTGATATCATGATCTCCGTCATATTTTCCATATTGATGGTCTTGCCTAAGAAACTCTTTCGTTCTCCCATCTGGGACAGTAAAATATTGTATGTTCCGGAGTATCTATTGCGTTCGTGCAGTACTCGCATTTATCGTCGGCGCTCTTACCTATTTTAAACGTGAATGATTTAAATGAGCCATGTCCTGATAGCGCTTGCGTTACGTGATAGGCGGTGCGGCGATGTTTACAATAGGGAGGTTTTAAGCCACAACTTGAGCGTCATACGTTATATCCCTTTATCCGCTATTAAAGTAAACACAGAACGTTAATAACGTATTTCGAAAATGAGTTTTTAAGCCATCCCACTCTTCCGTTATTTACGTGACAGATGCCAGAAACATTTATAACCTTATAAATGATAACCCTCACTTTGTGATAGTTTAAATAATCATTTACGATTTTTTTTATTTTAACTGCCTTAAATCGTTTTTTAAATGAAGCCAGAATGAAACAAATACTACAAAAGATAGGTTAGGTAAATGACTTGTTGTGACATCTCTTCAATGTCCATATCCTATGTTGCCATAACACTTAATTTTATGAAATGTTTTCATTTCATATTTAAGAAAAAAAGTGGTAAGAATGGTGAAAACTATAGACTTACTCAAATCTTCTAAATTTCACGTGAATTTATCATAGACTTTGGAGTTCACGATAAAACTTAAATATAAATGTTCTACATGCGGCACCATGGCGAAAACAATATCCGTTATTAAGGGAACCTTATTTCACCTCTAATAACGTAAAACAATATCAGTTAATAAAGTTTCCCTTATTTTAGCGCTATTGCGCATGCGATGTATAACGTTTAAAGTATATTGATGTTCAAATAGGTGGCTTAAAACCTCCCTATTTATACCAATTTATGACGTTGGAAATAAGTCGTTTCGTCCACTGTGCCGTCTCTTGGTGCTCTGTCCATTCTGTTTGCCACTTAATCAAACCGTTTTCCCTTTCCGCCTTCCGTATATGCGCTTCGTGTCCCTGTCCTGATTCGTGGATCCTGTGTCTTTCCATAATCAGCAGGTGAATGGGGTCCACGCCCGCTATTACCTGCGTAGCTCTCATAGAGGTCGTTCGGTATGCGGAGGTCACCGTTAAGAGGATTTTCCTCTGGGTCCTTCCCAGGAGCTCTCTGTATTTTTGTATTCTTAGGGCCTCGTGCCACACAGGTGCGGCGTACAGAAGAATCGAGTGTATTGCCCCACTCAACATTGCCCCTCTATGAGAGCTTGGTCCTCCGGTGTTTGGCATCAGTTTTGAGAGTTGTGCCCATTTATTTTCTGCCTTCTTGACAGTCTCTTGGACATGCTTGCCGAAATAGTTCCAATTGTCTAGGACGGCTCCCAGATATTTTAATGTCTTCTTTGGTACTATTTCGACTCCGTTTAGACTCCTTGGGCCTTTCAGTATGATTGCCTCCGTTTTTTGAGCCGCTATTTCCAGGTTATGCCGGGTTATCCACTCTGCTAGGGCTTTCAGGGCCCTGTTGGTTTTTTCCATTAATCGTTTAGCGTCGTTCCCTTCGACGTATAGCGCCAGGTAACTTAACCTAACCTAACCTGACCTGACCTGCCCCATTCAACCATTTCCCGGACTCTACTCAGACATCATTCAGAGAGTCCTAGAGAGGTCGGGACTCTACTCGAGATCACCGGAAAATTTAAAGATCTCATTTATATTGCACCACTTTTATTTACACATAAAGTTACTTATGTTTGATGAATATATAATTACATTAAAATAATTTACTTTTATTAAAAATTTATCAAATCAAATTATTACACATGATACTGAAAGAGTCATTCCATATTCATGTTGAACTTTAAGTACCTATGTTTAATATAACGGATGAACATATATAATTTTTACTTTTTTATCTTCATAATTTATAATAAAATGCACACATATTGTATACCCATAAACATTAATTATAAGTAAATATATTGCAATGTACAAGTAATAACTACTCTTTTTCATATCAAAGACTTATGATTAAATTCAAAAGATTTCTTTGCATACTTTCTGCAGACACTTATTATTAGTCCTTTTTGGGTCATTGTCGTTTAACAAATAAAATTGAGTATTAGATAACGTAGGTATAGATTAAGTTGTTTAGATAAATAATTTTTAAATCAAAAGGAAATTCAATAAATAATAAATAAGTATGAAGAAAGCTTTATAAATATTTTTTTAATCGGATATATACATTTAATTTTTATATTTCTTTAATGTTGTTTTTAAATTTTATTAATGAAATTCTGCAAACGTTTGTTTTTATTTTATTTGTATTAATTGTTTTATAAAAGTAGATTGTATTTTTTTGGCATGCATGCATACTGATAAAGGTTCGACACCACTGGTTTAGAGGGGTACGTCTAAAGACCTAAATACTCTGTGCCGTTGATGTTTTGAATGATTGTGTATATGAGTAATCTGGTAAAAATTCTTAAATTTAAATATAAAATTTATTTGCATAACTGAAACTCATGATACTGAATTATCTATTATTACAAAACATATAAGTGGCTTTAAGTTGAGTAGTCATTTCTGTAGATCCCTATATCATTGTGGTGGGGTTTCAATTTATAGCAGGGATGATATAAATTGTTCTGAAATTAATCTTAAAAAATATTGTGTAGAAAAAGACTTTGAAATATGTGGGATTACCTATAAGTTTGATAAATGTAAAATGGTAATCTTAGTAGTATATAGATCACCAGATGGCGATTTTCAGTGTTTATATGATAAAATTTTAAATGTTTTAGAGAAACTGTATGAGTCTAACTGTACTTTTGTTTTGGCAGGTGATTTTAATGTAGATCCCATTAGGGACAAAATCTTATATAATACTTTAAATTATTTACTAAAAGGTTTTGCATTACAACAGGTGGTAGAGTGGCCAACCCGAGTTATGAAAGAGTCATCCACTATAATTGACCATATCTATACAAATATGACTAATCCAGTTGTTTGCGTAAGTGACAATATTACCTCCGACCACAGATTTGTTCTTTTTGAATCGCCAAATAATCAAAATAATTCTCACAAGAGCAAATGTCACAAATAAAACGTATCTTTAATGAACAGAATACGGTAGCTTTCCTTGAATTCTTAGCAACTCAGGATTGGTCAACTGTATTTTCGTCTGATGATTTAAACAATGCTTATGAGAATTTTATGAAGGTATTTCTTTTTTCGTTTAACAAATATTTTCCTTTAAAAAAATGTTACTATTCCCAAGACAAGAATAGTAAATGGGTAACCAATGAAGTTATAATGTCTAGTACTAATTTAAAAGATTTATATATTTTACAAAAAAGTTTTCCAGAGCTACATAATTATTATATGTGGAATAAAAAACAACATTCAAAATTAGTTCAAAATTCAAAAAAAGTTTATTATCAAAATCGCATATTTAACTCAAACAACGTTTCAAAAGAATCTTGGAAAGTAGTTTCTGAACTGTCTCAAGCCAAGGGTAAAACTGGAAATTTAAACTTATTACAAAATGATAAGTTAATTGAAAACCCTAATGATATTGCAAAATTATTTAATGATTTTTTCATTGAGGAACCAGAGAATATAATAAAAAATATTACACTGCAAACTAAACATAAGCATTTTAGTAACATAAAAAATAGGTTTTCTATATTTTTAGATCCTTTTAGTGAGAATGAATTATTGACGCTCTTAGTAGAAAAAATAAAGAATAAACCTGCTGCGGGGGCAGATAAAGTTCCACTCTTTATATTAAAAAAAGCGTTATGTACATTAATTAAGCCCTTAACATATTTAATAAATCTTTCATTTGTGACAGGGAATTTTCCTACACTTCTAAAAAAGGGCAAAGTAATACCCATTTTTAAAAAACAAAATCCTGAATTGATCCAAAATTATAGACCCATAACTATTACATCTTGCTTCTCTAAACCATTCGAATATGCGTTTTTAGCTAGACTTCTAGCATTTGTGAAGAAACATAATATCTTTTCAAGAAACCAACACGGCTTTGTTGCTGGCAAATCCATCAATTCTGCTATTACATCTTTCTATGAAAATATTGTAAACTTTATGGAAGCAGGTGAGTGCCCTGTTGGGATATTCTGTGATCTCACCAGGGCTTTCGACTGCGTTCAGAAATTATTATCGTACGGCATTCGCGGAGTTGCCTTGGATTGGGTGGAATCCTTTCTAAAAGATAGGTCCCAGTATGTTAACATAAACCATAATAACAAAGACAATTTAACTTCAGTAACCTCAGATACAAGAATATGTAACATGGGCGTCCCTCAAGGCTCAGTCCTGGGACCAGTTCTATTTATACTATATACAAATGATCTAGATGAAGTAATACCTAAAGTATTAAAAGTTCGTTTCGCTGATGATTCTACTGTATTGTTTTCATCCCCAAATGACTCCGAATTAAAGGATACATGTCAAGTGTCCATGAATGAGCTGGTTAACTGGTTCGAATTACACTCTCTTTATTTTAATAGTGACAAAACAAAAATGATTAGATTCCATAACTGGCAAAATAAGTGCAACAATATTGACATAACTGTAAAAGAGTCATTAATATCCTCAGATGAAGATAGGGTTAAATTCTTAGGCATAACTATTGACAGAAATTTAAACTGGAAAGAGCACTGCTACTCATTAATTTCATAATTAAATTCTCTCTGTTATTTATTTAGAAATCTAAGCCAAATATTAACAAAGAGTCAGTTAGTTAGCTTATATTATGCTCAGGTTGAGTCGAGGCTTAGGTATGGCATTGCGTTCTGGGGTTTGTCTACTCTATCACCTGATGTTTTTATCGTACAAAAAAGAATATTAAGAATAATAGAAAATATTTCCAAAAGAAATTCGTGCAGAAATGTTTTTATAAAAACTAACATTCTAACCTTAACTTCATTATATATATTTGAACTGGGTGTTTATATGTATTTAAATAAAAATAAATTTCACCTAAATTCAGAACTACATCAATATAACACAAGGCAATGTAACAAATACCACGTACCTTTTTACAAATATAATATCTCGCTAAAAGCACCAAATTGTTTAGCACTTAAAATTTATAATCACTTACCTCAAGATGTGATTCATTGTCCAAATTTAGTAAATTTCAAATCTAAATTAAAACGTTTTCTGCTGAAACAATCTATATATAGTTTAGATGAATTTTTTGGTAACTAAAGAGACGTCTTATTTATATATTATAATTGTATGTAGTGTAATACCCTTTGTTTCTCATTATCTCTTTTTAATTTAGTACCTAACTTTGTTCTTTTAGATAAATATTTTATTTATTTGTATCTTCATCTATTTTTTTTGTTACTTAGATTTCTTTGTAAACTCGACGATTCCTATATATGTAATGTCAACAGGTTAATAAACGTTTTTTATTTTTTATTTTTTTTACCCCCAAAAAAAACATAATTCCACAGTCTAGACGCTCTAGGTATAAAAAAAAACCCGTTGTACGGGTTGATTTTCGTAGTTAGACCAAGTAATATACAGGGTCCCTAAAATTTAAGGTTAATAACAAGTATACTTTTTTCTACTAAAATAACGTAACTTTAATATTCTTTTACAAAAATAGCGCTAACTTAAAGAGCAAAAAAGTGTATCTCACATTTATGCCACAAATGTGGCCTAACTAGCGCCCTCTACAAAATACATCGAAGTAGGTACCAGATTATGATTTCTCGTTCCCAAAAACCCCCAGTTCCAAATTTTTATCTATAAATATAAAAAAATGCTAAAGTTATTGCAAAAAATTAATCTTAAAATTTAACCTTTAACACCCTGTATAGTCCTTATTAGCAACATTTTATTAGAGCAAATTGGTTCAAATCGTAATATTTTATACTTCTATGTACAATTACTTAAGGACCACCCTGTATAATGAAATTTGCAAAAGTTACTCTCAACCAGCCACTTGAATGTCTGAAGATTCTAAGAAATTTCTTTCTAAAGGATCTCTTTAAAAATTTTAAAGTATATTCGAAGAAAATGGTAGTACCGTTTGCGAATGAAATATTGAGTAATAATGATTTAATTTGCAGTTTCTAAATATATTTCTTTCATTTAATTTTTTTAACAGATTTATTGATACCTAATAATTATACTTTTTGCTAAAATTATATAAGCAAAAATCTTATAATAAAACTATATCATCGGTGGATTTGACCTTTTTAAATGTAATATTGGTGTGTCTTAATGGTGCAATAACATTTGACCATTGACAACGTTCAACATATAAATTATTTTGTGCACAAAATCCATGATACGAGCCCCGCGCTAGTTGCCTGGTCCAATTTATATAACCTGAGCAAGTTTCTTATAAAACAGCAAAAAAGATTGACAAGTAAGGATGTCTGCTGCAATACTAATTGAACAGCTCTCGTAATAAAAGAGAAGTTAAATACCCGAAGGCAAATTTTTATAATCACCAGAGTCGTATATATATTTCCCAATTTTTTCAAGGACATGATCAGAAAAAGGAAAGTGAATTATGTCAGCAGACAAAAAATATGTTAATTTTAATAATTTTCTGCCTCTCAGTTTATTCAAATCTCGGTATAATAAGCAAGGTTAACCAGATTTCGATAAGCACACATTTAAAATATTCGTAATTTAGTTATTTGTTGAAAATTTACAAATTACTGCGTTATGGTATTTCCTTAAAAGAGGACACTTTAAATAAATATAATATACAGTATGTTTAAAAAAGTTGGCAACAAATGGGACATTTTTAACTATGCAAAAAGTTCTCGACAGTCAATAATAAAATTTGTAAAATATTTAGTGGTATACAAAGTTTACAGTTTACAATGTTATAAATAATGTAAGATCTTTTTGGAAATTTGTGAACAGCAAAAAGGAAAATAACAGTATACCCAATAACATGTTGTTTGACGATCTTACTGCTTCTTGTACTTACTACAAGTAAATTAAATCTTAACAACGATAAAAAAAATCTTTATTATTTAGTTCTAACTTGAAACACAGTAACGCAAATTATGCCAATCTTCTGGGAATAACTCTTGACAGTGGTTTAAAGTGGGATGTCCATATAGATAAGTTAGCAAACAAACTAAGTTCACAAATATTCTTACTTAGAAATCTAAAAAAATGTGTAAACATTGACACTGTTTTGATGGCTTACCATTCGTTATTTCACAGTTACCTTACTTATGGTATAATACTGTGGGGAAATGCGTCACATGCCATACGTATTTTTCGACTTCAAAAAAGGGCTATACGAGTCATAACTGGCAGCCACTTTAGAGACTCCTGTCGACTTCTATTTAAGACTCTGAATGTCCTGCCACTGCCATGTATATATATATTTTGTACACTATCTTGGAAATCCACAAATCAAAAGATACTCTTTTTTCGAATTCAGATTTTCACAACTATCCCACCAGAGGTGGTGATATAATTAGAACCACACGCTTTCGACTTGAAATATCAAAAAAAAACTCATTAGATGTTCGACTATATAATAAAATTCCATGCAAGTTAAAAAATGAAAACTACTTAGCTTTAAAACGCAGAGTGAAAAATTATTTACAATTGCACGGTTTTTATGATATTGAGGAATATTTGAAAAATCCGTGAATTACCTAGACTGAGCAGTGTTAAAAAAACTATTAATTGTATATATCTGTAATTGTCCATATTGTTTATATTTTACATGTCTTGTTTGTTATTATAAATGTTAGTAATTTAGAATTTCTAAATTATATTTGGACTTGCTACACATGTTATAACATAAAGTAGTGCAAGAGGCCCTTAATATCATAGAACAGTGGTGCAAAGACCACTCACTGTCAATAAACCCAAAAAATAATAATATTTACATCCTCACGGACAGTAGACAGGCACTGCTAGCTCTGGATAGACCACGCATTACATCAGGTCTAGTACTAGAATGTCACCAGGCCCTGATCGAAGCTTGCAACAACAACGTGGTCACGTTAGCTTGGATCAGAGGACATGGAAAATCAAAAGGCAACCGTGCAGCTGACTCTTTAGCTAAGAAAGCAGCCTCCCAAAAACTTTTGGGACCTGGCACTTTCATAAGCTTATCGGCATCAGCTGTGGCTGACCTACTGAAGAAGCACTCCCTTGACAAGTTTAAGGGTAGATGGGACGACGAAACAGGTTGCAAGCTAGCCAAGGAACTATTACAGTATCCGAACAGCGAAACAGCCAAAAAATACATGACCAAACCTTTTTGCTAGACATTTCTCATCCGTTTATAATAGTCAACGTTTAGATTTACATGACATTCAAGTCCACTCTAACGTAAATGAGTTTAAGTATCATATTCAAATCTCTACTATTTATGACAAATTGTCCAAAGTCGATGTACGTAAGTGACCTGGACCTGATGGTATACCCCCAGTTTTCCAGTTCAACTTTATATTATCTCGGCAGCTCTTCCATATATAAGGGTTTTCAAATCAATAAGGTTGACACTGATTTTTCCAAGACTTTTGACAGGGTAAACCATGAACTTTTACTCCATAAATTCAGCATGTATGGTGTTGATAGATTGGTACTACAGTGGTTAGCTATCTGACAAATAGATCATAAATAGTCCGGGTTAACCATTATTATTCTCATACTTTTGCAGTTACATCTGGAGTTCCTCAGGGTTCTCACCTTGGACCCTTATTATTTAATCTATTTATTAATGATGTTACATACTGTTTCCTTGAGAGTAGTGCTTTATTGTTTGCTGATGACCTTAAATGCGTGAAATCATAAATACTGTTGCGGACGCTATGAGTTTGCAATCACATTTAAATAGTTTGTCTAATTGGTGTTCTTAAAATGGCATAGACTTGAATGCATCCAAATGTTGCGTTGAGGTTTTATCGTATACACATTCCCTTATATTTTGATTACTGCTTACACAATATGTACTTGGACACTGTTACTTGGATCAAAGATTTAAGTGTCACTCTGGATACCACGATAAATTTCAATATTCACATTACCACAATTGTTCTAAAATCTATGAAAATGTTGGTTCACGAAGAGATTTTACTGATATTTTAGCAATCAAAACATTGTATTGTAGAACTTATTTAGACTATTGTTCTTGTGTTTGGTCTCCGCACTATGTTACCTATATAAACAACGCAGCTTTCAAATTAAGATTTTACTGCGAATATGCCAATATTGAACGGTTTTTAAATATCCCCTCTCAGTCTGTTCGTAGAAGACCACATCCCCAACAAGTCATTCATAAGTTTCAAATATTCCGTGCCCAAGGATGAAGTGAGATAGATATAGAAAAGTCCAGAACATGGCAATGAATTTATGCTTCGATGCATGGGCGTACCGTTACAGAGGGAAATGGGATGTGACACAATATATTTATTTTTTTTAACGATTTTAATTTTACCGGTTACATAGGAAATTTAAAATACTAATGAAAATATATTTATTTAATCAAATTAATCGTAAAAAAATTTAGGATCAGTTATTTCGCTAGTCCGCTCTGAACACCTAGTGTTCGTCAATGCAGGATCAAGGGAAAATTCATCATTTCCTTGCAAATGTGTCGATGTTGTTTTTATCAGGCTGTTCGACTATCAGGCTATTCGGGATTGAGGTAGAAATAGGGAACTAACTACAAATTAAACACTGATAAATTATTAGTTGTATCATCCTGAAATAAAAAAAAATAATGTTGGTATGGTAGGAACCTTCTACGTTTAGATAAATCCTGAAAAATATATAAACTGTTTTAATCTTATCGAACCTATAACAGAAAAAAAATTGTTAGTAAATATCAACTAACGAAAACGTTGGCAGAAGTAACAAATTTCTACATCTACTATTTTTTTGTGAGGCAAGCATCGTTTTATTTTATTTATATACATTCATAATCCACGAAGCAGGCGAGAAGGCATTCACAGTGAAACGACATACAAATCGAATCAAATAAGTAATTAGTTAAAACTACAATTACAGAACACAAAAATTTTCAATAAAAATAAGATTCATGGGAAATCACTAGAGTTTAAGCAGTCGGTATTATGGAAATGTTTTTGATTGCTTAAAATATTCAACATATTCTCAAAAGATTGGTTTGACCTTTTACATTACATAAATTTAAGCCATAAACAATATTACTGGAAGTACCTTATATTTGAAGTGAAAAATGTTTGTATTCTAGTAAAGCTTCGCAAAAGTATTTTTAAATCTTATAGCCTAAATTTATTAAAAAACAAATAAACATAGGTATATTACCTCGATATTGGTTTTGCATCTGTTTTCAAATATTTCCTTCCACTTGGTTTATATTCAAAGTCATTATCACGGAAATGAAGAACAAATATAATCATTTGTGGGTATGAACTTCACTGCCTCAAATATTCTCCTTTCAACATTTGCAGGAATCCTAAAAGTCATGTCTTCGTATAACTGTTTAAATGAAAAATATTACCTAAATACTTAGGTAGTTTGACAGAAAAACAAAATGTGATTTAATTTTTAACACAATATATGAAACTTACATAATTATAAGTCGTTGCAATAAGTTAAAACAATCCTTTATGCATTATTAAAGAATTTATACGGTCGATAAAATACTAAATTCTACGCTCCTGAACTATGTTTATAACCTTAAATATAACTTACCGATGAAATGATAAATCGGGATTTAAATAATCCAGTTTGCGGCATACCACACATTGTTGAACCATATTTGTCTATTCAATCAATTTAAACCAGTAAATCAATATGAAAAAGAAAATTTTAATCTAGCACGATATAAAACACATTAGTAAACAAACACCAATGTACTGAACATGGCCGACACAAATATACTAGTACCATTCTAATGCTTCATTCATAAATAACAATGTTGCCGCTTCTATCAAATTTTCGCAGAAATGGTTGAAACTTAAATCATGGTAAAGTATCTTTGTCAATATTTATCTAGCAATATAATTTGTTGTCTTATTAGTTTCGAAAATTAGTGTTAACAAAATATCTCATTTTCCAAGATAATTTTTAAATAGATTTAGGATTTTGGTAATGACGGAAAAAAATATGATAACTTTGACAACATTGAAACTGATAATATAAATTCAATAACACAGCGTTTAGACTGTTACGTATTGTTGTCCCCAGCCGAAATGTCAACAAACTCAATCTTATTGTTCTAAATCTGTAGAAGACAGAGAGATCTTGTAGGTACTATTATTTAGAATTATTAATGGCCATTGTAATTGTCCTGAACTTTTATCGAAGATCAATTTATTCATTCCATCACGTCACAAGACAAGACAAGAAACTTTGTATGTTGCCTTTCATAGATGTAATTACGCATTCAATAGTTTTATCCCTAGAACGCTTAGATTAGCAAACTCTTTGGAGAACATCATGATATTTGATACGTCAGTCTTAAGATTTAAAAATCAAGTAGGTACTACATTCATTAAATTAACTATTGCTTTTATAATATATGTGTAATGTCAATTGTTATTTTTCTTTTTGCAATGTCTTTTCCTTATTAATTTTTAGTTTTAACGTGTTGTTCTATTTGTGTTTTTAATATGTACTATGTTACTGTTGTGACCATTTTGTATAATTTATCCTAAATGGGCTTCCCGTAAAATAAAATAAAAAATAAAAATTAAACAAGAATTTTTCTAGGGATAACTCAATTGGAGCAATACCTCTCTGTGGACGAACAAACCTGCTCTACAACAAAAGCCAAACATTATTTCAAACAAAATCTGCCCAAAAAACCCAAAAAGTGGGGGTTTAAAGTTTTTGTCTGGTGCGGTGTTTCGGGCTACACAAGTACACATACTATTATTATTTAGCTTATGGCATGACACACATAGATAACACAGAATTAAAATATAAAATACAAACAAAATAAAATAAAGATGTAAAGTTCAACAATGACATCAAGACAAACATAATAGTAAGTGTGTGTAAACATAAAAAAGTAAATATAAAAATAACATGAGATAAAATAGATATTGAGCATCATAATTCCACACTCAGGTTTCGCAACCATTCCACAGCCTGTGGTGTTGCTCTCAAAAAGTCGTCATCAGTGCAGGTAAATACAATACAATACACATACAATTTATGTATACTGTATCAGGAAATATTTTTTTGTATCCGAACTTATTATGCATCGTAGAACGGCGGAAGATTACTTTTTTTATATACATAAAACGAATAACATGAAAAAAATTAAAAAAAAGTCAGATACGTATATAAGCTATCATCCGCCGTTCTTCATTTGCCACTGAACAACTTTTGTATTTACCATTTTTGAAAAAAGTAAGTAGTTTTTTCTAAAATTTAACGTTGCTTCAAAATCTCAGAGGGTATCGGGAGGTGCTGCCACCGACGGTCCTCTTTTTAAGCAATTAAAAATTGCTTACCCAGACGTATATTTCGAATGCGTTTGGAAAGTTCGTATGTCCCTCCTACTTTGTGTTTAGCCGAGAGCTCGTCGGAGGTTTACAGCTGTACATTATTTTCTCCGAAATACAACGACAAATACCATTTTTCGCGACAGTTTTGAGGTTATGAAAAGGTGAGCTTTCAAAAGTTGAATATTTTTTCATAATCTACAACTTTCATACTGAATATTTTTAAAACTATTTAAAAAATAATTATTTTTTATACTTATCTGCGTTTTCATCATTACAATTGAATATTTATAACAATACGGAACAAAAATTAAATTTCAAATAAAACAATGAAACACGGTTTCTTTTGTATTTTTTTCTGTAGAATTCATTGGAGTAATCAGTTTTTTAATTTATTAAAAATTTAAAATAATTATCAACAATTACTGAAAAATTCATTATTGCGAAAACTATTTTACGTTTTTGCCCATTCCAGGATGATGTAGGTGACAGGTCGGCCATATTTGCACACAACTTTAGTTTCATATGTAAACATCAGAAAGATTTTTTTAAAGTTATTTATTCAGAAGAAATAAATAGAAAATGCCACATTTTTGTAGTGTTATTAAATGCTCAATGTGTTCTGAACGAGGTAATGTATCATTTTTCTGGTTTATTGCTGTTTTGACAAACTGAGGGGATCATTTAAATGCGTTGTCTAGTGATTGAAGAAATGCTTGGATTAAAGATTTGAAACGAGGTACATTTTCTGAAAGCCAAATGAATAATAGACGTATTTGTTCTAGGCATTTTATAACATTTATAACATTTAAATATATTTTTTTATTATGTTTTTTAAATTTAATTTTACCAGGTGATATTGTTTTAGCCGACAGAGGTTTTTTAATTCAAGATTCTCTACAAATATTAGGTGCGAATTTAAATACAACAGCCTTTACAAAGGAAAAAAATCAACTACATCCCACTGATTTGGAAAATAGAGATAATATTGCCACTGTATGAATTCATGTAGAACGAATTATTGGTCTTTAAAAAAAAAGATTTTTCATGAAACAATACCAATGAGTATGTTGTCTAAAGAAAGAGATGGTTATACTGCATTGGACAAAATTGTCGCAGTGTGTAGTGCATTGAATTAATTTTTTTTTCATAATTTATTTTATTTTGTGAATATATAAACATCTAAGATTTACAATTTGTTTTATTTGTATTATTTATTATTATTATTTATATACAGTATATTAAATACAATTTTCACAATTTGGCTAAAACACTATGAACAGTCCTGGCCTCATACTGCTTGCAAACATTTGTAAGCCTTAAGGTGTTGTTCCGAATAAAAACTGTAAGTATGCAAAATTTATAGAAAAGAGGCTATACAAGTTACTCATATTAGTTTCGTTCGCGCTCAAATTCAAATGCTCAAATGACAAACTTCAGATAAACAAACAAACATTACGCAGTTCACATTAATACCGCTAGATCGCGTAAAGTAAAACTAATTTCCATCCATGTCGTCCTTATCCGAGCAATTTCTTACGTAAGGGGTGAGGATTTCGAGGTTATGTACGAAATTGACAGAGGTGATGGGTATAGAACATTCTTAATCCAATGTATTGAGGCTAAAATGATGTGCCTACTCCTCCGACAAACGTCAATTTATATTAGATTAGATTCTTTTACATTTTCTAATAAATAAATAAATAATAAGTAGGTATATGTATATAAAAATAAAAACAATTATCTTAAATGGCCGATTATCCTTTATTATTAGGTATATTTATAAAAATACGCAAACAATATAAATAGTTAAAAACAAAACCTTGAACACAAATTACAATTAATTTTATTTTGGTAAAACATACATAATATAAAAAAATCTTCTAAAACGATTTCCTTGAGGAACTCGAAACGTAAAGTATTTATCTAAATATAAATGGTTTTAATGATCCATTATAACAAATATTACAAAAACACAAAAATTGAATACGAAAAAGTATATATTTCAATATTTATATTACATAAATGTTGTTCTTAAACAAGTCATCTTTCTTTAAGGGTCTTAAATATTTTTCCCAAGTTCCAGAACATTTTCATGTATTAAATGCTACCATCCTTTGTCTCAGTCAACGTGGACTAGACTCCAATAGTGACAGGGGCGGATCCAGACTTCAGTTTGGGGGGAGGGGGGTCACGAAATTACTTTTATGGTGGAGGGGGGCGTATGGATATAACTGAACATCGAAAAATACTTTTTTGATTCAGATGGTACACTCAACCCCAAAAAAATCTGGTCTGGGCTTAAAAAAATTAGTTTGTTTGGTCCATATAAAAAATTTCACCCTGTATATAGTGTTTAAAACTCTAATAAAGATTTTACAAAATACATAAATAGACAACAAAAATGGCGTATTTATTTTTTCCTCACACTAATTAAATTTCTATTAAAAAAACAAAGGAGGAGGCACACTTTTAATGGGACTTCCAACAATGTACGAATTTTATAAAATTTTAGTATATTGTAGATATCGATCTCTGATCTCATGGGCCCAAAGAGATCATATGACTAGTTTCTGAGATACAGTGGCGGGTATCGGGCATCTTGAAAAACACGAATTAAATGAAAAATACTATAAAGGTATTTTCTTTAAAAAAGTGATACAAGCAATTGATTTGATCTTGGTAGGCTGTGTCGGATGTCATGTGCTGATTTTTATGTACAGGGGTACTCATAAAACTTATTAATTTGAAAAACAGGAATTAAACGAAAAATATTATAAAGGATGGTATTTTATTTAAAAAAATAATAATAATACAAACAATTCAATATTATCTTGGTATAGGATGACACGTGCTGATGTTTTATGTACTCATAAGTCTATTATTAATACTATTTATTTCCATACTCTTAACAAAAAAGTTACAAAGTCCAACTTCAACTTGCAAATATTTTTTAATTATTCTAGAAAAAAACGTAAATAATTTTATATACCTACCTACAGGGGTAAATTGAAAAATAACAATAATAGGGTATGTAAAACTTAATTTAAATATTAAATAATTTCTGGTAAGACATTTTCTTCCGCGGCGATAGTAGGATGTGCTGCCACATTTGCAGTGTTGTTTGGTGCCCGGCACCAAGCAGTGGTCAAATATCCAAACAACAGTGTTGTAGAGTGTGTTGAAGATGTTGGTAATCCCCACGAAAACGAAGAAAATGTTTTACCAGAAATTATTTAAAAACGTTTAAATTAAGTAGTATCTTATTAAATATTTAAATTAAGTTTTACAAACGATATTTACCTGTAAGGAGGTATATAAAATTATTTAGATTTTATTCTAGAATAGATTTCAAAAAATATAACTTTTCCTGCAAAAATTTAATTTTTAATTATTAGTGCCACCACAGCTCGTGCTATATTTTTAATAATAGGACCGTTTTAGTTAATTTTCAGATTCGGATTTCAAAAGTTTTGAATAATACTAAAACATCGCCATGTATAATATTTATTTAGTGATTCATGGGTATTGTCATTTTATCAAATTCTCAAAATTTTGTTTCGAAAAAAATACAGTTTGATCTTTTTAAAATTAAAGAAAATAAATAGAACATTCAAAATGAACGAATTTATTTACATTTTTAAGAAAATTTAAAAATAGATAAGAATGGATAATAATCATAATAAGGCACAAAAAACTAAAACGACATAACGAAAACCAAAAAGAAAATCATTGACATTTATAGCAGATTTTCGAAATGAAATCCACAAGCTTCTATACATCTTCTTAATAATAATAATAATTTATTCGTGTGTAATAAAATACAATATATAGCAGACTCAGTGACTTAGAAAATAGAAGTTGCTAATAAAATCATGCCCGAAAAATCCGTCTGTATGCAGCAAAACAAACATTCAGAAACAGAATTTAAAGACCATTAGACTAGTGCAGATAATTTTTGAAACCAAATAAAATAATAGTAGGATGAAACTCATTGGAAAAGGAAGAGAATATGACAAAAATGATAGGAAAAATAATTTACTGGTGCTCTGTGGTCGGGAAGTGGAAGGGGGGGGGGAGTTTTTAAGGGTATAAAACTGTTTATCTCGATTTCCAGCAAAACTACAAGTCCTATTGAAAAAAGTTGTAGGTAATAAAAAGATCTACAACTTTTGTATTTACACTTTTTTCACATAACCTCAAAATTTAAGTGAAAAATTCAAATAACCAAGTTTTTGGTTTTTTATTTTTACAAAAAAAAAATTTTTTTTCATGAAATTTGGTGTAAACTTACCTTTTTATGTCCCAAACACTCTGTATTTTTTTTGTTTTAAAATATTTATTTTTTTAACCTTATTTTGGCTTAATATCGAAAAAGCAGTCTAATTTTCAATCGAAAATTCTCACATCAAAATATCTGCTTTTTTAAAAAACTCGGTGGGCTTTTTGCTCGTTGAAATCTCTACTTTTCGATGGTGTAAAAAAATATACATTACTATGGTAAATGTTCTCAAAAAATGCAAATAAGAAACGAAGAAAACTCCAAATTTCTTTTTTTTTAAATCATCATGTACAATTTTGAGCTATTTATTTAAATTTATACTTTAATTACTCTTTGTTTATGAATGTAACACGGAATCTTACGTTTTTCGAGTAAGAGCGCCTGTAAATTATTTTTCCTTTCATGTTTGTTATATTCTCTTCCTTTTCCATCCTACTATTATTTTATTTCACTTTTTACCATTTTCAAAGCTATCTGCACTGGTCTACAAGTAGCCCAAGTCAACAAGCAAGTGAATATTTCCAGTGCCGTTGCTTTCGGACAAGATTTCAATCAACATTTGCCGTTCAATATTTCAGGCATTTGACATTACTAATTTTATATTTTTATTTTTTTCGTCGTTCGAGGGTACGAAAGTTTTTTATACCTAGCAACCGATCACCTAGCATGTTTTACTTTCGCTTTTGCTTATCCTTTTAAAACAGAAAATTATATTTTCGTAGAGAGGATTTTATTTTATTATTATTATTATTATTATTATTATTATTATTATTATTATTATTATTATTATTATTATTATTATTATTTTATTTTTCAGATTATTTAATGATGGAGACTTCAGAGATAGCAGAATGGTATCAAAATCAGCATATTTTCGTAACTGGTGCAACAGGTTTTATGGGGAAAATCCTTGTAGAAAAAATCCTAAGGGTTTGTCCGGACGTAGCTGCAGTTTATGTTTTAATTCGACCCAAAAAAGGAAAAGAAGCTGCACAGAGATTGGGAGAATTTCTAAGTTGTCCTGTATGTATATTTTGGTTTTTGTATAAAATTTTCTTATGTTTATGTTGCATCTAAAAACTAACCCCGATTTCCAAAATACGTTTGTCCCAGATTCCAATCTTACACTAAAGTGGAGAAGTAAAACAAAAAAACAAAATACCGGGAAGCCAAAAATTAAAAATAGGAAGAGTCTCGGGGTCCCCTATTACTTACTAATTAATGCGGGTCCGCAAATACAAATTGAAGGGGAAATTTTGTCAGTGAAGTTGACTTCCATGAGAATTGAAAATCTTTGTGGTAAAACTAACATGAAACACAAATGCATTTAGCATTTGAACGGGGTAGTTTAGAGAGCCCAGAACAACTTTTATGTACCCGCATCAAACATGAGTCACACCTCACACTTGGCTGAATGACATCAATGCAAAACCATTTTTTCTTTTTTTTATTTCATATATAAGCTTTTTAACCGTAGAAATGCAGATTCCTCAAAAAAAAATTCTATTATTTTAATTTTTTAATATCAACTTCTTTTTCATAAATCGCACAATTCATGATTGCAAGCAATATTTTTTTTGCCTTGAAACTAATGTCTGGTTAAAAATCCAGTTTTATTTTTTCTCTTCTTCAAACCAACAGCTCGTTTTTCTATGCCTTTAGGCCTGCTCCTTATTTTAAATTTCAATGGTAACTTAATAATTGATAAATCTATATTTTTTGATAGAAGATAGAACATCTTCTATCACTTGAGATTGAGCATTTTAGATTTGAATATCCTTATCACTCATCTGTGTATATATTAATCTTTATTTAGCACTAGCTAATTTTACAGATACAAATACAAATATAGAAATAGAAATATACAAACATTTTTTGTTAAAAATTTTAAAAAGTGTCTTAAAATAAACATACATTAAAATTAAAACTTAATTTAGACATTTAGATAATAAAAAAGCCTTTAGTTGTTTTTTGAAAGAATGAATAGTGATGCAGGTCTTTAAGGAATCATTCAGTTCATTATAAGTAATAATGCCTTTGTGAAATATTGATTTTTCAGTTACTTTTTTATTTTTAGTTGTAACTCTTATGTCTGTTCGTGTACGTGTGTTGTAATTGTGTACATCAGTGTTAAATGTTAGTTTAGATGTCAAATATGGTGGAGTCAAGGATAACTTCATTTTATGAATAAGTATTAGGGTCTGATATTCCAAATAATATGATACAGAGAGCCAATTCAACTGACATAACATTGTTTTGATATGAGTCTCTCTTGGAACTTGCAAAATAATTCTCATGGCTCTGTTCTGTAACTTCTGCATCCTGTCAATTTCATTTTTATTACACATGTACAAAATAGATGCAGCAAACGTAAAATGGGGAAGTATTAAAGTATTAAACACAGTACATTTTGTCCATTTGGATAAAAATGGAGCCACTCTGGATAAGAAATTAATATTTTTAGTAATTTTATTTATAATATAAATAGCATGATCTTTAAATGTCAGATGTTTATCAATTATGATACCCAAATATTTAATTGTATCAATTACTTCGATCTCAGCACCGTCTATTGTTATTTTATAGTTATCTTTAAAATCTTCATAATTACGTTTACTACCTATTAACATGAATTTACTTTTTGACGCATTCAGTTTCAATGAGTTACCGTTACACCACTTAACTATATTGTGTAACTCTTTATGGATAATATGTATAAGGTCCCTTAGGTCTTCAGAACAAAAATATACAAGTGCGTCATCAGCAAAGAGATGTAATTCACAATGTTTTCTGCTTTTATGATGTCATTAATGTAAAGTATGAACAGAAGTGGTCCCAGTGTACTACCCTGTGGCATCCCGTTTTCATTTATTATTTCAGAAGACGTTTTCCCATTTATTTTTATTACCTGTTTTCTGTTCTGAAGATAGTCAATCAACCATCTCAAAGCTACACCCTTTATACCATATCCTTTTAATTTTTTTATTAATTTGTTTCTATCAATAGTTTCAAAAGCGCGTTTTAAGTCTAAAAATGCTGCCCCTATGATAATGCTTCTATCGTGTTGTTTTTTCCAATCAAATATCACATTTTGTACTGCTGTTTCACAACTATGACCTTGTCTAAAACGAGATTGATGTAAGATTAATATGTTATTTTCTTGTGTGTATTTTGTCAATTGCTGATAAACTATTTTTTCAATAACTTTTTCTATGGTTACTAACATATTGATGGGTCTTAAGTCGCCAGCTTCTTTCACATGCGTAACTTTAGGGATAGGAATTACAGTAGTATTAAAAATTATATTTCCTTTTTCCCTATATTCATCAGAAAATGTTGCATTTACTGAAATAAAAAAGAATGGTATACATCACATATTCACATAGGTTATGTTTCTCCCGCCGCCAGCTAATCACAGGTGCGAATCCCGATTGTTAGCAAATCAGGGACCGCAAATTGCCCCTACAATTTGTATTTGTGGACCCGCATTAAATAGACCCCGAGATTCTTCCTTAAAAATAATATGGGCTCCTGTTAGATTTAAATAACCCTTAGGTAAAGGTTAATTTGCATCCGAATGACAAGATAAACATGCTTAGCGGTTGCTTAGTTTTAAACTTAAGTTTTTTAGTGGCTTGTAATACCTTATATCCCCTTCTTCGAAAGTCATCTTAGTGGAGTCGATCTGGCGGAAAAAAACCCGATAAACGAAGTCGCTCTTTTCGAATTTTTTTTTTGTGATTTCATAGATTCGAGGTCGAGGTTTCACGTGATCACTATATGAAAGCTAAGGGAGGTGTGCAGGGGGGGGGTTAAATTAACATGTAAAGATATGGAAAATCGGTTTTTCGCACGTAACGCGCTGATGTTTATTCGGATCGAAACGACTTCTATATATAAAATAAAGTGCTCGCGAAAACGCATAAACTTAATTTTAACCCGTCCAAATCGGTTTAGCGGTTCTCGAGATATTGCGATTTGAAAGTATATCGATTTTCGCCGCGGCGAGAACACACCTAGTCCGTGTTTGCGTTTTTCGCATGGAAGAAAGTGACTTCGGGACTTGATTTTGACCCAAGCATTGTGTCCAAATTTCAACCCGCTAGTTTAATTTGGGGGGGGGGGGAGGGAGGGCAAACACTGATTAATTTTTGACTCGAGGTAACTTTTTTAATTCTTGACCAATCCGGGTCAGCAAAATGGCAAACTCATTCCTGAGGACACTGCTACAGGATGTATTAAGGAGACGATGGTGTTCGCGAAAACGGATAAATGGTCACCGAATTTCGGATTTTGCAAATTTTAATTTTTGATTTTTACAACGAAAGAGTAAAGAGGAAAATTTTTTATTCGCCATCGGTTGCGGAATTTTTTTATCGTTTATTTATTATTATTATTTATTTTATGTAAAATTAAATGGTATAAAATTTTTACATGAAACCCAAAATGGTTAACGCGTCTTTCACCGGCAAAACTAACGTAACTAACCGTTTTCGAGGATGGTGAACTGGATGGCGTGGTAACAATTCTTTTCACCTCTCAAACGGCCAAAAACCACCCCAGAATTTTATTTGTCGCCATAAACGAGAAAACCCCCGTCATCTCCCGTTTTCGAGGATGCTGAATACGATGGTGATGTTGGATCTTCTCTCCGAGTCGATTCCACTCTCCAGATGACGAAAAAAAATGTTTTAATGTAATTTTCAAGGTTTTTTCGCTTCGTAAAATAGACTAATAATTCCGAATATCTCTATAAAATCTAAACAATGCCCGGTAACAGTAAAAAATAATAGACACATCCAAAATTACGATTACAATTTGTAGAATATTTTAGTACCTTAGCAAACCTAAAATGTATAGTGCGTTTCATGTAAAAAATTAATACTTACCATTTAATCTGTGTACATAAAATATGTGATTTTTTCGTTATCATAAAATATTTACAGTTTTTCATTAACTTATACCCTAAATATCCTTTGAAAGCTTATTAATTGTACTAACAAATTGTAAAAAGACTTATAGGGTGACAGTTCAGAATATCAGAATTCCACCTCAGTAAAAATCTAATTTCTTGGATTTTTGAGTTCCATGTCTACAAATTAAGATTAATTTAAATATCTTTGCGCTGAATATTACTGATGAGTGATGCTTTCAGACGTACAGAACAGTTTTTCAGAAATTGATACAATTTTTCGAGAAATGTGGGTAAAATGCCAGACTTGAATCCCACTAATTTTTATTAACAAAAGTGTGACATTATTACATAATCACGTCACAAGAGACTCTACCATGGTATAAAACATACCATAATGTAACCTTTAACACCCTGTATAATCCTTATTAGCAACATTTTGAAACTGAAAGTAAAATTTTCATTTAATTTAGAAAAAACATGAATGAAACTCATTTTTTATTTAACAATTTCAAAAATTCACTTCGCGTCATTTACCTATTTCTTGTTTATTTGGCTTAAAACAATTTTACACCGTACTTAGGAGAAAATATTCAATTGGGTATTTATTTTTTAAACACCCAGTATAAATAAAATTTTGTTTAAAGTACGGATCTGCTATGTTACTTAAAATAGTGTTAATACAAATAATAAAAATAGAAATAATATAGGACTATTTAAATTTAAATCAATTTTGAATATTAAACGATAAAAAAATACTTTTTATTTTTTTTCTCTAAAATTTTACTTACAGTTTCAATATTTCCGTTTACCAACGGGGCACTTTTCAACACAGAAAAACAGCAACACACTTTATTTAAATATTTTTATACATATTTTATAAATATTTTTATATCTTTATAATTTTTTTTTCTAACTAAACTTTAACAGAAGAATTTTATAATATTTCTGTTTTAGATATTTGACAATCTCAAGGCATCCACAACGGGTCAGATTAATTTACAAAAGTTAAAATGCATAAATGGTGATATCACACAGGAAAATTGTGGAATATCGAACGAAAACATGGCTTTTCTAGAAAGTAAAATAACCAGTCTTTTCCACATGGCTGCGAACGTTAGATTCGATCAACCAATCAAAAGTGCTGTTCTTTTAAATACAGGAGGAACTCTAAACGTTTTGGAACTGGCCTGTAAATTCAGAAAAATAAAAGTTTTTATGCATGTTTCAACTTCTTATTGCCACTGTGATGTTACTGAGTTGGAGGAAAAACTTTATAAAGCACCGCAAGAGCCTAGGTAAGCTTATAATAGGGCCGGAATCTTTAGTTTATTGATTTATTCATGTTTTGGGACAGTGGCGGCGATTGGGGGGGGGGGGATATATCGATAAATAAATGTAATGTTTATTCCGTTTTAAACATTTCAGGCTAGGAGTTATGTAAAAATTATTTGTACAAAGTTTTTGCTTGCTGTACTTCTAATGTCCAATCGCCGCCACTGTTTTGGGGCGTCGCGCTTTGTGCGGGATTATAAAACCTTCTCGTTTCGGGCGTACCTCCTAGATGCTATAAAAACTATTTGCAATAATTTCTTGTTTCGTGCGATTTAAACTGAACGTCGGAAAGTAAATAATTCTGTAGGGACTTACCTTCCTCCAATCTGAGGTTCGACCAAAACTCTTTTTATATGATCTATTTTTTAAACACTTTATACTTTTAGCTAATTTAGAATACCTACTTTTATCTTAAAGATATCTTAGTCTGTCAATCAATCAATCGGTTGGATTATAGAGAAATAACAACTAATAATCTTATACAGGGTGGTTCATAACTAATAAGGGTAAGTTATTGGGACCAAAATATTGTAATAGGACCAAATATACCTTAATAAAATATTGCTGTGGAATAAGATACAGGGCGTTAAAGTTGAAATTTTTTTTTTCGTTTTTTTCTTATGATCTCAATGTATATTTATCAATTGTTATCAAAATCGGCACAGAGCCATAACTTTGGACAAGGAATATTATTTTATGAATTCATTTCGGAAGCTCATAGTGGTTTGTATTTTAATTTCTCTCTCTCTCTCTTTTCTGGATTAAAACCACTTAGTTGTTGAAAAAAGTTTTTTATTGACGTTTCGGCTTTCCTATCGAAAGCCGTTATCAAAATGGCAAAACAAAATAAATAAATTTACTATAGAAACAGAACACTTGATAATCTTGCAAAAATACGACATCAACATAGTACACTTAAAATAGATTTTGAGATTGAAGATGTCAAAATCTGTTTCAATCATATTTTTGTGACGTTTCTGGGAACGAATTTTGAAAGGATAGCGCATTTGCATATTATAAGAGAATTTATACTTCGTCATAAATGAAGTTTTCTTATTAATATTATCATAAGAAAAAACCAGATAAAAACTTATGATACTATCCCGATATAGAGGGTATCCTTTTTGCAATTAACTCTTTTTGTAAAATAGGCATCCAAATTTTTGAAATATCGACCGAACAATTAGAAACACATTCGTTATTATTTAAGCATATCAATGCTGTTTCTTTAACTTTGCGGTTATAATTATTCGGTTCTTTTAATAATCTAGTTGAAGAATTCCATTGTATTTTATGACCAAAATCCCATGCGTGTTCACATATTTTGGATTTTTCGAATTGTTTATTCTTAATGTACGATTGGTGTTCATTAAGTCTAATATGAAAAGGTCTAGATGTTTCTCCTATATAAAATTTATTCCATTCGCATGGAATTTTGTAAATACAATTTTTTGTGTTTTGAATTTCATTAAAAGGTTTTGTATTTACTATTAAAGATTTTAATGTATTATTAGTTTAAAAAACTGTTTTTAAATTAAATTTATTGCCAATCCTTCTAATTTTTTTCCGATAATTTTGGAATATAAGGGATTTTTACTATATTTGAATGAATTATTGGGGGATTTAAATTTTGATCTTTAGTTGTGATGTCTCGGTAAAGTTCACGATTTATAAATTTACTTGGGTAGCTGTTCTTAATCAAGACAGACTTAACAAGTGATAATTCATTATTTAAGATATTGTCATTTGAACAAATTGTTTTTGCTCTATCGGAAAGAGATTTGACAATACCTCGTTTAACACAAATTGAGTGGTTTGAATTAAAATTTATGACGAAGTATAAATTCTCTTATAATATGCAAATGCGCTATCCTTTCAAAATTCGTTCCCAGAAACGTCACAAAAATATGATTGAAACAGATTTTGACATCTTCAATCTCAAAATCTATTTTAAGTGTACTATGTTGATGTCGTATTTTTGCAAGATTATCAAGTGTTCTGTTTCTATAGTAAATTTATTTATTTTGTTTTGTCATTTTGATAACGGCTTTCGATAGGAAAGCCGAAACGTCAATAAAAAACTTTTTTCAACAACTAAGTGGTTTTAATCCAGAGAAGAGAGAGAGAGAGAGAAATTATTTTATGAATTATTTCACATTTTGTTATAAGGGGCGCCATTCCTGATGATGAAATTAAGTGACAAAACTTTTTAGTGATTTTGATTAGAAAATATGACGTAAACATCATTTCTACATAATATTAGTACTCTTGTTTATACCCGATAATTTCACCTGTTTTCGAGAAAAACGCAATTGAACAGGTAATTTTATAATGTTTTCTTTGATATCCTTTATTACAAGAATTAGAAAAGGCATAGAAGTCGGAGGAGGCCACACAGAACATTTAATTTAAGTTTGCTCTTTTTATGTTAAATTATTTTTAATTCTGCGTTATAAACCGTTGAAATAGAAGTCACAAGTTTTTTATTGTCTGTTGTTTAAAATCCCCTTCTCAGAACTGTTCAATCGCGTTTTTCTCGAAAACGCGTGAAATTATCGTGTTTAAACAAGAGTTTCAATATTACGTAGAAATGATGTTTTCGTCATATTTTCTAATCAAAATCACTAAAGAGTTTCGTCAAAGAAAAAGATGCCACTTAATTTCATCATCACAGGAATCATTCATGTTGCGCCCCCTATAACAAAATGTGAAATAACACATAAATTAAATACATTATATGTATTTTCGTTTCGCTCCTTAGGAAGTTTCATTAATTAAAACAAACACTTATTTTCTAAAAAAAAAATTATAGAAATTTATATTTAAGCAAGTGATGTTTTAGGAAAATGTTAGATCTCGTACAGTGGATGGATGATGAACTTCTGGAAACATTAACACCGGCATTGTTAAAAAATTCACCAAATAGTTATGCATATACAAAATGCTTAACAGAACAGTTAGTCTCAGAATATAGTGATAAATTACCAATTGCTTTAACTCGACCGTCTATAGGTAAGTGAAGTAAAAAAAAATTGGGATATTGCACAGGATGATGTTCCATACCGTCATGCCAGACCAAAAGTATATTGTTTGATTATAAATTTGAATTCCTCTTTGTGTACAAGTTGTTATGGGTTATACCGAGTATTTCAAACATTATAACCAGTTTTCATTAAATTGTTTTTAACTATCGAAAAGTTCTATTATTATATTTTCATTTAAATTTTTTTTTATATCTCAAACAGCCTTCCTTTGAATTCACTTTTAGTGAGAGGTTTTCAATAATTCAAGGTATGAAGGATCTACTTATATTAACAAGCATTTATTTGTTTAGTAAGTATTGTTGGATGTGTATTTTATAAACTTCACCCTTATTTATGGTCGCCACGAAAAACAAATTTTACTTGGTTCTCGTCTTTCCCTTTCTATCAATTTTGCAGGAAACTGATCAATTTTATCTTCAACTAGTCCATTATCTTCCAGCAATATGGGTAAATGATTTAGATGCGCTTTAAAAATACAGTTAGGTATAGTGGAACCCACCGCTTTATGAGAAAGAAAAAACGCTATAAAAACAGCAAAGGATACCGCCAATAGAAGAAATGCTAATTGATCTGGACATTTTTGAGTTCTTTAATGTCGAAAACGCCTTACACTGCCCATATACATAAAAATAAAATGATATTTTGGCTATTAGGACCACTGTGCAAAGATTCAATAACCAACTTACTGGAGATCGTTAGGAGTAATTTGCGTAAAATTTCTATATTGATTAACTTTCTTTAATATGAATTTACATTTTAATTTCTATAACGCATATTAGATTTCAATAGAAGTTGACCACTCCACCTCGCCCATTGGTTCATTTTCTGATCTCTTGTGAGATTCATAAACGTTGCTAATTAAAATTTTTGTCTCAAATTTTAATTCTAAAATTAAAAACACGGTGAATAAAGTCATAAATATTATAAATTAATTAAGCTTACCTACCCTATCTCAACCCTCACCATTGGATTCACTGTCATCAACATTGATAATCAATTTGGTCGGACTCGTTATATAAGAATTTTCTTCTTTGATAACATGTTTGATTTTTGTCTGCCAATCATCAGCTGAACTTTTGTTAATTTCTTCTTTTACCAAATTTGCTATCAACCCGTCAAATTTGGGAAACACGTTATAACGCCTTATTCTTTTTTAATTTGTCCCCAAATTAATTCTGTGGGGTTAAATACACAAAAATAGGGCGGAAGGCGCAATACCTCGTGGCTCCTTTTTGATGCCATTTCATCAATAAAAAGTTTTATAATATATATGTAAAGATGCCCAAACGATATGTACAAATGTTTAGAAGTGTCATTTCAAGTTGACATTTTTACTTGATTCCTTTTTCAAGTTAGAAAAATGGCGTCGAATGATGTAATTCCTGCTGGAATAAAAGTTGTAAATAAGCTAATTGTGGATGGATTACTAAAAATCAGAGAAAAAATTTCAAGTTGAAATTTTTATACAAAATAACCTCACAATTAGAACCCTCCGTGGATGGTTCACACTAGCGTCAGCGTCTATTTAGGTATTTTTTTGTAAAATAAAGTGTAGAATTTTTTCTCTGATTTTTAGGAATCCATCCACAATTAGCTGATTTACAACTTTTATTCCAGCAGGAATCACATCATTTGACGCAATTTTTGTAACTTGAAACAGGAATCATTTAAATAAAAATGTCAACATGAAATTACTTGAATCAAATATTAAAATAGTATTAACGTTCACTTGAATTCAGGTTACTCCTTTCAAGTTACTTGAATTCAAGTAACTTGTAAAGTCTGACCGCCGCTTTATAGAAATTAAAATGTAAATTCATATTAAAGAAAGTTAATCAATATAGAAATTTTACGCAAATTACCCCTAACGTTGGTTATTGAATCTTTGCACGGTGGTCCTAATAGCCAAAATATCATTTTATTTTTATGTATATGGATAGTGTACGGTGTTTTCGACATTAAAGTACTCAAAAATGTCCAGATCAATTAGCATTTCTTCTATTGGCGGTATCCTTTGCTGTTTTTTCTTTCTCATAAAGCGGTGGGTTCTACTATACCTATAAATCAAATCAAGAGAGTTCAGAAACATTCTCACTGGTATTTTCAAAAGTTTTTACAAACGAAACTCCTATAGTGGCGTGTGTGAGTCGGATGAACCAGTAAATATTTTTGTCCGGAACAAGATTACTCCCCTCCCCCCGTTTTTGAGGATGTTAAACACGACGACGGTGTTAGAATTTATCTATGGGGTTTCGCATCCCCTCAAAACGGCCAAAAATCACTCCCTAAAGGCTCTTTACAAGGTTTCCTTGCAGAAAAACACACTTTCCTCCCCATTTTCAAGTATGCAGAGACGGTGGTGGTGTTGGAGGATATCGCTTCCGACCCCACACCAACCCCTCCACCGGCAAATACTCTCCCCTGAAAAGTTTGATTTTTTTTTAAATTTAAAGTGGAGTTTCGGACTTCCATTGTCTAAAGGTAAAAAGATTTTTTGAATCTTTTGTCACGACGTTTCGATTGTGTGTATGTACAATCGTCTTCAGGTGATAACTGTTATGTTCATCTCAGTAAACACAAAACGTACAATATTTACATCCATCGGATGTCCTTTGATGGACAAGGGATATCCAGTGGATATCCCATGGATATCCTTTGGCCATCAACTTGGACGTACAATGGATGTCCATTTTTTAGTTAATATGAACATATTTTGGACATGAATTGTACCAAAATGGACAATAATTGGATCTTCGATGGACATTTCATAGATGTTATCTGGACCTCTGATGGAGGTTTATTGGACTTAAAAATGGACATAGTTTGGACGTGAATTGTACCAAAATGGACAATAATTGGATCTTCGATGGACATTTCATGGATGTTATCTGGACCTCTGATGGAGGTTTATTGGACTTATAAATGGACATTACCTGGACCAGTGATTGACATCATATGGACTTCAGTTCCTAGTTTTTGAGAAATACCTTTCCATCCAAAAAATAATGTAATGCATTAGATTTTCCTAGACGTCTAGCATTATTACTACAATCTGCATATAGATAGATCAATCAGCACCTTTTTCAACGTATGAACTCATTTACGGAATAAAAATCGATTCACATAAATAACAATATATATTCAAATATGAAAATGTTTTAAACAACACAGAACATGAAATAAAAATATTCTAAAATGAATAATTAATTTAAAAATAAAACTGAAATAAACGTACATTTCTGATGCCGATGAATCAGCTTCACTACTATTTATGAGACTGAACACTACCACTTTTAGGATATTTGTTGACTGTTGAACACAATCTTTACTACTTTCCCCAGAATTACTATTATTGAAATCACATATATTGGGATCGACTGAAAGCTCGAAGCAGGTGGTGAAACAAAAGCAGAACTTGATGGAAGGAATTGTGCGTCACTAGTAGAAGATAAGTTTAGTTCTCTTATAGACTTTGTTTAAGTACTTCTTTCGTACGACGTTTTTCTCCATTCTTACCTGGCGATCAAAACACAAATCTCTTTTCTTTTTTGAAGAAACAATATTAACAATATTCTAAATCCATTAGATCTTGGAACCAAATAAATAACCTGTCAAGTTGAAATTATTTCAAGGAATGCCAACAGTAACAATGCTACCAATTGGTTAAATTTATTTCGAAGTTAATTGGTCCATTAGAGGCCCATAATTGATCCATAAGAAAATGGACCGGAAAAGGATATCCATTGGATGTCCATTAATGGTTATCCATTATATGTCCATGAAATCCGTCCACTAGACATCCATTGGACGTCCTTTTCTGGTCCATGTCCATATGGACCAATTATGGACTTTTGATGGATGTCCATCGGATATCCTGTGTTTACTGGGATGGTTTTATAACATTTAAAATTTTGACACTCCAACATCACTTTTAGGTTATGCCCTGTGTCACTTTTATATCATAACAAAATATTAATGCAAAATTCCGAATCAATTAAAATACATACGATACGACTATAAAGTCTGACTTATCTGTCAAAAGACCAGGATTATTACAGTACGATCCATGGAAACATGATTAAATCAAAACGAAATCTTTTATTAGGCCGATCAGATGTATTAAAATTTTCTAAACTGTAATGTGTGGCCGAACATAGACCACTAATAAACATGGAATATAAAGCGATATGGGCGGGAATCAGGAATAGGTTAGTTTTATTAGTATATTATTTAACAAGTGTTGTAAGTAGCATATTACGCACGAATGGCAAAATTGCGCACGAAGCCGCGTAACTTGAAGGTATCTGTCATTACCAACATTTCAAAAATTTACTAAAATAGCAGCTTTAATTTTAAACTAGGACATTTAAATTACGGTGCAAGCGAAAGTTTAACAGACCAAGCACTAGGGAGATTACTAGTGATAATTTTGCTAATATTTTATATTTTCCAAGTATCACTGCAAATTATTAAAAAAAAACGTAAGACTATAGATACTTAGTTTACTTTTGTGTTTTTAGATGTACTTAAAAATTTCACTTTTTATCTTTTTACTGCAATAAATAAAATAAAATACTTTAAAAAATAGGAATTCAAATTCAAAATCGAATACCATGGTGTTATAAAGTATAAATTTGGTCTAGCAAGACATAATGGAACATCCTGTTTATTTGTAACTAATTTTTATAATGTCCCTAATTTTTTTTTTTTCGAAATTTAAAAAAAAGTGGGAGATACTGGACTTTTTTTAAGTACTGATCATCCTTTATATGTTTAATTATTTCCTCAGATTTTTGTCTTAAATTGTGTCTTTAACTGGGTCATCAATGTTACCTGATCTTAACTTGTTAGACCTTTTGAGTAAAAAATAAATTACTAACTAAACTAAACTAAAACTAACAGCAAGAATTTATTGACGGTTTATTTAATTTTAAAACTTTTTAGCTTATGATCATATTGTACCAACTTGATGTTAAATTATGGGGAAGGAAGTCTATATTAAGGATTTTACTCAGTGTCAATTTTAAAAGATTTTTATCATTCAAACGATAACTTTACTCATTTACTAGAGAAAATCAAGGATATAAATGTTTCCATAAGCTGTTACTTATCTTTCTAGATATTTGTATTCCGTTTAAAAAATATGAGCAATAATTTTTATATTTCAGAATATTGAATGCATCATTATCCCATACATTATATTTTATGCTACTTCATAATTTTTAACGGCTTTGAGTTTTGGTTAAAAAAAATGTAGAGTTTAACAAAGAAATATTTTTTTAAGTAACTGCCGTTTCTAAAGAACCCATTCCTGGCTGGGTAGATAACCTGAACGGCCCCACAGGGATAATTGTAGCAGCTGGAAAAGGAATTGTAAGATCTATGCATGCGGACATCACACTCATTGCTGATTATGTACCAGTCGATATGGCTATAAATAGTATTTTAACTGTTGCTTGGAAAGTTGGAAAAGAACCAAGGAAAAATGAACCAGACGTTTACCATGTTACCGCTAATAGGGTAAGAACATTTACAAATACTGTGTTGGCAGAGCATTTAGGTTTGGTGTGTCGACCAAAGTAGGTACCTACTCCGCGTAGCGTAGCGAACATGCGTTTTTCTTAAGAAAAAAAAAAGGAGCAATACATTTTTAACTAAGGCATTAAATTAGCACAAAATGTATTTAACTTATTTACGTCATGTTTAATTAATTTTTAACAACATTTAAACAGTTGCTCTGCTAGGTTCATCTAAAGCTAGCAGAACATGCGTTTTTTTAAGAAGAAAAGGTTCAATAAATTTTTAATTAGGGCATGTTTCATTCATTTTTAACATTTAAATAGTTTCTCTGCTAGGTGCATCTATAGCTAGCAGAACATGCGTTTTTCTTAAGAAAAAACGGAGCAATACATTTTTAATTAGGGCATTAAATTAGCACTAAATTATTTTACATCATGTTTCATTAATTTTTAACAACATTTAAATAGTCTGATCTGCTAGGTTCATCTGTAGCTTTTGTAGTTTTTTATAAGAAAAAAAGGAGCATTTTATTTTTCATTAGGGCATTAAATTAGCACTTAATTATGAATGTACTTTTGATTTGTTCTGTTGACCTTGCTCTATCAGCTTATATCCATCAAAAACCCATTAGTGTTATTATCCGATATCTTGACGATTTGTTGATAGTAATCATTTGAAATAGAAATAATTTATTTCCTTATTACAAATTTCAGTTGTATGGAAAACTTCAAGTATATGTTCATAAATAAAATATAAACAAACAATAATATACGTAAGATAATAATATTTTTCTAATGTTTTCTTAAAAATATTTACAGCCACTGTTTTTAATATGGATTGGCAACTAAGACTCTTTATAGTTGACTTCAAAATATAGTGGACAAATTGTTTTGATCGTTTTAACTTAAAATTTTTATTTCTAAAGAAATGCTATTCATATATATTTCTTTATACATTACTTTTCTACAGATAAGATAACGACTTATAAAAATACTTTCTTTTCCAAGGAATAGGCCAGTAAGTTAAAACGATCAAACAATTTGTCCACTATATTTTGAAAGCAACATTAGGCACAATGACATTCATCCATATCAAACTCGAAATCAAAACTCATTTGTTAAACCCAAATTTAGACTGACAACATCATCTAAAAATTCAGCAAATGTTAACCAATACAATAAGATCGTTATAACGCCTTAAACAAAAAATTAAAAAAAAAAACCCTAAAACAGATGTTGCTTATCAACGCAGTTTTTATATATTTACATATGTTATTGGTATTAACTTTCTGATCAAATGTTCTCATGGGCCCAATCCTCCAAGACCAATGATTTAGCTCTCAGAGCCGTATTTAGTATAGGTGCCCAATAAACAAAAATCAAAATAAGGAATGCTATCAAACTTGAATGTACAGTTTGTTGTAATATCTACAAAAAAACGGTTCAGTTTGATGGGCTTGAGAAAAAAGTGTCATTGTTTATTTGGCACCTATACTAAATCCGGCCCTGAGAGCTATTTACATTTTGTAATCTGAAATTACACTGTCAATGACGCCGTAATTTGTAAATATTTGGTCAATTTTTGTAGCCGAGTTCATAGAAACTTTAGTGGGCCATCGTAAGGTAGGTTTTAACTTAAAACAATTTTACCTACGGCCACTATAGAAAACAGGCAAAAACACAAGACACACAGCTTCAGAATATAGCTCATTACGCACGGTAAACACAAAACCGTGCGATTTGTTTACCGTAAACAAAACGCACGGTTTTGGTAAACAAAACGCACAATTTATACCTAAATGTAAGCGGAACATTTAATAATTCGCAAGTAGGTAGTGATCGCGTAATCGCCCGTCATCAGCGTAGTCATAGCAACTGTCAAAATCAAAATAATGACAGACATGAAAGACAAATATGTTCTAATTAATGATTATAAGATACATTCTGTTTAAAAAAAATTCCTACATTTTCAATATGTCAAGTGATAGTGAGGCGGGAATATATTGGATTTGAAGAGAATTTTATAAAATTGTTCGAAATAAAATTGTTCAAAAAATCTAAAGATGCAATAAAATACAGGGTATCCCATTTGAAGAAATTAAGTACCCTGTCATAAGTCCAGACTTTTTGGCATACTGTATGTGGCCGTAGGTAAAGTATAGTACGTAATGCGTGTTGCAAAGCAATTACGCACTCATGGAATGCAATTTTTCCATTCGTACGTAAAATGCTTTTTTACAACACTTGTTACGTAATGTACTATAAAACATTCAATATTTTTAAAAATTCGTTACTTTCTTTATTGTACGAATCTGCATTAAAGTCGCTACACAAAAAAAATTCATTTCGAAAGCTCATAGTGGTTTATATTTTAATTTCTCTCTCTTCACTGGATTAAAACCACTTAGTTGTTAAAAAAGTTTTTAATTGACGTTTCGGCTTTCCTATCGAAAGCCGTTATCAAAATGACATAACAAAATAATAGTATATTCTTCAACGAGTGTAGAATGATGGCTATTATTCACGCGGATGAAGTTTCCAAAACGAGCGAGCGCAGCGAGTGAGTTTTGGAATCATCCAAGTGAATAATAGCCATTCTACACAAGTAAAAGACTATACTTTCTCCACGACTATGTGTAAAAAAAATCTTTCATTGGGAATCGAACCTCGATCGCCCGCGAAAGAGTCAAGTATCTCTACCAGCTTTCGACCACATTTATTTATGAAAATTTAAAGAACATAGATATAGGTAACTCTATTTTTAGTAGAAACATTTACATTTTTAAATGAAATTATAACATTATTAGGAATAATAATAGAAATAACATAAATATAGGTACTTAATTTAGACTCATTCTTTTGCAAAATTTATGGTAAAGTTATTACAATTGCTTATATTTAACGTGGTTGGTATTGAATTATGATTAAAACTAGCAGTGCTAGTACTGGAGATTCTGTGATAAATTTATTTATAAATTCTGAGGTAAACGTTTTCGATTTCTTTGCTTGAAATCCTTCTCCTTTTCATTTAAGGAACGTCCGCAATTTTGAATAATTTTCAATGTGTATTTCATTATTAACATTTAAGGTACTTCTTAGTATAGAGTATATTTTCCATAAAGTTGAAGGTTTATATTTTTCGGAAAGTTTTGTGAAATATGCTAGGAGAACGTTTTCCGAAAATGAACTTACTTTATTGGAATTCCTCCATACCATAAATGTTTCATAAATCTTATTATAGTCTTGCTGTGATCTCTCCGGTAGCAAATTCATTGTGGATGATTGAGCAATTTGTTTAATTTCGGGAGGCGTACATATTAACTCTTCACTATCGCTACTGTTGTCCATTTTGTTCTCTATATATACGTAAAATTATGATTATATGATTATTTTGACGTTTCAAACGACGCGTTGTCAGACGCGATTTCCGTAGTTAGGTATTTGACGTTTTAAAAGAGACGATTTGATTTATTCATTTTAGCGTGATTTCTGATAATCATAGAATGTGATTGGTTAACGAGAGTGAATTCCTTTTCATTCTTCACTGGTGTGAAGAATTTATGTCATTATTCAGCTAAATATGTAAAAATAATTTGTGCATTATTATATAGTCGCGGAGAAATAAATTTACTATAGAAACAGAACACTTGATAATCTTGCAAAAATACATCAACATGTACACTTAGAATAGATTTTGAGATTGAAGATGTCAAAATCTGTTTCAATCATAGACGAAGTATAAATTCTCTTAAAATATGCAAATGCGCTATCCTTTCAAAATTCGTTCCCAGAAACGTCACAAAAATATGATTGAAACAGATTTTGACATCTTCAATCTCAAAATCTATTCTAAGTGTACTATGTTGATGTCGTATTTTTGCAAGATTATCAAGTGTTCTGTTTCTATAGTAAAATTTATTTTGTTATGTCATTTTGATAACGGCTTTCGATAGGAAAGCCGAAACGTCAATTAAAAACTTTTTTAACAACTAAGAGGTTTTAATCCAGTGAAGAGAGAGAAAGAGAGGAAGAGAGAAACAAAAAAAATATTAGCACCAGATTTGAAAACATCGTAAATATTTTTAAGAAAATCATCGATATTTCCTGATGGTTTGGTGAAATGGTTATAAAAGTTAGGGACGTTTTAATTTTTTGTTACATGGTCATTCGGTAATTTACTAATTATATCTGGACGTTTACATTTTCAGGAAAATGCAATAAGTTGGGGTGAGGCTTTGGAAATATGTAAACAACACGTATTTAATTATCCCTTCAGCGTATGTCTCTGGTATCCAGGTGGAAGTCCGAAATCTACTTATTTAATGCATGCAATTGCTGCATTTCTATTTCATGTAATTCCTGCCTATTCTGTTGACTTCATGTTACAAATAAGTGGCAACAAAACATTGTAAGTATTTTGTAACTTTAATTAATTTCTGTTATCCTATTTCAAATTTCTATTTAGTTTTACTAAGGAAAATGCAAAGTTGGAAATACTTTTTCTATATTCTATATTCTATAAGTTTTTATTTTTAAGAAAAAAGTTTAATTTAAATCCTAATGCTACTAAAGTACCAAAAGCACTATGAATGTATAGTTATTTACAAATACGAGTGTTGTTGCTAAACATTCGTGAAAGTAACACACAAATAGTTATTTATGTGCCAAGGACGAAAAATTGTCTATTATAGTCGAGTCCGCAAATAGTAAGCAGGCGAGACCATAGACAGTTTTTCGCCGAGGCGCATATTACATTTTTTCGTCGACCTCTACAAAAACGTACTATTTCCGAAAGAAAAATCGACCATTTTCGAAGGCAAGCATTTTTCGTCCGCAAACACTTTTCTTCCGCTGTGGTCACTAGGATACGGCACGGTGCACGCTGTGGTCACTATGTTACGGCACAGTACGAGTCAATTGAGGACGAAAAGTACTTGCCTTCAAAAATAGTTGACTTTTCGTTTGGAAATTAGTAGGTATAGTAGAACCCACCGCTTTATGAGAAAGAAAAAACAGCAAAGGATACCGCCAATAGAAGAAATGCTAATTGATCTGGACATTTTTGAGTACTTTAATGTCGAAAACACCGTACACTATCCATATACATAAAAATAAAATGATATTTTGGCTATTAGGACCACTGTGCAAAGATTCAATAACCAACTTAGCTGGAGATCGTTAGGGGTAATTTGCGTAAAATTTCGATATTGATTAACTTTCTTTAATATGAATTTACATTTTAATTTCTATAAAGCGGCGTTCAGACTTTACAAGTTACTTGACTTCAAGTAACTTGAAAGGAGTAACCTGAATTCAAGTGAACGTTCATACTATTTCAATATTTGATTCAAGTCATTTCAAGTTGACATTTTTATTTAAATGATTCCTGTTTCAAGTTACAAAAATTTGCGTCAAATGATATGATTCCTGCTGGAATAAAAGTTGTAAATCATCTAATTGTGGATGGATTCCTAAAAATCAGAGAAAAAATTCTACACTTTATTTTACAAAAAAATACCTCACAATTTGTTTTTTAATTTGATATATTAGGTAGGTGTTAAAAAGGCTCGTTCAGACTTTACAAGTTACTTAAATTCAAGTGCAATAATTGGTGCAACTTGAAATAAATTGAAAGGTGTGAACACTTGAATTCAAGTAACTTGAAAGGTGCTTTCAAGTTTCAAGTAGAAGTAGAGACCAAGTTAACTTTTGCTTTCAAGTTGGGGACTTAAATGACAGTTGAATAGTGTGATCTGATATTCAAGTGCACTTAAAGTCACTGGAAGTAATGAAAGTGGCTCTGCACTGCGGCAAATTAGTCAACCACATTTACGTTTACGGCCCAGCCGTCTTTCGAGTGCCCACGCTGTTGCTAAACTTATCGCATAACCTAATGCACGAAACATTATATCAAAAAATAATAAAATGTAACAGATCAATAATTTACAGGGTGGGGTCAGGTAAGATTAGGGTACGCCAGGCCAGCTTAGCTCAGAAAAATGATGTACAAAGTAATATTTCAAGTACATATATTGTATTGGCATTTGGCAACACCGTGGGCACTCTAAAAGCAGTTGGGGTTTAGACACTGACGCTAGTGTGAACCGCCCACGGATGGTTCTAATTGTGAGGTTATTTTATATAAAAATTATGATGCAAGGACGAGAAATGATTCTTTTTCGGACGATTATGGAGTTTGCCGGCTGAGACGTTAGTCGAAGCCGGCAAAAACCATAAGAGTCCGAAGAAGAAACTTCTCGTCCGCGTTATCATACAATATTTTTTATTCGAATATAAAAAATATTAATAAAATAAAGAAAAATTCTACTTAGTTCTACTTATAGTTTTGTAGTTTGCCAATGTCAATAGAGCTTGTGTTCGAAAGTGTAGAACGGAACTGCACAATTTTTAAAAAACGCGTTTCATTGCATTTGTACACAAATGTACGATCTGCCCCTCCATGCCATACAGGGTGTTAAACCGTTTGCAAATACTTTAAAAATTAGAAAAGCTTTTTTTTTATTAATATGTTATATCCCAGCCAACAATTTCGATCGGCCCATTGCCGGCCCAACACATGCTGGCCAGAGCTGGTCATCAGTAGGGCCATTCCCTTCCAACAGTAATTTGTAATGGCCCAATGCTGGCTTTTGACGAGCCTTTGCAGGGCCAATGCTGGCTAACGGTGTCTTTTAATGACTGCATTCGAAGGCCCAACGCTGGCCAACAGTGTCTTGAATGGCGGGCCTTTGCAGGGCCAATGCTGGCCAACGGTGTCTTTTGACGGGCCTTTACAGAGCCAATGATGGCCAACGGTGTCTTTTAGTGATGGGCATTCGAAGGCCCAATTCTGGCCAACAGTGTCTTGAATAACGGCCTTTTGCAGGGCCAATGCTGGCAAACGGTGCCTTTTGACGGGCCTATGCAGGGCCAATGCTGGCCAACGGTGTCTTTTAATGACGGGCATTGGAAGGTCCAATGCTGGCCAACAGGAACTTGTAATGACGGGCCTTCGAAGACCCAATGAAAAATAAAATATACTTTATGCATGTTTATATTTCGAAAATATTGACGGTTTTCGAGATTTTTAGCATTACAAGTTTTTTTTCCAATATTCGTCACTCAGAATAATTGAAATTATGAAGTTATGCCAAGTGTCATTAAAATTTATTTTTGGTCAAATATTCTACATTGGTGACTATCTCTAACGATGTATCTGAAATCGACCTGTGATATACAGGGTATGTAAAAATATAACAACTTCCCTGTAGCTCAAAACCAACATTATTACATAATAAAATTTGAATATTTCGATTAAATCCTGCTTGTTGTTTTGTAAAATGCTAGTATCTCAATGTTTAATAAATATTTTAATTAATGTTGTATTTTAATTTTTAGCATGGTTAACCTCCAAAAACGAATAAATCATGGATTGAAAGTATTACAGTATTACACGACAAGACCTTGGCTTTTCCACAATGATAAATTTGCCAAACTTTTTGAATCTTTAAATGAAACGGACAAAAAAATATTTTACTATAATAGGATACATGTGGATCACAAATCCTATTTGCTTGATTATGTGCTTGGTGCCAGAAAGTATTGTGTTAAAGAAGAGATAGACACTGTACCGCATGCTAGAAGGGTCATGAAGAGGTAAGAATATTTGTTATTTACATCAAAACACACAAAACAAGTGCTTATCTTTAAATAGTTTATTTATCCAATCTGCAAAATCATGCTACAGCGCCACTCCTACCGTAAATGATTTCAGCATTCTAAAAAACTGGTTTGACAGCAAATTATTAACAATCAACAAAGGCAAAACCAACTTCCTACCATTCAGTGCAATAAAGCTGGAAAATCCCCACTTCAACAACTCGACATGAAAGGCCAGGGAGGCACTCTTAAAATTAATGTCGTAATAGTAATTTATGTATCAAGGGAATTATAAGGGCCTTAATTCCCGATGGCAAAGTTAGCATCCCGAGGGCCTCCCACAGTATGCTGATAAACCAGCGTCGTGTGACTGCCGCTTAAGATACAAATTTTGTCATTTACTATTTTTTAGCAATACGACCTAATAAGACCATCATCTTTGACCATCATCAGTGATAATTATTTTTTCATCCTCAATAAAATATATGTTTGTGATAACATTTAATTATATAAAAATCATTTTTATCTACAAGAGTAAATTTATATATATTTTTTTAGGTTATTTTATTTGGATCTTCTGATGAACATTATTCTTTATGGACTAATTTTATGGTTATTTTATTTATTCGTTGTAAAATTCTTCGAAGCGATTGGAAATCCTCTTGTTTAAGATTATTAAATTTTTTGAACGTAATAAATAGTGTACTTATTTTCTCATTAAATACTTTTAACGAAAATTTATTTTTTTTATTATTTAAATTTGTTATATTTATTTATTATTTTATAAACTGACCTATACTCCTTTTAAAACAAAATGCGTTGCACGTCATCAATTACGTCTTAAATATTATTACGTCTTCTTATTACTTCAATGAAAAATGTAAATTAACTCAGACAGTACAAAATGCTCTAAAGGATTACAAGGCCAAGATTAATAATAATAAAAATAGGTAAAATTAATTATTAATCTCTAATGGGATAAAAAGAAGAGAGTGGCTTCTTGACTAGAATCGGTCAAATACTAACCATAGATGGTAGCACATCTAAAAATAGGTAAGTTTAATTCTTCAAATTTTTTAAACAGGAAGCGCCCTTACCAAAAACAAAATGAAAGAGCTCAAAGTACAGACACAAGCGAAAACAGCAGGACTACATCAAAATATGAAAATTTTGAAGTTTAAAATGACATTGAATTTAAAGTAGACTTACAGTGAATGACGATTTTGGTAAAATGATGATGTGTTGTTGGCTGGTGTTGATTAGAATGAGAACTGTCAATCTAAAATTTTATTAATACTTTCATTACAATTTGTTCGGTCTATGGCAATGCTAGAAGAGCATTCTCAACTGGTTTATCCTCTTTTATTATTGTTACTATCATTTTATAAATATTACATCATTAGAGAGCTTTTAAGCCTTCTATTTATTCACCATTCTTCCGTTATCATTAACGGACAGAGGAACTTCACCGATTCGTTAACGTTATTAGAGATTTGAAGTGCTTCCATGAACGTAAACATTAACACCCGAATTGACATCTACGCACCCGCATCACCGACATAACCTTAAACTAGACGGCTAATGCCATATGATAAAAATTGATCAATTACGAGGATGACTGGTGTCCATAATGCATGCGCATTGTTTTTGTCATATTCACCGACATAACCTTAAAGTCTATGTTCCGACATTGGCGTACCTTAGGTAAAATGATTGGGTCTAGAACGAAAATAAGTGGAATGATGAAAACAATTTAGGATTTAGGTTGGAGTTTTCATTTACTGATTGGAAATATTATTATTTGTAAGAACAGGATGTTTTTTATAAAATAGTATAGTATAGGTATAAATAGCTGTATCGTTCGAGTAAGACATATAGTATCCTCAATTTATATCATTGAAATAACTTTCTGAAGCAAAATGCTCTGAACATATTCTTGTTGACGAGTGCGGAAGCGGCTCTAAAGGTCTTCCGATTGCTTTCAACCATTCATTACGTTGGTCCTCAGGTATTCTAAAATATCAATGTGAAGCAAATATACATTTGTTCGCGTAAAATAATTACTTTTTGGTATAATAAATGTGTGTGAATCAAAGTTGTTGAATAGATGCATGGTATATAACAATTTTATTGTGTTTCTTATATTGACTTACCTATGAAACATAACACCTTTGGGATGGTTTGTTGAACGGTTCTTCCACCAAAGTACAAAACAGTTCATTTTTACAATAAATTCACTATTTCTCTATCGAATATCGGTTAAACACCAAACAGAACAGTGGACGCCTATGAAGAGAAAACAATATGTCTCGTCTCCTCGAATCGGCAAAGCTCGAGAACCGAAACCCAGATATTAGACGTACTGGTGTCCATTGCGCATTGCGCAGAGACGTTTTCGGAACGTTCAATTGGATGAGTTTCGTGTGTGGTGGGAATATGGATATTAGCCGTCTAGTATAAGGTTATGTCGGTGACCCGCATTCATCAGAAATTAACGTTAACGTTGAATTTAGGATTACGGGCGTACGTAAGATAGCGTTCTCTCATGGATACCTTAAGCTACGTCCTCACCAATAAAATTTTGCGTGCGTATGTGTATTTGTTGTGCGTGCGCGGCAGTGTGGACGCCCTGACGCACAAGGTCACACACAAATATTTTCGGCGAACAGAACGCACGCTATCCATCCGCTGTCGGTTTTCTTGCGAACGTCAAAGGAATTTTCGCCGCACAGGATTTATATGAGGACGTGTTTACGTACACAACGCACACAAATAAATCGATAATCGAATAACTTCTTGAAGTTTTTCATTAATTTCTTCCTTGTTGTCATCTCTACGTAATGTTGTTTGCCTTGTTGAAGTTTTGAAAAATCGACGTACGTAAACCGAAGATTATACGAGTGACACCGATAAATGGCGAATGGCCGAATTTTGAATTAAAGTAAATTATTCATAACCTCAAAAAGAGTTTCTTTGTTTTTCTTAATATTTTTTTCTTATTAGATTACATTCAGTTGAGAAATTCCTATAGAAGTTACTAATTATTCGTTTTTCTTTCATTTCAGATTGGTTTATTTGATTTATATAATTTTAAAGAAATGACGATATGTACTAGGAATTTAACTGAAATTTTTAAGTTCTCAAAAGAGTTTTTCTACTTTGTTTGTTATTAGATTACATTCAGTTGAAAAATTTCTGCAGAATATTCGTTTATTAGGATGTTTCTAAAGGTTATTTCTCATATTTCAGTAAGATAAAAACTTTCAAGTTAAAATTTTTTTTATTATACAGGGTGTTTCATAGTTAAACCGACATACGTTAACTGTAAATAGAGGGTACTTAGGTGATTCCAAATAACCTTGGCTACTGGGTCTAACGCCTTTAATAACCGAGATACTGGGTGTTTCATCCATTTCGGCCAATATTTTGATAAGCCGTAACTTTAGAACCACCCTGTAGATTTCTCTCATACTTGGTACAGGTATAGTGTGTTAATAGCCCAATCCTACAGTATAAGAACTGCAATTAAAATCCAGATCCAGATTAAGAAGAATTTGTAAAATTTGAAAATCTCTGTATGTCAGATTTTTTAAAATTGGGATGGATATTTGAAAATAACGGAAAAAAATGAGTTAAAGTGAATAAAAATTTTAAATGCACATCCCATTCTACTACTGGAGTTTTAACGTCAAATGACATCAAATGCATTTTTTTTATTTTCACAAGCTGTAACTTTCGAAATACCTGGTAGATTTCTTTCTTTCCAGATACGGATTAAGAAAAATTTGTAGACGCTGTACATCAGAATTTTTTTAAATTGGATCAGACATTCGAAACAAATGGAAAAAACTGAGATATACTAACATATTTTTATAAATGCACATCTCGTTTTACATATTACTAAACGTTTAAAGTTAAAATTCAATTCATGCAATACTTATTGTCATAACTTTGGAAACACCCTGTAGGTTTCTTTCTTATTTGGTACAGGTAGATTGTTTAAATAGCCCAATCGTACAATACCAGAACTAAAGTTAAAATCCAGGTCCGGATTAAGAAAAATTTGTAAAAGTTGATAATCTCCAAAATAGCACCCTATATATCAGATTCTTTAAAATGTAATCGAATACTTATTTGAAAAAAGAAAAAACAAAGAAAAAATCCTACTTGATAGTTTAATGAGTTTTGTATCCGGAATTAATCCGAAAAATTAAATCTGTATAAAAATATTTCAACACATTATAACACATCTTTTTTCTTTTCTTTTTTAAATAGGTATTACATTTAAAAAATCTGATATACAGGATGCTATTTTAGAGATTACCAACTTTTACAAATTTTTCTTAATCCGGATCTGGATTTTAACTTTAGTTCTTGTATTGTACGATTGGGATCTTTAAACAATCTACCTGTACCAAATATGAAAGACATCTACAGGGTGTTTCCAAAGTTATGGCTTATGAAAGTGACAATAAGTATTGCATTAATTGAATTTTAACGTTAAAAGTTTAGTAGAACGAGATGTGCATTTATAAAAATATGTCAGAATATCTCAGTTTTTTTCCATTCGTTTCGAATGTCTGATCCATAGTGCCGGTCCTAGACATTTTTCTAGTGGATGCGAACAATGAAGAATATCACAAACTTTTGATTTTTACCATACAATAGACTCTATTAAAAATACAAAAATGCCGTAAAAATTTTTTTTGATACGTCTGATAGTTTCCGAGATATTTAATTCTTTAGCTAGGCGTGCGACGACGCGAAGTCATCGGCTGCTGTGACGTCACTTTACAACGGTCGGTCAATGCGTGCTCTGCTCCCGACCTGTGCATATGGACCAAAATTTACCCGAATCGATCTCCCTTCTTTTTTGGGGATACTGAACACGAAAGCGGTATCAGAATTTCTCTTTTCGCCAGCCGAACCCCTAAAACTGCCAAAAACTACCCCCTAATGTGGTTAAACGCCCAGCACATCATTTCACTGTAAAAAACGTCTTTCCCCTCTTTTTCGATGATGCTGAGCACGGTGGTGGTGTTGAAAATTACTTCCGACCCTCACCAACTCCTCCACCGGCCAAAGCTCACCCCCGACGGTGATGTTTTTTTTCTTTAACAGCAGAAAAACGCCTGTTTCCCCGTTTTCGAGGATGCTGAACACGATGGTGGTGTTGAAGATTACTTTAGGGGAAAGTTTTTGGCCGTTTAGGGGTTGGTCTGGCCTAAGGAAAAATTCTGATACCGCTATCGTGTTCAGCATCCACGAAAACGAGGGGAGGAGGTCCTCTCGATCCGGGTAAATTTTGGTCCATGTTCTTCCGACTCATACAAGTTATCAGATCTTCCTTTTTCAAAACCGGCATCCATATCTAATACTAACACTAGTGCAATACTGTATTTTAACTGTAGTGTACTAATGTGTACTAAAAAATGATACCTTTACCAAATATCAAAGAACTCTACCAGGTATTTCGAAAGATACAGCTTGTGAAAATGAAAAAATGCATTTGTTGTAATTTGACGTTAAAACTCCAGTAGTAGAATGGGATTTGCACTTAAAATTTTTATTCACTTTAACTCATTTTTTTCCGTTCTTTTCAAATATCCATCCTGATTGGAAAAAATCTGATATACAGGGTGTTGTTTTGGGAATTTTCAAATTTTACAAATTCTTCTTAATCCAGATCTGGATTTTAATTGTAGTTCTTACACTATAGGATTGGGCTATTAACACATTATACCTGTACCAAGTATGAGAGAAATCTACAGAGTGGTTCTAAAGTTACGGATTATTAAAATATTGGCCGAAATGGATGAAACACCCCGTATCTCGGTTATTAAAGGCGTTAGACCCAGTAACCAAAGTTATTTGGAATCACCTAAGTACCCTCTATTTACAGTTAACGTATGTCGGTTTAACTATGAAACACCCTGTATAAATATCATCATCAGAATATTCAATTTCCCAAATATTTTGTAGCTGTGGGGGCTCAATCGCCCATAAAGCTCTGCTCGATTCCCAAAAGGATCATTGTTGAATATATGTAGCAAGATAATGATAATTTTACGATTGAATCTAATAAAAATTGTTATTTGGGATTGAATATTTTTCATCACACTTCAAGATGGCGACGAGTTTTGTCATTATGGTCCGATTGTATTAAAAATTGGTATGTGGGGGTTTTTGGAGTGGGAGATTATATGATTGGTTTGTCAAAATTCAAGATTGTGGGCGAGTTTTGTGATTATGGTCCGATTCGATTTAAAATTGGTATGAAAGGTTTGATTTAACTTGTAGTTTTTTCAACTCCGATACCGTTTTCTGATAATCATTTAAAATACATTGTAAATTTAATATTGGTAACTGTATACATTTCCATATAAAAAGTAAAACATTAACTAAACTTACTTGTTTTGTATTTTACAGATACCAGAATCTCCTAAGGATACGTCCTTTTTGATTTATAATAGCCTTAATATATTATTTAGTAGAGATTCACTTTCTACATGCACACCCGCGAATTTAATTTCAGTAACCTGACCTTACTTCCTCTTATTATTCCTGACGATCTTGTTCGTAGGCAGTGTGTAATTCTTTTTCAATAAAGAATAAACATTTTTACACTTAGTAATTTCCTTAAGTTGATCTACGAATTTAGCTATTCATGTGAAATTATTCCTTTCTGATTTTTAACGTAAAAAAAGCTTTTAATTTATCAAAAATGTCTAAGTTGTCTTACATTGACAGTTAAAGCCTAGAAATAGTTGACTTACTATCAGTATACCAGTGCTGTGTGGGTATAAAGTAAAATAAACAAAAAAAAACTTTAAAAAACAAGCCATTAATTAAAAGTATTGTACTAAAAAGTAGAAGCAAATATTGAAACGTCGATAACCGTCCAATAAATATCATACCTACCTACTAATGCTACTTTCTTTCTGTAATAAATCAAGTATTTTAAAATTGTATTACATATTTTATTAAGATCTACATCTGAATACCTATTTTTTCAGTTTTAAATAAAAGCCTGTTTTTAAAAAAGTTTTTTAGGCTTTTTGCACTGTTAAGTCTTTCTACCTTTTTTCAATCAATAGAATATTTATTTTAATCCACACTGTATATGTTTTGTTTACTGTTTCGTAGCTTTCATTGTAGCTTATTGTAGATAAAAATCAAATGTAAATTATTCAGATTGATATTTAGATATTTCCAGCGACATAATCAATTAAATACACAAACCAAGAGTTGAGGCAATCTCATACCAGTGCTGACAAACATATTCAAAATGTCGATCAATACTTGCTACATTTGTATGATGAAATTTTCTATTATTTTTTCATCTATGTCTTTGTCGTTTCTAAAATTTAACTGTCCACATACTCTCAATCCTTCTAGAAGACTTCACATACGATGTGCATCAACTAGACAACGCTTTTGTATTATTCTCCACATTGTTTTAGTTATTCCAGCATTATTAGAATTATATTACACTCTCAAAGAGGAAGATGTGACCAATAATGTTACAACGTTAAACACTTTGGAACTTATGGCAATTTTAATCATAATAAAAACATTGCTCATGGCAAATGTGTTTTGCAGAGAAAAAATAAACGAAATCAAAGTAATGATTTATATTTCTGAATTTTTAAAGAAATTTCCAGTAAAAGATAATTTGTATACAATAAATTATATTATCTCAGTTTGTTGGGTAGTATATTCAATCACATATTATGGTACTCAATTTTTACTAGTTTGGATGAATGAACCAGTATCCTATTTGATTTATTTAAAATCCTTTAATAAACTGACTTTTGGTAAGTATTAATTCTTAAAATATTCATAATTTCTTTCAACACGTCATATAATTTATAGAGAAAACCAATGAATATAATGTTTTCCAAAAATCCCTTAATCGGCAACAGAATTTTTGCAAACTGCGTGCAATGAGTCAAATTATTAATCCTAGAATGGTTATTGTCAATTTATCCTGAATCCTGAGTACTTTTTTCTCCATGGAATGAATCTCGAATTTTTTTTTTTATTCTTTTATTCTTTATTGCTTATTTACAATCTACTCAATACATACATAGAGTAATAAGTAAATTTGTTAATTGATTAAGACATGAATAGGTAACCATCCAGCGACAGTGTACCAAAAATTTCATCTACCCAGGTCCTCTAGCCATAGTCTTTTAAGTCTTCTTTCTTGTAGTGGTTGGTGGTTCAGTTGAATTATTAATTGATTGTTATGGTTAGCATTCCTGTCTCTGTGTTTTTGTGCGTATGATTGGATGACGTCAGTTATGAAGGGTACTCCCAGATCATTATGAAGTGTGTAGTTTGATATATACCATGCTGCCCTGTGGTACTCCAGAGTTGATTGGACAATTGGATGAAAAAGTGCTACTGACTTTGACTTGAAAATATCTATCCTGAATGTAGGATTTGAGGGGATTTTTCAACTCAAAGTTTCAATCATTTCAGAATTATTTGTCAGAAAATGCTTTTTTTCTAACATTTGAGTAAAACTAAAACGGTGTATAAATTTTAACATTGCGAAAATTAAATTTCCATTTTGAAAATTAAGAAAATGACAAGAACAGTAACGAATTTCAGCTTTAATTGATGTTAGAAATTACCCCCTTTTCCCGAATTTTTGTTGCCTTCGCAAGAGTTTGTGGCCGTCGATCAGAAAATATTGATTGAAAACTAAAAGATCTGATCTTTCTTATCTTTAACATGTATTTATAACATATAATAAAAGTGCAACGTTAACATTATGTTGAGGGATCAGATGAAGAGGACCCTACTGTGCATATCAGTTTACCAAGTCGGCCGATGTGTTGAACATACCGCTTTTTTAAACTATGTCGTAACTTCTAAGTGGGCTGTATATTTAGGATTTTTTTGTGTCTTTCCAACTCCAAGAACAAAAACAAACACCTTGTAGTTAACGATTTATTAAAATAACGAAGAAACAACGCACAAACTCGGTTAAAACTCATTGTATTACTAAACAGGATTACATATCCGAGCTCTCCGACACTTTCAGTGGTGCAGGACTTAGGTACGGATGACCAAAGTGGCCATTTTTTTCTTAAATGCAAACTATCGATGATACGTGTGATTTTTTTTAGGATGGAAGATTATAAGCTACTTATTATATATTCTAACTCTCCGACAGCTACGGTGGTGCAAACTTGGTGGCTGACAGGGGTGAAGTTGCCAAAAATTAAAAAAAACAAATCACAACTGATATGTCGGAGAAATTAACTACTGCTTTCTCATTATATAATAAATCATGTGTGAAAATCTCCGACAGCTACGTTGGTGCATAAGGCAGTAAAATGGGATTTTATAGACGCGCCCCCGAGACTCGCGCCATTCACATTTTGAATTATTAATTAATTAATATATAATTATATATTTCATTATAATTAATTTCACTTGCGAATACTTAGCTGTAGTCTATTCAACCAACTTATGTCTCTAAAAGATTAACATAATTCGATGAAAAACTTTGTTTGCAGTGAAAGGCACGGTAAACTGCACTGGATTTTGGTAAATATATTTAATTTTAGCAAAATTTGTAGTTATTTTATGAGAAATTTTTCTTCTATTTAAATTAATAAAAAGTAAAACATAAAAAATAAAATAAAAAATGTAACAGTATAAAATTTTATTTATAATAAAATACAATATTAGCAAACGATGGTAGCACATCTAAAAATACAATATTGTCAAATACATTTTATAATATTTTAACAGCCTTCTTCGTCGCTTACAGAATCATCAACGCATTATCGCTTAGATCGTCATTTTCATCACTTTCGCATTCATAATCACTCTCATTTTCAGATTCACTCTCGATTATAATATCCTGAACTGTTTCTGGTAATTTAGGACCTTCAAACCAATTGACAATTACTTATTAATATTACATTTAATTTTTTTATACTGCTCTATGACTAATTTATTCGCAGTCGTAAACAATCTGTAGCAGGTTCGATGATACCCATGCAAATTGTCAATTTCTTCCGGTAGAACCTCATCACTATATTTAATATTGCACGTTATTCTAATTTCTAGTTTGTCTCTGCAGGTTTTCAATGTCTTTTCATTAAATAATATTACTTTTTTATTTTCAACCTTGCAAAATTTAAAAATACACGCCATTTTAATAAAAAAAATTATTGTTTTGTTAGGTCTAAGCAAGCGTGTGTCAATTATCTATGTGAGCAATGGTTTTTAAAAAGCTACTGATCTTGACGCTTGTGTATAAAGGTATATTATAATAAATCAACAAAATAAAACAAAGAACTCTTTTACAGTAATATTTTGTATATCTGTTCATTTTTAGAGATTATATATTTTTAAATTTTACAACTTTGGATCAAAGAAGATTATATTACCGAATTTAGTGGTTAAATAATATACTTGGAGATTCAATATTATATCTATCTGGTGATATACATACCTATAGTACCTGTGTTATAAATTAATATAAAATTACCCAATAAACATAAAAATGTTAATTTTCAGATAAAAAATTGAATTTGTACGAGTTTTTATCGAAAAAATACATATGCATATGATAAACGTGAATGGCGCGAGGCTCGAGGGCGCGTCTATAAAATCCTATTTTACTGCCTTATGCACCAACTTAGCTGTCGGAGATTTTCACACATGATTTATTATATAATGAGAAAGCAGTAGTCAATTTCTCCGACATATCAGTTGTTATTTGTTTTTTTTTAATTTTTGGCAACTTCACCCCTGTCAGCCACCAAGTTTGCACCAGCGTAGCTGTCGGAGAGTTGGAATATATAATAAGTAGCTTATAATCTTCCATCCTAAAAAAAAATCATACGTATCATCGATAGTTTGCGTTAAAGAAAAAAATGGCCACTTTGGTCATCCGTACCTAAGTCCTGCACCACTGAAAGTGTCGGAGAGCTCGGATATGTAATCCTGTTTAGTAATACAATGAGTTTTAATCGAGTTTGTCCATATCAAAGATCAAAGAGTTTTTCGGCTCCAGCTCTCCTACTAAAAGGTACATGTTTAATTTACTAAACTATATTAGTAAATAACGAAAGAATAACGCACAAATTGACAATAAAAGTATTTGTTTAATTTACTAAACCATATTAGTAAATGACGAAAGTAATCACATCATTCAGAAAATATGAACCGTTTTTAACTTAGTTCATGATGCGCGTATGATATGTTTTGTCTTTGAGTGGTGATGAAACACTAATTTTAAAAAGTTGATGAAATCTAGTCTCAAGCTTATCCCCGCCCGTCCGAATATTCTAGAAAGAGTTGTTATCGTGTGGGCGAATCGATTTTGGTTAGACGGGTGGATTTTTTATGTCCGTCTTTGTCTCTCGCGTTGGAGAAACAAAGTTGAATTTTATTTTAAAAGTATTAAATCGTTGCGTACGTGTCAAGATGCACGTAGTGCAAAACATCCGTTAAGATTTCTGCATATCTTGCGATGTTGTCAGATTGTTGTCGAACTGGGCCTACGTGATAAAATGCAGGTATAATATATTTGAATATTTGGTACAATGTTGTCGGTTTGAGATTATATGTTTAATTTGTTTTTGAAAATTAAACGCATTATTATTTTATAATAACTTTTTCAGTAAATCTACATATCACTATAAAAGTAACCGCATTAATAATTTTTTTCAAAATTCTTAACTCTCATTCATTGGTTTTGTCTTTACTTACACAAAAACTAGTGTTTCAGGACCTTATTCTACAAGTAAAATTTCATCTCTATAACTACATTATAAGGTATAGGGGGCAAAAATACATGTCAAACGTGAATTCGATGTTTCGAGAACTACATTCTGATTAATGATAAGAAGTATATCTACCTCAAACTCAAGTGCTGGACACCTACAATTAAAATTCTTAAAAGTTAATACTTTCATTTCTATTAGTCTGGTTCACAAGTGCCATTTCCCTCGAAGCCTGATCGCCACCACCGAAAATTATGATTTTGGGCTCATTCGATTCGGAATGTCATCTAGAACGTTCTATCAAAATTCCAAAAGGGGCTGAAAAAAAATGCAAAAGTTATAAACAATTAAGTAAAATAAAAAATAAGGGTTTGGTTTTTTTGAAATATTTCAAAAACTATTTTTATTAACAATCAAAGGCATTAAAAAATTATTTATGTAAATAAAGCCATTAGGAAATTTTTTTTTCCAATCATTCTTAATATTTTGTTTTCTTATTGATAAAAGCCATATAACAATAATTTTTTTTATTTTTAACTAACATTATTTAAATAATTGTTATAAACAAATGCATTGTTTATAATATTTTTGAAAACATTTTCTTTGGAATTTCATCCTTGATGAAAATGATTTAAAAAAAAATAGTTCCTTAAAAAAATTTTTTTATTAACAAAAATCGCACTTGTTAATTAACAATTTTTTTTGTTACTAAATATTAATATTAAGGAACCATTTTTTTTTAAATCATTATTTATTATGTTCTTTCGTATTATAAAAAAAATAATTTTTTTATTAACTTTTCATTTGTTTATTAAAAAAACAATTTGTTATAAACAAATGCAATTTTACACAATATTTTTTTTTAAATACTAAAAATATTACAAAAACAACCATATATATTTTTTTATTGAAAAAATTTTTTTATTATTTTTTATTTAACTTTTAAAAATATTGTACGTTTGCACTTGTAGTTTTCTTTCTGTTTTTACTCATGCCTTTGATTGTTAATAAAAAAACGAAAAATCAAAATTTTTGAATTTTTCCAACGGGGATCTCTTCTAAACTCTTTTAAGATTAGCTCAAAAAAATCAAAAAAAATTCTAGATTTCTTGTTTTGAAATAATCAGCGTTTTTATGTTAACATTAAAATGGTGAAAATGAACTAATTAACAAAAGCATAACTAATAAAAAAATTGTGATAAAAATTTTTTGTTGACGGATTATTGTTTATTGATATGTCTACTTAGTACTCAAATTTTTTTATTCCTTAATATTAATATTTAATCAGTTAAAATAATTTTTTTAGTTCACGTGTCAGATTGGGGCGATGCACGCGGCAGCCGAACTACGCGTTTTTACCGTTATTTTCGCCGCTTAATTAAAATTATAAGGTTTGTTGGTACAGTTCCGGGAGGTAGGACTTTTTTTTAGGAAATTTTTTTCAAATTTTGATTATCTCAAATAGTTTTTGAAATATTTCAAAAAAACCAAACCCTTATTTTTTATTTTACTTAATTGTTTATAACTTTTGCATTTTTTTTCAGCCCCTTTTGGAATTTTGATAGAACGTTCTAGATGCCATTCCGAATCGAATGAGCCCAAAATCATAATTTTCGGTGGTGGCGATCAGGTTTCGAGGGAAATGGCACTTGTGAACCAGACTATATTTAAGGACATCGGTGCCGCTTCTTTAACTTTTCGTTTGTTGTTGGTTGTTTCTTTTAAGAAACTAGTTAATGCATTTCTATTGCATTTTATGGCCTAAATCGCAAGCAAGTTCACATATTTTTGATTATTTTTAATGGTGTTCGTTAAGTCATATATTATGAAAACTACTAGATGTTTCTCCTTTATAAAATTTATTAAATTCGCATGGAATTTTGTAAACAATTTTTTGAATCTTGGATTTCATTAAATCAACGATTTTAATATAATATTTGTTTAACAAACTGTTCTCAAATTAACTAATTAATTAATTAATAAAACTTATTGCTAATTTTTAATAATAATATTTGAATATAAGTGATTTTTACTGTTTTAATGAAACAATGGGCGATTTAAATTTTCTTCTTTATTTTTATTAGAGAGTTATTGCAACCTCTTTTTGGCCGATCTTTTAATAAAAGATCCCTTATTTTGACATGTACGCATGCGCAGTGAACAGTTCCTTAAGTTTTGCTTTTATTAAAATACAGGCGTCCTGTATTTAATTTAAATACAGGACAGGTTACCTTTAATAAAAAAAACTTTATTTTGACTTATGAAGGGCGGTTCTGCCAACTTAATGAAATTCAAACTGTTAAAAATCAACAGGCACCAAATAAAATAAAAAAAAACTTGTAAGTATAGAGCAGGGCCATCAATAATTTGTAAAATAAAAAAAATTCTTAGCACTATGTGGATGGTCGGAAAATTTAGGGTAAATTAAAAAAAATCAAGTGACAGAGTAAAAGTTCCGGAAGGGGTGTGGGGGTACGTAAATATATGCTTTTAGGGTTTGATATAGGATTTATACGATTTGTGGTAGAAATATACATTCATTTCGGAAGCTCATAGTGGTTTGTATTTTAATTTCTCTCTCTCTTTCCATTGGATTAAAACCACTTAGTTGTTAAAAAAGTTAAGTTAGTTGTTAAGAAAGCCGAAACCTCAATAAAAAAACTTTTTTACTACTAAGTGGTTTTAATCCAGTGGAAAGAGAGAGAGAAATTAAAATACAAACCACTATGAGCTTCCGAAATGAATGTATATTTCTGCCACAAATCATATAAATCCTATATCAAACCCTATCTACGAAGAAGCGGCTTGGACTATCTCAAAGAAAAAATGAGAAAGAGATGGCATTGGAACAGAAAAGGTTAAACATTGAAGGAAGAAAAGTAGGTGTGGCAGAACAGAATGTTGCCCTAGCAGAGAAAAAGTTTCGTTTGGAGTCCCAACAGCAACAAAAAGTGTTCGATAATCAGACAGTCATTAATAAATTACTAGAAATAGTTCAAAAGCATATTTGATGTAGTACATATTGTATATATTTTTCATTCACAATAAATACATATATAAGTAATACATACTTTTTGTTAAGATATTTAGATATTTACGGACCCATTTAAGATATAAATTACAATTTTAAATTATAATTAAAATACAAAGACAATATATATGTGTAAGTATAAATCAAAAAATTGATATAACAAAAGATATACTAAATTATTATTAAAGATATAATAATTAATAAATTATTAGTAGTAGAGTCTTCCTGATCATTAGATGGTCTGCATATATTAGGTCGAACTGTACCATCAATAAATTCCCAACATTTTGGGACAGCTCCTCCCATGTTGGTTATGGACTAAAAATTAAAATTATTAAAAAATATTTGCTCACATAAGGTATATTCAAAGTACCTGTGCATATAGTTGGTACCTATCCCTATTCAGCGATTGATGTGCATTCAAATTCTGTAACAGATGTCCATGATTTTCCCTAATAAAATTTGCAGTTGTTGTAATAATGTGGTATAAGGATAGCTTCGTCTTTTTAATAATATACATAGTGCCGTCATCACTCTGTAAAGACACATTTGAAATATTTAAAAAAAAAATTCATTTTGCAAGTTACCTACCATCCACATTGTTCCTGGTGTTAGTGATAATGTGCGGTGGAATCAGCAAAGCATTTCTCAATCGCGGTATATCGTCACTATGAAAACGAAAATTCGCTTTCACTTCATCATCACTCATGTTCTTTAAATTGAATTCCACGGGTTTTATTACATTATTTTCCTCATTAGCTTCAACGGAAACACCAATTATGTTGTGTAGAAATAAGTTTTCAATTTCTTCGTTATTAACATCCGCTAGAATAGCTATTTCCAATTGTTCTTCCAGGTTCATTGTATTGTTTATTATTAAGTTACAAAATATTGCACGTTAGGAATACGATTCATGTCATTGTCAGAATAAAGGACTGTCAAAATAAAGTATGCCGATGAGGACCGTTGCAATAACTCTCATAAACCAATCGTGACATTTCGTAATACAGGATACTTTATTACAGGATCCTTTAATAAAGTTTGGCTTTGCAATAACTCTCTATTATCTCGGTAAAGTTCACTATTCCCTAATTTCTTTTGGTAGTTATTATTTATTAAGACGGATTCAACAAGTGAGATCCTTATTTAAAATATTCGAGATGTCAAATTTTAAAACATTTTAATAACATACTTTTTAATTTTCGTAATTAATTAGTAAATTTGTATTCACAATAAAATGATTTTCTCTTTTGTGATATACTTAATAGAGATATTTTTTAGGATATCTTCTTACGGCGTATTATTTAAGAATTGCGATGGATACTCTTACGTACATTGTATTTATGCGAAGACTATTTACCCAACTTAATAGAGAACTGGATCAAAAACTTGTAGAAGCTGTACCCACATCAGTTTCAATATATTTACCATCAATATTTGGGAAAAAACTGAAATCTCTTAAAAGACTATATATTGCAATTTTAGAAAGTTTTCAAAGAACTAGAAGTTATTTTAATAATGTTGTTGAAGCAGTAATAATGGGAAATTTTTTAATAGCCATTTGGATATTAGCAATAACGTGTATAACGATTATAGGAAGGCGGAAACTGCAATTCAGTGACTACATAATATTTTTTAGATTTTTTTTGAGAACCTCCCTAATAACTGTATATGCTATTATTTGTGACAGAATGCAAAAATTGGTAAGTTTTTACAATATTGATAAAAATCCAAGTGCATCATTGAGTGACTAAGTAAATTAAAGACGGATATTTTTTACAAAATTAAATAAATTTTCCGTGTTTTTTTTTTATTTTAAGATGCAATGAGTTTCAAACTGCAAATTAGATTAAGTTGTTTTTGAAAACTTATTTCATGGGGATAAAGAATTATATTTGCCTGAATTGTTTTTTAATAATTAAAAGAAAAATTTCGCGATGGACAAAAATGATAAAATATTTTAACTGGAAATTTTAAAACAAGAAATCGAGCATCGTTTCAAGTTTTAACTTGTTTATTTAACTGTTTAATGAGAGAAAGTATTTTGTTCATTTATAAAGGTACCTATAGTTATACAGGGTGTCCCACGACGTACTGTACACAGTCCAACCATAAGTACTATGGACCGAGGCCATTTTATATCTGGTATTAAAAAATGGCTTGTTGCGTTTTTGACGAATATACAGGGTGATATTTGAAAATATGTGAATTATTCTACGTTAAGTATATCTAAAAGTAAAAATCTCAGACCAATGAAATTTGGCACACTGAGATCAATAAAATAGGTTTTAAAAAAATTTTAATTTCAGGTCCGGACTTAGTTTTTTTTAGATTTTTATTTGTTTTTTGAAAACAACACCCTGTAGGCTAGATCAGACAATTTTTATTTTTCTCACTTTAAAGATTAAGGATGATACTAAGCAACAATAAAAAAAATTGAACGCGCAACTTTTTGTTTTCTGAAAAAAAAAATAAAACTTTGAAAAATAGTATAATTTTATTGGATTCACATTCTTCTTATGACTGATGCGGCACTACATTGATAGCACATCATCATTTTTCAACAAAAATTCATAAGGACAGTTCATTTTACTCGATATAAAGTATTAATCAATCAACTGTTAAAATTCCAGGGCCGTATTAATTTTTTTAAAGTTTTATTGATACTGTAAAAACAACACCCTGTACGCGAGTTGTACAAATTTTCTTTCTGTAACGTCAAAGAAAAAACTATTACTTTTGATTATTGTGCAAATGCAAGTAGGCTTTGAATTCGCTTTGACGTCCATTTTGACAGTTTGTGAAAGAAGGTGGTGAGCGACTCACAGAAGACCAAAAAGAGGGTATTTTGGAAATGGTAAATCAAAATGAGAAGCTAAGTACCCGGCGAATATCCAGTATTTTGAATATTTCTAAGTCCACAGTTTTCAGGACGTTAAAGAAAGATCTCCTCCATCCATATCACCCCAACTGGTACAGAGACTTAAAAAATTAAATACGGCCCTGGAATTTCATCGGTTGATTGAATAATACTTTATATCGAGTAAAATAAACTGTCCTTATGATTTTTGTTGAAAAATGATGATGTGCTATCAATGTAGTGCCGCATCACTCATAAGAAGAATGTGAATACATTAAAATTATACTATTTTTCAAAGTTTTATTTTTTTCTGCAGAAAACAAAAAGTTCCGCGTGCAATTTTTTTTAACTGTTGCTTAGTATCATCCTTAAGCTTTAAAGTGAGAAAAATAAAAATTGTCTGATCTGGCTTACAGGGTGTTGTTTTCAAAATACCAATAAAAATCTAAAAAAAACTAAGTCCGGACCTGAAATTAAAATTTTTTTAAAACCTATTTTATTGAGCTCAGGGAGCACACTCAGTGTGCCAAATTTGATTGGTCTGAGATTTTTACTTTTTGATATACTTAACGTAGAATAATTCACATATTTTCAAATATCACCCTGTATATCCGTCAAAAACGCAACAAGCCATTTTTTAATACCAGATATGAAATGGCCTCGGTGCATAGTACTTATGGTTGGACTGTGTACAGTACGTCGTGGGACACCCTGTATATTGTAAGCCATGTAAATGTTACAAGGCTATTGAATTTATAAATTACTTATAATATGAACCATATTATATGTATCGACAAGTCTCAGTTTATCGTTATTATGCACCAGTCTTTATGTTTGAAATGCCGAAATTCACTTCACTAAGACTACTGGGTTTATTTTGGCTCATCCCTAAGATTAGAACTCACTCTGCAAGCCAACTCTATTCATATAGTCAGTCCAAGGTTGTTTGAGGTAAGACTTTACTAAGGTCCGTTGCATCCAGTCAGATAAACAAGCAAAATACTTCAGTGCCGCAAAATCAAAAGTCTGATCTTTTGTTGGGACAACTTTCTTTCCTTCACCAATTTCAGTGGTCAGTGAACATTTTCTTTTTCTCTTTCTTCCTCTCCCATTGGTCTTACTTGGAAAGAGAAATGTTAGTACAATGTGGTGATTCCTTAACTCACTCAACAAATGTGTTATTTAGTGTATCCCTTCATTTTGGATCTGAACCGTCAGAAGGTGGAAACCATCTTAACTGCAATTATCCCTTGAACTTCTTCAGTTAAGCAAGCAACTTAACTGTATGTAACTATCGGTTTTATTACCAATAGTTTATTTGACATCAGAGTGTAAAGGGAACTCATCGATTTGTTGTGTGAATTTGAGGTTCTAGGTAAGACTTTTATTTAGGATGATTCCCAGATATATTCCTTAATCTCCGTAAATGCAATTCGATTCCATGTAATATAAATTGAAGAAGCAGTTGAATTTTTTCTGCTCCTTAAAAAATTCGCTGTGTCTAGGTGCACGCTAACGTGTACAAAATAAAAAACTTAGGTACACGCTAAAACGTCATCATTGTCCATGACGTTGTTGTTTGTTAATTTTTTAACGTCTCTTTTCTGACCTAATGGCCTAAACTGGACGGGATCTACAGCTTATCGTGGGCTCCGAACCACGGTCCTCAATCACCTTAAACCCAGGACTATGCCTTTGTCATGCAGGTGATCTACCGACACAAGTCTGTAATTGTGTCACCAACCCCTATCAGTTTCACGAGATATCCGATCTCATCCGGCCTGTCCGGCGTGAATGAAGCTGCGTATGACACAAATACCTTTTTGCACTTGCCAAAGTCTTATCTGACTTTAATTCCACTTGAATGCGGCAGGATTCGAACCTACTCTTCGAACACTGACCAAGCTGAATTGGCAGACGCCTTACCAACTAGGCCACCGTGTCCGATTTTAAACAACTTTATTCTTATGAAATGCATAATAATAGGTAGATAGATAATGATTGGGTGAGATTATTTTTTAGTGCGTTTGCGTTTGATGCCTATCACTGTTTGTTCGGCACCTCTTGATCTTGGAAAGGCTTGCTTGCACCATTTAAATGTAAAAAACGTTCCGGTCAAATTGGCTGAAAATTTCGTGAAAAATTCTTCAAACCTTTCTGATTAAAGAATATGAAGTCCGAATAAGATCTTATGACTCAATTTTTTGTTAACAAGCATCAGAAACATTGGAAAATGGGTAAAAAACACAACACTTTAACGACTTTGGGCATATAAAACAATGAAAATGGGGCCAGTTTTTGAAAATATCACAAAACATATACAGGATCTGGCAAACCTCTGTCGTATATCTATTAACTATTATTGTATAAAACTTATTTGATTTATTCGAAAGGTATTTTCACTCGTAAGGGAGTGAATTGCAGGGCGTATATTATTATTATTATTATTATTATTATTATTATTATTATTATTATTATTATTATTATTATTATTATTATTATTATTATTTTTTTTTTTTTTTTTTTTTTTTTTTTTTTTTTTGTGCAGGTGGAAACCCTTTATGGGCACCATGCGCTTCGCGACGGTTCGATCTGCGACATGGTAGTGTGGTAGACTCCCGACGGGTCGGGTACTCCACTAAAACCACCTGTGTCCACCGTGCACGCTGGAACCATCCATTCCTGGATATATCTTCGGCAGTGCACGGGATTCCTTTTTTTTTTTTTTTTTTTTTTTTTTTTCTTTTTCTCTCAATCTTTTTTATTGTCTTTCCCTTTGTCTATCGTCTGTTTGTTTCTCTTTCATGATGTTTTTAATGAATTGGTATATCTTCTCGTATTGTTCCTGATTTGCTAACATTTTCTCTACTATATTTTCCGGCGTCATTTCCCCAAAGTCTCTCTGTATGTTTTCTCTTTCTGTGTGCCACTTTCTGCAAATAAAGATCGTGTGTTCGGGAGTATCCCCCTCTCCACAGTATCCGCACGCTTCGTCTTCTCTTTTTTTCATCCTTTTAAGGTAGCTGTTGTAGCACCCGTGACCGGTTAAGAACTGACTCAAGTAAAAATCCGTTTTTCTGAATTTACACATTACCCACTCCTTAATGTCTGGGATCAGTCTCTTTGTCCACTGTGCTACTTCTTTTGTGTCGTCCCACCTCCTCTGCCATCTACCCATTATTTCCTCTCGTACTCTGTTTTTTGTCGCAATAAGGTGCCCTTCCCCACTTTCATATAATAGGTGCCTCTCCACTGCGAGGAGATCTATTGGGATTACACCTGATATTATATTAGCCGCTTCCTTGGATATAGTGCGATAGCTCGATGACACTCTAATTAACATTTGTCTCTGGAGACTAAACATCATATTTTTATATTTGCTCTTTTCTAATACTTTGTACCATATGGGTGCTCCATATAGTGCAATTGATTCTACTACCCCAGACAGCATCCTTCGTTTCAGACTTCCTGGCCCTCCTATGTTTGGTGTGATCTTCTTTATTGCGCTCACTGCTTTCTGTGCTTTTTCTACAGTTTGTTTTATATGTTGGTTAAATAACATTTTATCGTCCAACCAAATTCCAAGGTATTTTATACTTTTTTGAGGAGTTATTTTGTTTCCCTCTAGCTCAAAGCTTACTCCTTCCTTTTTTCTTGCTCCTTTCATCAGTAGTGCTTCCGTTTTCTCGGGTGCTAGTTTTAATCTGTTTTCCTCCATCCATCTCGAAATCCTCATTAAGGATAAGTTTGCTATATAAATTAGTTCCTCCTTTCTCATAGCTTGAACCATTAGCGCCAAATCATCGGCATATGCAACCATTTGTGCCCCATCTGGAAGCCGGATTTTTAATACCCCGTCATAGAGTATGTTCCACAAAGTTGGTCCCAATACTGACCCCTGTGGGACTCCCGCTGTGGCTGATTCGCTCTCTCTATTATTTATTTTGATTTTTCGTTGGTCTAGGTAGCTTTCCACTGTTCCAATTAGGTAAGGACTTATGCCGATCTCTCTCATTTTCCTTATGATAAGGCTCCAAGACGCTGTATTGAAGGCGTTTTGCACATCCAGTGTAATGAGGGCGAAGAAAGCTCCCTTACGTGTCCTTCCTGCCGCTTTCACCACTCTGTCAACCGCTTGTATAGTTGAATGCCCCTTTCGAAAACCGAACTGATTTTCTGAAAGCCCGTTCTTGTCTTCGAGCTCCTTTTCAAGTCTCGTTCTAATAAGCATCTCGTACAGCTTACCAAAAGTGTCTAGCAAGCATATAGGCCTGTACGTCTCCTCCCCTTCAGAATTTTTTTTGCCCTTAGGAATCAGAACAATTCTGGCTTCTTTCCATATATTTGGGAAATACTGCTTGGTTATCAGTGCGTTTACCATCTCCAGAACTTTGTCTGGAGCAGCCCCTATGAGTTCCTTTATAGTTTCCACCATTATACCATCTGGTCCTGGAGCCTTATTGTTTTTTAGTTTATCTCCTGCCTCTATCAGTTCCTGCATGTCGAACGCCTTTACATTTTTTACTACTGGGCCTTTAACCCATATATCTTCTCTTTTCGGGAATAGTTCTGAGACTATCCTGCGCTTTTTCTCGGTTGTCAAGGCATAAGGTAGTCTTTGCCGTTTAAGCTGTTTAATAACAATCCTATAACCCTCTCCCCATATATCCTCTTCCAGATCATGACATAGCTTTATCCACAAGGCCCTTTTAGATTTATTTATTGACCGTCTTAGTTCCTTCTTGTTTTTTTTGTAAGTTTCTTCATGTTCTCTAATTTCTTGAAATGTCTCTTCATTTTTTAAGTTTATTGCTTTTAAACGTTTAATTCTTCTTCTACATGTTATGCACTCCTTTCGTTTCTCTTCTATTTGTGGATTCCACCAGTAGGGGTACTCCCTGTTTGTCCCTTTGGTATTTGAACATTTTTCTTGTACCAGTTTCATTTGCTTCACAAAACTTTTTGGGTCATTTATGTCTAGTTGGTGTAAGACTCCCTGAATTTGAGGCCGAAGCTCTTCCTTTCTTATATATATTCTTTTATTTTCTTTTATTCTAGAACGTTTCCTTTCTCCATCAATTTCTATTTCATACACAATATATTTGTGAAAACTGAGCGATTCGTCTTCGTCTACATGCCAATTTTTAATTTTAGCCCCTATCCTTTGTCCGCATAGGGTAACATCAATAAAAGATTTACTATCCCCCCTTTCAAAAGTTGGAGTATCTCCACAGTTTGCCACCATCATGTCCAGTTCCGAGAGCCAATCTGAGATATGCTCTCCCTTTATATCGTTTATCGATGATCCCCATAGATGTGACTTTCCATTTAGATCTCCCGCCACTATAGCATTTTGCCTATTTTCTCGAGCTTCTTCCATTATTTCATCTATGTTGTTCTTGTAGTCCTCCAAAGGGACATTTGGGGAAACATAACATCCGATAAGTACAAAATTTTCTGCTACTATTTTAACATACCCTCTTCCTTCTTTATGTGATTTTATTCCTATGTTTTTATTTCTACAAAAGATAGCTACATCTCTTCTTTTATCCTTAATCCATTCAGTTTTATCAACAATTTTTTTGTTTGGTTCTGAAACAATTATTACATCTGCGTTTATTTTATCTGCTTTCGCGAAAGCCAGGTCATGCCCAGCCCTCGCCCTCCCCAGGTTGATTTGTAAAATTTTTATCTTAAATATTACTAGCTGTGCTTCCCCTTCTTACAGAGTTTACAGACTTCAATCGTTCCCTTCTCTTGTTTTCTATAAGTTGCTTGAAATACGGGCATTTTATCTGGTCAGCTCTATGCCCCTCTGTTTGACATTTCATGCAAAATGGACTGTTTTCACAATCTTTTGCCTTATGTCCTTTTTTCCCGCATTTTATGCAGTCGTCCCTTCTGTTTATTTGTGCTGTACACTTATCAGCTCTATGTCCATGCTCTAGACAGTTAAAACATCGTATAATCATCAGTTTTTCTCTTACCAGGCAGTTGACCCATCCCACTTTAATTCTTCCACCGTTTATCAGTTTGCGTCCTTTGCCGTGTGGTACTCTTACCGTGGCCATACTGTCTCCATATTTCCCGGGTCTTATTGAAATAGTCTCCATTTCTACATCGTCGAGTTCCAAAGTTGTTCTTAAGGCCTTTTTTACTTCTTTCTCTGTCGTTGTTCCTTCCATTCCCGTAATAAATAGCGTAATTCCATTTTTTCTTGTCGTAATGTCCAGATTTTCTATCTTATCCTGCATCTCCTTCTTTAGAGCTTCCGCTTTTTCCTTCCCTCCTTCGATTGTTAGCACTATGCCACCTCTATTATCTTTTTTGATCTTTTTAATTTCTACTTTCATTTTGTTTAAATCGACCCTTTCCTTCATGTCTTTTAAAAGATCTGCATAAGATATGTCTTCTTTTTTAACTGTAATCGTGGTCTCATTTTGACTCTTCTCCCTCAAAATCTTTTTTCCTTCCTTTATTGGTACTAGATACTTTATTTCTACATCGGTATCCTTAAATATGTATTCCAACAGCTTTCTCGAGTATGTCCTATCTAAGCCATCCGGCGATGCGAAGGCTATCTGACTTCGATTTTTTTCTTTTAATGAGTCCCGGAGTTGCAGATATCTTTGATATACATTTTCCATATTAATTACACCTTCTGAATGTATTTCCAGGTTTATAATATACATGTACTTAGACTCCTGTATACTTCTTCCAGTACTCGTATGTAGTTTAGTGGCTCTTTCAATAAACCTCACCTCCATTTCTTCCTGGTTTCTCTCCCATATTTCTTTCATTTCGGGGTATCTATCTAGGACTACTTTACTCAGTCCCTTTTCTCCTGTATCTTTTGGATCCACTACAATTACCAGATCCATTTTGTTTCCTTCTCTTCCCGCGTTTCCTATTTCCTCTATAGTTTTCTTAAAAAATTCCGGCGGCCACTCCCTGTCCAGGATTTTCTCTATACTTTCAAAAGCCTCATCTTTTTCAAAGCATTCTGTCAGTATAATCATCTCCTCCTCCTCATCGCTGTTTGTTTGTGTTCCTGCCTCTTTTGTTTCTTTCTTTGTAGCTTCTAAACTTTCCTCTTCAGTCTCCGTTCCTACGCTTCTCCGCTTTGGTTTCCTACTCTCAGTTACTTCATAGGTATTCTTCTTCATTTCATTTTCCAGCTTTTCAATTAGAAAATTTAGGTTTCTTGAGACTTCTTTGATATCCATTTTTGTGTTAATATTTGTCTTAACTACATCTGCGAGTTTTCCTATATTTGTCTTTAGTTTATCGACTACTACCTTGAGTTCTGAGGGTCTTTTTGAGTCCTGTATGCTTTGTGCTCTTAACTCCCTTTTTCGCTTCTTTGCACTCTTTTCCACTGGACTGAGAACTTTTGGTTCACCTTCGTCGCTGGAAGAGTTCTCTCTCTTCTCATCGCTAAAGGGGTTATCATATTTTTCCCCTTCTTCGAAAAACGATAGCTTCGTCTGTCTTAGCCCCGGAGGTGTCCGCGGAAGACTGTCTCTCCTTCCAAATATTGATTCTCTATCCTTGTGAACATCATGACTTCCATCTTTAGTGCTTTTTTTTCCTCCTGCAATCTGGGCCAATTTTATTGCGATCTCCATAGCCTCATTTTGTGCCTTCACATCTGTAATTACCTTTAACACTTCACTTTCGCTCTCTGCTATCGGTATACTAACTTTAGTATCTTCTTTTCCGGACTCGTATTTTTCTGAGCTAAGCTTCTTTTCATCTGTGCCTGAGCCACTTTCACCTTCTTTTATTATTTTTTTTATATTTTTGTCTTTTTCTAAATTTTGTTCTTGTGTATTCATAATTTTTCCCACGAGTAGGGCAGGAATTTTGTCGTCGGACGCGGCAGTGCTCCCTTGCCTCGTTAAGGCCTTGCTTGCGCCTACCCCCCAGGCCCTCGCCATGACCGGGGGGGACCGTTTGCGACCTTGTCCGTAAGGCCATGCATCCTTCGGCACGGTCAACACCTTAGATTTCGGATTTTTTGTAGCTGGTTTTCTCCGTCTGGACTCTTCTGTCTGGGTTACCATACCATAGCCGACTGGTCCCCGTTATTTGATGGCGCCGGGATCTCGCCATTCGCCCCCCCTTTTCTAGGTTGGACTTGTTGGTGTGTTCGTATGTAACATGGGCTTGTTGTTTCTTCTACTGGCATTTGCTGGTATCGCTTAGTCGACATCCACGATCCCGCTCAGTACCCCACCAACCGTTTTGAGCTGTTCCTTAGCTTCACTCCCCCTCCCCGTCCCGTCAGGCTCGAAGAGAGGGAGGTACTGAGCTCCCTGACCACGGCAAGGTCTCACAGCTCCTACAGGGAGTTTATTATTATTATTATTATTATTATTATTATTATTATTATTATTATTATTATTATTATTATTATTATTATTATTATTATTATTATTATTATTATTATTATTATTATTATTATTATTATTATTATTATTATTATTATTATTATTATTATTATTATTATTATTATTATTATTATTATGTATACAGGAGGTCTAGTAAACTAGACAAAAACCCTAATAACACGTGATCTTGCTGGTATGTCCCACTCAGAATGTCCCAATGTTTCAGACTTAAGTACGACATGCCGAGATGTTTCTTTTTTGGGACACACTTGTTTTGGATACACTCCAGATGGTGTATGTGAATTTGGTAATGAGGACTCCACACAGGAGAAGCATAATTAAGACAGGAATAAATGAGTGACATGTATAATGTTTTTGTTGAAAGAATTGACAATTGTTGTGTATTTCTGAGAACAAAACCTAGTTTTCGAGAACTATCACTTATAATTGAGTTTATATGCTGAACAAATGTAAGTTTTTCATCAAATAATACTCCAAGGTCTTTAACAACCGATACTCTTTCAATGATCTTATTGTCAATAAGATAGTTATTTTGAATTTCAGCTTTTGTTCTGCTAAAAGTAATACATTGGCATTTATCAGGATTCAATACCATTCCATTTGATTTAGACCAATTTAGTAAGGAATTAAGATCTTCTTGCAATTTATTTCAATCAACTGGATTAGAGATGTCCATATATAATTTTAAATCATCAGCAAAAAGGAGGAATTTACAATTTTTAAAAATGGTTCCTAAGTCATTGATAAAAATGTTAAACAACAGGGGACCCAAGTGTGATCCCTGTGGAACACCTGATATGACAAGGATGGAATTAGAAACAAAATTTTTAATTTTAACCAATTGATGTCTATTATAAAGATAGCTTTCTAACTCCATTTTGTCAACCATGGTGGGAAGCCAACAGCGGACAATTTGCTGATCAATAATTTATGATTCACTTTATCAAAAGCTTTACTGTAGTCAGTACAGACAGAGTCAATTTGATTATGTTGTTCTAGTGCATTGAAAATATCCTTTTGATATAATAACAAGTTAGTTACTGTTGATCTACCTTCTACAAAACCATGTTGTTGTTCGATTATTAGATTTTTACAATAATAAGAAATGTGGTTTACTAGAAGTTGTTCAAATAATTTTGGTATTGTAGAAAGTTTAGTTATTGGTCGATAATTTTTGATTTCCTCCTTGGAACCATTTTCGAAAATTGGCGTTACGTAACTGTTTCGCCAGACGCTAGGGAAAACTTGATTTTCAAGTGACAGATTAAATAAAATTTCTAGTGGTTTGCTCAAAGAGTAAACGCACCTCTTGAGTAGGTAAGAAGGAATTCCATCAGGGCCAGAACTCAAATTTTCTCTATTTCATTATCCCATTGAAGACTTCCGGAATGGCAATCTTCAATAGGGGAATCGATACAATATTATTTATATTCAAATTTTCATAATCGGCGTCAACCTTCGTATTGCAATATACACTTCCAAAGTGTTCAGCAAATAAACTCACAATATCTGTACCACATCTCGCTACTTTGTCATTGCATGTCATGATATTAGGAATTCCATGGTCTTTCTTTAAAGAATTGATATAGTTCCAAAAATATCTGGGTTTAATTGATATGTTGTTGTCTACCTTAGCTAAGTAGTTATCATAACATAATTTGGATAAATTTTTACATCTAGTTCTTAAATTGCAAAATAGAGCATAATCATTGACATCAGAAGTATCTTTGTATCTTTTATTCGCTATTTTCTTTTCTCTAATTAGTAACTTGATAAAAATTATTAACCGCTGATTCAATGTTACCATTCAAGAATGTATCCCAGTTAATAGCAGCAAAGTAATTATTTAGACCAGTGTAATCACAATTTTTAAAATCACTTAGGACTATTAGGTAATACTAAGTCACATGCTAATGCAATATGGTGGGGATTGTTAGGTAATAGCGTATCACTAGCAGCACTCGCTGATATAGAGTTCTGAACATTAGTAAAAATTAAGTCCAAAAAAACATCATTATTATTAGGTATCGTATTAACTTGTTTGAGACCACAAAACGAAAAATGTTTATTCAATATCATTGCTGGATATCCATTTGGACAATACTGCAATAGTCCATCCTGATCTTGTGGGGTCCAGATGGCTAATGGCAAATTATAATCTCCAAATAAAAATACAGAAGAGTTCACATGGTTGAATAATATGTTTTCGACTGACTGACAGTGGCTTTCGTAGATGGCATCCGCGGAGGTCGGACAAATGTATATTGAACCAAAAATGAAACTACATTTGTTATGAATAAGATGAACGAATAAATGTTCAACATCAATATTCGATCCATCGATTTGATATACTTGTAAGTCGGTTTTAAATCCCATCAAAACCCCACCACCTCTTTTAAGGTTGCTAGTTGATTCATTTCTATCGCATCGAAATACTTGATAATTTTTGAGATCAAGCTCTGAGGTAGCAAATGAGTCAGTCAACCAAGTCTCAACCAAGATTATGACATCATAGTCACAGCAAGCCACAGCGTTCTGCAATTCAATTAATTTGGTTCTCAATCCTCTTATATTCTGAAAATAAATCTTTAAATTTTTTATAGGGGTTTGACTTAGTTTTTTTGGGGAAGTTTATTTTCGATAACCGGATGACCTGCTCTGTATCGAATAATCAAATTTTGTTCACCATTTTCCCTACGTGCTTTTAAGTCATTGTGAACCTTCCTAAATGTATCTTGTTGTAATTTTGTTCTGTCGGGGCCGATACTATATCTAGAGGATGATAATACTCTTCCTGTCTTCAAGGCTTGAGCAACAAAATTTGGGTTGGATAAGACTGCTTTGACAGGTCTTGGCTTGTTGGACTTCTTTCCGACTCTTATTACTCTAACGAGTTCCTTGTCTGGGACACCCACAGACTTCAGAATATCTACTATTTTTCTTCTGTCATAGTCAATACGTTGGTTCAATTCATTTGCGCCTGATTCTTCAACATTATAGAACATCATGTTGTTGGCTCTTTGGGAACGTTCATGGACCTCCGATAAAACAAGATCCATATTGTTGGAGGGATTAGTTTGTTTTACGGTTTCTAGCTCTTTTTTTAGGGCACTAACCTCAGCTTCCAGTGAAGTTATTTTAGTTAACAGGTACGGCACTCTCTTAATAGCTGAGCGGCAATCCTCATAAAAAAACATTATGATTCTTCTCTGAACAACAACGGCTCGGATTTCGCTTGCACATAATCCACTGCATTGTTCTACCAGGTGAAACCAAACTCGACAGCTATCACATTGTATAACTTTGCCGTCGTCTGGAATTCCTTGTTTGCAACTTGAACAAGTGATTGCCATTCTAACCAGAACTCTGCCGGTGGATCATCTACTAAAATAAATTAGGTACGGCACTGGACTTCACTATTTGTTTTCCCTATCAGCCTAATTACTTCTAGTTTTTTCAATGCGACAAAAAACTGTTTATATTAAATTAAATGTTGCGATCTATATCAAATCACGAGATTACTAATACTTTTTTACCAAAAGCCACTTGATATTCTTGTAGCTTATGATGTTATGAATCATTTGATATAAATTTCGATCAAAAATACTTCACAATAAACTTGAAAACACTTATTTTTGAGAGCACTTCATAAAATACGTCTGTCTTCTACCAAATTTTATACTGATATTTATGTGCCAAGGACGAAATTTTTGGTCCGTAAACACTTTTCGTCCGCTGTGGTCACTAGGATACGGCACGGTGCGAGTCATTTGAGGACGAAAAGTACTTGCCTTCAAAAATAGTTGACTTTTCATTCGGAAATTAGTACGTAAATAGTTATTTATGTGCCAAGGACGAAAAACTGTCTAGTATAGTCGAGTCTGCAAATTGATAGCCGAGCAGGCGAGACTGTCTATTGTCTCGCCTGCTCGGCTTTTCGCCGAGGCGCATATTACTTTTTTTCGTCGACCTCTACAAAAACGTACTAATTTCCGAAAGAAAAATCGACCATTTTTGAAGGCAAACACTTTTCGTCCGCAATCACTTTTCGTCCGCTGTGGTTACTAGGATACGGCACGGTGCGAGTCATTAGAGGACGAAAAGAAAAATGTCGTTTTTTGTGTAGAGGTCGACGAAAAATGTCATTTTTTGAAGGCATTTGCCTTCGGGAATTAAGGCCCTTATAATTCACATGATACATAAATTACTATATTATTTAGTTTCTAATATTTAATTTGGCAATACTTTTTTTTATTTCCTTCAAAAATGATATTTTAAATTTTGACACTCCATCACCAATTTTAGGTTATGCCCTTTGTCACTTTTATATCATTACAATATATTTCGCATTCATTTCAATTTTAGTCGTCGAGATTAAAATATATGTCAGAGGCTTTGTCTGTTGCTCAGATTTTCATCATCATTAGTCTTATGAACACGTAAGAAAATGGATCGATTCGTGAATCGTTTCAAATTTACGCTGCCCGAAAGTGACCCATGTAAATGGATTCGATTATCTTGTATACATTTCGTTATTAAGTTTAATACCCTAGATAGATAGGTAGATAATTTATTCGTCTGTCAAGTTTTTTAAAAATTACAATTCATAAAAAACGTATTTGACTTGTCAGTTACAAATCTAAAATACATAATTAAACCACATACTATTAAAAATAGGGAATTAATAAAGTACCTTTATTTTTGACAATATCGAAAATTGTTATAAAGAAAATGTGTTTAGATTAAAAAATAACTTTCTAATATGTAACCATGTTTAACTAAATTTAAAAACGGTTTTATTTATTAAACGCCGTGAAACATATGAAAAACTTTAACCGAAAAAAGTTTGAAAAATACTTTCTTCGTATTCAACCATCTGAAGTGTATTTGGATTTTGAAAAGGCCATTCACACTGCAGTAAAAATAATACATGGCCGTCAACCAAAATTAATGTATGCCGTTTCCATCTACATCAAGCCTGGTACCGAAAAATTCAGAATTTATGACTTACCTACAAACGAATTTAAAAACAAAGATTGGGAAGTTGGTAATTGGTTGAAACATTTTTTTGGAATAACATATTTAAATCCATACTTATGTAGACGATAATGCAGATTCACGATTTATCGCCTCATTTTGTTACTCATCCATCTATTTACATTTTTATTGAAAAACCTAAAGAGTTCCAGATGGATACGTATGTTAACATCCCTAACAAAATTAAAGACAATGCAACTGGCTTCGAATAAAATTACACGATTGCATTTTGTGAAGTGTGTGTCGTATTTTTTATCTGTAAATACTTTATATTTTAAAAATTATTATGTATATTTTTGTGTTTAAATTAAATAAATTTAATAAATTGATTTTTAATCTGAAAAAATATCCTTTATTGAGACACTGACCAACTTAAAAATGAGGAAGTGCAGGTAACCTTAGTAATGCCCGAAATACACAAGCAATTTAGAATCTACAAATACTACTTGCGTCCGAAATGGTTAGGGGATTAAATGGTCAGGTAGCTTGCTTGGCGCCCGAATTACATCCGTACATTGAATCATAAATGTATGATTAGTTTTTTACAATAGAAAGGCTCTAATTTCGAAAAAAAAACAACTGGCGGAAGGTGTACTTTATTTTATATACTAATAAATCATACCAATAGAGTAATTGAATATTGTTTCGATGTTACAGATTCAAAATCAGCAGACAATTATGTTTAAATTTCCTTCGAAAAGGTTGAGCTTTGAAGAAAAAACAGAGGTAAGATTAATTCATCAATGTAAAATTAACAATTAAGTGTCTGAATTGCATTTTTCAAATATCACTGCGAAATATTTTAAATTTTGGCTTGCAAAAATGGGGTTATGACAATATTTATTAAAGAAAGATATTATTAGATTTGAAAATCGAAATAATTTTCTCATAGTTTATGTGATATCTACTTAATTTTATTAAATTTGTGTAATATATTTTTTTTATGTTTATTTTGTTATTATATAAATAATTCAATACATACTGCTGCAGTGTTATCATCAGGTACTGATGCAGTTGTCATCAAAATTTACGTTATTATTTACGATATTATTAATAATTCTCAAAAAATGGGCACTCAGCTCAAAAAGCCAAAACATTTTATTTAGTTTCCAAAAAGGTATACTTCCACAAAATTTCATCAACATTAAATTATTTTTGTGGAAATTAAAAATTAAAAACTAAAATTTTTTTTTAATTCGATTTTTTTAATGGAACACCCTGTATATTTGATGTTTTTTCAGATTTTATGGCTCAAATTACATACAACGTTACCCCCACCAGTCAACCAACATATTACTCCCTTCAAATTTTGAAGTTCAAAAAAAGATTTCTCATAATATAGGTATAATATACAGTGTCATCCCCAAAGTACGCACCATATGGGAAACTTTTTTATTAAGGGTTTTTCGACAAAAAGTTATTCCTGATAAAAATTTGTGCATCCTCTAAAACTAAACATGCACCAAGAAAATATAGTAAAACACTCGTAATCTACGAGGAGCCTTCAAAAATTTGATTTTGAGACAAGAGTAAAGTACCATTATTTTGAAAAATCTCGGGTAATGTTATTTAGAAAAGCATTAACAAATACATCGAAATTTGAACTCATGGCCATCTAAGTGAAGTTTTATTTTTTTACCAATTTTTTTAAAATGGGGACTACGAAAAGAAAAATTTGCTAAAACGATAAATAGACAACATCCTGTATTCGACGGTTTATATAAAAAGCCTGTAATATTACAAATTACATAACTATTGTGTTAACCACGGTCAATTTTTTTGAAGAGTAAAATAATTTTCAAAGTTTCTGGTGCAAAGTTATTTTTATTTTTTGTGAAGACCGAAAATTGCTCAAAATTATACAGATAACTTGAATTTAATATTCAATAATATCAAGTCACAAAAAATCAAAATAAAATAAGTATTTCGGTACAAAGTCATAGATTTTCTGGATATTTTCTAGTCGTGGTCCCCATTTAAAAAAAATGGGTAAAAAAATAAAACTTCAAATCTAGATGTATTTTTTAATGCTAAATAAAATTTTCCGAGATTTTTCAAAATAACGGTACTTTATTCTTGTCTCAAAATCAAATTTTTGGGGGCTCCTCGTATATTACGAGTGTTTTACTATATTTTCTTGGTGCATGTTTAGTTTTAGGGGATGCACAAACTTTTATCAAGAATAACTTTTTGTCGAAAAACCCTTAATAAAAAAATTTCCCATATGGTGCGTACTGCATATTATACTATAATCATGTAGATTCAAATTAAATAAATAGATTATAATTTTTTATAAATGTCATTTTGGAAGTTATAAATGTTATTTTGGTTATACCAGATGTTATTTTTGGAAGGGCAATCAAGAAATAGCTTTTAAATACAAGTAACTCTGAGAGTAACTCTATTTATAAAACAAGAAAAAAAATATTCTTAAATACAAAATATATAGGTAAAAAATTGCAAAAGTTCCCCCCTCTACAAAAGTTTATACACAAGCACTCAGGACAATCTAAATTCAAGTCGGCGAGATGTTTTTGCTAACTCGTCCAACACTTCACTAGCAGTGATATTTAGCTCTCTGCGGATGTTAAGTATAGCATATTAAAATTTGAAAAAATAATGAAAAAAGAATTCACTAGCCTAGTAAACACCGCACTTCACTTGACCGCGGAACGCACAAGATTTGAAAAAGGTTTGAACAGGGCAGCACAAGTGTAGCGAAAAGAACTAACTATATTCGGTTTTGGTGTGTCATTTTAGTGTACCTTTTAATCATTAAAATAACTGTGTTTGCAATGTCTTTTTTATCCTGTGTTTTTGGCATTATCGACCCTTACTTCTGTAATCCCACAATAATAAGTTTGAAAAAGGGAAATCTTTCAAATTTTTATTTTTCTAAAATTGTTAATTACAATTTTTTGTTAATTTCTTCTAAGCAATGGGGGGGGGGGGGGGGGGGTTATTGGGGATGTTGGGTTACATCCCCAATAACCCCCAATAACCGGAAGTCGGCCATTTTGTTTTTATACGACTGTCAATCCAAAATTGTGTCTCATATCTATGTTCAAATGGGTTGAAAAATGAAGGAGATAAAGGTATGGCAATAGTCTTATTGTCACCCGGTATATTAATACACTATTTTAAAACATAAAATTTATTTATCCATAGCGGAACATTAACGTAGTCTTTCCATGTAGAGAATCGGCCTGTACTATTAGCAAGCTTGTTTTCTCGAGTTTTTTCCAGTCGCCGGTTAGTACTCATTTACGTTATTTTTTTGTTCTTTTTTCTTTGCGTTTTTCTTATTTGAAACTTTTTTTAAATTTCTTGTGATGGCATCAAATTATGTTTTCGTCTTTGGAATCTAAATTCCCTTCCAACGACACCGCTTGATGGCATTACTTGGGTTCAAAGCAAGGCCTTATTCGATCGACGAAGAAATGTAATAGCCACAGAACCAACATGAGAGTTGTTGATAAAGATCATGGTGAAATTGATTGCCTGACAAAGACTTTTTATTTTTGGTTCTGAAATTCTAATTAAATTAAAAGTTTGAAATTTTTTATTTGAAGTGTATTATTTTCATAGGCGGATTTTTTGAATTTCATAAAATTATTTTTGATTATTTAAAAGTACCCCGCAGTTTTTAATGCGGAAATGGTTTCCGTCAAATTTTCTGAATCGTTGATGTTGTAGAACTTGCTCTGACATAATGTGTCCATTGGACCAAACCAAATCCGGATTAAGAAAAATTTGTAAAATTTGGAACTATAAAAATAAAAAATCTGGTTATAAAAAAGTGGCATTTCCGATGTTTAACACCCTGTACTTAGAACACCAGCCTTAGGATCGGATTGGGCCAATTTGACCGAAAGTCATTTCCGCATCAAAAACTGCGTGCTACTTTTAAAATATAATTGTTTTTTGTCAACCTATCTGTTTATTTTTAAATATATTATTTTTCAGTTGGAAAGTTTTATAAAAATCTTAGGTTGGAGAAAGCCAATGAAAAATGTTAAGGATTCTTATAAGTTTGGAGTTTCTGCAATAGCTGGGGTAAGGATAAAAAAATTTTTACTAGTATTCTCCCTAGTACTTGAATTACTATCGGATATATTTCCAAGAGCATGAATTTTTTTTTGGCCTGCCTCATTCCTTGTAGTCCTTCCTATCCAGTATTGGGATCTTTTGTTATTTACTTCTTTTCCAAGTTCATTAAGTATTGTACTGGTGCTTATTGCGCAGAAGGGTTCAGGTCCCAGAAATGGTGTTTCAGCACTTTTTTTTGCGAGTACGTCTGCTATTTCATTATCCTCCACTCCAGTGTGTCCCGGAACCCATAGGAGGGTAACAGTGTTGTTCTTGCCTAGTTCGTTTAGACTCTCTAGGCACTCCCAAACCATCTTGGAGTTGATTACGTGGGAGTTCAAGGCATTAATGGCTGCTTGGCTGTCTGACATGATGATGATCTCCTGTCTGCGAAAATTTCTTTCTTTGTTGAACTGGACACATTTTCCGATGGCGTAGATTTCAGCTTGGAAAATGCTCGGAGATTTGCCTAAACTTTCGGAATATTTGGTTCCAGGCCCATATACTCCTATTCCTGTTCCTTGTGTTGTTCTAGAACCATCTGTGTACCATTTAATGGCACTTCTCTTAAGTTTTGGGATGCTATCTTTGTCCCATTCGCTTTTGTTACTTAGCTTTGTGTTGAATTCTCATTGCATCTGTTATGCATACCCAGGCTAGTCTTTGGATTTTCGCTATATTTGGCTTTGTACTGGCCAGCTTAGTTCTGCTGCCCCAGACTACTTCTCCATAACTGATGGCTGGCTATTGACGTGTACATCTACTGCAGGATCTTTTTGTCACATCCCCAGTTTTTTCCCGCAAAATTTCTGCACACCATTAGAGCTTTCGTGGCTTTGCTGGTTACTTCTTTTTCGTGCTTATTCCAGATGAGTTTATTATCTAGTATTACTCCCAGATATTTGACATCTGGCTTCCATTCAATAACTTTCCCGTCCAATTCGGTGGTTTCGGGGGGGTTGACGCTAAGTCCCATCGATTGACACCATTCTTTAGTATAGTCAAGCCCTCTTTGAACTATATAGCAGAGGGTATTCTCGAATTTGCCTCTTGCGATTATGACTATGTCATCTACATAGCCTTGACACGATACACCAATCTCGGTCAAAGAGGCAGAGGCAAAGGAGTAGATCCACTGTTAGGCTCCACATAAGAGGGGAGGCCACTCCTCCTTGTGGGCATCCTCTGGTTGTGCAGATGGAAATAGTGTCTTGTCCCATTTTAGTCTCTGCTATTCTGGTAAACAATAGTCGCGACATCCAACTGGTTGTCGTGTTGTCTACCACTCTTTCTTCTAGTGCTCTTTTGACGGCTTCGTGTGGTGTGTTGTCAACGTCTAGAAATGCACACACTACAGATTATTTGTTCTCTAGTGCATCCTGGATTTCATCTGTCAATTGCACCAATGCGGTCTCCGTGGATTTGACCGTTTGGTATGCATGCTCCACCGTTTTCAGAACGAACGATGTGAGACTAATTGGTCGAAGGGATTTAGGATTGGTTGTATCCTTTTTCCCTGTTTTAGGAATGAAGGTGACTCTGGCCCTTCTCCATACTTCCGGTATATACTATCCCAGTGCTAGACTGCTACGACACATACTCACTAGGTGTGGTAGGATTTCTTCTTGCCCGCGCTGGAGTAGGACGGGGAATATTCCATCAGCTCCTGCTGATTTAAACGGTTGGAAGGTGTTCAAGACCCATATTATCCGTCTATTGCTGCAGATATGTCTGGCCATTGCCGTATCTTCTCTGGTAGGTCTACTATACCGTTCTGGAGTGTGCGCTGTAGAAATAGGTTCATTCCCAGAGAAGTGAGTGTCCAGTAAGAGCTGGGCTCTTTCATTTTCATTTTCTTTAGAGCCATTGCGTTATCGACTCTACCTTTTGCCATGACTCAATATAGTCTAGCGGCAGCAGGTGTGGAGTCAATATCCTCACAAAATTTTCTGAAATTATTTCGTTTTGCTTTTCATAGTTCTTTGTTGTAGGTGGTTAATTCCTCGGTGTACCTCTGCCAATCTCCGCTACTCTTTGCCCTATTGAAGAGCTTTCGAGTTCCGGATCTTAATTTTGCCAGATTACAATTCCACCAAGATGCGTCCGTACAATTTTTGCTTACTAGTTCGGGGCAGCTCGATTCGTATGCATCGAGTATTGCCCCATTAACTTCTTCAATAATATTCTCCAGTTCTAGGTGGTGCCTGGCCTTTTTGTTCTGGACGTGTGCTAAATTTGCTTTCAAATATGTGTTCTGAGGATTGGCTCAGGTGCATCTGTCTCTAGTCTGAACGTAATTATTTTGTGATTAGACAAAGACGGTTCACTCGATACTCTCCAGTTCATCACTAGATCTTTTAGGCTCGGTGTACTTACTGTAATATCTAATACTTCTTCCCTTACCCTAGTTACAAACGTGGGAGTATTTCCTATGTTATGTATGATAATGTTTCTTTAAAAAATAAATTCTAATAATTGCTCACCTCTCTGGTTGGTGTCCTTGCTACCCCATATGTAAGTCAATATAAGAAACACAATAAAATTGTTATATACCATGCATCTATTCAACAACTTTGATTCACACACATTTATTATACCAAAAAGTAATTATTTTACGCGAACAAATGTATATTTGCTTCACAATGATATTTTAGAATACCTGAGGACCAACGTAATGAATGGTTGAAAGCAATCGGAAGACCTTTAGAACCGCTTCCGCACTCGTCAACAAGAATATGTTCAAAGCATTTTGCTTCAGAAAGTTATTTCAATGATATAAATTGAGGATACTATATGTCTTACTCGAACGATACAGCTATTTATACCTATACTATACTATTTTATAAAAAAACGTCCTGTTCTCACAAATAATAGTAGTAAATGAAAACTCCACCCTAAATCCTAAATTGTTTTCATCATTCCACTTATTTTCGTTTTAGACCCAATCATTTTACCTAAGGTACGCCAATGTCGGAACATAGACTTTAAGGTTATGTCGGTGAATATGACAAACACAATGCGCATGCATTATGGACACCATTCATCCTCGTAATTGATCAATTTTTATCATATGGCATTAGCTGTCTAGTTTAAGGTTATGTCGTTGGTTTTACCCCCCTGGCCAATAGACTAGATATGATGCCATATTATTATTATTAGAATTATTGTAGTAATTCAACAACTTAATTTTTTATTCTTCTTTACCTGATCTGTTTTGTTGTAGATGGCTCTGGATATCCTTGTCAACTCCATGGTAGTAACACAGCTGTACATATTTTTGGATAGTGAACTAAAATCCACATAAATATTTTTATAACGTTTATTTTTAGAAGAATAATAGTACGATTTATTGCACGTTACTATGGGCGTAACTAATTCAGAAATGAACACAGATTTACTTATATAAAATATTAACAAAAGCGCACTTATAGCGGTATATTATTAAAGAATTTTCAATAAATAATTTAAAAAGATGTATTTGATTAATATTTGCTGATTCTTCAAATCTGCCAATTAGCAGTGGCGTACCTCAAGGTTCATTGTTAGGTCCAATTTTATTTTTATTATTCAACAACGATATCACAGACTTAAAAATAAGTGGAAGAATTACTTTATTTGCCGATGACACGAGTGTAACCTGGAGTAGTTCTGATATACAGACATTACAATCTAGCATAAACAAAGATCTAGTTACTATCAAGTCTTGGTCTGACTCGAATGGGCTTTGTTTCAACACCAGTAAAACCGTAGCAATGTCTTACAGAGGTACTTTACAGCCTATAACTCTAAGCAATAATCCGATTCTAACGGTGAACTCAATTAAGTTTTTAGGTCTTTATATAGACAAATTCCTGAAATGGTCCACTCATATTGATACCTTGGCAAAAAAATTATCTTCTGCATGTTTTGCCATTAAAACTGTTTCTAAAGAGCTGACCCCTACTACTGCATTAATGAGCTACTTTTCCTTATTCGAATCTCACCTTCGCTATGGTTTACCGTTCTGGGGTTCTTGTAGCTTATACCACTTCGAATCTATTTTTAAATTACAAAAAAGAGCAATTCGTTATGTATTTGGTTTAAGTAGTAGGACACACTGTGAAAATTACTTTAAAAATTTCAAAATTCTAACCCTTCCTGCTCTATTTATCTTTGAATCCGTCTGCTTAGTTCGCAAGCACATTCAAAAGTTATCGGAAAGACCAACTCGTAGATATCCTACAAGAAATTTAGATACTGATGTTTACTTACCTATTCCCACCTCTGACCTAATAAAAAATTCTATTACCTACAATGCAAAAAAATTGTATAATAATCTCCCGATACAGCTAAAATCTATAAATTCTTATGATAAGTTCAGAAGATCCACTAGGGCTTTTCTTCAAGAAAGACCATTTTACACAGTGGCAGAATTTTATAACGTGCCTTAGACTTTTGGGTTGCAGCATATAGGAGCAATAAATAAATTAAGTTAATTTGAAAATTTTAATTTGAACAATAATTTATTCGCTTCTCGTCCTAACTGATACGCCCTCTGGTGAAAACTGCGAAAACTGAGCTAAGGAGTAGTTTTGACATTTTGGGTTATTTCTTTAGCATTGTTAAGTAATTTTCATAGTGTTTTTGTCATGTTTTTACAAATAATTTTGATTTGTTGATCTTTTTTATAATGAGTAATCATTATTGTTGTGTACCTAAGTGTTCATCATGGGGAAAAAGAAACCCTGAACTAAGTTTTCATTCGTTTCCAAAAGCAGGAACGTCCAAAGTTTTTTTTGAAACCAAACTTGGCAATAGAGAATTAGTGGATAGGAAAAGATTGTGGATCACAACATTAAAAATTGGCAAGAAAGTTTCAAATACCATGAGAGTGTGTTCTCTACATTTTACTGAAAGTGATTTTATTCAAAAAGGTATGGTAAAAATATTTAATTATTATTTATCACTTTGCTTTGATTTATTATTTACAGTTAGAGTAAAACGGAGAACATTAAAGCCTCATGCTATAACTTTACAAGAACATAAGAGGTTCTCCACTTTTACAGTGTTAGAAATAGATAATTTCCCAGTAATTTCATGTGGATTAGATTCCAATGCACTCGTTTGTAAACAAACCATATATTTCTATCCACTCCTAAGTTTCTATGGTCTTTCCCGCTAAAATAAGATGTCCTGCATTCAGGACATTTTCACCTTCAACTACAGATTTAGAATTAGCCGATCCGCCCAAATAGTTCATGTACTCTAAAATGCTTAACTTCATTTCTAAAAAATAATGGAAACAATAATTTGAGACTAAAATGTATTTGAGTAAAACTCCTGACTACTACTACTATACAACTGGAAATATCACACCTTTAGAGATATAAAATAAATGTTTATGTATAGTTTATAAAATAAAATGAATGTCACACTAAACACTAGACAAAAACAATACACAATTTACACCTAGAAATAATTCAAAAAAACAAAACTGATACCAAATAAACAACTTAAATACACATGAAATATACCATAAGAAAGCACGAAGTAAACAAACTACTACTCCTTAGCACAGTTCCAATTTCACCGCATGAGCGCTGCAATCTTAATCCGAGTTACCTATAGTGACAGATATTGCATACCCAATGCAATTGTTATTGTTATTTTGTTTGTGTTTTGTTTTGTCTAGTAATTTATTTTTATTTTTATTATGATTAATTTCGCTTTGTCTATAAAATTTTTGTAATTTTTCTATGACAATAAAGCATATTCTCTCTCTCTCTCTAATATTTTTTTTATTTTAATACGAGAAAAATTAGTTTCACGGGGTGAACCGCGTTGGAAATTCTAAATTTCTCGTCCATTCAGCTTCCATTTTGAAACAATTGTCAAGAGCGGTAATTGATGATACGGTTGCGTGACCTGAATCTGACATCTTCATTCGCGAATAAGTCTTTGGAAGAGTCTCGGCGACCGCAAATTGCGGACCCCTATTACTAATTAATCCGGGTCCGCAAATACAAATTGAAAGTAAATCAGTGCAACGGAATGTAGATGGCAGCACTCCCTGTGGACACAAGTCATGTCTTTAGGTCATGTCGTTGCTTGAGTGAAATTATAATTTGAAATCTTCTTTTTCATTACTGCTTGTCTTTTGTTAATGTGTTATTTAGTTACAAATAAAGGGAATTGGAAGACGTATGAAATTGAAGGCCAAAAATAATTAATATTCCCCCGAGAAACCAGGGTTGCCAATTTTATGTGTAAAGGGCAATTGTGAATAAAATTGCGAATAATCAAAAGGTCAGTATACTATCGATAATGGTAATTATGAAAAATTCCAATCTGATAATTTATTAAACCCGTTTAACTTTTAAAATTAAAATTTGGAATAAAAACCACTAAAACTAAAGAGTCAATGTTAAATTGAAATATTTTTTTCTTAGTATATTTTTTGCAACAATTTGGTTTCTTGTTTATAATATGGATATTATATGATTGTTTTAGTTAATTTTAAAAGTATAAAATAATTTATTTTTTATTTATTAGTATTTTATTTTCTGGTAGAATTAATAAATTAATATGTTTTTGTTTGATACTAAACAACTTTAATCTTTTTTATCTGATGCTGGTTAGAGAGATACCTACAGGTTTCGTATATTAAAAAAACTGTCTTGCTATTGATATTTTAGTGTGAGTAATCCACCAAAGTTTTGAAAGTAAATAGGTAAAAGCTAGTTGGCAACCCTGTCGTCGAGAACTCTAGACGCAGCAAGGTTCAGTGGAATTTTCCGGTTTATAGGGTTAATAAATAGTTTTGAATAGATTTGCGTTGTTAATTGAAGGTCACCAGAAACTGAAGCCCTGCCCAATGATAAAAACTAATCAATAATCAAGTTTTCGTTAGATTTGAATGATTTGTAGACCAGGTCCAAACCGATTTTAAATACCCGAATTCATAAAAAAATTCTTGACAGTATGTGGATGGTCGGAAATTTAGGGAAAATTATAAGTAAATTAAAAAAAATAAATTGGACAAATTAAAAGTTCCGGAAGGGGGGTGGGGGTAGCTAAATATACAACTTGAGGGTTGGACATTGGTTTTTTACGATTTGTGACTGAAATATGCATCCTATCGAAAAAAGTTTAATGTAACATTTGTAGATAATTAAAAAATGTAAAACTTTTGTATTAATCATTTTTCAACATAACTTCAAAATTATTGAGAAAATCGTTAAAAAGCGTATTTTTCGTTTTTAATTTTTCTCCCGCAAAAATATTTTTTTTATGAAACTTGGTGAAAACATTCTTCTTATGTTTTAAATAAGCTGTAATATTTTCAATGCAAAATATTTGTTTTTCGATTTTATACGAATTTAAAATTTTTGTATGGAACTTTTCTGAATAAATAAATAAAATAAACAAATAGAAACAAGAGTTTTTAATGTTTCTTATAAATAATTAAAATATAAATATACAGGGTGCTATGAATCTTCACTCCATTTCATTCAAACTCAAGACTAATTCAATGGCAGCATTGACATCTCCACCGACAGACCTCAACGCCCTAATATTTACAGTATCATCGATCAGCCCCATTTCATGCATTTGTTTGAGTTGGGCTTGCCACTGCTGACTCAAATTTTCAAAAGTGTCCTCTTCCATTCTGGTCGAATTCGAATTCGCTGTAGCACTCGGAGAAAATCCCCGGCTTCCTCCAAAATGAATAGCTTGCTGCATCGCATTTGAAAACATCTCGTTCGTGATAATATTGGATGAAGATGAATGCGAAGAAGCTGTGGGGATCCCTGCGCTGTTCGTGTTAAATTGGGTATTCGTAGCGTTTGCTATAGCAGCTGCTAACTGCGCGGCCGTTATAGCATTAAAGGATGTATTTCTAGTGAGAGGATTTGAGATGAAAGTGTTATCAGAAGAATCCATGTCTTCATCGTCATCTAAAATGAGAATAATACTAATTTTCAAAGTCAAAGAAAAAGGACATTTTAAATATTGATAGGACCACAGATGAAATCCTCAATTTACAATTTTACTAAATTACGCCACGCGCACACACGACGAAGATGAAAAATTAAATAGACCTGCACCGGCCGCCAGAGCGTTTGAATGAACCCAGAATCAGGGCCGGCCTAAGGCGTGTGCGGTTGCACACCTGCGATTTCGATATGAGAAAAATATGAAAAAATAATTCGGTAAAATTTTTTATAAGTAGTCCATTAAATTAAAGCCAGAAAAACCCCAAACCTGGGCATCAAGTCTGTCCGTCAATATATTTTTTTAATTCATAGGTACATTTACCTCCGAAAATCTCAGCTACGTGGAATTTGTGGAAGGGTGGGATATCTGCCGAAATATGACACTTAAGAGCATTTTTGTTTAGACAGAAAATGAAGAGCAGTTCGTTACCTACAAAAGTTGTCCCTATGAGTTTTTTGATGACGATCATTTTTGTAGCTAATGAACTGATCTTCATTTTCGTTCAAACAAAAATTCTCTAAGTGTCATATTTTCGGAAATATAGGCGAAAAAAACACATTTTAGAGACCAATGGTCCATTTTCCCGCCCTTCCGCAAATTTCAGACCGTTGAGATTTTCGGGGGTGAATGTACCCATGAATACCTGCAAATTAAAAAAAATGGTGCCAGACAGACCTGATGCCCGGGTTGGCACCTTCGTTTATTGGACTATTATTTTTAATGCAAATTAGCCATTTGAATATGTTCATAACTTTTGTTCACCTGATTCTAAACGCTCCCCTTCATTGTTTTTACAGAGCACAATGATTGTGCCAAATTCAATAATTATTAAGCTCTGACAAATTCGTTTTATAGCACAAATAACATTTTTTGGGGGGTTTCCTACACCCATTTTCATTGTAAAACTCATTCTTGCACACACAACGTTTTGCTCTTAGGCTGGCACTGCCCAGAAGTATTTTGTTTTTGTCAAAACAAAAATATAAGTAAATTAAGAAAAATCAAGACTACTGATTGGCCCCGGTCTAAGAAAGGAAAAGAGCAAACGTGGAACTTATTTGAAATGACATCAATGCCTTTTGGCTTTTTCAAATTGAATAAACAAAACGCTGTCCAATTAACTTGTGCAGTTGTTACTCTACTTACCTGAAAGGGCATCCAGAGAGTAAGAATACCCTGTACTAGTACTGGGAGCATTGGGATTCAAACTAGCTTGCTCTTCATGAACTTGAGCAAGAATATGACTTCCTGCAGTAAGTAATACGGGATGTTTTTCAATCATTTCCTTTGCATGTTCTGGATTTGACAAATAATATATTAATTCCGGATCTTGGATCAGACCTATTGCTGCTGGATCATCATAGAGCTCTGGACACGCTGCTAATATAGTATCGACAACATCTGGCCTTGTGAGCCTCTATAAATAAGTACCAATTATACGCTTCACTTTCAATTGAATAATTCATTACTATTTTGTATTACCTGTAAAGCGTATCTGTAGTTTGAAAACAAAACTAAAGCTCTGAAACCATTAATAAGCTTGGAAGAAGTCATTTCCGATTCAGTTTTTGCTTGAGGTTTAGGCTCAAATTTATCTAAAACGTGAATCGTAACACCATCAGTAATTCCGTAGGAAGATAATTTATTTTCGTCTTCTAGAATTAGACCGCAATATGATAATTCTAAAACAATGAATAAATCGAGTTTTTGTTTTTGTTTGTGAAAGTTATCATTACATACCAATATTTCCCTTTAGATTTGTCAAAACTTGTAAAGCTTGATTTCTGAAAACCTGTACTTTATTTTCCAAATCTATATTGGATAATTTGATTCGTTTTGAGCCAGCCGAAGTACTCCAAACTCCTAAAATTAAATTTGCCATCATCTACAAATCATGCAAAAAATTCTTTCTTTCAAAAACACATCAACAATTACGTTTGTTACATAGCACTAAAATATGAAGAATCATCATGGAGCATATAAATGAACACACCCAATAACATTAATCCAGTGTTGCCAATAGACGGAGAGATAATTTTTTAAATACAAAGTTAAATATGTATTTTACTTTGTTTGTTGCACTGATCGGCAGAACCTTAGATTTCAATTTTTTTCAGCGTTACAATTTTTCTAATTATTATATAACTTTATTTGATTGTTTAATTTAATTTAGTTTAAGTCTTAATACAACTTCCCTTAATTGTAGCAATTAAAAAAAGGCTAGTTAAAGTTCTAGACGAAGAATTTCTTCTATTTCGGCGAATAATTTGACATTTACTAATGAAAAATCAAGGAATAACTTGTTGGCAACTCTGTATTAATCTGTCACATTTCAAAACTAAATGCGTTCGTTTGTGTTTGTAAGTATAAATAAAAAATGATGTGAAGAGTGAGTGGTAAAAGTAAATGTACTGTTAGAAAAGTAAATACCATAACAAAAATAGATAAACCGTCCTGATTTATACTGATGAAGCAACTCATGAAAATGGGGATGAAGTTAGTGTATTTGAAGAATTTTAAACAATGTTAAAACTAAGCAATAAAATAGGCAATGGAACAGGACGTAGCTGAAAATTCACTTTTGGATATAGACGACATCGGAGAGGAGTCCTGTTCAAAAAGATTTAGATTACCTAGGAAATCAACAATACAATCAACTAGAAAAGTTTGTGCCAAAGAAGAACGAAATGCTACAATTAAAAAGGTAAAATATAAATGTAAAATATTTGTCTAAACATTTTTATTTGTCGTTCCTCATAAATGTAATCTTATAGAAATTAGGCATTATTAGTTGTTTACTTTTACAGTTTAACCTAAAAATTTACCGTTTCTCTAGAATTCTTTGTGTACTTTATTCAGATTACATCTATCCTTCAAAAAACTGAAAGTGATAAAAGTGAAGAAGACAAGCAGGTTTTAGTAGAAAACAAAGATATCGCTGAAGAGGTTCTTGAAAGATGGCGAAAAAGGGATGAGGCCAAAAGACGATTAGAAGAATTAGAGGATTCTGAGGAAGTTCTAGACAACAAATGTCACATACTTGCTCAAGCTATTGCACAGTCCCAGTACTTAGTTGCTTATACAGGTGCGGGTATTAGTACCGCTGCCGAAATACCAGATTATAGAGGGACTAATGGTATTTGGACCAGGTTACAACAAGGAAAAGACATTGGGTAAGTAAAATTAGAGTTTGAGCCATTTTTGTGAAAATACATCCAATTGAAGTAGTCTCGAAGTCTTTCATCTAACTGTATTTGCATGCGGAAAAGTAACACTTTGCGCACTTGTTAGGAAAATAACTATAGCATTTTCTTTTGGAATTTCTTAACTTTTACAAGAATTTTTTTAAAAAGTTATGAGCGATTTTCTGAGTGTTAAAAAATTTTCGTTAAATTCAGTCTTGATTCATTTTCAAGAAAATCTGAGATCCGATAAGTTTAATTTGTTTGAAAACGACTTTAGACTAAAAGTCAAACTAGCCCAGTTGCCAGAGGATATTTAAGTACTTGAAAGGGTGTAGAAAACAATAAAAAAAAATCTTTGTTGCTCTAAAGTCTATGCTAACTTCACAATTTCGAAATAAAAACGAAAATTTGGTTTTTCTATTATATCTCGAAAAAAAAAAAAATTCGAAAGCGTTTTAAAGAGGAGACTCTAAGCTTTCTCAGGAAATCATTAGTTTTTAATTTTTTTTTGTTTTCTCATAGAAAATTTGACCAGAAGTTATAATTTCTAAAATTCTCACTGATTTTTATAAAACTGAAGATATCTATTAATAGAGGCATAACAAAAAAATCCTTGTACATTTAAAATGATGAACATTATCTCTGTTTAATAAAAATTATATTTTAAAATGATCATTTTTTTTCAACATTCATTCAAGCAATTTTTATTTTCAAAATAGTGTTTATTTATTCATAAAAATCAATTTCTAAATTATTTTTAACTTTATTTAAAAAAAATATTAATTTCTGATTTATATAAATACTATTTTGAAAATAAAAATTGCAGCGAATGAATTTTGTAAAAAAATGATCATTTTAAAACATAATTTTTATTAAACAGAGATAATGTTCATCGTTTTAATTATATTTATATCAAAAGTAAAAGTATAATGATGATAAATATACAAGGATTTTTTTTGTTATGCCTCTATTAATAGTTTTAGAAATTATAACTTGCGGTCAAATTTGCTATGAAAAAACAAAAAAAATAAAAACTAATGACTTCCTGAGAAAGCTTAGAGTCTCCTCTTTAAAACGCTTTCTTTTTTCTTGGTATTAGTTTTTTGAAATATTTTTTTTCGAGATATAATGAAAAAACCAAATTTTCGATTTTATTTTCGAAATTGTAAAGTTAGCAGACACTTTAGAGCAGCAAATATTTTTTTATTGTTTTCTACACTCTTTCGAGTACTTAAGTACCAAGTTTCATCAAGATCACATTTTGTGCCAGGTCAAAGTCTTTGACAACTGGGCGAAACGTCAAATTAAAAACATTATACCGATTCTGAACTTATTTTAAGTGACTAAATGCGGTATTTTTGTATTGATAAAGGAATTTTTTGTTTTTCAGTAATTATGATCTTTCTCTTGCTGAACCGACTTACACTCATATGGCATTAGCTGAGCTCTATCGAAAAAACATTTTAAAATACATAGTGTCTCAAAACTGCGATGGCCTTCATTTGCGATCGGGCTTACCGAGAACCGCTTTATCTGAATTACACGGCAACATGAACATAGAAGTTTGCAAACAATGTAAACCGCATCGAGAGTACTGGCGGTATTTCGACGTCACCGAAAACACAGCCAGATATTCCCATAAAACGTATAGGAGGTGTTACATTTGCAACGGGCCCTTAACCGACACTATAGTACATTTCGGAGAGCGCGGGAACCTTCAATGGCCGCTAAATTGGACGGGGGCTTGTAAAAACGCCAACAAAGCCACTACGGTTATTTGTCTGGGATCTAGTTTAAAAGTTTTGAAGAAATATCCTTGGTTGTGGCAGATGGAGAAGCCGGTGAAAAGAAGAGCCAATTTGTATATAATAAATCTACAGTGGACGCCGAAAGATGAACTTTCTAATATCAAAATTAACGGAAAGTGCGACGTTGTCATGAAGAAAATCATGAACCTGTTGGGAATCGTAGTGCCAAATTATGATAAAATCAGAGATCCAATTTATTCTCACGCTACCGAAATGCACGAATTAGAATTACATACTACAACCCAACCGTTTCTAAAGAAAGAAAATGATTCAGTACAAAACGATAATATAAATATTAAAGACTGCATAGTGAATCTGAAATCTGATCTCATTCGGAATGAAGAAAATTCAGGAACCTGTGATAGTAGCAATAAGTTAATAATGCCCACCAAAACGGATCAACAACAGTCTTCACTTAATTTTTCTATTAGTAGTATATTAGAACAGCCGAGAAGTGTTCATCAACCCGTATCACCGATGCCTCATCAAGTCGTCGATCCGAGTAAATATTTTTTTAATGCCGAAAATCCTTTTTTATTGTCCGAACGAGTCATTAGCAGCTATTCGAATTTTTTTCTTTACCCCTATCAAACCAGTTTCCTTTATTCGGGACTGCACAGCATCATCGATCCTTTGCCGACGTTTAAAGAAGATTTTTATTCGGCTCCTCCCGAAGTTAAAGTAGAAAAAGCGGAGCCGGACTGCGAGTTTTGCAACGATTACATGAATTCTAGAGCTTGTTTGTTTTATCCTAAGAGCCGACCGGTTTTTTTGAATCAAATCGATCGTTACAGCAAAGTCGAACGGAAGAACAAAGCGAACGTGTGTTTGTGTTGCGATTACTCCACCGACGAAGAGGAATTGGATAATTTAAGTGAAAAGGACACGGGCGGTAAGATCAGAGCGCAAGCCGGGTGGTTCGGTAAGGGGTATAGGAAGGGAAGAAGAGTGAAAAGGAGAAGTATCTGAATAGGTTGTTCCCGCGGTTTTTTCGTTTTCATCAGTATTCTTTTTATACTTTTTTGTATTTTTATGGTGTTTTTTTTTTCAATCTCGTAAATGGATGTAATGTCAATAAAAGTGTGTTTTTTTAATTGTTTTTTCTTATTTTATTTCTTAGAAAATTGATGGCGATCAAATTTAGTGAAAAGTTAAAATTGTTAGCAACATAACGAAAACTGGGCACCTCCTCTCTTCCTTAAAGAAAAATCGTTCGATAGCATACACTTTAGAGCAGCAAAGATTTTTTTATTCTTTTCTACGCCCTTTCAGGTACTTTAAATGCCAAGTTTCATCGAGATCACATTTTGTGCGAGCTTTTGGTCAATATCCTTCTCTGGCAACTGAAGAAACACCCAGGACAATAAATTTTTTTTATTTTTTTTTATATTTCACACTTAAAAATATTTACATATCTTCCTGACTCCACAGCAGAGCTTCTTCCTGCATCGCCTTTTTGGAATTCTGAACTTGGAACCATTTTTTCTCGTAGCCGTTCGATCTATCGACACCGTCCCACCTATAACCGGGTCTAATACCAAATCTATTCGGCATAAAATCGCCCATGTATGTCGGTTTTTCTGCAAAAGAAACTTCAATGTAGATATATATATGCGAGGTTTGCGTTTAGAGCACATCTAGCCTATTTGTGACAGTAAATTTTTTTAACTTTTTTTCTTCAAAATGTCCTATTTTTCGATGTCGGATTTCTTCGGCGTACACAAGTTGCTTTGCTCTCCCCCAACCATAGCGGGGCAATTTCGGTCTTTACTCTTCAGAAGAAGAATATTAGAATATTATCAAACGCTGGATTTAGGGATTCATGTCGTCCTTTATTTGCTTCACATAAAATTATGACTTTTACGTCTGTTTATATATTATATTAATTGAGACTCACAAATCACATCCTAGATTACTGAAATATTCAGATGTACATTCGTACAACACACGATCAGCTGGGCTAATTAGAAGACCAACATTTAGATTGACAAAGTCAAGAGTGAATTCCATTGATTATGATTTGTATAATTTACTTCCAAATGATATTAAACAAATGAACTTTTATAGCTTTAAAAAAGTTTTTAAGGCATTTTTTCAAAAAAATTGTTTTTATTCGATAAGTGAATTTTTAGATTATATTAGAAGGGGTCTACCAATCGAGAATTGATGCAAGGAGCATAAATACCCATTACTTTCCCTTTTGTTTTATTGTATTTTATTATTATTCTTATATGTATTGTGTACATTGTCTTCTGTGTTCTTTATGACTTGCTATAAATACTTTTTGTATATTGATAGTCAATAAATACTACTACTACCATAAAAATCGAGTGCGGTAAAATCTGGAGACCTTGGAGGTCACAATATCAGAAAAATTACTGTCACAAATAGGCTAGATGCGCTCTAAACGGCCCTTATTACTATATATTTTTATTTTTACCTGGAACACCCCGCTCGACTGCGACCTTTTTCTTCTTTTTTCGAATATAAGCCAACATCGGATCTCCGTCTCTTTCTTGCTCCTTCAAATACTTCTCCAAGTCCTCATCGTTCGCATACCTAGCCAAAGGTTTATTCATTTCTTTGAATTGCTCGGCCATTTTTTCATGTTCATCTTGAACCTGCTTAACCCCCTTCCCCCACTCGCAGTATTTTTCTTTTAATTCTTTTTCCCTCTTCTCCTTTTCTAAATCCGGAACGTCGTCCTCCTTTTTCTTTTTTCTTACGATAGTAGCGGCATTCACTCCCGATACGTCTGCGGACATGGTCTTGAAAATTTCTTCTTCTTCTTTTTGCAATCTAATTATATCTTCTGTCAGATTTTTGGCAGTTTGAAGACCAGATTTTTTCCCACTCATTGTTATCTCGGGTTTTTGCGATGCAGATGGAGAAACATCTCTCTCTTCCCATCTAGATTTTTTATTTTTCCTTCTAGGAGATTGATCATCCTTAGTTTTTCTATGGGGCGATTGATTTCTCCTTTGTCTAGGTGGAGATTGATCACTAATTTTCTCTTTTTTTGGAGGAGAATTATCATCATTCAGTTTTCTTCTAGGGGGAGATTCATCAATGGGTTTCCCTTTTCTTCTAGTGGGAGAAGAATCATTCCATTTTCTTGATGAAGATCGATCTCTTCTCCTTCTAGGAGGGGACGGAACACTAGTTTTCCCTTTTCTTGGAGGAGATTGATCACTATTTCTTCTTTTTCTTGTGGGAGAATAATTGTCTTGTTTTCTTTGTGGGGATTGATCTTGTTTCCCTCTTCTAGGAGGAGAATAATCGTCTTGTTTTCTTTGTGGGGATTGATCTTGTTCCCCTCTTCTAGGAGGAGAATAATCATCTTGTCTTCTTTGTGGGGATTGATCTTGTTTCCCTCTTCTAGGAGGAGAATAATCATCTTGTCTTCTTTGTGGGGATTGATCTTGTTTCCCTCTTCTAGGAGGAGGATAATCATCTTGTCTTCTTTGTGGGGATTGATCTTGTTTCCCTCTTCTAGGAGGAGAATAATCATCTTGTTTTCTTTGTGGGGATTGATCTTGTTTCCTTCTGCTAGGAGGAGAAGAATAATTTCCTATTGTAAGAGAAGATTGATCATTATTTCTACCTTTTCTAGGTGGAGAATAATCATCACTCTTTATTCCAGGAGATTGATCTCTCGTTCTTGGAGGAAATTGATCATCTCTATTTTTTCTAGAAGGAGAAAACCCTGGAGAGTAATCTTTTGTCCTGGGTGGAGAATAATTATTTTTGTTTACATGTACAGACTGACTATATTTTCCATATTTATCTTTTCTTTTGTCTAAAGTTTGTTCTTTATTTATATTTAACTTAATACCGGGTATTTTAAAATTTTGAAATGCTATGGTATTACTTGAAGCCCCAATGGGTTGCCATAAATTATTCTTAGTTTGGTCATCGATTCTTAGTGACGGTGGTCTTTCATCTATAATTGCTACTATCTGAGGAGCATCTTCATTAGCAGCATCCAAATCATCTTGAATTTCACGAGATAAAGACGTGTCTATATCATCATCGATAACTTTTAACCTAAAAATAAAATTGTTCAGAATTGAAAATGACAGGTTTAGATTAAATTGAGTCGCACAACTCTTTTGCGAATCAAATTAGACAGTATCGGTTTTAAGGATTTAAGGGTGAGCAAACCACGGTTAACAGAATTGTGCTGTACAAAATTTAAAATAAACATTGAGCTATAAATGTGAAAAATACCCTTTTGAAAATGTTTTTTCAACTTTCTTCTTTTTCTTTTTTTCTCCAGATCCTTTGCCAATTTTTAAATATTTCTTTAAATAATCTTTTTGATTAATAACACTCATTTTTATTTTAATTAAACTATAAAAACAACCATTTGGTACCAAACTTATTTTACTCCTCTTGACAGTTGACGTAAGGACAGTGTTGCCAACTACCTTCCTCGCAAATGACAAATACAAGATTCTCCGCTCGGTAAAAAGGTAAGACCGCGCTAGACTGAGCAGAGCGTCGAGATGCAAAATATTCCATAATGGATAAAAAGATATTTTAAATATGTGCGAATGACACAGACAAAAATTAAATTCTTATGAAAAATAGGTATTTTCCGAAAAGCGTATCTGGCAACACTGCGGGACGAAACTGGACGTTTCAGATTAACTTTTTTCTTTATTATTTCCAGTTTTTATGAATCACTAGTTTTTCAAATCAATATTTTCTAATTGCAACCCTCGTCGACTTACTTTACAACAATAAAAAGTAAATAAAAATTAAATGAAATTTAATCATTCTTTTGTTGGCTACTCTTAAAAAAGTCAATACCAAAACGTCAAATGATTGGCGTTTGTCAAAAAACTACTAAGATTTTTGCTTGAGCATCAAAAAATGTTATGCTGAATTAGATGTTTCGAATATGTGTGAGATACAGTGTGATATTCTTGCAGAATTTAAATTAAAAAATCAAGAGAATGCCCTTTGTGTTACATGTATAAGCAGTAGAACATTTATTCGGTAAGTCAAATTTGCGTTTACGCTGTCATCTGTCATTTGCAGATTAACTTATGTACGTTATTTTTAAAGTTTTAAACAAATTTAGTACGAATTTAATAAATATATTTTAATCCAAAAATAATGTTTAATACGTAAATGTATCAATACCGAATATAAATCTAGTTGAGTTTAGTTATTGAATAATAATGGCTACGGAAATTGTATCAAAACATTCAGAAAAATGTGCGATAACCAAACCACCTGATATACATGATTTTGTTATTATAAAGCCCATTAGTCGAGGAGCATTCGGAAAAGTTTTTTTAGGCTATAAGAAAAACAATACTGATGTAATGTACGCTATCAAAGTTATGAAAAAAACTGAAATGATAAATAAAAACATGGTCAATCAAGTTTTAAATGAAAGAAACGCTTTAGCTCTCACCAATAACTCATTTTGTGTGCATCTGTTCTATTCTCTACAAACCGCATCTTCAGTTTATCTAGTCATGGAATATATGGTAGGAGGGGATTTGAAGTCACTTTTGAGCGTTTACGGATTCTTCGATGAACCTATGGCAACCTTTTACATTGCCGAAGTGTGCTTGGCTCTTCAATACTTGCACAAACACAACATAATTCACAGAGACATCAAACCGGACAATATGCTTTTATCCAAAGAAGGTCACGTAAAACTAACAGATTTCGGACTGTCTAATGTACAAATACATCGAGATTTGGAAATATCGGATTTCGAGAATTGTACGCCAAATGTTTGCATGAGAACGCCAGGACAATTACTGAGCTTGACATCGCACTTAAGCTTCGGTTCAGGTAATTCTAAATGTAGAAGTAAAAATCGAACCGATTCTTTTTCCGATACTAATTATGATAGTCCTACCAACAAGCATCAACTCTCACTTTTGAGCTCTAACGTACTATCGACTAGCGGGAAGCATCATAATTCTTCTGTGCTATCAGGAATTACTTTCCTTTCAGCTGATTATAATACTCCTTCTAGAATATCAGATTCATTGTACCACACTTGCCAGAGTACTCAAGAAGAGATATCCGAAGCTTCTTGTGTTACTTCTCCTGTTAGTAGAAAATTACCGAATTGTAGTCATTATAAGATAAACGAAATTAGAGATAGAAAGAGAAAATTACGATCACCTTCACCACCCGTCACAAGAAAAGCGTATTTAAAAACCGGACTAACGGGAGAAATAGAACTGTTAAGAGTAGATTCTCCAAAAGGAGTAACTTTTTCGACACCGGTCTCTGCACAAAAAGGGGGGAAAATAAAATCGACAAGATTCGAGCTACCCCAACCCTCAAATAATGATAGTGAAAGTGTAAAAACTTGCTCGGTTATGAGCCCCATCGTACATAGTGGGACGACAACACCGAAAACTCCAAGAACTCCTTTTCGTACCCCAAAATCTGTAAGGAGGGGACAGTGGAGTTCCGATCAGAGAATTTTGGGAACTCCGGACTATTTGGCTCCTGAATTGCTTTTAAAAAAGGGTCACGATTATATGGTGGATTGGTGGGCTTTGGGGTGTTGTTTATATGAATTTGTAACTGGAATTCCTCCTTTTAACGATTCTACCCCCCAGTTGGTCTTCAAAAATATTCTAGAACATAATATTGAATGGCCCACCGATGAGGAAAGTTTGTCTGATGAGATTATTCAAGCTATTGAAGCTCTTCTAGTCGAAAATCCTGAGAACAGGGCATATGCAGATGCTATGATGAAAATGGATGCTTTTAGTAAGATAGATTGGAACAATTTGTTGTATGCCACACCACCTTTCGTACCGGAGCCCTACGATTTGACTGATACTGGTTATTTTCAAGCTAGGAATGAGTTGTTGAATTTTAATTTATCTAATTTTGAATTATAGTCTTATTTTCTGTATAAAATTAATTTTATATCTTATACCCTATAAATAGAATATCTTGGTAGATTATTTGTAATTGTTTGTGCTTCACTGGAAATACCAGAAAAATGTTCTTTTGCTAAAGATGAAATGTAAAAATCTTCTTTATTTTATGTTTAATAAACCAATTTACATTTTACAAGTGTTAAACATTTATACTTTTTATAGTTGATTCGCGAATGTGCTACCATCTATCAGTAAAACTAATAAATGATTATATTACAAAGCAAAAAATTCCTAACTTGCATTGGGGGTTGCAAAGTTTTTTAACCTTTAAGGAAAAAATTCAAAGGAAGCAAGTTGGGAATTTGTTGCTTTACATAAAGTTGTCAAAACTTACTTCTAAGCTTCATTATCAGTTTTACTAATAGATGCCATAGATGGTAGCACATTTGCGAATTTTATATTACAGCGTATTTGGAATTTGATTTATTCAATTCAAGCCTCATTGTCGAAGCCGAAACAACGTCGAATTGAATAAATTAAATTCCTAACTCATTTGCTTGCTACAATATTGATTTTCGTAATTTTTCACACACTTTCTTCTATTTTCTTGCAATTTTTCTCCCATTTGATCACTAATATTTATTTTTATTTTCGTAATACCGTTTGTTATCTAAAATTTAAATAATACACCTTTCCAATAATCAAAATAGCAATTATTTGAGAATTTTTTGAAATTTACCAGAAAAATTAAAATTTCACTTAATTCATACAAGGTAGTATCATGAGAAGTTGAGGAAAATTACGTCAAATAGCAGGACTTGTTACTTAAGTCAAATTTTTTTTTTAATTTGATTTTTTATTTCATCATTTATCAAATAAAAAATGGTGGCTGTATAGTAGAAAAGTAAAATTACTGTTTGTTTTCGATCGCTCAGTCCAGAGAAATGTCAATAATAAAAAGAAGAATTTTAACCTCAATCCTTTGTCAACTTTTAAGAGGCGGGAAAGGTTTTCAATTAACATTTTTTCTAATTATAATTAGTAGTAACATGGATATAGAAACACTAACACCATTTCAATGGATCGAAAACGAAGAAACATTCTCGAAATTATTAGAAAATCGAACAATTCGAGAAAAAATACCATTTTTAAACGTAAACAAAATAGAACATTTTAAAAGTCTTACTTTGGTTAGATTTTACGGTATGATTCAAGACATGCAATCACCCGAATATTACTTGGAAAAGTTCGTAGTTAAAAATAAAATAACCAATGAGAATAATGTAGTAACTGGCAAGTATAATGAAAACATCACATTGCAAGAAAATGAATACATCGATTTTGAAAATTCTTCAAATATAACTTCCGAAAGGCAAACTTTCGTTGTTATATCAGTTCCTGGGATAAATAGTTGGGTGCATACTTTAGATAATAAGTTTAAAATAGACATTCCAAAAACCACACCTAATGATGCTCCAAGTAATAAACGAGCACTTGAAGAAACCATGGAAGTCGAAGCTGGTCCTTCAAATGTAGAAAAGAAAGTTTGCAGTACTCAGACACCCAAAACAACAGTCACCAAATCTACATTGAACAATCCAAAAGATATTTATCCGCTTTCAACAAAGGATGGCGAAGTATATCACATAAAGTTGTATAACAATCAAGATAAGCTGAAAATTAATGATGTATGCGAATTTGTGGGGTTCTTGGATACCCAACCAATATCAGTTCCTGAAGTAAATGATGAACAAATGGATACAGAGATTTTAAACACACCAACTACTTTATATCCAAAGATACATTGTGTCAGCTTTAGAAAATTAAAACACAACAATCCTTTGTTAGATGAAACAACCAAAATTGATAATAATATTAATATGGTTCGCAAAGATTTACTGGTCGTTCTCACACAGTTGTTGTTAGGAGATGAATTAGCCGCGGAATACTTACTATATAACCTCATTTCTGAAATTTATTTACGAAGAGAGGGTTTGGCGTTAGGAAAATTTTCTTTAAATATTTCTAACATTCCAGCTTTACCAAATTCATCCTACCCGAGTGAGTTGTATACATTTATAGAAAAGCTCGTTCCTAAAAGCTTTTATTTGCCTATGAGTTTAGAAAACTTGAATGATTTGACATTTGTTCCGAAAAAAGACTACGATTCCAACTACTTATCATCCGGAGTGTTACAGTTAAGTAATAATACTCATTTTATATTAGACGAAACAAAATTGACGCCAGGGAAGCTTAACGCGGCCGGTTTAAGTAACGTTAAAGCTCTTTCCGGCTGTATAAAGGATCAGCGACTATATTATGATTTCAAATTTTACCCGTTGGAATTCGATTGTGATATAACATTCCTTGTACTATCAGAAGGTAAATCGATGATCCATTCTGATGTACATGTTGTACTACAACCAGACGAAATGTGTGTCAATAATTTTAAAGAAATCTTAGAAGCTGCTGATCATTTTTTAAAACCGGAATTATTAAATGATATTAGAAAGTATCTCACGCTTGCAAGGTTATGGGAATATAGCCTTACGGAGAAAATAGAGGAGTTTATTCAGGATGAATTCGTTAAAATGAGGCAAGATAAAAACGTTACGGTGGATGATTTGCACGGGATGTTAATTTTGGCGAGGTTGGTGTCTATTTCAGAAGGAAAAACTACCTTGGGCGAAGAAGCTTGGAAGAAAGCTTTGGAAATGGAGGAGAAAAGGAAGAGTAGAATTAGAAGTTAATTTATTATTGTTTTGTACTACGGTTTAATAAAAAAACACTTTGTATATTTAAAGGGTCTCTGTTTTTTTTATCCCTTCTGAGTTACAAATTTCTTTTGAGGTTTTTTTACCAAAACTTTTTTCACAAACATTAAAACTACCATAATTATTGTTTAGCGTTTTTCAGAGAGTTTGACCTCGCACAAAATGTGAGCTCGATGAAACTCGGCACTTAGGTACTCGAAAGGGTGTAGAAAACAATAAAAAAATCTTTGCTGCTCTAAAGTTTATGCTAACTTCACAATTTTGAAAATTTGGTTTTTCCATTATATTTCGAAAAAAAATAAAAATTTCGAAAAACTAATAGCACCACGTGAAAGCAAAAAATTTTATTAAAAAATAATATAAGTTATTTTAAGAAAGAATTTGTATTACTATTAAAAATAAGAAAGCAAATTCGAAAATTCTACGCGCGCCGAGCCGTTGAATACAAATATTCAGGCGAGGCGTTCGGAAAACTAAAGTATCTTTGCCTAAAATGTACGCAAAGAAAAAAAAGAAAACGTTTTAAAGAGGAGACTCATAGAAAATTTGACCGGAAGTTTTTTATTTTTATAAAACTGAGAGGCATAACAAAAAAAATCCTTGTACATTTATCATCATTATACTTTTACTTTTTATTTAAAGAGTTTTCGAATTTGCTTTCTTATTTTTAATAATTTTTTGTAGTAATACAAATTCTTTTTTAAAATAACATACTTAATACTATTTTTTAGTAAAATTTTCCGCTCTTTCACGTGATATTATTAGTTTTCGAAATATTTATTTTTTTTCAAGATATAATGGAAAAACCAAATTTTCGATTTTATTTTCGAAATTGTGAAGTTAGCATACACTTTAGAGCAGCAAAGATTTTTTATCGTTTTCTACACCCTTTCAAGTACTTTAAATGCCAAGTTTCATCGATATTACATTTTGTGCGAGCTTTTGGTCAATATCCTTCTCTGGCAACTGGGCTATAGAATGGTGTTGTTGTTTAGCGTTTTTCTCGATAATTTTGTGGTTAAGTTGAAAAATGATCAATACAAAAGTTTTAGATTGTTTAATTATCTACAACTTTTACATTAAACTTTTTTCGATAGGATGCATATTTCAGCCACAAATCGTAAAAACCAATATCCAACCCTCAAAACGTACATTTACTTACCCTCACCCCCTTCTGGAACTTTCACTATTTATTTACCGATGCTGATTTGATAAAGAGAAAGAGGCTAAGAAACCGATCTTAGGATGTCGAATCGAATAAAATTCCTAACTCAGATATAATCTATTTCAGAACTAAAATCTCTTCTAAGCAATTTCTTTCATCTGAACAGAGCGCATCCGAGGAAGATAATCAAATAGACGAAGAACTGAGTAAAATTTATTACGAAAATCTGTCCATACAAAACGTCAACGCTAAATCGGAAGAAGTAAGAGTTTTAAAAAACGATTGATTTTGCTCGACATAGAAGTACATACGCTGTTTCTATTTTTTCTAGAACGAACAAGAAGGTGTAAGTTGTTATTGTAGTGCTTCTCACACGGACAATCTTTCAACCGACGAGCACGAAAGTTTGAGGGAAGCCCACAATGTTCCTCTAGCGAGAGGTATCCAACAGAGCGACAGCGGAACCGATCTGACTGAACAATTCATCCACGATATCGATTCTGATTGGAACAAATTTTGGTCTTTGAATGGCGAGAAACTGATTTGGGAATCTTGGATAGACAAATATAGTCATTATATTAATCCGGATTATATTCCGTTTGTACAAAAGAAAATTGGGGACGATTACAACATACTAGGTAAGAAATTTTGGTTTGTATAAAATTAAAAAAGAAAATTGCCAAAAAAATAATATATTAAATTAATTATCTGTGACAATTTCAATTAATTTTTTTCATGAGAAAAATAAATAATATTAGTAATAAAACAAAAAATAAATAAATAAAATTTTCTTTCTTCACTAATGGTGACATTGTCACAATTTTTTAATTGTACGTCTTTAAAGCTGAGTGTCAGCTTTGCTAGGCCGGAAGGATATCATATCTAAACTTCCCATATATTTATTAGCATGTGTGGATCTTTTATTATCTAACAGGCTGAGAAATATCTTATTATAGCTGAGCACTGAGCATTTTTGGTTAACGTGAACTGTCAAAAAAATAAAACAATTTTTATGTTATTTTCTTAATATTCTTTATTAACAATATTAATGAAATGAAATTTTGTTACTCTTCTTCTTTAATAATCGAACTTATTCAATTCGACAAACTTGCTAATAAGGTTAAGTTAGGTTAAATTGTCAAACAATGAAGGCATAAGGTGACTCGATGAGTAAGTCAAAGTGGTTCCACTGGAAAACGATAGATGGGAGACATTTTGGCAATATAAATTAAATGGATCTTCATTATTGTACATGATATAATATATATTCCATTTCAATAAATGTAATATGATATATAATATTCATATTTTGATACGCTTAAAAAAGTGGTTTTATTATCGAGAAAGAAGAACAATTAATATTAAAAAAATTCTTCCAGATAAATCTCACGACGATTCATCTTTTATTTGTAATCCCAAGAAATTTACATTCAACGAAAAAGAAGTTGAGAACTTCAGTATTGATCATCTCCAACCGGCTTGTTGTTTAAAGCAATTAGAAAAAACGCAAGAACCGACTAAAAGAGAAAAAAGTCAGTCGCTGCTGCGAACCCTGTCGGGAAGCGACGAAAAAATATCGGCGGAAATTTCGGAAGGTTGGAATCCTTTGTCTCCTTTTAGCGCCGACGATGAGACTGAAGCCGAGAGATTGTTGACTTCCAGGTAATTTAGGCATATTATTGAAAATATCAATTTGCCACTTTATATTTTTTTTACCCCCTATTTCAGGTGTTGTTCCAGAACTAGCAGTTCACTGAAAACAATCGATTCCATAACGAACGTAACTCGTATGACGGTTTCCTCTTTGGATTTGAGCAACAGCACCCCTAGTTCGGATAGTTTTTCATCGGTTAGTTCCGTAAATAGTTCTGTTAGTTCGGAGGAATCGGAAGAAGACTGTCAGCACCAGTGGAACGTACTGTGGAAGAAACATTACGAAGACCAGTATTTAGAGCAATACAATAAGTTTATTCAGTCCGTGATTGGAGTGGTGGCGGCCTCAGGTATTAAATTTTCGTTTATTTACCTTTATGGCATAACATGTATTTATTTACGTTGACGTATGAAGCGTTTTTAAAATTTGACACGTTTTTGACATTTGACAGACGTTTTGACATTTGGTCGAACTGTCTTAAAACTGATCTAGCCGTTTATATATAGATATATTTTCCAAGAGTTCAAATACTCATTAAAAATAGGTTCCCACAATTCGATTTCAGATTGTAACAAAACTAGCGAAATGAGTAACAGCGACAGGACGTTAGAAACGACAATTCCCGATCTAGAAAACAAAGATTATAAGAAAATCGTATCGGAATCGAAATCTTTAGACACCGACGAGCCGAACGTATCTCACTACGACGACACATCTAGCGATGAAGAAAGCGAAGAAGAAAACACTATTTATAAGGAAATGGTTGCCATGGGACTTCCCGTCGTTTTTGGTGGGTCTAAGGACACTACCCAAACGACGACTTTCAAGGAATCATCCGTTAATAATTGTAACAAAACGTAAGTAACGGTTAACTTAATATTCCTGTCAATCAATAGTGCCAATCATTGACATTTCTGTAAATAGTGTCAATCATCAATAAAAAAAACCATTGACGTTTAAATATCTTCTTTTTTATTTTATTTGCCTCATCTAATAAATCTATCCGGCCATCTTTAATAAATATATTATCTTTTTGTAGTTCGACTTCAAAGTCCGACTTCAATTCGGATAGGAATAGGATTAAAGCAGCTTTTAACTTGATCGGGTTGGAATTTCGAGAACCTACCGGCGAATTGCTTTCGGGAAATGTCAGTTACAAGATGAAACACATAAGGCAACAAAACAGGCATTTAAAAATACGCCCAGATATAAAGAAACCGAAACATTTTATTTTTGACTATGATGGAAATATGTTTCAGAAAGAAGAAGAAGAGGAGGTAATTATTGTTAATATTTAAAAAAAATTAACCTTTGTACTAGAAAATTTTGCTTTACCGTAAAGAGTTCGTAGTAAATTAGTTAAAAAGTGTGTCCGCCCTTTGCCGTGAAAAATGTATACTAAATTAAATGAAAATTATTTTAAAAACTAGACCCTGATTGCAACTAAATCAAATGAATTAAAAGTAACTGGAATTCCCTAGTGTAGAAGGCCACTATTGAGGTTGACGACAAAGAAGAATTTCTCTGACATGGCAAAATGTTTTAAGAGTAAAAACAAATAAGTATGTACACTTGAGGGGAAAATATATTTGTTTATAAATGTTTTTTCGTAAATTTTTTAAATAGTAATCGAAAAGAAAATGGATTCTCCCAAACCAGAAGTGGATATCAATTTTAAAACTGAATTAAAAATTGAGATACCGGACTATGATCAAGAACAAATTCATCTAGAAAATTATAATATCAAAATTGAAAATGGCAAGATATACCTCGACGATGATGAAAATGAAGTGTTACAAAAGACCGAGGAAAGTTCGCGTTTAAATTTCCAAGATGTCGGAAACGTTAAATCTATTATAAAAGAAGAAAATGAACATTTAGAATGTGATTTAAATTCTACAGAATCTATAGAAACTTTCAACTATAGAGATGGGCTCGAAGAAGAAGAAGAAGAACCTTCAAATAATGCTGTTGAAAGAAGATACAAGTGCAGTTTGTGTGAAAAATCTTATTTTCACAGGAACTCCCTAAGAAATCATCTGTTCTTTCATAAAGGCGAAAAACACGAGTGTAGTGTATGCAATAAAACGTATTATTCGGAAAAAAGTCTGAAGCAACACATCTTAAAGCATTCCGGCAAGAAAAATTACACTTGCGACATCTGCGACAAAGCATTTCTTTACAGAAGCAGCTTAAATATACACTCTTTAGTTCATTCAGGCGAGAAGAATTTCAAGTGCAACTTGTGTGATAAATCATTTTTGCTGAGATGGAATCTAAAGTTACATCAGCAAATCCACTCACGGGAAAAAAATTTCAAATGCGACGTTTGCGAGAAACCGTTTGCCAGACTTTGCAATCTAAGAGAACATCTCAGAACTCACGGTGAAAGAAAGTTCAAGTGCGATTCTTGCGATAAATCTTTTTTCGCCAGCAGACATTTGAAACAGCATCTTTTGGTGCACACTGGAGAAAAACCCTACAAGTGTGAAGTTTGCGATAAAATGTATACCAGTAGCTGTACCGCGAACCAGCACCACATAATCCATACCGACGAGAAAGGATTCAAATGTGATATTTGCGAAAAAACTTTCTCTCGTAATAATTATCTAAAGAAACATCTTTTAATTCATGCCGAAACGAAGAGTAAATATCAGTGCGAAGTTTGCGAAAAAGTGTTTTCTCGTAGTGATACCCTCAAGCAGCATTTTCTAATACACACCGGAGAAAAATACGAGTGCGAAAAATGTAATAAATCATTTTCGTCTAGGCGAAATCTAAACGATCATCTATTACAGCACTCGGGCAATAAAGATTACAAGTGCAATATCTGCGGTAAAGCGTTTTTCCGGTCGAGTAATTTAAATTTGCATTTGTTGGTTCATAAAGGTGAAAAAAATTTCAAGTGCAATATTTGTGACAGAGCATTTTCTCAAAGTCGATATCTGAAGGAACACGAAAGGACTCATACCGGTGAAAAGAAGTACAAATGTGGGTTTTGTGAAAAATCGTTCACGCAAAATACTAATCTGAAACAGCATTGCAAAATTATTCATAATATAGTGCCTGAGAAAAAAACTGCTGCTGGTGGTGCTGTAAAAAGTGATGATATTGAGGAAAATTCTAGTGTTGTAATAAAAAATGAGGAAATTTACATTAAGAATGAAATTGAGTAGTATAGTTAGTTACAAACATAAATTATTTTTTAAATGAGGTAAATAATAAAATAATAATAAATTTTTAACTAATATTAGGTCACAAAGTATTGAATATTTTACACTTTTTTTTTATTAAATATAAGCAGTATTAAATAAAAAAACTAAATCTATGCGTTTTATTTCTGTTTTGGACAACTGTTAAAATTAAAATTGTATTTTTTGTAATGTACATGAATATTTTAAATTTGAGAGATGTCCAGAAAAGATGTGGGAATGTTTTCTTAAAAACGAACTTTTTTTTTGGGAGAAGAAATTAGAACTTTTAGGAATTTGACAAGAGGTTGACTTTATGAGTTCATCATTTCAAAAATACTTGATATATAAGTTTAAAATGTGGGAAGTACAGAAAAGATGTAGGAATATTTTCTTAGACCGACTTTCAATATCTTGATGAGTTTTTTATTTTGCCAGATGTCAAAGTTGAAATTTGTTTATCAACAAAGAAATAAATGAAAATTTCAGGCGTGCAATCATAATATATTTTCGGAAAGTTCCGACAATGAGCTAAGTTCTTGCGAAGAAGAAGTTTTGACTGGAGAAGTCTCCATTTCTCCATCGGTCGAGGAAAAAACCGAAGAAGTGCCAATAACCAAAAGAAAAAGGAGGAAACGAAAACAACCTTTGCTTCCGCCCGAAATCAAAAATAATAACAAGCTGAGGAAGTATTGGCAGAGGAGATTCAGTTTATTCAGTAAATTTGATTTAGGAATAAAATTAGATGAAGGTAGATCAATAATTTATTTAAAAAAGAATTATTTTATTTGTTTAAATAATTTTTTTAGAGAGTTGGTATTCTGTGACACCAGAACAAGTTGCCAAACACGCGGCAGAGCGATGTGAATCAAATCTAATCGTGGATGCGTTTTGTGGGGCTGGTGGAAATGCCATACAGTTTGCTTTAAGGTGTAAGAAAGGTAATACAAATCAATAATAATTGCCAGTTTTAGTGACATATGACAGTTTCATTTGACACATGCCTTCTGAATGTTTTAATGGTCAGTTGTTGACAACTGACGTTATTACAAAAGAACTGGGTTATACAGGATATTTTAAAAGTTATGACCAAGTTTACCTGAAAATCATAATGATTTCAAATATTACAACCAGCAGTCTAAAACAAAATCTTTTTTATAGTAATCTAGTTTTGTAGTAACGTATTTTTTTTTAAAATTATTACTCATATATTGTATACAGTTAAAGTAAAACTTAAATGGATAACCCCCTGTATATTATGTTAATAGTTTTGGAGTGTTATTCTACATTTCAGTTATCGCCATCGACATTGACCCCAAGAAAATAGAACTTGCCGAAAACAACGCCAAAGTGTATGGAGTATCGGACAAAATCGAATTCATCGTCGGCGATTTTTTACAATTAGCCGATAATCTAAAAGCCGACGTGGTTTTTTTGAGTCCTCCGTGGGGCGGTCCATCCTATTTACAGGAACCCGTTTATGATTTAGAAACGATGTTAATTCCAGTACCTTTTTCTCGACTAATTGCTACCGCTAGAAAAATTACTCGAAACGTAGCAGCTTTTTTGCCCCGCAATTCTAACACTTTTGTGGTAAGTTGATTTTCAGTATTTTTTTATCAGAGTTTGTGTTTTGTTGTCTATCAAAAATTTATAATTAAAGTTTTTTATCACGATGAACTGTGGGTACATACATACTTTCGTTCTACATTGAACAGTTTCCACATGTTATTAAGTTATTTAATAGTGATTAGACGAGAAATGTGCTGTTACAGCCTTAATCACATTCATCGGAAACACCCCCCTAAATAATCTACGTTCAGAAACACGCATCACTGCTTGTTATACACCATTGATATATAATTGAACTCTGTCAATTGATCGACTCATCTATAAAATTCCACATTATAGCTACTGTTTTCTTTACCTAAAACATTCCAAGTTTCTGAACGGGCCTACCTTTTCATGAAGAACGATCATTGGCAACACCGCAAATCCTAAACACAATTCTCACGAAACAACAGTTGTCAGGTGTATGCTCAAAGTAATAAAAGTTGTATGTTGCATGAGATTTGAGGTTAACGTTTGTTTTTGTTTTTAATAATATTACACATTACATACAATTTCTTGCCCATTGTGCATTATAAGTGTTATAATTATCATTAACGATTTGGTGTGATTTTATATTTGTTTGCAAGGAAAGAGATCTGAAAAAAAAGATTTACAATATTTTGCTCCGTGCAGCAAACGAACGAACCTACAATAATTCAGATGTAACTGCAATTCGAGGTTTCATTGTCCACAACTCTCACAACGATGCCAAATCTAATTTCGATGAACGTGACGTCACAAACACATGTCTTTCCTGATTTTGGAAAAATTAGCTATCAGAGAATTCAAAAAACAAAATTCTCAGTAATATTAGCACATATACTTTCTAATTACAGCGTTCCCTCATAGTTCATGGAAAGGTCCATTGTTTGTTTGATTCACAAATGATCATGGGCGTGCGTACTGTTTTTATCTTAATTTGGTCGATTTGATTTTTACTTAGTGTACAGAATCGGCTTTTATTATTTAGATTAGTTAAATATGTTAGAGTGTTTCCAAGATTATTATTTTAAAATAATTACATTTACAGTTACTTTTTTTTTTTTTTCATTTTACAGCTTGCAAAAGAGGCTGGACAAGGGGGAAAAGTGGAAATAGAACAAAACTTCATTAATAAAAAATTAGTAGCGGTTACGGCATATTACGGCGATTTAATCAAAGAAAAATAACACAATTTTAAATACGAATCCTTGTCAAATTTATAAAATGCGTTACGTCTTTTAATTTAACTTGGTATTTTCACAAATCGTTTTGGAAATACTAATAGTTTATTTAATCTTAATTATACAGTGTGTTTTACTAGGAAATACGCGTATATTAAGGGTAGATAGATGTTGCAGTGGTGATTTTAAATGGACCATATTTACTTTGTATTTTTTCCTTAAATGGATACGAAGAAGAGAGACATATTTACCAGAATCGCCCAAAAACTTTGCAACCCCCAATGCAAGTTGGGAATTTGTTGATTTGTAAAGTTGTCAAAACTCATTTCTAGACTTCATTTACCAGTATTACTGATAGATGGTAGCACATTTGCGATTTGTTGGATTCAAAAGCATAACTGATACTTAATAACCAACAACTTCACGAACTACAAACAGTGCCGGTTCAAGGCGGACGCGGCCGCAGGCAGGCGCCACAATTATTATTATCATGAATAAATGTACCGAAGCAATTTTACATAATATGCTTCAATGTTTTAAAGTACATTTTCAGACAGATGTCTGTATGTATCAGTAAAACTGATTAATGAAGCTTGGAAGTGAGTTTTGATAACTTTACGAAGCAACGAATTCCCAACTTGCATTGGGGGTTGCAGTTTTTTGACAGATTCTGGTGAAAATGTCACTCCCTTCTTTGTATCCCTATGATAAAAATGAATGAAATCCACTCGTGCGAATTGTGGATTAAAGATAATCACTTATAAAGCTAAATTGATAATTATTAAAAATGGTATGTTTATTTAGAAAAAAAGGCGTTTTAAACTATATTTTCAGTCATTTTACCAAAAATAGTTATAATAGAAATAGGTCAGTCAGATCAGTGCTGCCAATTATACAAGGATTACCAGTCAACTGTAAGTTGTATTAGAATTGAGTTATATTAGAAGTGTCATTAAATTATATCTACAAAACAGCAGTTTTAGCAGACGTCTTATTTGTCATATAAATTTAATTATAATTACTTTGTCTAATATTATCTCTAATAAACTGTTTTTCTTCTGAGTGTAAATCAGCTACTTTTCATACATTTAACCTGCTCACCAAAAATGTTATATTACCTCCAGATGGCTTCTGCTTCTCCCTCCACATAAGCCAAGCCAAAGCTTGTTTTTGGTGAGACATTAGTTCAACCTTTAGACCTTTGGGTGGTTCGGCCAATTCAGTTTCCTTTGGACAACTATGTAGTAGAGAACCATGTAGTTGTTGCAATCTTTCCTTTGTTAATTGTCTTTCAGTATCAATAGTTGCCAATGCTTGCTTTCCTAATGTTCTTGGTAATACATTATTAGCACCAGCTTCTATTTCATTCCATCCATAATACAATATTATTTTGATTAGGTGCTATTGCTAGTTTTTTGGGGTTAGTTTCGATGGTGACTTTCATTTGTGAGAGTTTCATAACTTCTGATAGGTGAGCTTGTTCCGAATAATTAACTATTTTTTTTCAAATATTTACCTTTGTCAGGAAGATGTTCCAGGTTGATTTTTTTAAACCTCATATATTTCAAAATTAAATTAGATTTGTCTTATTTTATCAGCTTATTCTTCATATTCTCTTTGGGATACCTAGAATTTAAGCATGCGTGTAGAAGAAAAACAATGAAATTTATTAAAACACTACCAAAGTGTAACTGACATACAACAATTTAATAAAAAATTAACTTAGCAGTTGCAGTAGATTTTTAAGGGATTTTATATTGTAAAATGGATAATCAACCCAAGATGGAATATTCAGTGTTATTGAACAGCCAATATAGGGTAAAAAAAAGTAATTGCAAAAATTTGGTAGAAAGTAATCAGTTTTATAACTTTTAATATCAACAAAATTAAATTTACTGTATTGATATGCTACAGATTCATAACTAATCTTAAAAATATCTATATAAAAAAACAGAGCAATTAATTTCTTATATTTTTATATCAAGCAATTTAAATTATCTCAATGGTTTCCATCAGATGCTTTTGTTCATTAGGATTTTTTTCATGTTTAATCACTTTAACACGTGATTTTGAAGGTAAAGGTAACACCTTCACTTTCTCTATCTGATTCTTCAGAGCTGGATAGAATAAGTTGTGTGGTTTGTCTAGGTGTATTTGCTTGAAAATTGTTTTTTCTGAATATAATGTAATAAAAAGTAGTCCAAAACAGCGTTTTAGGCTACTCAAGTTTTAAAAAAATTCCCCCCTAAGCTACGCCACTGGTATGAATTGTTCGCATCCACTAGAAAAATGTGTAGGACCGGCACTGACTACAAATCACTTTTACCTGAATAATTTCTTCTAGACATTCTATAAAACATTTTCTGATTGTCAGAATGTACATTGATGTCAACATTTATTGCTGCCAATACATTATTCTGACAGTATTGGCGAGTTTTTTATCTAACAGGTTATAAAGATTCAAGGCCACTAAATATGGTGTATGTAGAACCACGACAGTGGAATCTGTCTACCCTTAACATATGCGCATTTTCCACAATGGTATATCCTGAATAAATATACTTTTTATACGTATTTTTGAGTGCATAATTATTGAATTAAGATACATTTTTATTAAGTTGTTACTTACCTTGCTGGGTTACCGACTTTAATTTTTAAGTAAAAAAAATTGTTATTTTTATTTATATAAACATTTGAGGATTTTTCTGTTTTTCGCAATTTTTTATTATATAACCAATAAATGATGAAACACCGTTTTGTATTATTTATTTTTGAGAATTATTCCTGTCACGGCATGTGCTGGTTTCCAAAAGATACAAATTAATGTGAATCAACTATTTCATGTGTGTTTACCCTGAAATCGATATTTGATTGACTATATTAAAGTTAAGTTTTGCTCCAACGTCTATGGAAAAAATGATTTGAAACAGGAAGCAATAAGACGAACAGGATTATTACGTTTATTTTCCTTATTTTTTGAACAACTTTATTAGGGATGTTATTTATATGTAAAAAGATAGTAACATAAATATTTTGTATTGGACAAAATACAATTAAAAACAAAAGTAATATTTAAATACTTATTAGCAAATGCAAGAAAAAATTCTAATTGGACATGCAACTTATTTTGTTGTGAAAAGACTATAGTAAAAGAGTTACACAATTTAAAAATTTTTTTTTATTAACATTTTTTCTTTTCATTCAGGTTCATCTTTAAAATGAATTTCTTCAATTTCTTCCTTGAAGTGAATTTGTTCATTTTTTGGATTAAATATGTTAAATTTAGTTTCTGAATTTGAATTATTTTCAATAATCTCAGTTTTTATTTCATTTTCACACTCTGGAATTTGTAATTGTAATGTGGAATTCTGAGAAAAAGATTTTTCACAATTATAGTGTTTTTCACCAGTGTGAATTAATAAATGTGTTTTTAAGCTGCCGTTTTGAGAAAACGATTTTTCACAAACGTTACACTTATAGGGTTTTTCTCCTGAATGAACTGATAAATGTTGTTTTAATGTAAGTTTTAGAGCAAATGTTTTTTCACATGTTGCACATTTGTAGTTTTTATCACCAGTATGAACTAATAAATGTGTTTTTAAGGTGCTGTTTTGAGAAAAAGATTTATGACAAACGCTACATTCGAAGGGTTTTTCACCAGTATGAAGCAATAAATGTTTTTTTAAGTTGCTGTTTTGGGAAAATGATTTTTCACAAAAGTTGCACTTGTGGGATTTTTCAATAGAGTGAACTGATAGATGTTGTTTTAATGTACATTGTAGAGCAAATGATTTTTTACAAATTGCACATATGTAGTTTTTTTCACCAGTATGAAACAATAAATGTTTTTTTAAGTTGCTATTTTGGGAAAATGATTTTTCGCAAACGCTACACTCGTAGGGTTTTTCGCCAGTATGACTTAATAAATGTTGTTTTAGAACATGTTTTAGACCAAACGATTTTTCACAAACGCTACACTTGTAAGGTTTTTCACCAGTATGACATAATAAATGTTGCTTTAGGACCTGCCCAGTAGTAAAGGATTTTCCACAAACGCTACACTGGTAGTATTTTTCACCAGTATGAACTAATTGATGTTGTTTTAGCGCATATCTTCGAACAAATGTTTTTTCACAAAATGTGCACTTGAAGGGTTTTTCTCCTGAGTGAAGTGATAAATGCTGTTTTAATGCACTTTTTTGACCAAATGATTTTTCACAAATTGCACATTTGTTGTTTTGTTCACCTGTATGAACTATTGAATGGATTTTCAAATTACTGCTGGTAGAAAAAGATTTTTCACATATGTCGCACTTGTGTCTCTTTTCACCCTTTTCTTTTAAGTTTTTAAAAGTCCCCTTTCCAGCTTTATAAAATTCTGGCTCACGTTCTTGCAGTTCGTTCTTCAAATGCAGTTTTTCATTTTCTATTTTAATTGTATAATAATCAGTGTCCGAATTTGTATTAAAGTCAACAATATTATTTTCACATTTGTTATCCGCAGATTTTAAATTTAGATCCTTTTGGTCCAACGCCATTGTGTTGTCTCTATATTCCATTTGAATAGGGTTAATTTCATACCAACATAAACACATCAGATGTTGCCAACCCGATCTTTCAATATTACTTCAGAACAATTTCAAATTTACCCGCCATTGGCCCCACTTTATTTTTGATAGGTGAAAAATAAGGAAAAATGTATATATGATGAATAATTTACTTACTTTCTGTCGATTTATTTCATAACGAAACTGAGTTGCTTCCTAGTGTTTCTTCAAGCAAGTTATGAAATAAAAGACGGACTTACGAGATATTATTCAATCACGATTGGAACTTTATTTATTTATAAGTGAAAGGTAAAAAATCTAAAATTTGGCAAAATTAGAGGAAATTAGCAAAAAAGTTATGAAATTCGATGGAATTTATTCAAAATCTGCTCATTTTTAAATGAAATTCAGCATCCAAAAAAAGGAAATGATTTAGATGAATAAAATATAAATTATGTGGGAGAAATTAGCGAAAATGAGATAGTTGTTAAACGTGTCAAAGGTTTAATAAGAAGTGGTTCAATTTAATTTTCAAATATACATTCCTTTAAATCTGTTGGTTATTGAGCATAAGTAAAATTATCCCAAAAGAAAATAAGAATATATCTACACTTTTTGATTTATTAACTATCTACAAAATATATGGAAATGATGTTAGTCTAGTCCAGTGTTGTAATTAAACTTAGATTTGTCTAATTTTCTAGCTTGCTTAATTAGATCTTGAACGTCTTTTCGGTAAGGAGGAGGTAATATTTCTTCATGTAATGTACACTCAAATTGTTGTGGTACGTTGTTCTTGAAAATCCTTTTTCTAATCACATCTACATCTCTACCGTATTCGTCGAGTATTTCATCTATTTTGGCAGGAGGGATGTTACATTCGTATAAAAAGTAACTGAAAATATCGAGAATTTTATCGAATTAATTAAAACAATGTTTGACCATTTACCTTGCTTTTCTGTAAGCTACTCCATGTACACTTGTTTTGTAAGGCATATCTCTTGTTCCTAAATTTTCAAGCTTTCTAATTATACCCCCTTTCTCGAAAATAGTATTGGCTGCTCTTTTTAGTACTGCGGTTAACTCGGGCTGCAAAAAGTATTACTTTTAAAATGAAATCATTTCAATAAAACTAATAATTTATTACCTTTGGCATTACTCTGAGAAGAAGTAATATTTCATAAGGAATCATTTTTAAAAGTAGAAAATTTTTTAGGTTATAAAATAATTAAAATATTCATATGTTTTATTGTATTCTTTATTTAGTAGACTCTTATTTTTGGTGCATTTAGTCAATTTTTAAGTCGATAATGTCAAAGAGTAGCCTCTTACTTCGTTAAGTCAACAACCATACCCAACAAAATGGCCTTGGGTAGATGTCTTTAATAGAAAAAGAGGAGTAGACTAACCTTTATATAAAACTGTCAAAACTCAATTTGTTTTGTGCCGCCAATTATCTAAAATTATAAAATAAATTTTTACAATGGATGAAATAAGTAATTATAAAATGTATACTAATGACTTTCTTTTTATTACATTTTATTTTCAGAACTAATTAAGAAAAAAAGAAGAGCCCAAAGCGAGGGCAATTATAGGCTGTTAATATCAATTTGTACAGATCTTTCTGAACTGTACATAAAATGTGGACAATTTCAACAAGCGATTCAGGAATACGAAATATTGGCTGATATATATAAATCTGAACGTAATCAAATCGAGTATGCCAAAGCAAATAGAGCTATAGGAGAAGCTTATTTGGGCTTAAACAATTTTAAGAAAGCTTTGGAGCATCAGAAGATATATTTAGGTATGTAAAAGTGTAAAAGAAGCTTACTATTGATATGTCTATATGATTTTATATTTTTATAGAAATTGCAATAAAGGAAAATAATGATATAGAAATACAGAGAGCATATGCTACAATTGGACATATTTATTTGACAACTTATTTAGACACACAATCTAACCCTCAAGAAAATTTAAATGCAGCTTACAAGCATTTTATGAAAAGTATGAAGTTGTGTGAAAGGTAAGATTAGATGTTTAGTACCATAAAACTTAATATAAATAAGTTTAATTATTTGTATTGGACATGACATAATAAAAATTAATGAAAATAAAAATGCCACATATCTGAAAGGAGCAAGTAATTTCTAGATTGGTTTCGGCATTAATGTGCTGTCGGTAGAAACTAGACAGCTTAGACTAGGGTGAAACTGATTTTAAATACCCGAAATCTTGAAAAATTCTTAGCGAATGTTTTTGTTAAAAGTAAATATGGCTTTGTCTAAATAACTGAATGTGCCAGTCAGGTCAGACAAGTCTTTATATGCATACACTTTATTTTAGCCTAAGTGGTATCTCCAAATTAGAAAAAGCCGACATGCAAGCTAGATTACTGTCAAATCTCGGACTAGTTAAGGAAAGTTTGGGGGATTACAACAAAGCTGTAGAATTATTCACTACTTCTATAAATATATGTAAAAGTAATGATATTTACGAACAGTTATATAGAGGTTACATGTCAATTGCTTCACTTTTTGATAAGAAAGGTGATAGTAAAAAAACGATGCATCATTTTAACTTGGCAATAGATACTGCAAGTAAGTAAGATTTCTGATAAAATACAAATTAAAAAATGGTTTGGCTCATTTAATTTTGATATATAATATTTTAGAAAAACTTAAAGGATGTGTATATTTATTGTGTGCGGCACTTCTTGCAAAATCAGAAGCTTTAATAAAACTAGGAGATTTTCATACAGCAAAAAAAATTTTATACAAAGCGTACAAACTTAACAGTCCTAATATTCAAGAAAAAAAAGTTATTGAACGATTTTTAAGAACAGGTGAGTTTTTGTTTAGTAAAAAACTATTGTTTATAATTTTAAAATAATTACAATCCAAATAAAGATAAAAACATTAAGCACGCTTATGATCATTTGAGAGTTAAAAATTCATAGTGACCGTGAGATCAAGATCTGTATTATTCGGAATTGTTCAACACAAAGAGTTTCCGATCATTTGAACGAAGCGCGATGTTCGAACCAATAAAAACCGATAATTTGAATGGACTGCCAAGTCGGAACAAATAAAAATTTAATTTTTAGCACGTGATTTCCGTCATCTCGAAAGCGAGTAAGACGTGAAATGAAACGTTGCTTCCTTGACGCCATTGCATTCTAGATTAGGGCTGGAATAGCAAAATTCCCATCTAATCCCCGACAGTTTTATAAATATTTTTCAATCTTCCATCAGGAAAAAATCTTAATTTCTTTCTCAATCTTTTAGTTATTACCATGTGCCGTACGGAAGACAAACTTGTAATAGAAACTAATGATAACAGAGAATTGAAAAAGCTCTATGAAAAAATGGGCGATTGCGCTTGCGATTTAAAAAACTACTCGAAAGCTTTGGAATACTACAAACTAATGTTAACATATGCCGAAAAATCCGGGATAAACGGTAGGGAACTGGCATCTTGTTATTACAGTTTAGCGGAAACGTACAAAGACAATAAAATGTACAGGGAAGCTGTAGATTATTTCGAAAAAGAATACTCGCTTTGTACGGAACTTAAAGATAATCTTAATACGTTAAGTAAAATTGCTGATACCAAGGAGTCCGGTTCGTATACCGTTGAAGAAGTAAAAACAGTTTATAATAGAGCTATAGAGAATTGCAGAAAAAAGAATAATTTAAAAGAAGAAAGAAGAATGATTACGAGGTTCGTCTTATAATTATTTTTGTGATTTAATGATAGTATACAGAAACTCTTTTCAGATGTATCGCTTACCTAAAAAGGGTTAACAACAACGAACAAGGTGTTTATCAGTTTGAGCGACAATTAAATTTATTAGGTACACCATCCTGTGAAGAGGAAGAATCTTCTTCATCTGGAAGTGATACGGATGATACGTCCGATAAGGAAAATAATATTGATTTGAGTAACATAACAGGTTTGTAGATTTTTGTGGTAATGTTTTAAAACAGCAAAAGTTTGTTGCTGGAAACAGGAAACATTTTTTAGACATATCTGATGACTCCGATATCGAACAAAAACCCGTCAACGAAATCCCGGCTCCAGTGGGCAAACGGAGATCGAAAATCTTCGTCGTAAAGAAAAACGCCAAAGGTGAATCGCAGTTGCATGTCGCTTCCATTAACGGAAAAATTCCCGTCGTTAAACATCTCTTGGAACAAGGTCACCCTGTTAATCTGCGAGATAATACGGGCTGGTTACCGATACACGAGGCATGTAATCATGGATACTACGAAATAGTAAAACTTCTTCTGGATAAGGGCGCTGCGATTAACGACAGAGGAGGGATCAAATGTGAAGGTTCGTAGCGTGAATTTAACGTTATTTATTGAGCTTATTGCCAAACGCCATCTACTAAAATCCTTTTTGTTAACAGTAAAATATCACGAAACATTGGTGACAGCAAATAAAATGTCAAAAGCAACTATTTGACACTTAAATCAATTTTAATTTATAAAAATACCAAATTTCATCTTAAAATTTAGTAACATTTTCAAGAAAATTCAAATAAAATGTGACGTTTAACATTTTTGACAGTAAAAATAGGTCAAAAAATTATTCAATTGTTTTCGTAGTTCAAAACCACTTTTAAAATGTAAACCATATTTTCAAGTGTTTTTTTGAAAAACTGGTGTTTCCGTCTACTAAATGTGTAAAAAAATACTACACTGTTGTTTTACTAACTTAATTTTGAATAAACAAAATGTCAAAAACGTCACAGAACTCTTGACAGTAAACAAAATGTCAAAAACGTTACAGAACTCTTGATTTTGAATTATCCTTGTTGAGATTTATCATTTTTTAAGGTATAACTCCTATTTACGATGCCGCCAACAATGGCCACATAAAAATCGTGGAACTGTTACTGGACAGGGGAGCATCGGTGACAATTAAAGCGGATAACGGCAACAGCCCTCTCAACGTTCTAAAACTTTACCACCAAAAATACCCGTTTGTTGGAGAAGAACACGAAATTTACCAAAAAGTTCTTACTAGAATGTCTGAGGCTTTAAAAAAAGTCGGTCAAAACGTAACAGAAGTGCTTATGGTACATGATCAAATCGAAGAAGATTCCGAAGAACAAAATTATATGGATGAACTTCCATGCGACAAGTCTGATGACGAAGAAGAGAGTAATTATTAATTATTAATTTTTTTTACAATGGTATCAAAATTTATAACATATTCATTGTGACGTTTGACAAATGACAGCGGATATACTCATTGTGACGTTTGACAAATGACAGCGGAAAAGCGAGGAGAGTTTGACAGATAAATAAGTGGAGGACCAACATTATTTAATATTTCATATAATCATATAATCAGAATGTTTTTTGTTTATAGATATTTCTTTTATTGTTATTTTAAAAACTTAATTGTAATAAACAAGAGTCCCAAGTTTATTTTAATAATCGACAAAATTGTTATTTATTAATTATGACAGACACTGAAGAGGAACATTTCCCAAGAGGTCCCACGCCAGATCTCCTCAACGAATACCAAGAGATCATGAAAAATTTAGGGAAAAAATCTACGAAAGAGGTGAAGAATCGTCAAGAAACGAGACATGGTGTTGGGCAAATATCCGCGTTGGTTCACGAAAATGATTTCTTCGACGATTGGTTGGATGACGATATTCAGCCTGCTAAGACGACGAAAAAAAGAAAAACCGGTTCGTTCGATTCGATTGTTACCTCGTCGACCAGAAGTTGTTCTTCGAGAAATTCTTCCCGTAAGTTTTTGAATACAACATTTATTAAAACTTTACAAATTTATCATTTTATTTAAAAATTAATTAAGCAGTGATTTAAAATTATAAATTTTCTAAAATAATCTATTTAAAAGTAAATTAAAAATCTGTATCAATGAACATTTTAATTTTTTCTTTGTAGTTCAATTGTACTTTGTGTTTTATTAGTAGTTCAGGTATACCACAGAGTTTCTTTTAGCTATAAAACGTTTGAGCGACGAAAATATACGACTAATAAACGAAGATATCGACGAAGTAACAAATATTACACCGACAAGTCCTTTTAAGAAGCGAAATCTAACGGCCACCACCCAAAACACTGGTAAAAGAAAATTTCAGGCTTCCCTACTCGATTCGGGCTTTAATAAATCAACCAACAAAAAATCTTTTACCTTCCAAAAACACCGAAGTTTAGATAATTCTGTTAAACAGAAAAAAATTACTTCATTCGGGAACAGTAGGAGCTTCGTTGAAGCTGATTCTACTGTAAGCCAGCCTCTTCAGGTAAAATCAATTAGTACACTGACATATCACCATTAATAACATGCCATATACTTCAAATTTGTTTAAAACTATGTTAAAAAGAGAAACATTGAAATTTAAAAAGTTTGAAAAGAGATGTATGAATGACAGTTGACAGATTCGACATCTCCATTCAACTCATCGAAATCTGGATGTGTTTCTTTTTTTAAAACTGGTTATTGATATTTAACAGCCAAATATTCAAACACAATCAGTTACTCAGATCCAGCAGGCTACCCAGGCTAATAGGGCTCAAGAGCCTATCGCAAATATTTCAATAACTGGAGACTTGATGGTTTACGTTGACGTAAAAATAGAGGGAAAAGTTTTTAGGGTACCAGTCTTGCTGTCACAGGTTCAAATGAATACCATCGGCTGGTTAGCTGATCAAGCTGCCCAGAAATACGCTAGGTTAGTATTTTTGTACTAAATCACAGGTATTTTGGACATTAAACTACTGATTTTTTTTTAGGAAAGAATGTTCTAAACCTTGTCTAGAATTAGAAACGATAAGCGGGGCGTTGTTGTGCGATGAAGATCCGCTTAGTCTATTGTTTCCGCTAGGAACAACACAAGCCGAAACTGTCGTTGGCAGGATTGTTAAATTGTATATGACACCTTTAGTCGACAGATACAAGGAGGCGTGTTCTCATATGAAAGAAGGTGTGTATGACATATGAATTATGACAGTTGTTAGTGAAGCGAGGAGACAAAAATTTAATAAAAATATCCAACATTTTTCTTCTAGCTGTGAACGACTCATTGGCAACACTGTTAGAAGAAGTTTCGGTCAAACTAAACGTACAAAACGAAGGATTTACCAACATCACACTATCACCTCTATGTAAAGCTTTAAATCACCAAACGACTTTACTCGATCTCGATCTATCGGGAAACTTTTTAGATATCAACAGTATGACGATTCTATGCGGAACTCTTCCTTCGTTGGTAAACCTTTCTTCTCTAAACTTAAGTTGCACCGGGCTGACCAGCGTTTACTTAACGGAATTAGTCAAAATGTTTTCTATATCCTCCGGACCGATTTTAGAGAAACTGAAACATCTGGATATCAGTAATAATTATTTGAGGAACAAAAGTTTGACACATTTATCAGAAATTACGAAATTCTTGCAATTGGAAAGTCTTAACATCTCAAATGCAGCCTTGAGTAATAAAATGTTATTTAAAGAATCCGCTACTGCAAATCTTAAACTTCATTTGAAGAGTATGGGTAGACTAAACATCAGCGATAATCAGTTCAATACTATTGATGTTGGAAGGTTCATTTCTTGGACTACAATTAGTAAATTGGTCGATTTGGATGTTTCAAGGAATTCCTTTACCAATTTTAATTTGCGAAGCGAGGATGAAGATGATTTGTTCAGTTCTTTAGAATGTCTGAATTTGTCGAGATGTAATTTACAGGACAACGATCTTTATGAATTGCTCAAGTAAGATTTTTTTTAAATAGTCCCGAAATCATGTCAAAATTTCTTCTTATTCAGATCTAAATAATTTTTTTAGGGTCTGTTCGGAAAAATCGCTAGTGAAAATGGATCTCTCCTACAATACCGAACTAACAGGAATATCCCTGAGACGTTTACTAGAACATTCCAGTCTCGAAGATATAAATCTCATTGGCTGTGATAACATTTTTCAATATTTTCCCGAAAACTTTGTAGGGAATATAGAAGGAAGCAGAAAAAGAACTTTAAAGATGTCAACAGATTTTGATACATATAATTCTCAAGTTAACAATTTAGTGAACCATTTTAAAAACTTGTATAAACAACCTTTAATAGAAAAGGGAAGGAACTTATTGTGTATCTGTTTAAATGAATTGGAAACTTGTAGTTAGGTATCAAAAATGTTTTATTTTTCATGAACACAGATGGAGGAGGAACGAATTGTATGCTTCTCAAAGCGTTTTTTGACATTTTATTTAGTGTTTTGTGACGTTTTTCACATTTAATCGGCTGTCAAATACGTTTTGTGACGTTCTTGACATTTAATTGGCTGTCAAATGTTTTGTGATTTCTTTCGACTTTTTATTTTTACTGTGAAAATGTTTTAAAAACGTCACCCATTTATTATTTTAGTTTTGTAATCATTGAAAACTCTTTATAACTCGAAAATATATCTTTTTTAAATTAAAACTTATTATTTAAAATCACTTCATTTGTCTACAATCCTTAACTCTGAGTGAACGATAATAAGGACAATATGGCAGGAAATAAAATTTTCATTTATTTTAGAAATTATGTATTAAATAATTAAATTACAATCAAGTTCTTTCTGTTGTCTGTAAAAATAGTTTTTAATTCATTTCAACTTAATAAATATTTAATGTGCTGATTTATAGTCTTAAAAGTCAGTTTATAAGCAAGGTAAAAAACCACCATAACAAATTAAACTATCCATATTATGTATTAATGCCATATTTCGACTTCATTTTATCGATTTCTTCTTGTTTTTTATCAATATCTGTCTTCTTAAAAGCCTTATTTGCTTGGTAATACAAAACAACAAGGTACCGATTGCAGACGTTGAATCCTGATAAATGATCACAAGCATTTTTGGCGTCAAAAATATCTTCAAATACGACGAAAGCTGTTCCACGAGTTTCAGGAGTGTTTCCTACACGAATTTGTCTAATAGCTCCGTATTTACCAAATATGTCGTACATTTCTTCTCCGGTTATTTTATACGGTAGATTCCTTACATACAGGATTCTATTAATTTCAGGTGGCAGGCGCACATTGGCTTTTCTTTGCATAGCTAAAGCCATTTTGAATGTTTTATAAATTTGAAAACAATATTTGCAAATCTGAACAACACAAGGTTATTGTTACAGAAAAATATGACAATTGACATTGGAAAATTCATGTTTGTTTCACTTACTCGGGACACAAACATTTGATTGATGTAATTCGGTGTATTATTTTTGGCCTTCATCTGTTCAAGGATTTAATGCAAAGTGGTTATGGATGGATGGTTTTTCACTCGTTTCTTTAAGAATTTAAATTTGGCTCGGGGCCCCCGAACGTGGTCCGGTCTGCCCGGGTGGAACTTACGCCACTGCAAAAGAGCATTACATTTAGAGAAAGAGAGAACAGGTAGAAAACCCATCTCTTAAATAATTTTTTGGACTGCAGTAACGCTTAGACCTGCTGTTGTTTTAAAAAAGGCGAAGAAAAAATTGTTCAATCTGTAGGCTTTTATTATTTATTTAATATTTAGTCATAACAATATGAACCAATCATTTAATGTTGAACCAAAAACATACTCCAAGTTTTTAGAAAAAAATAAACTAAAAAGACGAAGGAGTAGTGGTGTAGGTACAGATGCTAAATCACCTAAAAAGGAGAATATATTAGCCCTAATTGTCGATAATGGGGCTTACAATATTAAAGTTGGTTTATCTAAAAACGAATCTCCAAGCGTCGTACCTAACTGCATTATGAAAGCCAAGTCTGAGAGAAAGAGATTATTCATAGGTAACCAAATAAACGAATGCCGAGATTGTTCGGGACTGTACTTTCTTCTACCATGCGAAAGAGGCTACATTACTAAATGGGATGTTCAAAAACCAGTATGGGATCACATCTTCAGCAGAAATTTATATCCAGTGGAAGATAAACCTGTTATTATGACACAACCTTTGTTTAATTTTAAATCGATTCAGGATTGTATAGATGAAATATTTTTTGAAGAATATGAAGTACAATCCATGTTTAGACTGAATCCTACAGATTTGGCTAGATTGAAATACATAGATGATAAAAAATTAACAGAAACCACTCCTTGTATAATTGTAGATACAGGATTTAGTTTTACTCATATTATTCCATACATTAACGGAAATAAATATTTAAGGGGTATACAAAGGTTAAATGTGGGAGGAAAACTACTAACCAATCACTTAAAGGATCTAATTTCTTATAGACAGTATAATGTTATGGAAGAAACGTATGTTATTAATCAAGTTAAGGAAGATACCTGTTATGTAGCAGAAAATGTAGTAGATGAATTAAAATTAGCGTCTAAAAAGGATAATGCTATTGTTAAAAACTATGTACTACCAGATTTTAATAATATTCGTAGAGGTTACATCCAGGATCCTAATGATGTAAACCAGAAAGAAAAAGAAGAGAATTGCCAGATATTAAGGTTAAACAATGAAAGATTTGTTGTGCCGGAAATTTTGTTTCATCCATCCGATATAGGAATGAAGAGTATGGGTATTGCAGAGGCTGTGGTGGAAGCTATTTTTAACTCTCCTAAAGACCATAGGGAAAATTTGGCGAAACATGTTATTGTTGTAGGGGGCAACTGTAAATTTCCTGGTAATTTTTTTTAACCATTTATAATTGTCTCTGGAAAAATTGGTTTGGACATTTTTTTTAGCACATAAATAATTATTGTTCTGACATAATTTTCACAACTAAATTTTTTTTTTCGAAAATTTATTTAGGGGAAATTATAAGTAAATTAACAAAAATCAAGATGACCGAATAAAAATTTCGGAAAGGGGTAGGTAAATATACGTTTTGAGGGTTGGATATTGGTTTTTGATGATTTGTAGCTGAAAAATCTTTAATGTAAAAGTTGAAGATAATTAAACAATCTAAAACTTTTGTAGTGATCATTTTTCAACATAACATCAAAATTATTGAGGAAATTATAAAAACCTTTTTTTCCGTTTTTAATTTTTATCTCCCCCAAATTTTTTTTATGAAACTCGGAGAAAACGTTCTTTTTTGTTTTAAATAAGCTGTAATTTTTTTCAAAACATTTCTTTTTCGATTTTATACGAATTTAATTTTAAAAAAAAGCCTCATTTTCAATCAAAAAAGTTGGTTACAAATTTTCAATTTTTTAACTTTATCAGAGTTCATTTTCTTCCTTGAAACCTCGACTTTAATATGGTATAAAAAAAATACATTGTTCGTATGGAAAAATATGGGAATTTTTTTTTCCCTTGAAAATGTATTGACCTCATTAAACTTTAAGACCAAATTTATTATTTTAAAAAGTGAATAAAGATTGAATGAATTAAGTATAGCCACTTACTGTATCTCCTTGTCGCTTTCATGCCCAAAACGTCAAATAATTCCATGTTAACAACATTAAACTGGTTCACAATTGAAGAGAGCATTAGAAAAGCGAACTTATTTCTTGTTTTTAAAATGATGCACGGAAAAGTTCCGCAATACATTCTCGATGTTTAAGATAAAAAGATAATTTTAACATAGATTTTACCAGTAAACCATTTTTGATGGGCTCTATTGAATGTGGTAAAACAATCTCCTACCATTAATAAGTTTAAAACTATATTAGAGAAAGCAGAGGGACTTAAGTAAATTGTAAATAACGTGTAGTAGCTATTTGCTAAATAAAGAACTTATTATTATTATACTTTTGCAGGATTTAAAGAACGAATGTATGCGGAATTAAGATCTCACTTACCTAACGAATGGGAAGTAAACGTGTATTTACCTAAAGATCCAATAACTTACAGCTGGGAAGGAGGAGGGTCTTTACTTAAAGTGCCAAATTTTAAAACTTTCTTAGGTAAGATTTTTAAAACTTAGATTTGACCGTTATATAAACAGAAACAACCCAAAGTTTTAACACCTTTAATTCATGTATATCCCCTGATCTTTCCCACAAGTAAACATCGTTACTCAAATTCCTACTAAATGCCTTTATTAAATTGTCATTTTTTATTTTTGTTGTTATCTAACTGTATTTTCGTGCGGGAAAGATCAGAATTTAAGAAAAAACTACACAAAAATGAAAGTATTGGTTTTTTTAGTTACAAAATCCGAATACGAAGAACTTGGTTCGACTATTATCCAGCAAAGATTTTCCACTTGGATGTCCGACAGTTCGGAACCGGAAAACCAACAAGAAAAAACGGAAGAAACTTTTTGCTATTTGGATAAAATCAAAGGGAAATCAATTTTCGGTAAACAAGAACCTGGCAGTAGCGATTCGAAACCTGATGACGCAAGTATTGGTATTATTTCTGAGAAAAACAACACTACAGGGTCAGATATCAAGACAGAATCCGCCGAAGGAAGTGATCAAACTCAAGAAAATGCTCAACAGTTACCGGAAAGCGAAAATAAGAAGAGAACGTCACAAAGAAATAACGAAGCTGTACAGAACGCCGCCGCCACCGCCGATGATGAATCTTCCGACGATTATTATAACGAGTTAATAAATTCTGTCGAATTGTTTCCATTCGGTACTGATTCCTATTTATAAAATAAACATTTTTTTTTACTAACAGCAGCCTTTATTATTTCACCAAATATTTATACAACAAAATAAACAAGAAAGAGACGCGTTTTTAGTACCAGAACTAATTTTACTAACAATTATGAAAATGTTCTTAAATTTACTAAGTAACTTTAAGTTTTACTTAAAATTTTTAATCTTAATCACAGGATCCATCTTTCCATCCGTCTCTCCACCTTTCGTTCACTTTGGAACAATCAAAAACTTCTTTTCCAATTTTTTTGTTCACTTTGTTATGCAGCCTACATAACCACTGCGATAAATCGTCCTGCGAATCCGTTTTTGGAGGATCTTTTTTTAAACTAAAAAAGACAGAAAATTTTGGAATGTAATTTATTCGATTCGGATGAATAAATTCCAAAATCGCGTGGGCTTAATAACAATATCATTTTAGAAATTTATATTCCAAGGCCATTCTTGAATGAGGTATTTTACTACCAAAATTAAGCAACTTACTGCTTCCTCCCAATTTGTAATTCAATACCTGTGGGGGCAAGTACTCCAAGGAGTCAGATGCGGTACAAGCCTCCGATATAGAAAATATATCGAAATTGGGAGGAAGCAGTACGTTGCTTAATTTTAGTATATCTTATTTTGATATTTTTATTAGATTATTTAAATAAACTTCGAATATCTTTAGATTTTATTAACACCTTTTCTTGGTCAAAATCCCCACATATATCATTATCCATGAAAACACAATCATTATGAAGTTTTTATCGTTATATCTAACAAATGTCAACTAAAAGTAATTAAACCTGTATTGCGCAATCCATCGGGAAACTAATATACGTAGTTTAAAAAAAGTTTAGACCAGATTTATCAGTAAAATCTTCATCTTTTCTCTTTTATAAAGGTAAAAAAATATCAAGTTTGGAATTGAATTCGGTACCCCAAGATTGGTGTCTGTTAGTAAATTTCAAATTCGCGAGTGCTTAAAAGAAATTAAACCTGACTGTATTACCATCTATCGGTAAACTAATTATACATAGTTTAAAAAAAGTTCTGTCAAAACTTCACATTTTCTCTTTTATATCTACAAGGCAAATTAAGGATAAAAAAATATCTAGTTTGGAACTTAGTTCATCTGATTCGACATCCCAAGATCGATTTCTGTCTGTTAGTTTCGTCAGTTGGGCTTTCGAATCATTGAGGTAGTTTCCAAAATTTTAAAATTCTTTAAAAAAACATAACAGGAGAAATCATATTTTACTTACAAATATCAATTAGATTGTAAAGTGACTAGTTGGCCAATTTACTGAAGTAAGATAAAAACAGATAATAATGGAATAATAAAATATTACTTGCTGTTGAAAAACTCACTTTTGTGTAATAAAAAATGTAAAAGTTGAATGTTTTTGCACTGTATTTATAACTTACTCGTCTCTAAAGTCTTTTGCACAATGTTCACATGGATATAATTGTGAAAGAGAACTAAAGAACTCTACCATTGTTCGTTTATCCTTAGCTTTAGGTTTGTCCGGATATTTGGCTGCTATTGAATGTAATAAACCCCAAGTGGAATTACCCAATTCGTCTATATCTAAAGGACAATCAGTTCTTCTTGGTGGGTCGCCTGACTACAAATTGACCAAATATTACAAACATAAAATATACCACTTTATAAAAAGAAAAACAAAGTTTCAAACTCTGTTTCCATGAGTATTTGCAATATACGTATTTACTACTTACTTTGCCTGATGAGTCGTCTGTTTTTTTCTTGGCAGATTTAAATTCTTTATATGTTTTGCACTGCCTACACTGTTCGTTATCTAATGGTGATGGACGACGTGACATATGAGACATATCACATACTAATGGTAAATAATTTAAATGCTATTTGCTGTAACAAATACTGATGTAAATGACGGCGGCATTACAAATTTTGAGGAAATGGAAATAATGACGTTACTTGCCAATCTGTCAGCATGCGCTCCGCCGAACTGCCAAAAATTAGTTTGTTCGTTTTATTTATTTGGGTCTAAGGTTTGAGTCAACTGACTACTGACTAACAAACCGGTAAAGGTAATGACCGCAACTATTATTTGAGCTGCAAATAGACTAGTAAAGGCCGCTTTAAAAGAACACAAAAATTAAAATGTTTATTAGTATAGTATATAAACCTGAGTAACCTAACAAATGAAATAATTTGAGTAAAATAATTAGATGTAATATTTGACCATCTTACGATCAATCAGTAAATTATTGATAGACAGATTGAAACAAATATGGACTAAATAACCGTTTTCCAGATTATGAAGGGTCATTACATTGTCAGTGACTATATATATTTATTTGTACAAAAATAAAAAACCTAAAAAATTGCTTTTATCCTATTTAAATTAAATAGTTCCGGTATTGCGTAGATAATTCGATAGAGTTAAGCCCAATAAAGGAAAAAGAAGAAGAATAGGAGTTCATAATAAAAATTGAAAAAGAAGAATTTTTTGTTAGGTTATTAGGTCGTAAATTTTAAATATACAAAAATGAATATTTTACCAAAAAAGAGGTAGGTATCTACATACGAATTTATTGTATAGAATTATAAAGACATATTTTAGGTGGCATGTGCGTACTAAAGAAAATATCGCGAGAGTACGAAGAGATGAAGCAAAAGCTTTGGAGGAAGAAAAAACTAAAAATGAAAGGATAAAACTTGCGGTATTTTAAAATCACATTAACTCATTATGAGAACTAATTTGTTTTGTTTTTCAGGAAAGAGAAGCTAGGAGAAAACTATTACTGAAAAAAAGTCACCCATTAAATGATTTTGTACCATTAGAGTGTACAAAAGATACAGAAGAATCCAAACACATTAATTTCTTTGAAGAGCTAGAAGATGGTACAGCTGAGCAAAATCAGATAAATAAGGAACACGAGAAAGAAAAAAAGGAGGAAAAAGAAAAATATGAGAAACAAATTGGTTATTTGACGTATTTAGGACAAGACACAAACGAAGCATTAGGGAAGAAAAGTTGGTACAATGTGACCCCTGATAGATCGGATATTAAAAATGAGGTAAATTTAAAAAGTAAAATAAGAGAAGATCCATTGAATGTCATTAAAAAAAACATTGGAAACAATGATAAAAAGCATCCAGATTCAGCAGCTTCGACTAGTAAAAAAGATTATTATCACAGTTCAGAAGAGCTAAAATTAACAAATACTCATAAAACAAAATCGCACAAAAATAAAAGGAGTAAGAAAAGGAAAAGATCTACATCAGAATCATCGGATGATGAGAGAGAACGAATGGAGAGGTACAAACAGCTGGAAATATTAAGGATAAAGAGGCTAAAGAGGGAAAATGAAGAAAGGTTAAGAACTGAGGCGTTGTTAGCTAAATTAAATTCAAAAGAAGGAAAAGACAAACCCAAAGAAGCAGATAGTTTTAAAGCAAAGTATAATTCACAGTTTAATCCACATTTAGCAAAACAGAATTACACATAAAACTTTTTTATTTTTATTGAATTATTGTAATTGAAAAAAAATTATTAGCAATAAAATCGTTATTATTTTATGAATTAATTAATAAGTAGTTAACCCATCAATCATATTTTGCAATATTTTTATTTGAAAAAAATTATAAAATATTCCAAATTATAAAAATAAATATATTCAGAAAGAAATCGGTCTTGGATTTGGAATGAAAAATATTAAAACTAAATTCGATATTTTATCACTCGATTTCTCGTGTAATCATTGTTGCTTTATCTGATTGTATGTGTACTTGAAATGAACTGTAAAAAATTTTATTTTTTATACAGTAGTGAATAAATCAACTCTTGCTTTGCATGTTAATCACATAAAATACTGAAATAAAAAAAATCTAAAACGTTTATTGTTAAAACCTAATATAACCTTGTTTAATGTTCTTCTTGGGACTCTTGTTCTGCCATTTTTTTGGCTTCCATCTCTCTTAATTGCTCTAACGTAAGCAATGAAACGCCCAGTTGATCTTCCCTGGTAAATGGTTGCGCCATTTGTCGTAACCACCTTTTGGCCATCTACAAAATTTTTTGAAAATATTTAGAAAAACCATCATACAAAATTAACTTTTAATGTTCTTTTCAATCTAAAACCAATAAGTGGTCCTCTTAAATAAAAATATTGGATATATTTTTGCAATGTAGTGCGAATAATAATTATAATTTTATGACAGCTGTCAAATTTAATAGTATCAAAGTATCAACAGACATATGACAATTGACAGATGTCATTTTTCTTAAAAATTAACTTTTCTCGAAATTCTAATAACAAATTCGTTATTTTCAGTTCCAAATATACATATATATATATATAAAAATTATATTAAACTTGAATTAGTATCGATAAAATATATATTTTTTGTAGTTAATGACTTACCTGAACAGCTTCTTCTGTAGACAAATTGCAATAGGAATCTTTTAGATGTTCCTGTATCCATTTAGGAAGCTTAGATTTCTTATCTGACCTGGAAAATCTTTTATCGGCGAAAATCATAATTCCGTAATCTGTTTTCCCCCTGATAGCGCGGCCAACGCATTGAGCGGCATGTCTCATAGCGTCAAATGTAAGAAAGTCATTTTCACGAATCTACAATAATTAAAATAAAAACAATACACACTGAAATACGTGTAAAGAAAGAGAGACAATTAGATTTCCTAGGGGTATTTAAAGACTTGTTGCCACATTTCATCAATTTTACTCAAAATCGTCGAAAAAAAAAAAAAAAATAAACATTTTGATCTGTCAATTTATTATTGTTTCAAAATTTGGTCACAAATTTTTTTTAGGGGAATTTCGAAATGTTGATTGATAAAAAAATTGTCGTCAGAAGGAAGTTGATATTTTTTAATTTACGTACCTGAAATTGGTCCCTTAAATAATCTAATCTGGCTTTTAAGATTCTAGATTGCGTGTAGACATACGGAATTCCAAACATTAATACCGCCCTTCCTAAATGATGATCGAAATCCACCCCTTCTGAGACTTTCCCCCTCGCTACCGATAACAAAACTGCTCCCCTTCCCGATTCGCACGCCTAAAAAAACAAAAACGAATGCATTAAACAAAATTCTAATTTAAATTTGCAATGTTTTTTAATTTTCATATCTTTCGAAAATTCCAACTCACCTTAATATAATACATCAAGGCGAAACTGGTTTCCGCAGAATCCTGCGTTTCAATAAAAAGTAACTTGTACCTTTGTAAATTATCGATAACACCTTGATCGTACCAACTTGCCACTACCGATTCTAAATACATGTACGAAGTAAAAAAACAAACGATCCCATCTGGAACATTTGCAGCCACCTAAAAACAAAATATAACGATATCTACCTGTATAAATTTATTCTTTGCCGCACCCTCATTGTCAAATTGCCGAATTAACCAATCAGAACAAAGCTTGGAGAGGCATTCGACTGGCTTCGGTACGATACTTTTAAATTTTAAAATTGAATGAAACAAGCACTACTTAAGCTCCCCCTGAATTCTTTTTATGTGACGCCATCTAGATCTGACTATATTAATAATCTAAGAACGTTCTGGAGTCGGACGGAAGACAGAACGACAGACGCCGCCGACTAGTTATTTAATTATTTTTGTTGTTAAATCTGGGGGAATTTGTAACATTTGGCGCCAAATATAAATGATTTAAGGACATTTTCCGCTAGAACCTAAATATTTATACATATATGAAGTTTTATAAAGAAAATAAAATTAGTCCTACCTCAACAAGTAATTGTCCATAATTTCTTATCACAGCATTATCATCTCGAGTTTCAAATTTCGAAGATATTGCTACTTGATCATTTCCTTTGGATACGATCTACAGAAAATGATAATTTTTATAAAAAAATATATGGAGTTTTGTTAAGTGTAGCATTTTATTCCACCTCTTCAAAGTCTTCGAGAACAAACAGAGGAAGCAGCAACATACGTGGTAACCTAATTATACAGTCCACTTTTGCCATTGGCCAAATATTAAGGCGATTAAGGCTGGAACAGCACAATTGGCGTCCCCCACACATTACAGACATTTAAAAACTTACCATTGGAAGGAGACAAGGCCTGGCTAGGGTCATCGTAAACGACGACATAATTACCGGATGGAAATTCAGAATTTTCGGATACATATCCAAAGGCGATAACGTCCCCGAAGTGATAACAACCGTTTGAAACCGGTCGAATACCGGTTTTATAGCTATCGACGAATCCAAACAACTAAAAAATACATTTCGTTAAAAAAAAAACAAAATTTTCGACGCACGCCGTATACTCTGTACCTTACGTGTAAAATCGGATTCGAAACTGTGGGTGTTTTGTCATCGAAAGGCTCAACGATAACGGTAAAACCCTTAGTGTATGTTGATACTAAAGTTGCCAAGTGGGTTATTAAAATTATGGGGCTAAAATCTGCCAAATCTGATATTTCTAATGTTCTTAATAAGGATGCCAAACGTTCCGCGCAAAATCTTAACGGTTTACGTTCTATGCATACCTAAAAAATAGTGAGACCATGGGCTGAATTTATGCTATTATCAAGTATACCTTTTTTGTTCAAATTTACAGGGTGTATCATAAAGACTTGAAAAAAATTCAAAAAAGGTCAGGAATAAAAAAAAATTGATACTTTTCGTCATACAGTAGAGTGTAGGTGGCGCCCTCTTTATCTAATCTCAAAATTGATAACACGCTTATGATTTACTAACTTAAAAATATAGCCGTACCAAATTTCAAGTCAATATATTAAATAATAAAGAAATTATTGCAAAAAAACGAAAAATAAATTTTATCTTCTTAGTAAAATATTAATATTCGGAGGTTCTGCACCTATGATTAAACATGAAACACTGTATATAAAAAACAAAATAAAAAAAAGATTTTTTTATTATCCAGAAAGAACAAACCACTGTAAAAATATTCAAATTAAAATTCTCTTTTTCAATATACACCAGAACAATTTTTTTTTTAATGTAAATAATATTGAATAGTATTTTATATTAAAAGTGGGATTTTAGAGAAATCTGGATTTAAACTTACCTTTAGTTGAACATCTTTGAGAAAAGCCACTGGGGATTCTTGGACGACGTGTTGTACTCTCAATCGCGTTTTTATATACTCCAGGAATCTTTTTAGAAAACTAATAAAATGTTCGGCATTTCTTATATTTCCCGGTACTGCTTCTTGTAGAATTTCATCGGGTAAAACTGGATTGGACAAAATGACGTCTGTTTCTCTGGCCACGTTCGCGTCCCTCAATCCTTGAACTAATTTCTGGTATTCGTCTTGAAGTTTTCTCGAATCTTCTTCTCTCATTCTATATATAAATTTAAACCATTTTTAAAGTATAATAAATGAATTTTCGCAAAGCAGAAAGCAAAAATTTTGTAAAAAAATTGCGCATTTCAGTTTTGATAAAAGAACATTAAAATGTTCGTTAAGTCATCTGCAACTAATCTCCTTAAGGTAAAATAAAACTAAAATAAATCAACCCTCAATCAGCTAATACTTAGGATGTCAAAGCTAATAAATTAAATTCGTTTACTTACAGATGAATTTTCAATAAGAAAGTTGTTTCTAATTATAAATGAGTATAAAAACTAAAAAAAATATATTTAGTTTAAATTAATAAGTACTTACTCAGCAACCGTTTTCTCTAGTATTTGTATATTTGCGTTGGCTTTTTCTATAGTTCTTTTATTAATTTTAACACTCATCGAATCGATGCAGACATTATCTATATTGTGGGCTTCATCAAAAATAACAACCGCCTCTTTGGATAATTCCTTTGACACCACATCAGCAATTTTGGGATCCAACAAATAATGATAACTGTATACAACGATATTTGCATAAGTAATCTAAAAATCAAGACCTTTTTTTTCTACTCTAAAATTCAGTGTTTTACTTTTTTGTTTGCAATTCATTTGTTATGAGAAAGAGAAAAAAAAGCAAAAAAATCTAATATTTGAATATTGTTTGTTACTTACTGCGAATCTTGATAGAAAGTATGGGCACCAATTTTTATCTCTACCAAATTGTTTAAGATCATCTAAATTATAAACCCCATGTGGAATTACTGATTCTTTTCCGTCTAAATTAAAATCTTCATAGTACTGACAAACAGGTACTGTATCATCATATGAATGTCTATCTCTAACATAACTGGCTGTTAAAGAGTGGCATTTTCCATCTACTATTTTTCCTTCCTTCTGAGTACTAACCTGGTAAAAAAAGTTGTTTATATAAATTGTATTTTAAAAAGGAAAACAATTTTTATAATACCTGAGGATGTATACACAAATTTTTTCTGGACGATAAAACTACACCAGTGACTTTTGGCTTCTCGCCATCGATTTTTTCGTAATAGTCGATAAGTTTCTTTAATTCTTCCAAAACTTTTTCTATTTCAGGTACCGTACGGGAACAATAAATTAATTTTCGAACATTGTGTGGATTTTCTATCATATATGCAACAATTAGAGACAAAAGCGTGACTGTTTTTCCTGTACCAGAAGGCATTTCCAATAAACAGTGACCCTACAATAAATATATAATTTAAATAAATACATATAAATGGAATTAAAACGCTACTTTTGCATCCAGAGCCTTTTTCAATTCCGACATATAAGCATATTGTTCAGGATAAATGTAATCATAGGGAAAATAAACAATAAGACCATCTACACTCAATCTGAAAAAAAAATAATGTTTAAAAATTTATTGTTTTTCAATTTAAATGTATTTACCTCATTTTTCTGGATTATTTGTAAACATTACCGGCTGAAAAGTTTGAGGTTAGTTAGTATAGTATTCATTTTAAACAATATTGCCAACTTGAATGAAAAATGTCAAAACAAATAGACTTGGACTTTTTGATTTCCCAACCACCGAAGAATACCCGTTTTGGTTTTTAATAGCACCGTTTGCGTACATGGTAAAAGGCAATTTTGTTAATAGAAGAGGAATGATAAAAAAACTTCATTTTCGAATGACGTTTTAAAAGAATAAGCAAGTTAACATATGTGCGTAAAATACTGATATTTTTCGTTAGAAAAATATTTTACAATGGATGAACAAAATATCCCAATTGACATTAATACCACAAAATTATTGGATTGGTTGATTAGCAGAAGGCACGTAAAAACAGATTGGCAAAACATCGTATTGAAAATTAGAGAAAAAATTAATAATGCAATTCAAGATATGCCTGCCCATGAAGGTATAATAAAATTACTATCTGGTCAACACATAAACTATTTCCATTGTTTAAAAATTGTCGAAATTCTTAAAGAAACCGAAGCAGATTCTAAAAATTTGTTTGGAAGATATGGGTCTCAACGAATGAAGGATTGGCAAGATATCGTGTCTTCCTATCAAAAAGATAATGTTTATTTAGCTGAAGTATCTCAAATGCTGATCCGTAACGTCAGTTATGAAATTCCAAGTTTGAAAAAGCAAGTTACTAAATTAGAACAGACTCAGATGGAATGCGAGAAGAAAATAAAGGATTATTCTAAAACAGAAGCTCAAACACTTAAGGAGTTTAAAACGTCTTGTGACCAATTAGGAATTACCGGACTAAAGATTAAATCTGAATTGGTAGAACTTGTTAAAGATTTGCCAGAAACCTATAATGGAATTTCAGAAAAGATTAAAATCGTATCTCCAGCCATCGAGTTGTATAATGCATTTAATAAATATTTATCAGGTAACAAATGTGATGATTCCATCCTTCCTTTATTAGAATATTTAATAGAAAACGGAAATACTACTACTTATGAATATATTTATGGTGAAAAACCAATGAAAATAGAAGAAACTACCCCGGATATAATAGAAGAAGATGATGCATCATTTAACGATAAAAAAATTGATTTTGGCGATATCGATTTTGGAGATAACGGAACCGAAATCAACACAGACAATGGAAGTAGCAGCATCGATTTTGGTGATGATGTAAATGATGACCAAAATATAGATTGGGGGGGATCATCTGGCAGTCCTGAAGAAGGTTTTGAAATCGTAACGCACGCCGATTTAGACGTGAATCTGGAAGAATCCGGTATTGTTGTAGAAAAAATCGGAATAGATGGAGGGGTGGCTAAAGGGATAGAAGCTTTAACCATATTAGATAATCCTAAAATCCAAGAACAAATCATTAATAGTCTCATGGAGCTAAGCGCCTTTACAAAATTGAGATTGTATGAAATGATGAACGATACTGATATGTTGGCAACATCGCAAATGCAGGATGCCCCCACCATTCTCCAAATGCAGACAATAGAATCTATAACAATTCTCAATGACTATATCATAGTAGCTCTAGAGCAACTTACAAACAAAAGAATCCAACATTTACACAATATCAAACATTCTCCCAAGTATGTTGATATCCTAACGGCTAATTTAAACCAGAAGTTATCGATTGCGGAAAAGATGAAAGCCAACAAATCCATTTTGGAAGAAAAGATATTAAATTTAAGGAAGGAAGTTGCCGATATTGAACCGGTTATAAAAATTTTAATAGAGAAAACTAAACAGTTGCAGAAAGAGATTCAGGATGATATTTCTAAGAAGTATAAGGGACGGATTGTAAATATTGTGGGTGGGGTTAATGCACTATAACTGTTATATAAATAAATTTTAAAATAGACAAGTTGTGTCATTCATAAAATTTTACATCCGATTGGTCCATCCAAAAAGGATAAAAACTAAAATATTAGCCAATTTGCAAAAAAATATCAGGTTTGTTAATGCCGCTCTGTATTCTGAATCAAAGAAAATTTTTTTACTTACATCTAAAGCAAACTTTGTTGTTCCATACATTGAAGCATTTCGCTCTAAAAATAATAACTTTGAACCTACAATTTAATTTAATCTAATTCATCTGAAAATATTTTTTTAAATAAATTTTGGGATCGGTTTAGAAAATTATTTATAACTTTCTTAAAAAAATGGTACGACATTGGAAAAATTTTTATTGTAAATCATAGATAATACTAAAATCTAAAATGAAAGTTACAAAATCTTTTATAAAACTTTTTTGTGTGCCACAATTATACAAAACTTTTTACTCATCAGCGGAGTGTGTTATGGAGTCTGTGCCCTGAACAAAATGTATATGCTTGTAGAGCGCTAGAAAATCTACTATTACTTCAAAACGGTGTTATTTAAAAAAATTAAAATCAACGCTGTAATGGAGATAAAGACCTGTTTTAAGTTCGGATTGTAATATTTTTATAAAATTTGGCAAATTAAAAAATACATTACAAGACGAACTCGACTTGCACATTTATCTTTCATTTGATACTAGGTTTAATAATCGTAAAATGTTCTGAATACGGCCTACATAATTTGGCGAAGTAGAGATCGCTTGAGATCCGCCCTCCACGCTACCCCTCCTCACGGCGACTCATCCGGACAGATCCCGTTGAGTGTGCAGGAGACCAAAGCCGGCCTAAGGCGTGTGCTATCGCATAAGTGCGATTTGGGATCAGAATTTTGGACAGAAATTGTGGAATATATAATATTAGACATTCCGTTTACTACTATATAGACAACCAGTATTACAGATTACTTTCCTAGTATGCCATCTCTTGGTGATTAGCCAAAGTTTAAGACCAGAATATAGCTCGCCGCCATTTTCAATCCAGAAAACATATATTTTATACTAAAAACCACGACCTGTTTAAAATTTTAGAAGCAAGCTTGTAAGATCTTTTAAAGCAGAAGGCCATTTTGCTCTATCTCTTACCGTTTCCGAGATATTTGCGTTTAAAGTTTTTGAAAGAGATTTTTTCACTTTCTGGCACGAATTTCCTGTTTTACATACAGTAATCAGAATTTTGGAATAAATACTAGACATTCCGTTTACTACTATGTAGACAACCAGTATTACAAATTACTTTCCTAGTATGTCATCTCTCGATGATTAGCCAAAGCTTAAGACCAGAGTATAGCCCGCCGCCATTTTCAATCCAGCAAACTTAAAAATAAATTTATATATATACTTAGTATATTATACTAAGATCCCTGACCTGTTTTGAAATTTTTCAAAATTTTAGAGCGCCAAAACTCATTCTTGCACACACATTTTTCTCTTAGGCCGGCACTGCAGGTGACGGACTCTTAAGTAAAAGCGAACATTTTAAATCGGGAAATAAAACTCTTTTAACTGAACTGTAGGATATAAAAATAAAAAATTATATTGAAATTAATCTCGCACATCGTCTTCGTCTTTCACAATAAGAGTATCACCATCTTCTACGGAATAATAACATAGTTCTTTCATTTCATCACATAAATGTATCTTAATGTCAGGCTGGGAATTACTCGTATAAACCAAAATCGGACGATCTTTCAGTTTAAACGTTTTTTGGATTAGTAGGATTACTTTTTGTATTAGAATATTTTGCGGTAGTTTCTTTAATAGGATCTGATCTTTGTACTGGAACGTCAGATTGACCAGAGAAGTTTGAATTATATTTGGTTTTATTACAAGTTCGGCTTCTTCTGGTAAACCATGAGCTACAATAAAAAACGTTTTAGTGTATATTATACTGGGTGATTTTTATCTCTTAATATATACTGTTTATGATTATGTGATTTTTCGTCAATTAACATCGCCCTCAGTCGGTGACAAGAAATATTTCGGTACATCTTGTCGTTCGGGCCCCACAGAGTAAAAAAGTCGTGTTAGTTGGTTTATATTTTTTATTTTCTCAGAATATGGTCGCTGAAAAGATTTCAAAAATTATCGCCCCTGATCTATTAGTTGAACGGATGCTTATATGTTGAATTTTTCTCAAATTCATTAAATATAACTACGACTTTGAAAATCATAATAATCATAATAAGTATTAAAAACGCTCTAACTCGCTCAGAACTCCATGAAACATCATTTTGTCTCATCCTATTTTCCGTGAAAAAATCGACATTTTTTTGTTCAGTGGGGACATGATCGATTTTTTTTATACTTCTTTGGCATTTTAGTTGACAATTTCGAATATTTATAAATCGATTTAAGTCCCCGAAAAATTTATTTTTCCCGGTTAATCTAAGACAAATGTATTTTTTACAAATATTAGTAAGTACGCAACTTTTTCCCCATTCAACCTGATTTTATTTATTTACGGTTTCTAAAATAGCGATGTTAATAAATAACGATAAAAAAAACACCCCTTATGTTAATAAATCACGATTAAAAAACACCCCGTATGTACTGTATTTAAATTACTTTCAATCAGTTCAGAGAATCTATTGTGCTCCTCCAAAAACCTCTTTTTCTCTTTCTCACTTTGACATTGTATCCAGTGCAGTGCGTATTTTTTTATGTAATCGTATTCGGCACCTCTTCGTTCATCATCTCTAATTAGTCTGCCATTGTAACTCTAGAAATATATTAATATACAAAACGTTTCTCGTATAGACTTTACAATCTCCAAAACGTCGATTTTTTGACAATCTCCAAAAATCGATTTTTTGAAAATCGTTATCCCTAAAATCGATATTGACTGGGTAAAAAATCTGGGTTTCCCGGTACATGTGTATTACCTTAAGATTTTTAATCCTAGCGATCACCATTTGTTCTCTTGTAGCGATATTTTCGGTTTCTAATACTGGATTCTTTAAAAATCTAAGATGCTTCAGACTTTCTAATTTATTAAGTTCCCCTATGGATTGCCACTAAAAATTTAAGTTTCTATCGATAAATTGACAATGTTAGAAAAAAAATAAAAATGACTTTTTTTTAAGTAGGATTTGATTACCTCTGAAATTAAATTATTGTTAATGTTGAGAGTTTCTAGTCGTCTAAAATAATTCACAGGTACAACATTCTCATCGAATCGTATACTCTCCAACTTGACGTTTCCTATGTTTAAGTGTTCCAGAGTTTTTATGGCAGATAAATTTAAAATTTCCGACCATAATTTAATGTCGTTTCCTTCGAGATCTAAATACCTCAATCTTTTGAAATTGTGGTCGGATTGTAGGGTCAAATCGGTAATGTGATTGTAAGGAATTCTTAGTTCTTCGACGTTTGGGAATATGGCCGAAATGCGGTTTATTTCTTCGAAAGTGAGCTCCATAGATCCACAGATCAACACAGATATGCCGGGGAATATACATTTCTCTGTGGTTTCGGGCAAATATAGTAAATTTTCACTAAAAATTTTTAAGTACCGATTTGAGGACATACACACTAGGTAATCACCAAACGAATTAGAAATTTAATTTATTCGATTCGACATCCTAATACTGGTTTCTGCCCTTCGGCGTTCTCAGTTAGGCTTTCGAATCCAATAAATCAAATTCCAAACACGCTATAAGATAAAATTCGCAAATGCGCTACCATCTACCATTGAAACAGATACATGAAGCTTAGAAATGACTTTTGACAACTTTACAAAGCAACCAACTTCAAATTTGCATTGGGGATTGCCAACTTTTTTGACCGATTCTGGTCAAGATGTCACTCTCCTCTTAAACAGATACAAAAAAAAAAGAGTGACATCTTGACTAGAATCTGTCAAAAAAACTTTGCAACCCCAATGCAAGTTAGGAATTCAATGCTTTGTAAATTGTCAAAACTCACTTCTAAGCTTCATTTGTCAGTTTTACTGATAGATGAGAGCGCATTTGCAAATACATAGTAGCTCTAGAGCAACTTACAAACAAAAGAATCCAACATTTACACAATATCAAACATTCTCCCAAGTATGTTGATATCCTAACGGCTAATTTAAACCAGAAGTTATCGATTGCGGAAAAGATGAAAGCCAACAAATCCATTTTGGAAGAAAAGATATTAAATTTAAGGAAGGAAGTTGCCGATATTGAACCGGTTATAAAAATTTTAATAGAGAAAACTAAACAGTTGCAGAAAGAGATTCAGGATGATATTTCTAAGAAGTATAAGGGACGGATTGTAAATATTGTGGGTGGGGTTAATGCACTATAACTGTTATATAAATAAATTTTAAAATAGACAAGTTGTGTCATTCATAAAATTTTACATCCGATTGGTCCATCCAAAAAGGATAAAAACTAAAATATTAGCCAATTTGCAAAAAAATATCAGGTTTGTTAATGCCGCTCTGTATTCTGAATCAAAGAAAATTTTTTTACTTACATCTAAAGCAAACTTTGTTGTTCCATACATTGAAGCATTTCGCTCTAAAAATAATAACTTTGAACCTACAATTTAATTTAATCTAATTCATCTGAAAATATTTTTTTAAATAAATTTTGGGATCGGTTTAGAAAATTATTTATAACTTTCTTAAAAAAATGGTACGACATTGGAAAAATTTTTATTGTAAATCATAGATAATACTAAAATCTAAAATGAAAGTTACAAAATCTTTTATAAAACTTTTTTGTGTGCCACAATTATACAAAACTTTTTACTCATCAGCGGAGTGTGTTATGGAGTCTGTGCCCTGAACAAAATGTATATGCTTGTAGAGCGCTAGAAAATCTACTATTACTTCAAAACGGTGTTATTTAAAAAAATTAAAATCAACGCTGTAATGGAGATAAAGACCTGTTTTAAGTTCGGATTGTAATATTTTTATAAAATTTGGCAAATTAAAAAATACATTACAAGACGAACTCGACTTGCACATTTATCTTTCATTTGATACTAGGTTTAATAATCGTAAAATGTTCTGAATACGGCCTACATAATTTGGCGAAGTAGAGATCGCTTGAGATCCGCCCTCCACGCTACCCCTCCTCACGGCGACTCATCCGGACAGATCCCGTTGAGTGTGCAGGAGACCAAAGCCGGCCTAAGGCGTGTGCTATCGCATAAGTGCGATTTGGGATCAGAATTTTGGACAGAAATTGTGGAATATATAATATTAGACATTCCGTTTACTACTATATAGACAACCAGTATTACAGATTACTTTCCTAGTATGCCATCTCTTGGTGATTAGCCAAAGTTTAAGACCAGAATATAGCTCGCCGCCATTTTCAATCCAGAAAACATATATTTTATACTAAAAACCACGACCTGTTTAAAATTTTAGAAGCAAGCTTGTAAGATCTTTTAAAGCAGAAGGCCATTTTGCTCTATCTCTTACCGTTTCCGAGATATTTGCGTTTAAAGTTTTTGAAAGAGATTTTTTCACTTTCTGGCACGAATTTCCTGTTTTACATACAGTAATCAGAATTTTGGAATAAATACTAGACATTCCGTTTACTACTATGTAGACAACCAGTATTACAAATTACTTTCCTAGTATGTCATCTCTCGATGATTAGCCAAAGCTTAAGACCAGAGTATAGCCCGCCGCCATTTTCAATCCAGCAAACTTAAAAATAAATTTATATATATACTTAGTATATTATACTAAGATCCCTGACCTGTTTTGAAATTTTTCAAAATTTTAGAGCGCCAAAACTCATTCTTGCACACACATTTTTCTCTTAGGCCGGCACTGCAGGTGACGGACTCTTAAGTAAAAGCGAACATTTTAAATCGGGAAATAAAACTCTTTTAACTGAACTGTAGGATATAAAAATAAAAAATTATATTGAAATTAATCTCGCACATCGTCTTCGTCTTTCACAATAAGAGTATCACCATCTTCTACGGAATAATAACATAGTTCTTTCATTTCATCACATAAATGTATCTTAATGTCAGGCTGGGAATTACTCGTATAAACCAAAATCGGACGATCTTTCAGTTTAAACGTTTTTTGGATTAGTAGGATTACTTTTTGTATTAGAATATTTTGCGGTAGTTTCTTTAATAGGATCTGATCTTTGTACTGGAACGTCAGATTGACCAGAGAAGTTTGAATTATATTTGGTTTTATTACAAGTTCGGCTTCTTCTGGTAAACCATGAGCTACAATAAAAAACGTTTTAGTGTATATTATACTGGGTGATTTTTATCTCTTAATATATACTGTTTATGATTATGTGATTTTTCGTCAATTAACATCGCCCTCAGTCGGTGACAAGAAATATTTCGGTACATCTTGTCGTTCGGGCCCCACAGAGTAAAAAAGTCGTGTTAGTTGGTTTATATTTTTTATTTTCTCAGAATATGGTCGCTGAAAAGATTTCAAAAATTATCGCCCCTGATCTATTAGTTGAACGGATGCTTATATGTTGAATTTTTCTCAAATTCATTAAATATAACTACGACTTTGAAAATCATAATAATCATAATAAGTATTAAAAACGCTCTAACTCGCTCAGAACTCCATGAAACATCATTTTGTCTCATCCTATTTTCCGTGAAAAAATCGACATTTTTTTGTTCAGTGGGGACATGATCGATTTTTTTTATACTTCTTTGGCATTTTAGTTGACAATTTCGAATATTTATAAATCGATTTAAGTCCCCGAAAAATTTATTTTTCCCGGTTAATCTAAGACAAATGTATTTTTTACAAATATTAGTAAGTACGCAACTTTTTCCCCATTCAACCTGATTTTATTTATTTACGGTTTCTAAAATAGCGATGTTAATAAATAACGATAAAAAAAACACCCCTTATGTTAATAAATCACGATTAAAAAACACCCCGTATGTACTGTATTTAAATTACTTTCAATCAGTTCAGAGAATCTATTGTGCTCCTCCAAAAACCTCTTTTTCTCTTTCTCACTTTGACATTGTATCCAGTGCAGTGCGTATTTTTTTATGTAATCGTATTCGGCACCTCTTCGTTCATCATCTCTAATTAGTCTGCCATTGTAACTCTAGAAATATATTAATATACAAAACGTTTCTCGTATAGACTTTACAATCTCCAAAACGTCGATTTTTTGACAATCTCCAAAAATCGATTTTTTGAAAATCGTTATCCCTAAAATCGATATTGACTGGGTAAAAAATCTGGGTTTCCCGGTACATGTGTATTACCTTAAGATTTTTAATCCTAGCGATCACCATTTGTTCTCTTGTAGCGATATTTTCGGTTTCTAATACTGGATTCTTTAAAAATCTAAGATGCTTCAGACTTTCTAATTTATTAAGTTCCCCTATGGATTGCCACTAAAAATTTAAGTTTCTATCGATAAATTGACAATGTTAGAAAAAAAATAAAAATGACTTTTTTTTAAGTAGGATTTGATTACCTCTGAAATTAAATTATTGTTAATGTTGAGAGTTTCTAGTCGTCTAAAATAATTCACAGGTACAACATTCTCATCGAATCGTATACTCTCCAACTTGACGTTTCCTATGTTTAAGTGTTCCAGAGTTTTTATGGCAGATAAATTTAAAATTTCCGACCATAATTTAATGTCGTTTCCTTCGAGATCTAAATACCTCAATCTTTTGAAATTGTGGTCGGATTGTAGGGTCAAATCGGTAATGTGATTGTAAGGAATTCTTAGTTCTTCGACGTTTGGGAATATGGCCGAAATGCGGTTTATTTCTTCGAAAGTGAGCTCCATAGATCCACAGATCAACACAGATATGCCGGGGAATATACATTTCTCTGTGGTTTCGGGCAAATATAGTAAATTTTCACTAAAAATTTTTAAGTACCGATTTGAGGACATACACACTAGGTAATCACCAAACGAATTAGAAATTTAATTTATTCGATTCGACATCCTAATACTGGTTTCTGCCCTTCGGCGTTCTCAGTTAGGCTTTCGAATCCAATAAATCAAATTCCAAACACGCTATAAGATAAAATTCGCAAATGCGCTACCATCTACCATTGAAACAGATACATGAAGCTTAGAAATGACTTTTGACAACTTTACAAAGCAACCAACTTCAAATTTGCATTGGGGATTGCCAACTTTTTTGACCGATTCTGGTCAAGATGTCACTCTCCTCTTAAACAGATACAAAAAAAAAAGAGTGACATCTTGACTAGAATCTGTCAAAAAAACTTTGCAACCCCAATGCAAGTTAGGAATTCAATGCTTTGTAAATTGTCAAAACTCACTTCTAAGCTTCATTTGTCAGTTTTACTGATAGATGAGAGCGCATTTGCAAATACATAGTGGTTAGTGTTATCAATTAATTCGTTACCTTAAATTTAGCCAATTAAGACGCCTTAGTTGGGAACAAATGGTAAAAACGTCCGTCCAACTGGATAATAAATTTTTGGATATATCAATTTCTCTAATATTCGGACATAAAGCAGCCAAATCTTCAACGGAACAAACATTTTGGAGTCTTACGTTAACAACTTCAAGCGATTGAAAATCTCTAAAACCACGATATAAAAACTCCAAAAAGCGAAATGATTAAGTTTATAGAGTTAATTCTCTTTTAACTTATTAACCCCTTTAACCCTTTGACTGCCACCTAAAATATTAGTCCAATCCCCAAGTGCCAGCAACGCTGCTCGCGCGTGCTATGCATGATTGTAATATGGCAACAATAACAAGGCACATAATACTGACTGTCTACTTGTGTGCCTTCACACAAACAGTCTTTGTTATTGTTGCCAGATGAATATTACAATCATAACATGAATCATGAGCATGCGGTGCCAGTTTGCTGGCACATGGGTGAAACCTAATACAACGCGCTAGGGGCGTTGCTGGCAGTGAAAGGGTTAACGCACACATTTTTTTTTCAAATAAATAAAAACTAATTGCAGAAATGCCATCCACAGAAAAAAAAAACAGGAAAAGAAAGGACAATCATTTTATCGCTAATGTTTAAAATAACAAAAATTGTTGCTTAAAATCATTAATAATTTTTTTTAAATTTCTGTACCCATAATAAGGTTTTATTACTATCAAATCAAAATGAATATATATTTATAAGATCTGTTGATTTTATTAAAAGAATTTTTACCTCTGCTTTTCAGCAACTTGTTCGAATCCAACAAACTGTAAAAATGGTGCATTGATCTTTTGCTGAAATTTTAGTAGCTCTTCTTTAGACTTTTTTGCTGTCGCTTCATTATCCCTATAGCCATATCTTGTTTTTATGGAATCAATTAATTTTTGACCAAAGTTTACCTTTTCTTTCCTCACTAAAGATCCAGATTTGGGTAATCTAAAAAATGTTATTTATATGGTCAATTCTTCGACGACTCTTGAAATTTACCTTGTATCAAAGTAATGTATTCCATTTACACGTCCATTGTGTTTCCCACGCTCCTCATTGTCCCAATCAATGCCTAGCCAAACTCCAGGATACCCTTCTACTGGGCCTACATATTTTACTGTTCCAAAATAACCGCTACAGTCTATCCTTTTTCCAATTTCGTATGCCGTTTCTGAAGACTGAGCTACCATTACACTATCCAGAATTTTTTTTATTCAATTATTTTGTACGAATTCCAAAAAATGGCAATTTGTGTTTATTTGACAATCAATCAGTGGATGACTTTTACTTAACCTCAAAATATGAGTCAGAATTGTCAAAAATCCATTGTTTTGACAGTAGAAAATAAAGGTAAGTTTACACATGCAACACAACTATTTGCGACTACTTAACAGACCTGACTACCTAACACACAGGACAGCCAACATAAAACTAACTTACACCATAGAACTCTAACAGGCAACATAGGCGTCTCTTAAGGGTTAAGGGACATTTTTAATCTCATTGAAAATAATCTCGAAAATTGTTGGGACATTTTTTCAAACGTGCATACTGCATTTGGAGTCTTGAAGTCCCAAAATATACTCGTTTTGAATAATTTATATGCCAATTTTGATGAATTTCATGGAAATATACTTGGAAACTGGAAACATTTAACTTAGTAAAAAGACGGTAAAAATGGCTCCCTGACGTAATGACATTGACATTATGGAGTAATGCACATGAGCACTTTTAATTTGAGTACAGTATGGGCCAATGGCGGGTAATTTTGAAATTGTTCTGACGTAATATTGAAAGGTCGCGTTGGCAGCAATTCCACTATTATCTGATGTGTTTATGTTGGTATGAAATTAACCCTATTGAAAACCTTTTTTCATTTGAAACAAAATGGCGTTGGAACAAAAGGGTCAAAATTTCAAATGTGAAAATATTGACTTTAATATAAATTCAGAAACTGATTATTGTACAATTAAAATAGAAAATGAAGAACTGCATTTGAAGAACGAAACGGAAGAAGCTCATTTGACGGAAGAATGTGAGCAAGAAATTTATAAAGTTGGAAAAGTGACTATTAAAAACTTAGATGAAAATGGTGAAAAGAGACACAAGTGCGATATATGTGAACTATTTTTTTCTAACAGCAGTAATTTGAAAATTCATTCAATAGTTCATAATGGTGAACAAAACAACAAATGTTCAATTTGTGAAAAATCATTTGCCCTAAAATGTAGATTAAAACAGCATTTATCAGTTCACTCAGGACAAAAACCCTTCAAGTGTAACGTTTGTGAAAAATCGTTTTCGCTAAACAGCAACTTAAAAACACATTTATTAATTCATACTGGTGAAAAACCCTACCAGTGTAACGTTTGTGGAAAATCGTTTACTACCAGGCAGGTCCTAAATCAACATTTATTATGTCATACTGGTAAAAAACTTTACCAATGTACGTATTGTGAAAAATCGTTTACTCAGATTAAAACCCTAAAACAACATTTACTAATCCATACTGGCGAAAAACCCTACAAGTGTAGCATTTGCGAAAAATCTTTTTCTCTAAACAGCAACTTAAAAATACATTTATTAATTCATACTGGGGAAAAACCCTACAAGTGTAACATTTGCGAGAAATCGTTTACTTACAGACAAGTCCTAAAACAACATTTATTAGGTCATACTGGCGAAAAACCCTACAAATGTAGCATTTGTGAAAAATTGTTTTCTCAAAGCAGCCACTTGAAAAAACATTTATTGATTCATAGTGGTGAAACACCTTACAAGTGTAGTTTTTGTGGAAAATCATTTGCTCTTAGATATGTCCTAAAACAACATTTATTATGCCATACTAGTGACAAACCCCACAAGTGTAATATTTGTGAAAAATCGTTTTCTCAAAACAGCCAATTAAAAAAACATTTAGTGCTTCACAATGGTGAAAAACCCCACAAATGTAGTTTTTGTGAAAAATCATTTGCTCTTAGATTTGTCCTAAAACAACACTTATTATGTCATACTGGTGAAAAACCCCACAAATGCAACTTCTGTGAAAAATCATTTTCTCGAACATACGTTCTTAAACAACATTTATTAGTTCATACTGGTGAAAAACCCTACAAGTGTAACGTTTGTGAAAAATCGTTTACTTACAGACAAGTTCTAAAACAACATTTATTAGGTCATACTGGAGAAAAACCCTACAAGTGTAGCATTTGTGAAAAATTCTTTTCTCAAAACAGCAAGTTAAAAAAACATTTATTTCTTCATTCTGGTGAAAAACCCTACAAGTGTAGTTTTTGTGGAAAATCGTTTGCTCATAGATATGTCCTCAAACAACATTTATTATGTCATACTGGTGAAAAACCCCACAAGTGTAACATTTGTGAAAAATCGTTTTCTCAAAACAGCCACTTAAAATCACATTTATTGGTTCACACTGGTGAAACACCTCACAAGTGTAGTTTTTGTGAAAAATCATTTGCTCTTAGACATGTCCTAAATCAACATTTATTAGTTCATACCGGTGAAAAACCCCACAAATGCAGCTTTTGTGAAAAATCGTTTGCTCGAAAATATGTTCTAAAACAACATTTATTAGTTCATACTAGTGAGAAAAACGATAACTGTGAAAAATATGTTTCTCATAATTCCACATTAGAATTACAATCTCAAGAGTGTGAGAATAAAATAAAAACTGAGATTTTAAATTATGAATTAGAACAAGTTCAATCGGATAATAAGTACATTGTTGAAGAAATTTATGTCAAGGAAGAACATGAAGAAATAAATTTAAAAGAAGAACCTAAAGAATGTTACTATTAAAAAGGATTGTAAAAGACATTTTAAATGGACATTTTTTCATTTAAAATTACTGTACTTAAATAATCAGACAACTTTAAGTTTCAATTTTTGATGTAAAATTGTAAATATACTGGATTTTTTTAATATTTGTAAGTATATAATATTCAATTAATTCAGTTACAAAAATCCTGAGAGAGGTTGATTAAACTAAATTTAACATATTTAAACTAAAAATGAAGAAAATCGCTTCAAGGGAGAAATTGAAGAAATTCATTTTAAATATGAAACTGAATAAAAAGAAAAAATTTTAATTAAAAATCTGTTAAATTGTGTAATTTAAATTCGTTTATTAGTGTTAATATACATAAAAGAAGACAAATCGATACAAATAAGTAAAAGATTTAAGTTTTGTCAATTGCAAAAATAAAATCAGTCAAAAATAATTATGATAGTTTTACTGCTTAAATATAAATAAAACACTACATATTAACACATTAAAATACATACAATTTTAGTTCTAAAATACAATATATAGTTCATAGTGGTTTGTTATATTTAAATGTTCTTTATGGATATTAAAATCACTTTTTACTTTAAAAAGTGGTTTTAATATCCATAAAGAAGAACATTTACAATATATATAGGTACCAGTATCAAAAAGGAAAATTGAAATAAAATTCATTTGAGAATAATATTTGTTTTAATAATTTATGTTTGAAGAGAACATAATATGGTAAATCTGACACCTTGTCAAACGCTGGTAAATTGGAATTAACTTATATTTTATGCTCCTTATCCCATAGCTACGGATATCCCCATGCGCCCTATACCGGTCCCTTTTCTTTTATACCCACAATTAGAACAGGGCCAATCATTTATTAAACAAAAAAAATTATTAGCAATATGTGAATTGTCGGAAAATTTTGGGGTAAATTAAGAAAAATCAAAACGACTGAGTAAAAGTTTCGAAAGTGGGGTGGTATGTAGGTAAATATACGTTTTGAGGGATGGATATTGGTTTTTTACGATTTGTAACTGAAATATGTATCCTATTGAAAAAAGTTGTAGATAATTAAGAAAACGTAACTTCAAAATTATCGAGAAAAAGGTAAAACCGTTTATAATTTTTATCTCCCTGCGAATTTAAATTACTATTTACTGTTTATTTTTATATATTCTTGTGGTCTTACCATCTCCGAATTTAATTTGTTATTGTCGGTATTATACAAATTATCATTTTTTATTAAATAAAGTCTATAGGACTGCACACACAGTACTAGCCAATGGCGGGTAATTTTTAAATTGTCAGGTAATATTGAAAGATCGGGTTGGCAACACTTCTATCTGATGTATTTATGTTGGTATGAAATATACCCTAAACAAAGTCACTGTAAATTTACTAAATTTTGACAGTGCTTTAACATTTGTTTATTTATCTCGAGTTTTTTCAAACATTTTTTTGTGTGAATAAAAAATGGCGTTGGAGCAGAAGACACAAAATTTGAAATCTTTAGAGTTCAAATGTGAGAACTATATCGTTAACAATAATACAAATGCGGACAGTGATTATATAATTAAAACAGAAAATGAACTGTTTTTGAAGAAAGAAAGAGAAGAAGTTCATATGAAGGAAGTAAGTGAAGAATGTGAGCAAGGAATTTATAAAGTTGAAAAAGAAATTTTTAAAAATTTAGATGAAGATTGTGACATTTGTGAAACTCCATTTTTTAGAAGTAATTTGAATGCCCCTTCGACAGTTCATACAGGTGAAAAAAAATACAAATGTGTAATTTGTGAAAAATCCTTTACTCAAAACAGCATGTTAAAAAGACATTCATTAGTTCATACTGGCGAAAAACCCTACAAGTGTAGCATTTGTGAAAAATCATATTGTGATAAGAGAACTTTTGAATCTCATTTATTTGTTCATAGTGGTGAAAAGCCCTATAAGTGTAACGTTTGCGAAAAATCTTTTACTTACAGACATGTCCTAAAACAACATTTATTAGATCATACTGGTGAAAAACCCTACAAGTGTAACATTTGCGAAAAATTGTTTTCTCAAAACTGCCATTTAAAAACACATTTATTGCTTCATACTGGTGAAAAACCCCACAAGTGTAATTTTTGTGAACAATCTTTTACTTACAGACATGTCCTAAAACAACATTTATTAGTTCACACAGGTGAGAAACCCCACAAGTGTAATTTTTGTGAACAATCTTTTAGTTACAAACATGTCCTAAAACAACATTTATTAGTTCATACCGGTGAAAAACCCTACAAGTGTAGCTTTTGCGAAAAATCATTTTCCCAACACGGCAAGTTAAAAACACATTTGTTAGTTCATACTGGTGAAAAACCTTACAAGTGTAGCGTTTGTGAAAAATTGTTTGCTCTAAAACATCTCCTAAAACAACATTTATTGTGTCATACTGGTGAAAAACCCCACAAGTGTAACTTTTGTGAAAAATCGTATTCTCTAAACAGTAACTTAAAAAAACATTTATTACGTCATTCTGGTGAAAAACCCCATAAGTGTAGCTTATGTGACAAATCATTTACTCAAAACAGCAAGTTAAAAAGACATTTGTTAGTTCATAGCGGTGAAAAACCCCACAAGTGTGGCATTTGTAAAAAATCATTTTCTCTAAATGGTAACTTAAAACAACATTTATTATGTCATACTGATAGAAAACCTTACCAATGCACGTTTTGTGAAAAATCGTTTGCTCTAAAACATGTCCTAAAACAACATTTATTATGTCACACTGGTGAAAAGCCCCACAAGTGTAACTTTTGTGAAAAATCGTTTTCTTTAAATAGCAACTTAAAAAGACATTTATTAGTTCATACTGGTGAGAAAAACTATAACTGTGAAAAATCAGTTTCTCATAATTCCGCATTAGAATTACAAAGTCAAGAGTGTGAGAATAAAATAAAAACTGAGATTTTAAATTGTGAATTAGAACAAGTTAAATCGGATAATAATTACATTGTTGAAGAAATTTATGTCAAGGAGGAACATGAAGAAATAAATTTAAAAGAAGAACCTAAAGAATGTTACTATTAAAAAGGATTGTAGAAGACATTTTAAACGATTTTTTTATAAAGTATTTTAATTTAAAATTACTGTAAATAAGTATATAGACAACTTTTAGGGTTTGGGTTTTAAGTATTTTTTTTTTTATTTTGAAAAATCTAACCTTATCAAAGTAATGTCACCTTTATTTTTTTAATGGCAATGTATGTATGACGTGTTTTACTTTTTTATTTCTCTTTCCAACCATATATATTTACAGTATATATATATATATATATATATATATATATATATATATATATATATATATATATATATATATATATATATATATAAATGTTTTATTTTTGTATCCGTTAATAAAAAAATATATTTTGATTGACATTACTCCCTCTATTTTTCAAACCTACCGATTTTAGGTTGGCAACTCAACTCAGTAGGAAGGTTTTAAGCCACCTATTTGAACACCAATATACTTTAAACGTTATACATCGCATGCGCAATAGCACTAAAATAAGGGAAACTTTATTAACTGATATTGTTTTACGTTATTAGAGGTGAAATAAGGTTCCCTTAATAACGGATATTGTTTTCGCAATGGTGCCGCATGTAGAACATTTATATTTAAGTTTTATCGTGAACTCCAAAGTATATGATAAATACATGTGAAATTTAGAAGATTTGAGTAAGTCTATAGTTTTCACCATTCTTACCACTTTTTTTCTTAAATATGAAATGAAAACATTTCATAAAATTAAGTGTTATGGCAACATAGGATATGGACATTGAAGAGATGTCACAACAAGTCTTTTACCTAACCTATCTTTTGTAGTATTTGTTTCATTCTGGCTTCATTTAAAAACGATTTAAGGCAGTTAAAATAAAAAAAAAATCGTAAATGATTATTTAAACTATCACAAAGTGAGGGTTATCATTTATAAGGTTATAAATGTTTCTGGCATCTGTCACGTAAATAACGGAAGAGTGGGATGGCTTAAAAACTCATTTTCGAAATACGTTATTAGAGAGTTATTGCACATCATTTAGGGTATACGGTATGCCTTACAGTGACAGTTACGCGTGCGCAACAGTAAACAACCATTTTTAAGGTATAACGTCGTACGCTATACCTAAGGCATAAGGAGAGCCTTAAACCTTATACCTTATGCATATTTGATGTTCTAAAACCAAAAAGCGGCTTTTTCGCGATCGATTTTAGAATTAAATAACAGAAGAAGAGCAATGTTAAACCGTATTCAATGGTTAACGTAAATAAAGTTAAAAAATTGCAAAATTTGTAAACAAAATTTTTCGACTGAACATTAGACTTTAATAAAAACGATTATTCTCGATAATTTTGAGTTTATGTTGAAAAGTAATACAAATTAATACAAAAGTTTTAATTATCTACAACATTTATATTAAACTGTTTACGATATATTTCAGCTACAAATTCTAAAAATCCAATATCCAACCCTCAAAACATAGGGTTTCGGTACCATAAAAGCGTTTGTTAGATGAATTAGTTTATGAGTATTTTCAAAAATAAATTATTGCATTATTTCAAGGAACTTAGTCTGTTTGGATTACAACAGATTGGGAAAAACCTATAATCCAATCGTTATAATGTAAATTTAACTGCTGGCTGGGGATTAAAGAAATCATTTTCCAAAATTCTGTGCTTAATTGTAATGTTTTCTCTATATGTATTTAAATATATATTATTGAAAAGATGTTAATTATTTAAAATACAAAAAATGAAATTTTCCATTAGTTTTGATATTTGATATTTGCATTTTAGGTTTTAAATAAAACTAAAAAACTATCAGTCTTAATTTATTGCTTAATAAAGGTAAGAAAGTTAAAAATATTTTATTTCAAAGTAATTTAAACTTAATTCTACAACATATTTCTATTTCTTGCTTTGTTTTTTGCTCCGATGGATCTTAAGAGTCTTTTCTTGTATGAACTTCCTGGTTCCCGGTTTTGATTGTTGAAATTTCATCAAAACCCTTCAACCTATTCGTATAATCCAATCTTCTAAGTAAAATGCACAATCCTTCAAGTCCTGTAACACAAAATTAGGGGTAATAGGTTTTTACTTTCATTAGGAGAAAATCAATAGTTTATACCTGATATAACATTACTTCTTCTTGTTCTAATTACAGCTGGTAACATAAGACGTTCTGCTAAGAATACAATGTGTTCTCTTTCAAATCGGAAATTTGATTTTATGTAATGGGTTAACATTAACTCTAAATTGAGGCGATCATTGATATTTCTTCCTCGACCTTCCTTATTATTGATAAGGTGAAATAATATGGCTTCATCTATGTGTTCATCTTCATGTTCTTCCTCAACAAAAATATTCAAAAGTTCTTCCGTAATTTCGTTAATACTTTTCTACCATCAACTCAAGCACAATATCCAATATTTATATTTCGACACCATTGACACCCCACTTTTAGCATGTCAAACGTCACTACCTTGAGAAAAGCAACTGCAATAACTCACTATTTTACGCATACCTTACATCGTCATAGCGCTAAGGTATAACGTATACGGTATACATTCTGCCAGTTTGCAATAACTCTCTATTAACGTTCTGTGTTTACTTTAATAGCGGATAAAGGGATATAACGTATGACGCTCAAGTTGTGGCTTAAAACCTCCCTAGTATCGAAGTTTTAGAAATTTAATAAATGACAACTTCATGCGATGCCAATAATTTAGAACCATTTTGCAAGTAAAAGACACACCATATTTTTTTACCACTTTAATAAAAATATAAAATCAGTTACAGTTATTCTGTTAATGATAACTAACATTCTAACAAATAAATAAAAAAAATATTAACGTGAAATAACAAACATAAAATCTGTCGCATCGTTAATTTGAATATCGATATCCGATGCGGGTATCTAATAGTGGCATCCGATGCCAATATCGTTATTGTAAAAACGCCCATCTCTACTTGTAACCATTGACTTGACATATTTCATTATCATTATTGTAAACTTGTAAAGATCATAACAAATAGTTTGTGTAAGAACATAATATAAAACAAAACAAACTAATTGTTTCATTATTTTAGGCAATAATGTAAAAATGCAGTTTTATGTCATCATTACAATAAAACTGACAAGACAAGTTTTATCAATACGACCTCGTATCAGTCGAACATTGATGTCATGGTAATCGCTTTCAGTTTGGTTCAAGGCTAGGTATCAATTCCACCTCCTACAATGCCTAGTAGAAATTTCTATTCAATATTAATAGTTAACCTTCTGAAAATAGGTCGTGAATCTTGCTTTTTGATGTTCCTGTTTAGTTATATAAATGTTTGAAAAAAAATAGTAATTACTGTAAGTACTTAAACATGGTGTTCGGATTATTTGTAGACCGTTATAAAGAAACGATTTTTATTTAATGTATATCATCCATATTCTCGAAGACCTCCATAATTTATTACCTATAAAACAGTTTGAAAACTTTAAACAACATATACATGCTTTGCACCATTTTTTTAGAATTAAAAATCCTATGTCGTTGTAACCCAATTTTTATGATAACTTTTATATTTTTATTAACAAATAGTTTTTTAGATGAAAGTAAAATGGACTTAAATCGAAAAGAAGAAAAGGTAGAATCTGCGCAAGAAACTCAAATTGAATGCGAGCTCCGAATAAAATCCGAAATATTAGACCACGAATTTGAACAAATCTATTTCGATAATCGCCTCGCTGAGAATAAAACAAATTCAGACAATATGGATACAATGAAAATTAAAAAAGAAATATTGTATTTAAAAGAAGAAAATGAAGAAGATTATTTGAAAGAAGAACTTAAACAAGAAAATGAAGAATCTCAGCATGAAATAGGCGAAAGTGCAAAAGAGGATGTTAAAAGTGTTGATGAAAATGGTGAAAAAACCCACAAGTGCCACATTTGTGAAAAATCATTTTCTCATAACTGCAGCCTAACTAGACATTTATTAGTTCACACTGGGCAGAAAAATTACAGGTGTGACATTTGTGAAAAATCGTTTTATCGCAACAGCTATTTACAGCGGCACCATTTAACAGTTCACGCCAGCGAAAAACACTACAAGTGTAGTTTCTGTGAAAAATCGTTTGCTCTAAACAACGCCCTAAAACAACATCTTTTAATTCATACCGGTGAAACAAATTGCAAGTGCACTGTATGTGATAAAGTATTTTCTACAAAAGGCTCTCTGAAAGATCATATGTTAAAGCACAGCGGCGAAAAAAAATTCAAGTGTAATATTTGTGAAAAATCCTTTTCTCTCAACAGCAATTTAAAAAAACATTATTTGATTCATACTGGTGAAAAAAGACACACGTGCCATATCTGTGGAACATCATTTACCCAGAAAAATACTCTAAACTTACATTTAAAACTTCATACAGGTGAAAAAAACTACAAATGCAGCTTTTGTGAAAAATTATTTTTTCAAGGAAGTAATCTCAAACGACATCTATTAAAACATCATAGTTTGTAAATCATAAATACATGATGTATTAATAATTAAGTATTTGGAATAAAACATTATTCTTTGTTAAATCTTACTAGTGTTATACATTTTTACTGTTCTCAGTAACTCTTTATTATATGAAGGAATCCCGATATACACATTACACAACGAACAAAACTGTCAACTTATGCGTTGTTGCCAAACTTATTCTGTTTTGAACAATTCTTTTTTTTTAAATATTTAGCACTTAAATTTTTAATTATACCTTATTTATTTTAGCGAGGCAGACACTAATTAAGAGCCAATACAATTTAAACTTAACGTGCAGGGGAAATTAACTGTTAAAGGTTGGCAACACTTCACGGCGTTGCCGATGTGATATAGGGAAAATTCTTGATTTATGCAATCAATGTGGCTACTCAGAGTAGTTACAAATTGATTTCCGAATTAGCAGTTCTTTTTTACAACCATTCCAATTTTCAATCAAGTTGATAGCCATAATTGCATCTTTGTATCTTTAAGTGAACGAAAAAAAATTATGCCTGGCAACGCCGTTGGTTTTTTGACGTGTGACGTCATTGTTTCGTTAAAATAAATAAGGTATATATTATTTGTAAATCTGGAATTGTTTCTTAAATTTATAATTGTTTGTTTTATTTTACAGCATCAACATGTTTCAGTAATTTTTCCATGTTCATTTTCACTATTTTAAAGGGTATTTATGTTGTAGTAAATTAGAACTTGATCCGTCAAATTATAAACCTTTAAATAAAAACATTCTATTTACCATATAAAAAATATACAACCTGGCAATACTGTAAATCAGTGAATAATGTCAATGTCAAATAGATTAAAATATAAATATACTCCAAAATCTGCCAGCGATTATTTTGTATTCCAAAAAGCAGTAAAATTATTTTTCTATGTCTAAGTAAAATGACATCCAACCAAAAAGAACAAAATTTAAAATCTGGTGTAGACGTTCAAATCAAATGTGAGACTACAATCAAATCTGAGATTTTAGATCCTAAATTTGAACAAGTTTGGTTAGACGATTATATAGGTGAAAAAACGAATTCTTTAATTAAAATCGAACCGGAAGAACTGCATTTGAAGGAAGAACCTGATTTTAATGAAGCAAAGAAAGAAACTACTGAAAATCGATTAGTTCACATTGGTGAAAAACCCTACAAGTGCCAGTTTTGTGAAAAACCGTTTGCTCGAAGCAGTGATTTAAAACAACACCTATTAGTTCATACCGGTGAAAAACCCTACAAGTGCAGTTTTTGTGAAAAACTATTTGCCCGAACCAGTGATCTAAGACAACATCAATTAGTTCATACTGGTGAAAAACCCTATAAATGCAACATTTGTGAAAAATCCTTTTCTCGACAGAATAGACTAAAGCAGCATATATTGGTTCATACTGGTGAAAAACACTACAAGTGCAACATTTGTGAAAAATCATATGTTCACAGCAGTGCCCTAAAATATCACCTGTTAGTTCATACTAATGAAAAACCCTACAAGTGCACTTCTTGTGAAAAATCGTTTTCTCGAAGCAACGCTCTGAAACAACATCTATTAGTTCACACTGGGGAAAAACTCTACGCGTGCAAATTTTGTGAAAAATCTTTTGCATATAGCAGTGTCCTAAAACATCATCAATTAGTTCATACCGGCGAAAAACCCTACAAGTGCAACATTTGTGACAAATCGTTTGTTCACAGCGGTGCGCGAAAACAGCATCTATTGGTTCATACTGGCGAAAAACCACACAAATGCAACATTTGTGAAAAATCGTTTTCTCGCCAGAATAGACTAAAAGAACATATATTGGTTCATACTGGTGAGAAACGCTACAAGTGCACCATTTGTGAAAAATCGTTTGCTCAAAGCAGTGCCCTAAAATATCACCTGACAGTTCATACTAGTGAAAAACCCTACAAGTGCAGCATTTGTGAAAAATCTTTCCTTCACAGCAGTGCTCTAAAAGAGCATCTATTAGCTCATACTAGCGATAAACCCTACAAGTGCAGCTTTTGTGAAAAATCGTTTTCTCGACAAAGTAGACTAAAAGAACATAGTTTGGTTCATACTGGTGAAAAACACTACAAATGCAACGTTTGTGAAAAATCTTTTGTTCAAAGCAATGCGCTCAAATATCACCTATTAGCTCATACTAGTGAAAAACCCTATAAGTGCAGCTTTTGTGAAAAGATGTTTGTTCAAAGCAGCGTCTTAAAACAACATTTACTGGTCCATACTGGTGAAAAACCACACAAGTGCAGTTTTTGTGAAAAATCATTTGCTAGATACACCAGATTGAAAGAACATTTATTAGTTCATACTGGTGAAAAAAACTACAAATGCAGAATTTGTAAAAAATCATTTTCGCTAAACAGTTACTTAAAAAAACATTTAAAACTTCATACTTCTGAAAAAACCAATTTGTGTGAAAAATCTGTTGGTCAGAATTCTACTCTAGACGTGATGAATAAAATAAAAACTGAGATTTTAGATCAAGAATTAGAACAAGTTCATTTGGATAGTTGTATGATTGAGACTAAGACAAATTCTGAAACTGAATTTAACACAATTAAAAAAGAAAATGAAGAAATTAACCTTGAGGAAGAAAATGGAGTTCATTTTATTAAAGAAGAAACTAAAGAACTGCAAAACAATGTTGAAGAATCTTTTGGAAATTTAAATGAAATTGAACATAATTATTTGTTGACTTTTGAATAATCTCATTTGTAAAAAAAATAATTCGTGAGGGTGTTGGGGAATTTTTTGTATCAATAAATAATGAATTCTTCTAAACTTTATTATTTAATAAAAAGGTTAAAACTTCTGACTCAATATTTTTGGAGGGCCTTTTGTAAAAATTATGCTGCGCTGGTAAAAAGTAACTACCATAGATAAAATAACACGTATTTATTTGTCTGTGGTAACTACTAAGGTAATTTATTTTAGCGAGGAAGTGACGTCACACGTCAAAAATCTGCGGCGTTGCCAGGTAGAATTTTTTTTTTCGTTCACTTAAAGATAAAATTGTGCCAGTTACTTTTTCCTAGCTTGAATATAAGAATCGATATAGCCCATTCTTCACCTCACTCCAAGAATCGATACAAAATAACGAGTATTTCTAAGTAAACTATCGAAATGTATCGTCCTATGCCCCATTCGCCCCCTAGTCCGCCATTCAGTCATTTACGTTACAATGTATAATTATTGTTTGGAAGTAAGATGGAAGAGTCCCAAAAAGAACTAATTTGTCATCCTCAAGCTCAAATAAAAATTGAACGGTGGTGTTGGAGATTACTTCAATCCTGATGAATTTTGGTCCATTTTTCATGGTTTTTTTCCGACTTACAGACGCCACTATGTACTAGCAGTTCTTTTTTACATCCATTCCAATCTTCAATCAAGTTGATAGCACATTAGATGCACTTATATTCAAGCTAGGAAAAAAATAACTGGCACAATATTATTTTTAAGTGAACAAAAAAAAATTACTTTGCTACGCCGCTGATTTTTGATCTGTGACGTCATGGCCTTGCTGTCAGCACGTCAGCAGCTGAGCAGCAAGCAGCAAGATATTTCTTTAAAAATTAACAAGGGATTGAGCTATTAATAAATATTTATCTGTGGTATCCGATGTTAATATCCTTACGTTAATGGGAAAACGCCCATCTTTAGTGCCTTTCATTTTCTAAATGTTTAAAAGTAACATGGAATCTTCTCAAAAAGAAATAGTTTCTCAAGTAAAAATTGAACCGGAATGGAAGATAGAAGGCAAATTTGATTTTACCAAAGATTATTGTACATTTCAAAATACAGATATTAACCCAAAATTAGTTAGTGAAAACAGTTATAAAATTAAAGTAGAAGAAATACACATTAAGCATGAAAGTGTGGAAGGTTCAGACTGTTTAGAGAATGATGAGATTAGCAAGATTTTAACTTCTGAGGAGGGTGATAAAGGTGATTGTCAACAACGTTTTAATAATGATCAAGTAAAATTTATGACCATTTTTTCTGAAAAATTACCATCTAGTAATGTAAAACATTCATCGATTCATACAGATGATAAATCATTTACTGAACAGAGTAAACTGAATTCACATTCAGGTGAAAAGGGTTTTAAGTGCAACATTTGTGATAAATCATTTACTCTGAAGAGGACTTTAAATAATCATTTAGTGATTCATTCGGGTGAAAGGAATTTTAAGTGCGACATTTGTGAAAAATTATTTACACACAAGGGCAATTTAAATTTTCATTTACTAATTCATTCTGACGATAAGAAGTTTAAATGCAACGTTTGTGAAAAATCATTTACTTATAAAAGCAATCTAAGTTCACATTTAGTGGTTCATTCGGGTAAAAAGAATTTCAAATGTCACATTTGCGAAAAATCATTTACCCTAAAAACAAATCTGAAGTTACATTTACTGATTCATTCAGATGAGAAGAATTTCGAGTGTAACATTTGTTATAAATCATTTACTCAAAAATGTACTCTAAATGCTCATTTATTAATTCATTCAGGCGAAAAGAATTTCAAATGCAACATTTGTGATAAATCATTTACTATGAAAAGCACCCTAAACTCACATTTACTGATTCATTCAGGCGAAAAAAATTTCAAGTGTAACATTTGTGAAATATCGTTTACCAGAAAGGATTATCTGAAGTCACATTTAGTGTTTCATTCAGGTAAAAAGAATTTCAAGTGCAACATTTGTGACAAATCATTTACTCATAAATGCAATCTAAGTTCACATTTAATCCTTCATTCAGGTGTAAAAAATTTCAAGTGCGGCATTTGTGAAAAATCGTTTTCGAGGAAGCCTTATTTAACAAAACATTTGTTAGTTCATACAAGTGAGCAGAACAAGTGCAGCATTGAATTCGACTTTCCAGTGGGAAAAACAAATGACACCAAATAATATTTTTATTAGATTATTGAATCTTACAGTAATTTTGTACAATAATTAAAAATAAAATGTGTTTTATCTGGTTTTAAAACATCACTAAATATAATAATACATAAATCAGCTTAATCTTTTATTTAAATAGCCCGGTATATATATTCAATGTAATCTTAAGCTAGAAGAATGGCCTTTTACTGATTGCATATCTGTGTTGGCCGGAATGACTGACATTTTAGGGAAGTTTCGTATTTTACCGTTGGCTAAAATCTATAAACTGAAAACGTCGGTGACGCTGGTTATTGTAATTGTAAACATTAAACATATCTGTAATAGTTTGTTTATTGAGTATATTTTTTGTCTAAATTGAACTAAAACTTTCGCTAAAGTAATGAAACGCAAAGGTAGTAAAAAAGCTCAACAACCAGAAGATCCGAACGATGTTGATGAACAGATGGAAGAAAATGGTAGTGCTTCCGAAGATGTAGATGTGGATGACGAGTCAGAGGATGAGCCCTACGAGAAGAGAAGGAAATCTTCTAAATCAAATAAAAAAAATGTATCCTTTTCTAAAAAGGGGTCGGAAAATGATGAGGAAGTAACAAAAAAGTCTGTAAGTAAAAAATATTTTTTATATATTTTTTTTAAACGAAAAAGTAGAAAAAACATATACAAAATAAGTGCTCCTTCACATATGGCTTACTAACTTACTATGCAATCATACAATGAAGTTGCTTATGAATGAAATTAACATTTCTATCTTTGGTCAGACATAAAGAAACTTTATTTATCATAATATACAAATGTCCCATCTAGGAAAATGAGTCGGACTGAATTGAGGGACAACTGTCCGAATTAATGGTCGCTTTTTTTGATATAGGTTGTATTAAATCCCTTACCAATTTGAGTTTAATGCAAAATTGATTGATCGCGAAAATACATACAAAGATATAATTGAGCAATATTATAAATAAGGATTTTTTGAATTTTTTTCCTGGAAAGATTTGTCTGCTTTGTTTTGGTTTTCCTACAAACATCATATGTAGATTTTATACCCAAGCTCCTCTTTTTGCTTCTCTCCCTCGCCTCTCACACCTTATCTGTATCTCCCTCTACGTCACATGATCACACCAAACTTAGTAGTCGCTTTCCACTGTTGTCACGTCCTCTCTTAATTACGAGGGTCTGCGCACTTCATTTGCTAGGAGGATATGATTTTTATTGTGAATTATTAATTTCTCTTACAAAAGTCCATTATTTAGATTCTTCTACATCTGTAGTTATTATTATATACAAAAAAAGATTTTGTTTCATTACTTTTTAAAAATAAAAGAAACTCTGATGTCGTTTTTGGCCCACTTGATTTTGTACAGAAGAAATAAAAATTATATCAAGAATTCACATTCACATCTATATGGTTAGACAGTTAAATTTTCCAAAAAAAAAAGGAAACCACGAATTATGAAAGTCTTACTTTCTTTCCTTAGAAAAAGAAAAATTCGAAAGAATCAAAAGAATTTACTGATGAAGATGATGCTAAAGACCAAGATGAGGAAGGTGATACCCATTATAAGGTGCAAACAACATTTTTTCATTCTGTTTTTAAATAAATCCCTCTAAAATTTAAATGAAAGATTAAAAATAAAAGAAAAGTTGATTTGGGCAAGATTTCCGGCACACACACGAACTTGAAAAAGAAAGCAAATTTTGTTTTGAAATCATCGTAAATTAAGTATTAACTAAAAAAACCTCGACAGAAAAATGTAGATTACTCACAATTTGAAAACGTCAATAGCAGGACAATATTTGTTTAAATCGTAATTTACAAACTCTACTGGGCAAACCAATACAGTATGCTGTAAAACTAAAAAGCCTAATTTGATTAATCACAATTACTCCTTACTCACAAAATTACTCGCAGACTAGTAAAATATTCACATATTGGCAACCCTGCCGCGCACACTACACTGTGTAGCTTTTACCTGTTGTCACGTCTTTCGTGAAATCCAAGTTTCTGCGCACTTTAATTCTAGAGCTGTAAAACATTACAGGGAGATAATTTTGCTACGAAAAAGTGCCGTTATATTTTAATCTATCCTGTAATGCTGCACCCTGTACGGATATATACAGCGTGTCTACATAAGAGGGAATCATTTGAAAAACTTTTTTTTTTATTAATTTTAGGTATTCTTCATAAAACCTAAAATATAATCATCAGATATAAAATGTTTTCAGACGAGGTTCGTCAAAAAATATAAATTTTGCTCAAAAGTTATTAAGAAAAGTTGATTATAATCGAATGTTACATTAGGATATGCAATTGCATCCATTTAGCATGGAAAATAAGGTTATTTTTTTACAAATTTTTCTACACATTGATTCAATTGGAAAGCATTTAAATTACTTTTAATTTTATAAATTTCAATACTGAACATTTATCTATTATATAATAAGTTGTAAACAAACATAACATTAATACATAGAAATAAATATAATTAAATGTTCAATTGTTCCACTAATGCATCAACATATCCACCTCCTCTTTCTAAACATTTAACGTTCTCTTGTCAAACTCCCGTAATACGTTCCGTATCTGGAGTAATTTTTTGGTATATTCTTCAGAAATAACCCCCTTCTAGTGATCAACGTCTTGAAAGGACCATCTCTGATAAAACTGTTAAGTAACCCCATAAAAAATAGTCAAGGAGTCAGGAGATCTGGCAGGCCAACACAAATGGATCTATCTATCTGTTAATGGGGGTGTCGATACACTGCGACCTATAAGATCTATTGTGCCCACTTCTGCTGCCCATTTGTTAATGATGTCTGAACGATTAGAGCAGTTCCTCCAGTCCTAATGCTTTCAAAAAGTTCAGGATGTCGGTAGGCTTCAGGTTAGGTAGATCTCCCTCTTCTATTTGATATTCTCCAAGGTATCATACCCTTGGATTTTGCAGGGTTATGCATTCTGAGAGAATGTGGATAGAGGTTTCCTCCTCTTCCTCGAAATGGATGTAATTGCATATTGAATTAGAGATTCTCACAATACCTTGCTTATACATTTTGGAAGCTATGATGTTTGTTCATAAAAATAAACAAAAGTATATCACTGGATCGATGATACACAACTACAATACTAAAAACTAAAACGGGCACTTGTGGGCCAGGCATTTTATGAGGTCAAGGAAGTTTTCGATTTCGATTGGTTGACTTCATTTTAAATTGTATTTTAATTATGTATAATAATTTGGTGCATTTAAATATGTTAGGTTTAATGTATTATTTGTATGTGTTTGTATATGTAATATTATCAGAAATAAAGATACTTTATATTCTTGAGCAAAATTTGTATTTTTTGACAAACCTCTTATACAACTGAAATTTTTTTATATCTGATGATGAACGAAGAATAACTTTTTTTTTCTAAAATTAATAATAAAAAAGTTTTTCAAATGATTCCAACTTACTTATATGCGGTAGAGGGTGGTTCAATAAGGAAACTATGAAATATGACAATCCAATTTCCTTTCCTTAGAAAAAGAAGAAATCGAAAAAATCAAAAGATATAAAAAACGATGACGATGATGACTCTGAAGCTGACCAAGACGAGGAAGATGAGACCCAGTATGAGGTACAAAACAAAATTTTGCACAGTAACAACTTTTAAAACTTAAAATTTCGTTATTTGTAGGTGGAAAAAGTATTGGATGAAAAAATGATAAAAGGTGTACGCCACTATTTGATCAGATGGAAAGGTTATGAGGAGGAGAGCGATACTTGGGAGCCAGATGATACTTTGAACTGTCCAGAACTGATTGAAGCGTTCAAAGAAAACAAGAAGAAGAGCAACAAAAGTGGCAGTAAAATTAAAAAGCCGTCAGCAAAGAAACAGAAGGACTCCTCCGACGATCAACAAGAATGGGATGAAAATGAGGATTTCGAGGTAAGTCATTTTTTATTATTTCTTTTAAAATAAAAACTATTATTGTTAATATTTCTGTTGAAAAAGTAAAAAAAATATTTTTACAAATAAAAATTCGAAAAGAAAGATAAGAAAAGTTGTTGTACCTGCAAGATTGCAATATTCGGTTCTTTTCTGCAATGTGGATTAAAATCCAAAAATAAAATAAAATAAAAATTTTGATTCGTTTTGTATTGTTTTTTTCAAAAATGTGTGATTTAAAATGACTTTTTTTAAGGTCGAAAAAATTCTCGAAGTCCATCACCGAAAAAACGGCAAGAAGGAATTTTTGGTGGTATGGAAAGGTTACGGATTGAAAGATAGCAGTTGGGAACCCGAAGAGAATATGAATTGTAAAGATTTGATTGCGAGATTTATGGCGAAAGTTGAAACGGCGAGAAACTACGAGGAAAAGGAACTGAGAGCCAATAGAAAACACGTACAACGCCTTACATACAACACTCCCGATTCTAATCGTCGTCTCAGCAAGAGAAACAGTGGCAAAGAAAGGTATGTATTATATTTTTATTTAAGATTAAACAAAAAAATCATAAAAAACGGATTTGTCAACGCAGACGAGTTATCAAGTGTATCGCGTCCCCCCTACATGTAGTTTAAATATCCAATATCTAATATTCTAATTCCAAAATGTCGTATTTTGTCACTGAAACCGGCTCTGTAGGGCCATGTCGTAATTTCAGTGGTTTACAAAAGCAGCCATTTACAAGGTCAGCCGATTTCGGTTTGATTACTATGCTGCCTCTTTAAACGCTGTTTGAATTTGATTTGTAAAATGGACTGTATCTGTTTCTTACATCCAATTACTCCCAAATAAAACATACACTGTGAGTTTAACACTTTTTATTAAATCTTCAATGATTAAAACGTAAAGATGAACAAGACGAGCAATAACAGTGGTATGGTTTACGCTACTTATCAACCACTCAGAAAGAATGTTTAGGTCACTTAAATTCTGACCTTAAAAACTCAGTTATAAAAATGAGACAAAATGTACGATGTTGATGAACAAAGGGGTTGTGCTCTGATTGAAAGTTTATCACACACTATTTTGCCGCAGGCATTTAAAAACATTTGTTGCCGCATCAGAGGGCACTTGTTTTTGTCAGAGAATTTTTACGAGGTTTTCAGTAACCCCGGAGTATGCGCTCATGTTGAGGGCTCGAATGCACACTAAAAAGAGTTCTGCTAGATTTGATTGTAGCGAGCGTGGGCTTGTTAAGTCACGCCCACAGTTGTTATGTACTGGAATGCGGAAGTGTTTAAGTAAGCGAGGGATGCTCGTCTTGCATCTCGCTCATGGATAATGCCGTCCCATTCGCACTTAAGTCGGATAAAATATTCTACCGTTATCTTACAATATATTTGGCTAATTTGCAGTCGTATGGACTGTGGTCTACGTGAGGATTTTTGATGATATAATGGCGTGAACCGGAAGTCCGTTTTGTTTCTTAGCTTCGACTACGTCGGCTGGATCTTTCCAGATAAAACGGAACACGTGACTGGCATTTTTAAGGCGCGACGTCAAACTCACTCATCGTTTCTATTAAACAGACATTGTACATTACGGCCTGTGTATTTTTTTTTCAGAGTCCAGTACCACGATGCAGAATAATCTAGTACAAATAAGATAAGAATAACTTTTAAGTTAAAAACTTGGTATGTTTTAGATTATACATATATATAAATAAATATATAATAAAAAATATTTAACTCTATTTTGCAAATTTTTAGGTTTACATTTATTTGCAATATAAAACATGTTTTTTTTTAAACTATCTAAAATTTTTGTTTTTAGATGTAGGGTGACTTTAAAATCTATATTCTTTAGGTTATTTTAAAATGAATGTACATTTTGTTTTGATTTACTTTTATTAAAAGTGTTCGTACTTTTAATACTAGTTTTATTCCCCCTTCTCCCTTTCTTTCTAACTTTGCAAGTTCCTATTGGGATCTGGCATGAGGCAACGCGCCGCCTGGCGAGAGGAAGGTTTCACAAAAATGGCCGAAACGATGTTAATTCGGTTGTTAATGAAAATCGCAAGAAGTCGAAGTGTGTTATCCACTGTGCGGTGCATATGTTCCGGAAAGGGGGTGGGGGTAACTAAATATACGTCTTGAGGGTTTTTACGATTTGTGGCTGAAATATGCATTCTATCGAAAAAAAGTTTAATGTAAAAGTTATAGATAATTAAAAAATCTACAACTTTTGTATTGCTCATTTTTCAACATAAACTCAAAATTATCGAGAAAAACGCTAAAAACCGTTTTTTCCGTTTTTGATTTTTATCTCCCGCAAAAAATTTATTTTTTTTATGAAACTTGGTGGAAACGTTTTTTTGTGTTTAACCCTCGCTCCCCTCATAATTTCGTCAAATTATCTGAATTTTTGTTACACCCTATAAATTAATTTTGAATGTATTCCATGCGTACATGCGTTTCTAGGAATAAATTGGATATCAGACTTTATTTTATCAAAAAATTATGTATTAGTTTCATTTGTTAAATATTATCATATTTTTTTACGTATTTTATCGCATCAAATTCTTTAATTCTGTAATTTAAATTCTAACCATGCACGTCCCTCTATATAAAAGTTGGTGTCCATTTTTTGTCAGAGCATTTATGAAAAGTTTGACGGAAGATAAATCGAAAAAATGATGTTTAAGTCTATTTTGTGTTTCTTAATAGCGATAGCAACAACTTATGGTATGTATTAACAAATTTATGCGTGTAGTAATATTTTTATAATAAAACGCTTTTTTTTATTCACACAAATTACTGAAAAATAATATTAAAACGATATATTATTATATATAGGGTGATTTATAAAGAATGGTAAATATTTTCGCCCTAGTTCAGAGAATATTTTATTGAGATACTTTTTTTGGTTTATGTACAATATTCGTTGAGGCCAATTTAGTATTAAACTTAAGAAAAAGAAGAAGTGTGACAATAGCGCGCCTTTTCTAGTAAGAAAGTCCTGTCACTACTTGCAAAGCAAGAGTTGATGTATAATACATTCTATTCATTACTGTATGTGTCAAAATAATAGTAAAATAAAACAATTTTTATGTTATTTTCTTTATTAACAGAATTAATTAAATTAAATGTACAATTTTTTACTCTTCTTCTGTTTGCGACATTTTTCAATCAGGACTTCTTTAATAAGCAAACTTTTTCAATTCAACAAACTTGCTAAATAAGGTTAAGTTAGGTTAAACTGTCAAACAATGAAGGCATAAGGCGACTCGATGGGTAACTCAATGCGTTTACACTGGAATGCGATAGACGGAGACACCTTGACAGTGTAAATTAAATGGACTTTCATTATTGTACATGGAGTATAAAATTCAGAAATTTTTACGCGTGATATGATAGATTCCTGAAAAAAAAACTATTATTTTAAACATCTGAACTTAACGTCAAAATATTTACCATTCCTATATGAATCACTGTGTATGGAAAAATGATTTTCCAGCAAACAGCAGAGTGGTAAATGGTTCAGATGCTGAAAAAGGAGAATTTCCTTATGCAGTGAGTATTAAAAAACCTCGAATTTTGTAAAATCATCAATCTTTCTATTCCGTGGCCCACGTTGGGCGCTATAATAATGACAGGCACAAAAAAAAGTTGATAATCATATAGAAATAATTGATTGTAAAATCGATAGATCGTATTAATATTTTAAGTAAAATTTCTAGGTATCTTTGAGAATAACGAACAGTCATACATGTGGAGGTACCATTTTAAACGAAAAATATGTTTTAACAGCGGCCCATTGCGTATGTCAAGATCAAAAGTATGTGCTAATTTATTTGTATATAAAAAATGTTTTCTAATATTATTTCAGGCCTAAAAACAGTTCGTTATATTCCATTCAGTACGATTTGTTGAAAATTACTACTGAGCCAATAAATGTAGTACCCGTAAAAGAAATTTATTGCGATAATTTCAGTACTGAAAAACTTATTTTCGATTCCGCTGTACTAGAGGTAAGTTTTATTGGATTTATCTATTTTGTTTTTCTTAAATTGGTACCATTTTTACTACAGAAATACAAATAAAGTTGTAACCATCATAACCATGAAACGAAAGGTTACAGACATTAGAGATGGACGATACGATATTTTAATGTATCAATATATCAGGCTTCGATATTCGATATTTAATCTTCGATATATCCTGATATCGATACTTTTTTATAGATATCGATGAAAGGTCGTATTGTTAGTTTGTGTTAGATAGTTGAAAAGATTTTACGCAATACATTTTTGTTTTTTAAGAGGGGCGTCGCGACAGGTATGCCAAAGTACAAACACCAAAAATCCCCATCTTTATCTTTATCTTTTATCACTGTCTTTCTGCAATAATGAAGAGAGATAGATATCTTAAAACTTCAGTGAATCTCCTGTATGCTAGGTGGCGCTGCTAGTATTAAAATATAATATATTATTTGGGATATCTAAGGAATCTGATAGAATAAATTTTCTTTATTTTCACGGTTAGTCGCAGAGAGCGCTAATAATCCATTTGTCATGAGTTCGATACCGGCTTCAGCCACGACAGAAATTTTATTTTTTATTTTTAGGAAATTTCATTTTTTTTTGTTTACTATTTTTTTTCTAGCATCAAAATAGAGTGCCATGCCTTCTTAAAGCGATTTGTGGTCCTATTTTATTAAAGATGGAGGAACATGTAAATTTTGCAATTCTTTGGTGAAAAGAGCCGGTATAACCACTAATTCGAAAAGACATTTAGAAAGGTGACATCCCCAAGTTGAATTACATATAAAAAATCCAAAAAAGACAGAATTTTTTTAATATTGATACATTTTGAAACAATGCATATCGATACTTTACAGAGTATCGCCCATCTCTAACAGTCATTGATGTCAACATTCATTGCTGCCAGTACATTATTTTGACAGCATTAGGGAGTTTTTAGTGTTATATCTAACATATTCGTGTATGAGAAATTGAATCTTTTTATGATTTACGATTATATGGCAACAAAATTCATTATATTAATTATATCTCTATTTAAATATAAAATAAATATTTTTAGCTGGAATATCCTATACCGAAAGGACATTGGAAACCAGTAAAAATAGCTAAAAATTTCCCAACAGAGAAAAAACAAACCGGTACAATTATTGGCTGGGGTAGATTATACGTGAGTAAATCTAATCATACATCCGAACGAAATATATTTTTTTTATGGTTTTGTTGTTTTATAGCATAACGGACCGTTATCGAAAAATTTGCAAAAACTTAATGTCGACATTTTCAGTGATGATATTTGCGGTAGAAATTACGATATAAAACATCACATTTGTTTTGGAGCAATGGTGGGAGGTGCATGCAATGTAAGAAACATTTATTACATTTAAATTCAAATTCTGAGAATCGCAGTAGATTTTATCAATGACTTTTGGCAGTTATTCCAGGACTACCAACATATGCAACATTAAAAAAATCACCAACTTGTATTCAAAGTCACTGGCAACACTGTCCATCTATTGTTTATTTTTTAGGGTGACTCTGGAACAGCTTTAATCGTTGATGGAGTTCAAGTTGGCATTGCTTCATTTATAACTGATCTATGTGGGATCGCTAATCAAATGCATCCGAATGTGTATTCTAGAATTTCAACTTATTACGATTGGATTCAAGAAATATCCGATTTATAATATAATATTATTTTATATGAATTAAATTCTATTTTACGAAAATATTATTCTTTAGATACCTAATTGTAGTTATTTTATGTGTAAATAAAAGTGTTAAACCAATCATTGTCTCGTGTCATGACACCCAGAATGTAGTGTTTTAAGGTCAATAACAAATTTAAAAAAAGTTAGGTTAGTTTTGAACGGAAGAAAACCATGGTTGAGTTGATCTACACTTGTCTCGATTGACATTTGTAAAACCCCGAACTGGGTTCATGACGTTCGATACCACCAGGCTGGCAAACCTTTCAACAATCCCAGGGTTGCGAACTTAATAATTAGTTACCAACCTAACAAATATTTTTTTATCGGTTTATTATATTTTCATATTCTGGCTTATTCAGAAGACCATTAGTTATTTCTCAATAAACAACATTGGTTATTAGGTTTCCTCAATTTTGAAAAATTAGCATTTTCAGACGACCACCGTAAACAGTGTCGGAAGTTATCAGATATCTGTTATGTTCTCACCATGTTGTCTACCCAGAGATACCAACAACTAGAAATCTTGGGGTTTTTTGTAATGGGGTCACACCAAGTTGAGAAAAATAAATAACAAAAATCAAAATACTCAAAATAGCCTCCTCAAGTTGGAATTTTCATTTTAAGGGAAATATCTGTTCTAAGATTTTTAGGATTAAATTTAGGTATGAAAAATTGTACGTGTATTTCATTTATATTTGTGTGCACAAATATCAATATTATTATTCTTCTGACACAACAAAACAAATGTGTAACACACAAAATTCCAATAACCAATATGCAAAATAGTAGCCCAGAGCACTATTTTAAAATCTAATATTGATACTTTTGAAACAATGCATATCGATACTTTACAGAGTATCGCCCATCTCTAGTCCTGACTATTCATGCAGCCAACACAACACACATCAATTTCCTCAGAATAGGTAACTCGGATTAAGATTGCAGCGCTCATGCGGTGAAATTGGAACTGTGCTAAGGAGTAGTAGTTTGTTTACTTCGTGCTTTCTTATGGGATATTTCATGTGTATTTAAGTTGTTTATTTGGTATCAGTTTTATTTTTTTGAATTATTTCTAGGTGTAAATTGTGTATTGTTTTTGTCTAGTGTTTAGTGTGACATTCATTTTATTTTATAAACTATACATAAACATTTATTTTATATCTTTAAAAGTGTGATATTTCCAGTTGTATTTAGGTGAGTAGTAGTCAGGAGTTTTACTCAAATACATTTTAGTCTCAAATTATTGTTTCCATTATTTTTTAGAAATGAAGTTAAGCATTTTAGAGTACATGAACTATTTGGGAGGATCGGCTAATTCTAAATCTGTAGTTGAAGGTGAAAATGTCCTGAATGCAGGACATCTTATTTTAGCGGGAAAGACCATAGAAACTTATGAGTGGATAGAAATATATGGTTTGTGTTTACAAACGAGTGCATTGGAATCTAATCCACATGAAATTACTGGGAAATTATCTATTTCTAACACTGTAAAAGTGGAGAACCTCTTATGTTCTTGTAAAGTTATAGCATGAGGCTTTAATGTTCTCCGTTTTACTCTAACTGTAAATAATAAATCAAAGCAAAGTGGTAAATAATAATTAAATATTTTTACCATACCTTTTTGAATAAAATCACTTTCAGTAAAATGTAGAGAACACACTCTCATGGTATTTGAAACTTTCTTGCCAATTTTTAATGTTGTGATCCACAATCTTTTCCTATCCACTAATTCTCTATTGCCAAGTTTGGTTTCAAAAAAAACTTTGGACGTTCCTGCTTTTGGAAACGAATGAAAACTTAGTTCAGGGTTTCTTTTTCCCCATGATGAACACTTAGGTACACAACAATAATGATTACTCATTATAAAAAAGATCAACAAATCAAAATTATTTGTAAAAACAAGACAAAAACACTATGAAAATTACTTAACAACGCTAAAGAAATAACCCAAAATGTTAAAACTACTCCTTAGCTCAGTTTTCGCAGTTTTCACCAGAGGGCGTATCAGTTAGGACGAGAAGCGAATTGCCAACGTAATTCTGGGGATTTCAAAAAGATTTTTTTGATTAAGCAATTTTAAGCGGTTCTAGTTTCAATTTTGAAGTCAATAAATAGACTAATGGGAAATAAAATTAATTGAAGATAATTTAATTTCTCTGAGGTTCAAAATACTTTTATTTATCTTTAATATTAGCATGAGTTGACAATTATCACAAGGTCATTTTAAGTCCAACAACCTTCAATTCATCCATTGCTAGATTCAACGAACCTAAAAGCCAGTTTCCACCGGAGAAACATTGAGCAACTTTTGCGTTTCTGTTGCTTGTTTCCGAAAATGTTTCGGGAAGTTATTAAATGTTTTCGAATATTTCTCGTTGTGTCTGAAACAAAAATCGATTGTTCTTATTTGTTGCAAGTTTCAATTTTGAGCGGTATCTTCAAAGGAAAAATAGGCAACTCGACGAAACACAAACAAGTCGCCGCATGTTACTGGGGCAGTATGAAATATGGAAACAAAAAAGCGACATATGCTGACTCGTAGGGAGTTCATTCGCAATCATTATATATAATAAAAAACACTGAGGTGCGGTTTCATAAAGTACCACGAGACACGCGACTTTTGTCATTTTTCACATCACTTTGGTGGAAACAAAATGTTTATGTATGATGCCGCAAGCTTCCGACAAGCAAAACATAGTGGAACACAAAGCAACAAAAAAGTTGCTCAACGTTTCTCCGGTGGAAACGCCTTAAAACATTTTTGCTTTTGTTAAAATCCAGAGTAATATTTAAGTATGGAAATGGAACTTATTATTTGTAGAAGATAATTTTTTTATGTCCCTTTCCTAGTTGTCAAATTTTTTATCCAGAAACCCTGGCAAGATCCGATTGCGTTTTTTCACAAACTATGCACTTAAGTAGCTAATCATTTTTTAACATACTAAATAATATGGAAATTCAATATTATAGGTAGTCACATGGCTAAGTTAGACTAAAACCATTTGAGAATGCTCTTCTAGCATTGCCATAGACCAAACAAATTGTAATTAAAGTATTAATAAAATTTTAGATTGACAGTTCTCATTCTAATCAACACAGCCACATACGGTTTACTCACTTTTACCAAAATCGTCATTCACTATGTGTCTACTTTAAATTCAATGTCATTTTAAACTTCAAAATTTTCATATTTTAGACCCCATTTTGAAGGTGTTCCCAAAGAGGTATGGAGGGTCACATCAAATCCTAAGTTTACTTTTTGATACTCGATCAAAATCTGAAGTTAGAATTTGAAAATTCATATACATACAGATCGAATTCAGATACAACAATTTGTTCGGTGAAAATATAGCATTTTTTTGACTCTCAGAATCTAAACATGCACACATAGAGATTAATTAATTCCTATGAAATCAACACATTTCTCTTTATAATAAAATAATATATTTTTAAGGCAATAATCCCAGTTCATTTTAAATAAAAAACCAAAAACCCTTGAACTATCTTATATTTCAAATAAAACAAGGTTCTTTTCATATTTTTTGTAAACAATTTATAAGTCTACTATCTATTTCTCATCTCCTGGTTTAGAGAAGACAAGTGTGTAACCACACTTTCCACAGTAATGCCTGTCTTCCATGGCTGCCATGAAAACACCAGCACCACACTGTTCGGCAGGGCATTCACGCCTTAATCTGTGAATTTTACCGTTTTCGTCAACCTAAAAACAAACAAATAAGAGTCATTGAAATAAATTTATAAATTATTATAACAAGAATGATTTGATAAAAGCACAACTGATGAAGCTTAAAACCAAAATTTTTTCACCAATAATAAAGATTGTGTCTATCTATTAACACAAAACATAATTCAGAGAAAGCATGGCTGGTTTCAAAATTATTTATTTAATAGTACAATTTAGGTCCAACTCTTTCTATTATATACAATATGACATTTATGATATTGTTAACTTGGAAAAAATAGCCCATTTATGACTCATTTAAAATGGTACTTTACAATTCCAAGTATCTTTGGCTCTTTTGGATATTAAAAAAATGTATAGCAACTTTATAGTTGAATGCACGAGGAAGCAAAATATTTTCAATTCCACAGTAAATATTAACACAATATTTTTTTAAACTTAAAAACTATTTATTAATTTAAAGCTGTAAAAATCAAAAGTTTCATCTTCCATTTTCACCTATTTTCAAAAATAAATTAATATAAATTCCTATTACCTTATAAAATTTCAATACTGCCAACTTAACCTTCTTCTTCTTATGCTTAATTTTCTTGGGAGTAGAATAATTCTTCTTCTTACGTTTCTTGGCACCACCTCTCAATCTGAGCACCAAGTGCAAGGTGGATTCCTTTTGGATATTGTAGTCCGCCAAAGTGCGACCATCTTCAAGCTGTTTGCCAGCAAAGATGAGACGTTGTTGATCCGGGGGGATTCCCTCTTTGTCTTGGATCTTGGTTTTCACATTTTCGATAGTATCTGAGGGTTCGACCTCGAGAGTGATGGTCTTACCCGTTAAGGTTTTAACGAATATCTGCATTTTGGGGAGTCAGCTGGAAAGTGACGAAAAATAATTTGCAGATTACTAGAGTAAATTTATTTTGAACATTCAAATACAATTTTCTTAAAATCAACTTTTTTTGTCAAGAAAAGAAATGTAGCTAAAATATTGATTTAGGAGATACATAAAATAGTAAAAATTGATTACAAATTCTAGGATGTTTTTGTATAAAATTATCAAAAGTGAATTGTAATAAACCAATATTTTTATTTGAAAAATTATAGCAAAAGAACACTAGAACATGTTCTCCTACAAAACTAAAATTCAACCTTTTTTGTTTTATAATAGGCAGTGCAAAAGAAAAACAATTACTCTTCTCTCTGGATATTAAAACCACTTAATTATATAAAAAAAAGTTTTTAATTTTACGTTTAGACTCGTTAATTCTAAAGTCGTTTTCAAAAATTAAAAGAATAATAATAGACTTTAGAATTAAAAAGTCTAAACGTAAAATTAAAAACAGTTTTGATATAAATAAGTGGTTTTAATATCCAGAGAGAAGAGAATTTGAAGTACCAATCCACTATAAACTACAGAAATGAAAAGAAAAACAATTTATTCTAAAAAATATTTATTTAACAAATGGATTCAAAGCATTAAAATAACATAAGAAAAGTATTAAACTAACAATACAGCATTTATACACCCATCATTTTCAGGATTATTGGTAACTTGAGCATATTTACCCCAAACAACTTTACCAGCTTGTGTAACTAAACCCAGTTCGGAAATATTAACCTCAATAACGGTACCCTTAGTAATAACACCTAAACTAGTGAACATAGCAGAGCTGGGATTCTTTTTAACTCCAATTATAGGTAAGCAAAAAGTTGCTTTAAGTTCGGGGTGTGTTACATGTGCTTTTTTGAATCTAAGAGCCATGGGGCGAATGAATCTTTCAAACTTGGGAGGTTTTCTGGTAAAGCCTTCTCCAACAAATGTAACTTTTGTTACCATTCTCTTCCAAGCTTTTCTTCTTGATTTTCCTGATTTTACTACTTTGAGTACTTCTGCATCAGCTTGAGCTCTAACTTTAGGTATTGGTACATCCCATTTACCAGCTTTTTCCTTTCTTTTCTGTTTAATCATATTAGACAATACTTTAGCTCTAGACTGGACATCCCTATCTAATAGATATACAGGTACTGCTCCTTCAGATACTTTCTCTGTAGTTTTCTTAATCTTCTTTTCTTCATGCGCTTTGATTTTCTTCTTCATTTGTATTTTTTCATTTCTGCGTTCTTTATTAAAGATCTTAGCTTTAATACCGCGTAGATTTCTGGCTACCTGTGCTCTTTTATGGGGCTCACGAGCCTCCTTCTTTCTTTTTCTTTCTTCATAATCAAGCCTTCGACCATAGAGCTTGCGGTGGCGTTCAATGTACTCGTTCTGCGGCATTTTGGAGAGTATCTGCAATTCAAATGAATACAAAAGGTTTGATATAAAGTTATAATCATATTCAATACTCTTTGAATGTGACTATAACGAAGAAAATACAATATTTCGTGTCACTTACCTATGAAATAAAAGGTTAGGATTGACTAAAATAGTCATATTCATAGAGTTTTGAACTCCTTGAACACATATTTCACTCCCGAGTTAAGAAAATTTCAACAGAATTAACAACAAATATGTTCCAACTTAAAATACCATGTGCAACATTGCACATTATTATACTCGAAAATACAACATTCTTCATATTAATCTGTTTACTCTAAGCTTTAACTATATAAAGCAGTATTCAATAAATGATAAGAATTTAATATATAATCTAAAATAACGAAATTATGTTATAAAATAAAAACTTACCGACTACTCCACCATAACACGCTGTAAAAAGAACTTTTGAGACTTGACAATAGGAAGTGACGTATTAGTAACAGTTCAATTTCCTCCGATGCTGCCAACATATCACGTATATTCCTAAACCTACTATTTATGTAATGATGTGCTACTATTTTAACTATCCGTTGGTAGATGGTGCCATTGAACAACAGGAGAATTAATTTAAAATCGCCTAATAAATACCTCATGATTTTAATATTTTATTTAAAATAATATATATACTATTAATTTGTCTGTCTTCTCGCACATTTTTATATTTTATCCTAAAAATGCAACATCATTGAAATTTCAATGAGACTTTCGATGTGAACGAAATGGCCTTCTTATGGTTCACTATCAAAGTTGTCATCGATCGGGTAGTCTCAATCGAAATCGGTCTTCTCTCATGGCCAAATGTCAAAAATTTTGTCACTTGAATCGACATCCTGTCTGATTTGGGGTAAGCAAACAACAGTTTTTTAAATGTTAGGCCATCAATTATTCTTTTAGTGATTTAAGTTGATATTTAGTGCTTGTAAGACAACAAATGTAAATTAGCCCAAACTTACAAATTACGTATATTTCTAGGGAAACTAGAGGTAAGAAAGTAGTAGGTATTATTATCCTTTTATTTACACTATTTTATACCCTCGAGCAGTTTTCTCCTTATCGAGCTACAAATGCGAATCTTTCAGTTTATCTAGGTCAAAACAACAATGAAAAACGATGCCATCGGAGATGTGGACGAGGAAGTAGATGTCTTTAAATTAATCTTAAAATTAAGGCAGGAGAAACTACTGATCAGAACCGAAAAGCAGGATATACAAGAATTGAATAATTTAATTAGGGAGAAAACACATGAGATCATAAGGGATTCATGGATAACAACAAAGCAACGTTTGTTGTTATACCAAAGAGAAAGTACTACCAAGAATTACCAAAAACTTGATCATTTATTGAAATCTGAGTTTATTGATGCTAAACAGATACTTGGATTCCAGGTTAGTAATACAAATATATATTTTAGAATACTGGTAAAATGTATCTAGCAATTGAATTTTATGTTTGTGGTTTTATGTGCAAAAATTACAAATGAAGAGTGTCAACTCATATTGGGTGGCGTAAGTTGACCAGAAAATATTATTTAATAATTAATCCTGATTGCCAAGTATATAAATATGGGAGAAAACTTGTAAACTCAAAGCTATGGAGTAGTTTCTATCCAGATATACCAGAAGTAGTTTAATATGCAGCATATTTTTAATGTAAATTCACACATTGGTTTCATTTGGTTCTTTCTCTCATAGATCATGGAAGAAAAATTTAAATCTACAAATTATAGTTCATGTTTATTGCTTAATTATGTAGGTATAACCAGTAGGTGAAATATGACCTTGGTTAAATGATAGAAATAATTAGAGAATATTAAAATGATTAAATAGCCCATAGTTCATACATTTTTAGGCCAAACATGATAGTCATTGTTCTGGATTTGAAATATTTCCTAAATATATATTTTTTGTTTTTATAATTTTATATTTAAATTAAGATTGATTTTATTATTTCCTTTGTTACACAATTTTGTTTTGGTTTTTTACGAACGAATCTGTTATATAATTTATTTACTTCATAATTACTTGTGTCATTATTTATTTAAGCCTTAATTTTGTGCTTCAATATACAAGGTGAAATGTTGTAATAAATATATTCAGTGTGAATAAAAATAGATTAGATTAAAAGTAAAATTCTTGTATTGCTTTAATGTAAGAATTTACTTTATCTTAATTTTAATATTAATTAATATTTAAAGAAAAGCTGTTACTTATTCAATAACAAAAACTGGCCAGTTTCTATATTTTTAAATACTTAGATTAATTTATTATGATGTCCCACCCCTTGCTTTGGTATTTTTTGGAAGATTCTTATGGATTTTTCAAAAATTCAAACAGTAAATGGAATATTAAAATATTATATTTTTTATATCATTTTCTCAATGCAGAATTATATTTTTGAACAACTTTATAAATTTTCCACAGGCAGAATGTTTTTTGTTTATTTCAAATTGATTTTATGTATTATTTTTTTATAAAAGAACACTGTTTGCAATAAAACTAGGAAATCTTTTGTATTGATTGTTTACATTATAAACCTTATTCTACTGATCTCCTTTTTGCTGAAATAAATAATTTTATTTTCCAAAGATTATATATGAATAAATAGGTAATAGATAAAATTAAGTATAATTATGGAGATAGAATTAAAATTCAAGGATTCAGAAAGGTTCCAATAATAAACTATAAAGATCAATTAAATACAATTCTAAACAAATTAATAATAAACTGTTTATTAAACTTTATTAAAAAAACAATATATTTTTGTGTTAATGCGGAATGTTTTTTTTAATTAAAATTTTTATTAGGTAATTGACAAGTCATTTTGTAAAGGACAAATTTTACAATGTACCTGAGATTTTTCCTTCCACATTTTTTCAGAATACAATAAAACTAGGAAGTCTTTTGCAAGTGCTCAGATCCCAGCCGGTTCAGTTGGCAAAATGGCTAATGGCTGGAGAACAGTTAACAGAAGATCCTCATAGCTATTCATTCTTTCTAGAAAACATTGTAGTTGGTTTATTTGGGTGTCTTATGTTTTCTGAAGACATCAAGTACATGTTAGCGTTATTATATGAGCTAGCAAAATTGCAACTGTTAAACTGCGATGACCCCAGAAGGTAAGGAGTTTATATTTTGATAGAATAATTAATTTTGTGAAAGTTTTAATATACCATATACAGTGCAATTAAATTTTAAAGATAGAGTATAAAAAGTCCTCACGATACAGCTTATGTTGGGGTGGGTTATAAATACAACTGAACGTGTGTTAATACATAATTTTATTAGCCTTACCGTTTCGTTGAAAATTGCGAGTACTTATAACAATTTTGTCAAAACAAAATTTTTATTTAAAAAATGTGCGAAAAACTGTGGACAAAATTTTGAAAATAGTATTTTTGCAACGAAAATACATAGCAAATATTTTAAACCACTGTAGTATAATAAAAATAACATTTTCCAATAAACAAAATAAAATTTGTCTAATGTAAATGACCTCTTGAACTGCATCACTCAAGACCATTTCACTTTCATATCTAAATGAAATAATTACAATTTCCTCCTTGCAGCTTAAACAATTCCTTTTAAAAATAAGTTGTCTTATGCAATGTAAGAATATGCTACTAAGATATAATAAATTTTCCTATTAAAAAAAAATTAGCTTTGCTTTTCTGGTCTGGACAAATTCGTCTTGGTATCAAAGTTATTTTAAGAATATTAATGAAAAACAATCAAGTGCGATGCCATTTTTATGAGGAAGAGAGCAAAAGTTTTAACATTGTTATTATAATAAAACTTATTATTCATGTTACTAAAAATAAAATATCTGGTATTTGTATTGCACATTTTCTTTACTGTAAACTGAACAAATAATTGTTTTTTTTATCTTCAAGATTATTTCTAAGAAAAAATATTTATTGTCATATATTCATGATAAAATTGATATTTAACTCTTTTTTTTTGCTGTCCATTTTATTTAAACAGTTTTATCTTGAAATTAATTTTAAAATAAAGGGAGGTGATATATCTTTAGTCTAGCTTTTACAAAATAATGAAAGCTGATATTAAATATTAAATGTTTATGTTACTAATACTAATTTTGACCTTCCTATTTTGATAAACGTGACCTGTTTTTAATAACCAATGTATCAAATGTTGCTGTTAGCGGTTTAAAATAAATTTCTAGAAAAATGAGGAATACATAAATATATATAATTTGCTTACCCGCTACCTATGTAACACCAGTATGCAGTATGCTAAAGTATTTTGAGTTCAATATGGGTAATAGGCTCATTATTTACCACATAATTTTCTACACCCTTTCACCATTTTTCCGTCTTTTCCGCAATTTCCCTTCTATTTTTTTAGTAAACCGTTAATAAGACTAATCGATTTTTCATCCAAAACTACCTCCGTGTAAAAAAACAATAAGAAAAAAGAAATTAAACACAAATGTTTTCGTAAATTTCGATAATGCCAATCGATTTTTTATTTAATAGTATGAATAAAAATGATTTTGTTACCGATATTATGATTTGACGTAATGTTTAAGACATTTTCGCTTTTTTATTACATTTTTTCACAATTTTTACCTCTATTTACATACACCACTTTTTTCGTTCGCAAATTTCGGTAATGGTATTCGATTTTCATCCAAAATTGATATATTTCAGACATTTTCCCATTCTTTTACACTTTTTGTCCCCTATCTGTTTTTAATCCAAAATTACTCATTTGGTAGATACTACAAATTATTTTATCCAAAATTGAATCGGTAATTTGAGAAACCCCATAAGTCAGTGTTTTAATGAAAATGATTTTTTTATTGCAATGCATTCGTAACAGGTATTTGTACATACTGAAGAGAAATCATATCAATCAGCCTTCCCAAAGCCGAGATATGATTGGCCGAAAATCGTAGTTAATTAAGAAACTTCATAAGACGTGACTACTTTTTTGTGTCTCCTGAAAAATTTACTTTCCTTAACTTATGTACTTTCTCAAATTACCGATTCAATAATAATTTGACTTTTTTATTTTTTTAATTTCTAGAATTATCAAGCAAAGAACGTGTTCCTTTAAACACTTGTATTTCTTATTTCATGAAGTATTACAATCGGCGAAATTTTTTCTGAGTGCAGCTATGGAAATACCCATCGTTCAAATGATGTCTTGCACAGATTTTTACTTAGATTTAGATCCAGAGAAAACCGTTATGAGGTAAAAATGTAACCATAAATAATATAAAGCTTTAATAATATTTGCAGATCAGGTTTTTGAATATTTTAATTTTTTTTTTAAGATTTAAAAACGATGAAAACGAGGTTACCAATATTTTTCGAAGCGTAGAGGAATATAGGAGTGAAGTTGTAGCGAAATTAGTCGAATTCAGCAATACAATCATATCGTCGCTTTTAGAAAACGTTTATAGCTTTCCAAAATCCATATCTTGGATAGTTTCCCGCATAGCTAAAATTATAGAAAAATCTTTCAGTTCCAAACAGGTTAGTTTACTATACTTTTACTAAAATACTATTTCAGTGTAAAAAAGAAGAAAAAATAAAAATAAAAAATTAGGGGGGAAATGAAATGAAACAAAAATAAAGAAAAAACTAACCAATAAATACATCAAATATACGAGAAAAACAAGCAAAAATAAAAAACAACAAATTAAAATAAAAAATTAAATAAACAAGGAAAAAATAATTAAAACAAACAAAACACATCCCAATATCCCAGTTGTCAGAGACTTTGACCTTGCACAAAATGTGATATCGATGAAACTTGGCACTTAAGTACTTGAAAAAGTGCTCTAAGTTTATAATGTCGAAAACAATTTCGAAAATTTAGTTTTTTCGTTATATCTCGAAAATAAAACAAAAAATTTTACTAAAAATTATATTGTTATTTAAAAAAAATTGTATTACTATAAAAAATTATTCAAAATAAGAAAGCTAATTCGAATACTCGACGTGCGCCGAGCCGTTGAATACAAATATTCATATTGTCTAAAATGTACGCAAAGAAAAAAAAGCATTTTAAAGAGGAGACTCTAAGCTTGCTCAGGAAGCCATTAATTAGTTTTTAATTTTTGACCGGAAGTTGTAATTTCTAAAATTTTCACTGATTTTTATAAAACTGAAGATACATATTATCTATCTATCTATCTGTGATGGGGGTGTCGATACACTGCGACCTATAAGATCTATTGTGCCCCCTACTGCTGCCCAATCGTTAAGGATGTCTCAACGATTAGAGCAGTTCCTCCAGTCCTATTGCTTTCAAAAAGTTCAGGATGTCGGTAGGCTTCAGGTTAGGTAAATCTTCCTCTTCTATTTGATATTCTCCGAGGTATCGTACCCTTGGATTTTGCAGGGTAAAGCATTCTGAGAGAATGTGGATGGAGGTTTCCTCCTCTTCCTCGCAGAATCTGCATTCTTCTTTGTCTACTAATCCGAGTTTCTTTAGGTGGCCTCTCAGCCGGCAGTGCCCTGTTAGGATACCCGTTAGTATTCTGAGCTTATTTTTACTTTTACTGACGCAGTCGTCAGATCTCTTCTGGTTGTAGTTTCCCAGTAGTGTCTTGGCCTGCCTCATTCCTTGTTGTCCTATCCAGTATTGGCATCTTTTGTTATTTACTTCTTTTCCAAGTTCATCAAGTATTGTACTGGTGCTTATTCCGCAGAAGGGTTCAGGTCCCAGAAATGGTGTTTCAGTCCCTTTTTTTGCGAGTATGTCTGCTATTTCATTACCCTCCACTCCAGTGTGTCCCGGAACCCATAGGAGGGTAACAGTGTTATTCTTGCCCAGTTCGTTTAGATTCTCTAGGCACTCCCAAACCATCTGGGAGTTGATTTCGTGGGAGTTCAAAGCATTAATGGCTGCTTGGCTGTCTGACATGATGATGATCTCTTGTCTGCGAAAATTTCTTTCTATGTTGAACTGGACACATTTTCCGATGGCGTATATTTCAGCTTGGAAAATGCTCGGAGATTTGCCTAAACTTTCAGAATATTTGGTTCCAGGCCCATATACTCCTATTCCTGTTCCTTCTGTTGTTCTAGAACCATCTGTGTACCATTTAATGGCACTTCTCTTGAGTTTTGGGATGGTATCTTTGTCCCATTCGCTTTTGTTACTTAGCTTTGTGTTGAATTCTTTCACAAAGCTAAACTTCTTTGTCATCTCATCTTGGGGCATGTCCCAGGTTTGATGATTTCCAGGAAGGAGTCGAAACTTGCGTTTAGTTGATCCTTCTCTGGTCATTCTGTAGGTTGTTCTTATCGCTATACTCTCCACTACTATATGGAGGGGTGTAAGGCTTAGGATTACCTCCATGGCGGCCGTTGGGCACGTTCTCATTGCACCTGTTATGCATACGCAGGCTAGTCTTTGGATTTTCGCTAGATTTGCCTTTGTACTGGCCAGCTTAGTTCTGCTGCCCCAGACCACTGCTCCATAAGTGATGGCCGGTCTCACTATTGACGTGTACATCCACTGCAGGATCTTTGGGTTACATCCCCAGTTTTTTCCCGCAAAATTTCTGCACACCATTAGAGCTTTCGTGGCTTTGCTGGTTACTTCTTTTTCGTGCTTATTCCAGATGAGTTTATTATCTAGTATTAGTCCCAGATATTTGACATCTGGCTTCCATTCAATAACTTTCCCGTCCAATTCGATGGTTTTGAGGTTAATGTTTCTTTTCCGTGTAAAGGCAACTAAGGTAGTCTTGGTGGGGTTCACGCTAAGTCCCATCGATTGACACCATTCTTTGGTATAGTCCAGCCCTCTTTGAACTATATCGCAGAGGGTATTCTCGAATTTTCCTCTTGCGATTATGACTATGTCATCTGCATAGCCTTGACACGATATACCAATCTCGGTCAAATCGCAGAGGAGTCGATCCACTGTTAGGCTCCACATAAGAGGGGAGGCAACTCCTCCTTGTGGACATCCTCTGGTTGTGCAGATGGAAACAGTGTCTTGTCCCATTTTAGTCTCTGCTATTCTGGTAGACAAAAGTCGCGACATCCATCTGGTTGTCGCGTTGTCTACCCCTCTTTCTTCTAGTGCTCTTTTAACGGCTTCGTGTGGTGTGTTGTCAAAAGCCCCTTCTATGTCTAGAAAGGCACACACTACAGATTCTTTGTTCTCTAGTGCATCCTGGATTTCATCTGTCAATTGCACCAATGCGGTCTCCGTGGATTTGCCCGTTTGGTACGCATGCTGATGAGGGTGCAGAGGCACCCGTTCCAGGATTTCTGTTCTGATATAGTTATCAGTTGCTTTCTCCACCGTTTTCAGAACGAACGATGTGAGACTAATTGGTCGAAGGGATTTAGGATTGGTTGTATCCCTTTTCCCTGTTTTAGGAATGAAGGTGACTCTGGCCCTTCTCCATACTTCCGGTATATATCCCAGTTCTAGACTGCTACGATACATACTCACTAGGTGTGGTAGAATTTCTTCTTGCCCGCGCTGGAGTAAGGCGGGGAATATTCCATCAGCTCCTGCTGATTTAAACGGTTGGAAGGTGTTCAAGGCCCATCTTATGCGTCTATTGCTGCAGATATGTCTGGCCATTGCCGTATCTTCTCTGGTAGGTCTACTATACCGTTCTGGAGTGTGCCCTATAGAGATAGGTTCATTCCCAGGGAAGTGAGTATCCAGTAAGAGCTACACTTTCGGTGTAGCTACCATCTGGCTTCTTTAGAGCCATTGCGTTATCGACTCTACCTTTTGCCATGACTCTAGATACATAGTAATAGAGGTATAACAAGAAAAAATCCTTGTACAGTTATCATCATTATACTTTTACTTTTGATGTACAAATAATTAAAATGATGAACATTTTGTCTCTGTTTAATAAAACTTATGTTTTAACATTATTATTTTTTTTACAGCATTCATTTATATCAATCAGAAATTTACTTATTTGTTTAAATAAACTTAAAAATAATTTAGAAATTGATTTATATAAATAAACATTATTGAAAACAAAAATTGCGTCGAATGAATGCTGTAAAAAAATGATAATTTAAACCATAAGTTTTATTAAACATCATTTTAATTATTTTTACATCAAAAGTAAAAGTATAATGATGATAATTGTACAAGGATTTTTTGTTGTTATGTCTCTATTAATATATATCTTCAGTTTTATAAAAATCAGTGAGCATTTTAGAAATTACAACTTTCGGTCAAATTTTCTATTAGAAAACAAAAAAATTGGCTTCCTCAGAAAGGTTTGAGCCTCCTCTTTAAAATGCTGTCTTTTTTTTTCTTTGCGTACATTTTAGGCAAAGATACTTTAGTTTTTTACGAACGCCTCGCCTGAATATTTGTATTCAACGGCTCGGCGCGCGTAGAGCATTCGAATTCGCTTTCTTATTTTTAATAATTTTTTATAGTAATACAATTTTTTTTAAATAACTTACAATATAATTTTTAATAAAATTTTCCGCTCTTTCACGTGGTGCTATTAGTTTTTCGATTTTTTTTTTGTTTCGAGGTATAATGAAAAGACCAAATTTTCGATTTTGTTTTCGAAATTGTGAAGTTAGCATACACATTAGAACAGCACAGATTTTTTTATCGTTTTCTACACCCTACCAAGTACTTAAGTGTCAAGTTTCATCGATATCACATTTTGTGCTAGCCTTTGGTCAATATCCTTCTCTGGCAACTGGGCTACAAGTAATACCGAATAAATGTACATTTTTCACTTTTTAGGCAAATGCTATAATCACGGAGCTAATCTTTAATCTCTACATTTGTCCAGTGATAATAGACCCCGAACAATACGGCATTTGTACAACACAAGTTAACGAAATAGCCAGACACAACCTAATCCAGGTTTGCCAAATATTGCAATCATTGGCACTACGTAAATACGAACCAATAGATCCGAGGTACTCAGATCTGTTCGATATGTTGGATAAAAATCGTGTGTGTAATTTTATTGAATTGTTGTTCTTCGATATGGATTACGAAGAACCTCCTATAGATACTTCGCCTAGTCTTGTTAGAGATATTATGTTGTTTACTGAAACTGAACTTAACAATATGGTTAGTAAAAAATACATAAGTATACATTATTTTTTTAAGTGAAACAGTTTTTAAAGAATTTATTTGTAGGTCTCTATTTTACAAAAAATCCAGATCAAGCATAAGACCAACGACAATTTTGTAAAAGATTTAACGATCGAGGAACAACTCGCATCTTTAAACATATCTACGGATAATACTAATTCACCGAAATCGAATCGTGCATCAAATAACGATGAAAACGTATCGAAGTTATCGAATTTTTTCACCCTAGGTATAATCTAAAAAAAATATATTTAATTTTATTCAAACGTGATATTGTAAAAAAATAAATTTCAGGTGCGAAAAATCTCTCTTCTTCGCCTTCCACATCTCTAACTGACACTCCAGCAAAAAATTACCCTACACACAACGTAGTCTTGGTTTTTCCTATCGACCAAGTTCACTCGGATCCTATAGGGTTGGTACCGGAGGAAAAAATCATAGAGGCCAGCACCGTACCCTTAAAAAACGGCGACAGTTTCGACGGGGGCACCCAGAAAGCGAACGCGGTCGTTATGCCGGAAACGCCTCCGCAAAATGGAGATTTGAAGCAGAGTTTTACGTTTCACGATGAGGGTTCCATAGGGAATACTTCCGATAATTTAGAGGCTATTTCTGAAGCGGCTAGTAATCATTCGGTCGATAGTAGTATTGAGTTGGAAAACGAGGATCAGAACGATAATTTGTCTGATATGGTGTCCGCAAATGTATCAGGTAAGTTCCAAATCTTATGACTTACCTGCAAGAAGGATGAAGAAATGTTTTTTAACAGACATAATTTTTAATAAATTCAATTCAAAATATATTGTAACGGTTAACTAATTCCAATAGCTCGAAAAGAGAATAAAAAATTTAATATCTAGCACAAAGAATTAAAAAGAAACAGATAAGTTTATTAATATGAATAAAATCATTACTTATTATATTTTGAGTAATTACAGGACAAAATGTAATTTAAAAACAATGTTTTAAACTAGTTCTAGCATTGTAATTGTAAAAGAATCTATAAAATTTTACAAAATTTAACATTGAAAGCCCATAAGAGATTTTTACTAACAGATTTTAAGTAATTATTTAACAAAGAACTGAATTTATAAATTCAAAGTAATGTAGTCTCAGATAAGTCTGCAACTATAATAACAATGAGAATGTTATTATATTAATCGTCAGGAGAAAAAATTGCAAGATAACATCAAAATTCAATATCATGGTATATCAAAGTAATTTGTTAAAATTTAAGGGAAATAATAAAAATCAGAGAAATAGAGTTCCGGATTTCTAAAATTAAAGAAATATAGTAAAAAAGGGGAATAATAACGAAGTTTCATGGAATTTAAGGAATCGATAATAACGAACATTAAAAAGTCTGTGTATAAATTTAATATAAGTAGAAATAGTGAGAAAAGTATATCAAAATTATTATTTTTGTCTCTAGAATAATTTGGTGTTAATTAAAAGTAGTAAAAAAATTAATAATTTTTCAATTTTATAAAAATTTACATTAAAAAACTGCCAAATTCCAATCAAGTAAGCTGTGATTTGATGGTTTATAAAAACTATTTCCTGGGGTAGACTCTTAAAGCTAGCGGAATGAAGAAAGATGCGGTAACTCCTAGATCTGCTTTGCAACCTCTCAATAATTTTTGGCGTATTTGACATGGTAGCGTTTAAATCCCAACCAGATTAAAATTACTTAAAAACTAGAAGTTTAAAATTTGAAAGAAATAACTAAAAAAATATGTAAAAATATTTTCTTTCAGACAGAATTTTATTAAGTTGACTGGTTTTGAATTGGCGACTTGACAAAAAATATTATTGTACTGTTTTTTTAGGTCGGGGAACTCCAAACATATCAGGTCGCGATACACCGAGTTCTCAAGTTTGCGAAAACGACGATCGACCACTTGGGGAACCCCGACAAGCCGAAGTTGCCCAACCGCAATCTAACCTCAATCTCAACCGTCAGATACGTTCGGAAATCGACGATAAGTTTTGCAAATTCGAAATCAAGAAATTACTTGAAGGTACGTAAAGATTTAGATATACCGATGTTTATTTTCTTCTTATTTTGTTGTTGCTTAACCACAAATTATTCATTTTTTTTAATTGAAGGCGACGAAACGATTTCTATCATCTCGGAAACTTGGAGTACTGACGTTTTGGCGTCAGATAACGAAACTTTAGATGCTGGGGAATCGAGACATCAACTGCATTTGGCGGAGGCTATACAAGAGGTTCCTAATATTCTTGATTTATCCGAAACGCAAAGCGAAAGCGCTTGGTCGACCGATGTTATGACGTCCGATACGGAAAGGTAAGAAACGTTTCAAAAATATTCCAGATTCGATATCATTGAAGTAGTAGTTCATTCTCAAAGTGGAGTGACAGAATCCAGTAAAAAATACTTAAAGTGGTATTATTTATTTATTGAAAAATTCTTATTATAAACATAAAAATGGAAAACACTACAACAAAATCAAAACCAAAATATGAGTAATGGAATAACTGTGAATATTGTTTCCATTACTGGTATTTAACTTGTGTGCCAATCAGAAAACAATTTTTTCGTCAATTGGGTTTGACGGAGCAACAAGTCAATTGAGCAATCAACTTATACTTTTATAACGATTTGAGAAATGACATATTTTTACGTTAAGTGGTTTTAACGGAGCAGACTTGCGTGGTGCGCAACAAGAAACGTACTAATTAAAAAGAAAGAATGCACCTACGTCACACGCTTGCAAGTGTTCAGACCCGGATGTCCGCGATGCTAAAAATGTTCTTCCGTCTTCTACAATTGACGAACTCGCATCGAGTGATAAGAATGTCGACTTTATTTTATCGTCTTTAAATATATTTGACGAGCTACCAATACGCTGTTGGCGCGGTTGCCAGGGTTGCCAATTTGTTTATTAAATGTAATATGTTTAATTTTGTGATTGGAAATTAAACAACGTGGTTTCTTTCGTTTTGATTTTGTTATACCGTTTTCCGTTACTGATGATGAGTGTATATGCACCCGAAACATGTTTATAATAAGAATTTTTCAATAAATAATATCACGTCTGTGGAGACGACTTGTGAGTATTTTTTACTGGATTCAAGATTTGATATAAATTCATTTTATTTGTTCATTTAAGGTTGACCGAAGTCGACAACGACGACTCTGTGAGCGTCGCCCAATCGGACGAAACGAGGTCGGAAACCGACGATAATGCGTGCTCTAGTCGAAGACTATCTACTTGTTCTAATTCTTTCGTTCCGATTAGCAACAATCAGAATTACGTATCGAGCGTCACCGTCCAAAATATGAGTTTCTTGCCGAGCAACAACGGGCCTACGTCGGTTGCCAGCGCCAAGAATAAGTACGTCGTAACCTCTTCTTTCACAACGGTGAGTGTATAGTCCCTTTAAATATGCACCTTTTACTAATTTGGCGGTATGGGGAGCATTAAAATTGTTTTTCAATATATAAAAGAAACCAAAATTGTGATACAATACATTTGACCTATTCTTTATTACAAAAACTAGGTTTTTTATGAATTATTGTTATTTTCGATACAAAATTCATCATAAGTGACATGAAATAGGAAAAAAATGGTTCATGGTTCAGCTGAACTACTACTGGATTTTATACAAAATTCATTATTAACCTATTCTTTGTTATACAAACTATAGCCGCCTTGCCAGAGAAGGATATTGACCAAAAGCTCGCACAAAATGTGATATCGATAAAACTTGGCACTTAAGTACTTGAAAGGGTGTAGAAAACGATAAAAAAATCTTTGCTGCTCTAAAGTGTATGCTAACTTCACAATTTCGAAAATAGCACCACGTGAAAGAGAGGGAAATTAACAAAAAAAAATTATATTACTAAGAAATTATTAAAAATAAGACAGTGTATTCGAAAACTCTACGCGCGTCGAGCCGTTGAATACAAATATTCAGGCGAGGCGTTAGGAAAAAACTAAAGTATCTTTGCCTAAAATGTACGCAAAGAAAAAAAAAAGGCATTTTAAAGAGGATACTCTAAGCTTTCTCAGGAAGACATTACTTTTTATTTTTTTTTGTTTTCTCTTAGAAAATTTGACCGGAAGTTATAATTTCTAAAATTCTCACTGATTTTTATAAAACTGAAGATATATATTAATAAAAAACCAAATTTTCGATTTTGTTTTGGAAATTGTGAACTTAGCATACACCTTAGAGCAGCAAAGATTTTTTATCTTTTTCTACTTAAGTGTCAAGTTTCATCGATATCAATTTTGGGCGAGGGCAAAGTCTCTGGCAACTGGGCTACATCGTTTTTCTACGCATTTTATCTTATCAATTATTTGAGATACATGTAATGCATAGTGATTTTGTACTTGTGAGAGTAACTTTGAACTACTATTGGTTTGAGTGTGAAATTCGGTGTTTAAGTGACGTCACTGAGTACATTTGAACTACTTCTGGTTTTTGTACAAAATCCAATGACGCAATTTATTTAACATAGAAAAATCTTAATTTTAACGTTTTTAGTATCTTAAATAAAGTACATGCGAGGATGGATTTAAACTTATATTGGTTTTTAGTACGAAATCTGGTGTTTAAGTGACACAATGTAGACTATCTTGATTTGAATAGTTTGTTCTACTTTAAAAATACAAAATTGTCGGTATATTTGAACTACTATTTGTTTAGTTCGGAATTCAATGATCTAAGTAACAAAATATTCATCAAAACAGCAAAATATTCAGGGTATATTTAAAGTACTGTTTGTTTTTAGTAAGAAATTTGGTATTTAAGTGACGTAATCTAGAAAATGTTGCTTTAAATGTTTATTTTGTACTTAAAAAAACATAGTAATCACCGGGTACTTTTGAACTACTATTAGTTTTTGTGCGAAATTCTATGTTCTTAATGATTTAAAATGTAAATAATCTTGATTTTAACAGTCAGTCAATACCTTAAAAAAACAAAAATGTGAAGATATATTTACACAACTATTGATTTTTAGCACGAAATCCGGTGATTAACCGAAAAAAAATAGAAATAAATCGTGGTAAAATTAAATAAATTGTACTTTTAGGAATATAAAAACGATAGGTTAAACAGAAAAGTTTACCAAACTGAACAAACTGATAATAATGCGAACAGGGTATTTAAGGCGTTAACTATGGAACAGTCAGAATCGTTGGCCGAAGGAAACGAAATCAAAACTTCCATTTACAAGTCAACAGTCGTAAAAAACGGTCTAATCATGAAAGATTCCGAGCTGAACAACTTGGCTGGTAAGCAACAACAAAATTTCTTATTCCTAGAGTTCACATCTAAATTGGAACTGTATAATATTTTGTTTTAGGTCCAAGTGGCATGACCGAATCCGAAAAATCTCATCATGGTCGTCCTAACGAGATCCTACTCAGTAATTGCAGTTTAAATTCGAGTTCTAGTGGGTCAAGCGGCCACAGTTTCGAGAACAACAAAAATGCTTCGGAACAGGAACAGTGGGAAAGTAAACAATGGCTGAACAGTTCCGGCAGTAGCTTAAATGTCACTCTTACGCCTTCGGAGAGTACGAGTGAATTATCGGTTTTGAGTATTGGAAAAAAGACGGCAGGTAAGTTTAAAGGATGCTCATTGAATTTTTATATTGGTTTTGTTCAATTCCAAGTTTCTAATTGACACAAAATAACTTTGGTTTAAAACGTATTCAGTACTTCAAAAAAATATATAAGGTTGCATTCGAACTACTATTGGTATTGTATGAAATTCCATGTTTGTAGCGATTTAAAATTAAAAAAACTCTGGATTTAAATGTATTCGGTATCTTAAAGAAAGGATGATTGTGTAGATATATTTGGTCTTTAGTTTTAGAAAAACCTTTTTTTTATTATTTAGCCGGACGAGGTTTAAAACCATCAGTCTCTACTGGAGCTATTCCCAAGAGCATAAGTTTCGACATGAGCGCTGACAAGGGTATAGATGAAGATGGGCGGTCGAAACGCGGCGGTTTTTTCGGCAAATTGAGGATAGGATTTAAGAATAGGAGAGGCAAGAGTCTTCGGAACCAGGACGAGTTCCGTTTGGGGCTCGAAAGCGACGATTATGTGGGAAAGGCGACCGGCAAGATAGGAAATAGTACAGGTAGAGAAAACTACTTCAACTATGCGCAGAATACGGTTTGATGTTTATTTGGGAAATTTTAATTTTTTTTTTAGAAGTGTCGGATGATATACTAGCGAAATACCGAACAAAACCTTTCGTTGAAAACGAAACTATTAAGGAAAACTGTGATTTGAGTAAATCCCTTAAAGGAAAAAATGTATATAGGAGCAATAGCGAAGAAGTTAATAGTTTTAATGATATTAAAAATAAATTACGATTAGTTTTAAGTGATACTTGGGAAATTCCACATTACGTTAAGGTAAGAATCTAATTATATATATATTTTAGCACTGCAGGCCTAATAGGTCCATGGCTTGACGTGTTACCTCCCTCCATCTTCCTCTATCCTTCGCCCTCTCTCTCTCTCTCTCTCTCTCTCTCCAGTTCCTCACTTGTAATGTTTCGATGTCCCTTTCCACTTGTGGTAACGATTTTTCCCTGGGTCGGCCCCTTCTTTTTTTCCCTCCAACTCTTTTGTCTATTACCGAGCCACCTAATCCTTTGAGCTTTCACGATCGCTGTTATGTTATGATCATTGAATAAAGACTGTAATCCCCTCCTAATATACAGGGTGTAAGCGATATGATGACCATTATTTAAATGGGTGATAGGGGAGGTCAAAACAAGAAAAAAAGTTCATATGACTTTTTTTGAAAAATTCAACAGATTTTTGTCTAAAAGGCTTTAAAGTTGAAAACTTTAGGTACTTATTATGCAACAGAATTTTACAAACATTCATGTGTAACTTTATTAATTTTAAAATAGGATCATTTTTAAATAAACCAAAAGAAGTTTTTCAAAGTTTGGCCTTAAATTTCAAAAATAAAAAAATAAAAAATAATAAAAGTTCCCTTTAGTTAAGATTTAAAAAACACTTGGCAACAGCCGTTTGTGTTCGTGGTGCACTGTGCGTCGTGGCCAATAATCGTTGCGCCATCGCTGCTTACATCTGTAATCTGTACTTAATTCGTTAGTATTTTGTTTATGTTAGAGCGATTACTCATACTCACTATCGCTGGTGTACTGACAATTGTCTCATGTTTTTGTTGTTGTGAAATTAAAATGTTCTCCAATCAGGAATACGCTGACATGTTATTAATTTACGGTGAAGCTCGTCAAAATTCAAATCTTGCAGCTCGAATTTATCGCGATAGATTTCCCGGACGGCTACACCCGGTCAGAAGGACATTTGTGCAAGTGTACCAAAGACTTCGTGATACAGGAAGCGTTCAGCCCACAAATACTCGCGCTCGTGAAAGGCAGATTGCTGTGGAACAGGAAGAAGAAATTTTAAATATTGTTGAAAACAATCCCGGCATCAGTACTCGCGAATTAGGCCGCCAAGTAGGACTATCCCATACCACCGTCCATAGAACCCTACGGGAAAATTTGCTTTATCCCTACCACGTGCAACGCGTGCAAGCTTTACTACCTGAAGATTATCGCCGCAGATTAGCGTTTTGTCAGTGGTTTTTGCAAAAAAACGTTGAAAATCCCAATTTTTTCAGAAACATTTTATCAACAGACGAATGCACTTTTACCAGAGACGGAATATTAAATTTTCATAATACCCACACTTGGGCCGAAGAAAATCCACATACCATTCGGGAGGGTCATTTTCAACAACGATTTAAAATAAATATTTGGGCGGGAGTTCTTGACGATCAGGTAATCGGCCCCTTCGAGTTACCCCCAAATTTGACCGGAGAAGCGTATCGAAACTTCCTAACCAATAACCTACCACAACTTTTAGAACAGACCTTGGATAACATGCCATTAGAACGGAGACTAAATTTGTGGTTTCTACATGACGGGGCACCACCACACATTTTTAGAGGCGTCATTCAGTACTTGAATGAAAATTATCCAAATCGCTGGATTGGAAGAAACGCTCCCGATCCCCGAAAATGGCCACCAAGATCTCCTGACTTAAATCCCTTGGATTTCTGGTATTGGGGGGACCTTAAAGAGTTGGTTTATGGCGAAGGTCCAGTTACAACTGAAGCACAACTTCGTGAAAAAATTTTTGATGGGGCTGAAACGATTAGACAACGAGGGCGAGTAGCCAACGTAAGAAGAAACTGGATTCGTCGTAATGAAGCTTGTGTGGAAAGTCGGGGACAACACTTTGAACAACTTTTAGGATAAAGTGCAGGGTGTGTGATGTACGTGTGAAGTGTTTCTCCAGAAAAACATGTTAAAAACTTTATTTTAAATAACTTTTACAACCAGATAAGGTGATCAGACAATTATCGGTAAGTAAAAATTTATTTGTTTTGCTTTTAACATTTTAAAATAAAAAAATTTGCGCCTTGCACTACTACCTACTTTATTCGAACATCGCATCGTTGCCAAATTGTATTTACTTTTAAAGTCGAATTTTTCGAAAACCATTAAGTTTTGACACCTATGTTATATGAACTTTTTTTCTTGTTTTGACCTCCCCTATCACCCATTTAAATAATGGCCATCATATCGCTTACACCCTGTATGTAATGTAATGTAATACTCTCCTTCCTCCAAACATTTTCCTGAGTACTTTTCGTTCCAAAATCTCGATCATCTTGATATCAGACTTTGTGAGGACCCATGCTTCACATGGATATGTTTTATATATTTGCATTTTCAACCCCTTTAAAATCACTTTATTTTTTAAAAGTCCATTTGGGTGTACAGACATTTGTTTTCTTTCATTAGTGTTGCTTTTATCTCTTCCCTTATATCCGGTTTCCTTTTAAATTCTGTCCCCAAATACACAAATCTATTTACTTCCTCAAAGCTTAATTATTTTCCACTTTTTGTTTTTACTTTTAGCCTCTGCCCTTTGCTGAAAACTTTGTCTGTCCATGTCATATATTTCGTCTTCTCGTTTATCTCCAACCCCATCAGCCCCGCCTTTTCTTCTAAGACTGCTATTTTTTTCTGTAGTTCGCCCTTATTCCTCTTAACTATTGCTATGTCGTCCCCAAAAGCTAAGAATTGCTATCTATTATGATATAGCAACCCTCTCCGGTTAATTTTTGCATCTCTAATAGTTTTTTCTAGTGATAATAGGACTGAAGATAATGGGTCCTTGTCTAAGACCTTTCACATTAAATTTCTGAGATAAGCATGCATTTATTTTTATTTGGTTATCAGTTTGCTTTAGTGTCATTTTAACGAGCCTTGTTAGCTTTTCACACACACCTAATAACTTACTCATGGCGTTATATAATGCGTGACTTTTGACTAGAACTAGTTAACTACCATGGAACAGAAAATTATTCCTGTAAATAAATTCCAAACTAAATGAAGCTTTGACTTTATAATTCTTTATAAGAGCAAACCGAACCCCTTGAAAAATTTTAAAATCATTCAGGAATATTAATAATTACAAAACTTAGGGTGGAGACCCCTTGATTTTTTTGTAAACCTTCGAAAAGTATTTATTTTGTTAATTTTAAATGGAAAATCACAAAAAGACGGGTCCGCTCCATTCTGTATTAAATCTATGAAAATTTACTCCCATTTGTTTTAATAAATATCAAGTATCAAGTTTTTAAATAATATGCTTTCCCACCATTTTCTTAAATATCTTTGCATAGTGATGCCTCACCGTTTCAGAAATTTAAAGCTGTCGAGAAACATTCCATCGCCAAGTGTTCCTAGTGGCGCGCATAAGTGAAATTTGCTTTCACAAGAGCTCCGGATTTCCCTTACACTTTTTTCAACGCTGTTTAACAGTGTACTTTCCAATTTACACACTTGTTAATCTTTCGATTTTATCAATCATCTATTCGTCGTAAAATAATTGTATTTTTAATTTTAATTTACTTTTACATACTTTTCTATGTCTGTTATTATTATTATTAGATGGAGCAGTGACAAATTATTATCTTTCAGAATAACCCCTTTAGCATTAAGAACAAAATCGAAACGATGTTACGTTTGGAATTGGGTAAAGCGAGACGGCTTCGAGAATGGTCCGATGTCGCGAGAATTTCCGAAGCGATCAGATGCGTTAACTTATTGAACGACGACAGTTGCCTTAAGTTATTGCGTTCGATGCGTGACGATATTGTGTTGAGATCGACGTACGTCAAATATCTCGCCGTTTCCAAACAGGAATTATTGTTTTGCGAGAATTATTTAAATAGGTAAGCAATAATAATAATAATACTTTTATACTTGTTCTAAATCCAAAAAATGTAGTAGAATATTACCCAAAAGTGCTGGTTTTAAAACAATTAAAATAAAATCCAAGTTAACGAGTCCCAATCACGCTTACCTGTTATTCACATAAATCCCCCTGTGGAATGATGTTGATAGTAATAATTTAAAGAAGGTTATCTAGAATTGGCAATTGTTTGATTGAAATTTATATTTTCTCGTTATAATTGCTTCTTCTGACACACTTGTACTTTTTTTTTAGCTTACAAGAACAAATAACTAATGATAAATACCAGTGTGAGAAATACTTAGCTGCAATTTGTGTGAAGGAATTTTTGTCGGAGCAGGAGTCGATGATATTAGAGTTTTGTGATGAGTTCAAACAACTGAGTTTGGCTGACGAAAAATGTGATTTCTTGCAGAATTTTTATTCTAAGTTGTTTTTGTTAATGAAGAGTAGTCATGTATGGAAAGGTACGTGAATCTGTTCTATAATTGTGGTTATTGTGTTTTTAAACCTGTTTTCTAGAACCTTTCACCCCTAAAAATTGATCCTTAATCCCAATCTGTGTATAGTTATACTCCGTCTACTATTTCCTTTTTTTTGTTAGATTTTAGATTAATTAATAGTAATATAACTAAATAAATTTGCATTTATTACTATAACGTGCGAATTGTGATGTTCGTTATTTTTTTATCCTTATGTTTTAGGTATTATTCGGAATAGAGAAAAGACTTTAAAAATTACTTTAGAAAGGTTTATTATGAGCAAAACCTATAAAAATTCTATTAATCCGAACGGGGACGGAGACAGAGATAGAGATCGGTAAGTGTTTTTTTTGTAGGTAAAACATCTTTCATAAAAACGCTGGGCGCTGGTTGCCGTTCACTAGGGAGTGTCAAATTATTAATGAAAACAACGATTCAAAAATCTTTAGGGAAACTTCTCTGGGACGGCCATTTCATAATGATGTGTTAAATGGTTCCTTCTTTGAAAACATCTAATTTCTTTTTGCATAGCTTTTCTTGGTAACTGTCGGGGATTAGACGGGAATTGTGCTGTTCCAACTCTAATCGCCTTAATATTTGGCCAAGACAAAAGTGGACTGTATAATTGGGTGTTTCCTGTTTTTTTTGTCGAAAGGGAAATCTTTTATGGACATCACACGCTTGCCTAGCGGCATGTGATAGTAGTGGGGGACTCCAGCTACAATAGTGCAAGAACGGTTTACCCACTAAAACCCCTCCTCTACTCCTGCCAACGTGGTATCGTTTATGAAACATTCTTCGCGTTGACAGACGGTCTGTTTTCTTCTACTGTCGCTGTTCTAGTTATCTTTCCTCCGTTCCTTTGATTGCCATTATGCTTTTTGCCAATTTTCTCTCGTTCCAGTTATGATGACTTCGAAGTTTTCCAAAGTTAAAGCTTCTCCTATCTCTATTCTTGCCGCTAGTCTTTCCTGATGACCTATCAGGAGCACTATCTGTTTACTGTGGGACGATCTCTTCGTTTGTATCCAACAGAGAAAAAATCGGGGTGTAATATATAATTTAATGAAATTATCTGTCATCTACATACAGATAAAATGATTTATTTTAGGGTTCTAGAAAACCACATCGAAAAACTATCAAAAATCATAAATCCTGGTCACAAAGACCTGCTTATCGACAAGATGTATCTTCGCGAATGCCCTTGGCTACCGGCTCAGGACGCACTGAGGGCTTTGAACATCTATAAGACGCCCAGAGACAAAGTGAAATGTATCGTGCATTGCGCGAAATGCATAATGGATCTTTTGTCGTTGTCTCACAGTCGATCGTCTGCCACCGCTGATGATTTTATGCCCGTTTTGGTTTATGTGATAATCAAGGTAAGTCTTAGACAAAAAAAAAGCCAGGATACAGTTTCCGCAAAATGAAACAATTTCCAGGTTAATCCTGAAGCTCTGTTGTCAACTATACAGTACGTGAATAGCTTTTTCCACAATCAAATTTTCGGCGAGGAAGAGTATTGGTGGACGCAATTCTGCGCTGCAGTTGAATACATCAAAACCATGGATTACTCCGATTGACACCACTTGTTACATAATAATATTTACGGAAATGATTTACTTGTACCTACCATAAAGAAATATTATTTATGATTTTTATTAACCTGTTAGGTTATAGAGCCTTTATATTTTTAATAAAAATATTTATATTTTAAATAGGCTTTTTTTTCCAACAATTATATAGTTCATCAATGTTAAAAGTCATCTGTCAACGTCAAACGTCAGAGGTAATGCGTCAATATCAAAAGTCAGTTTCTTCGGAGGAATGAGGTATTTTGGGATGTGTGGGGGAAAACAAGAAAGTATAAGTATTACTTTAAATAGGCTTTTTTTAACAATTTTATAGTTCATCAATGTTAAAAGTCATCTGTCTACGTCAAACGTCATCCGTCAATCTCAGAGGTAATGCGTCAATATCAAAAGTCAGTTTCTTCGGAGGAATAAAGTATTTTGGGATGTGTGGGAGAAAACAAGAAAGTATAAGTGCCTGAGGTTATGAAATAAATCACACTTGTTCCCAAGAACAAAGACATTAAAAATGTCCTACACTGCACCAGCGTCTGGACTTTAACAACTACTCCTTGGGCTATATGCCCCCCCCAGGTATTGAATTACGAAAGTCCAGACGTGGTTTGGCGCCCGACCAAGTCGGGGCTTTAAACCAAAAACTTCGATTTTATTATTAAAGGATCTTGCCATTCTTAGACCGGTTTCGGAATTATGGTTCCTCATCAGTAAGAAGCAGGATAGCTCGACATCCCATCTCTAAGGGCTGTCTGAAAATGAATTCGACTCGCCTCGCTCTTGATAAAAGTGTTCACGTATATCAAGAACAAGGAGAGCCCAACTTTCATAATAAAATCAAAGCTTGCAAAACCATAGAAAACTATAACGATGGTGGAATTTTTTGAACCATAAAAATACCAAAAAAGGACCATGGGCGTAACAAAACTGCCTGAGGTTGTGAAATAAATCACACTGGTTCCCAAGAACAAAGACATTAAAAATGTCCTACACTGCACCAGCGTCTGGAAGAAAGTATAAGTATTTAATAAAAATATTTATATTTTAAATAGGCTTTTTTTTAAACACTTATATACAGTTCATCAATGTTAAAAGTCATCTGTCAACGTCAGAAGTAATGCGTCAACACCAAAAGTCAGTTTGGTGGGTGGAGTGAGGTATTTTAGGATGTGTGGGGGTAAAAACAAGAAAGTATAATAATAATCTGTTTTATTTTCTAATAAACAAGCTCAGATAACCTTATGTTAATTAACAGAAATAACGGTAACTCAAGGCGATGTACAATACATCAGGTAATCATAGATTTTTTCTCTATTTACGCAAACAACTAAATCCGTCAGCTGTATATCACTTAAAGGGCATTCGATGGTCCAAATATTCTACAATTTAAAATTAAAATGACGGTTCGATACTAAAAACATGAAATCGGCATTATTCTATTGGTTACTCAGTTTGACAAGTGAATAAAACTTGTCACTGTTGTGATGAACGAATGCTTTCTGTCAAACTTGTCATTCAATTTATGTCATTGTTGTTTTGACGTTTCTATGTCATAGAAACATCAAACTTCACTTAGTTTTTATGAACAAATTACCTGAAGTTTGAAAATATATAAATGGATTCAATATTTTTTGATTGAGGTTAAAATAAAAAATAATCCAACACAATAACATTGATTTTTCCAATAAATATACATTTTTGAGATTTTTAACGACATCTCTGTCAAAATCAATTAGTGTCAAGATTTTTTTTGCTTCATGAAAATATATATGACCAAAAATTGAATTTTTTTGTAGCTTAATATTTGGACCTGATAAATGCAAAACGCTTTCAAAACGATCGGATATAGTTCTTGCGCAAACTAATAAGTACAACTATATTTTTTGTACAAAAACAAATTCTGTTACTCAAAATAAATATAAACAAATTGTATATCTTTATAATGTACACATGAAAAGAGTAATAGTCTCAAAAAAAAGGAACGACGAATTTGTACACATACTTGGTTGCACTGGTAACTTACGTACAAAATTGGCAGTCATTACATACTTTTTAGCGCTAATTACATGGACACGTAAATTATTTTTAAAAAATATCAACCGCTTATAAAAAAGGTTTTATATTTTGTAAAGATATAATTGCCCCATCTGTTAATTACTCCTAATCGAATCTAACAATTATACTAATTAAAAGATATGCATTAATTAGTTTAATTTACTTACTTAGGTGTCAATTAAGGTAAGCTGACAGATGAAAACGTCAATTGCTAGATTAACAATATCAATTAGTTATTTATGACTAATCAACACTAGATATTTTAGTGAAAAAATGTGAATAAGGTACTAATTATACTAATTGCCAGATAATTGACCGGTATTAAGTATCAATTTGCATATTTGGCTGATAATTAGTGTCAGTGAAGTGTATTTGACAGAGACTATCGTCAGTTGAGATTATTTGACAGATAAGAGTCAACTAAAGCTAATTGACAGATGACAGCGTGAATTCTTAAATTTAAGAGTAGCAATTTAAACGATGTTAGAAACATATTGATGTGAAAAGGTATTAAGGTTAGATCAGTTCTCTGTTTAGTCTCAGTTTTAGTCGACCTGTCAGTTATCTGTATGTGTAAATAGAAAAAACTGTAAGGAAAACTGAAACTACCAAAGGTTATAGTATCAGTTGTCAGTTAGGGTATTTTCATCCATCACTATGCACGACAAGTGACAACTGACAACTAAACTGATAGTCTAACAACAACAGAGTTTCCAAACTAAACTGAACGGAGGAACTGATCTGACTGTCTAAAGGTATCTTAAATTAGAGAGATATTTAACGAGAAAAAATGTTTGGGGAGCAAGAAAGTATTTTTAGTTAAGATATTATAAATGGTAAATCAGTTAAGAAAAAGTCCGTTTAGAGGTAAGAATTTAAAATAAATTATGACGTTTCTATAAATAAAATCGAGGAAAAAAAAAAGATTATCTGAAAAGGAAAAAATATATATAATTTCACACTCTACAGAAAAAGGTCATCAATTTTTGTGATATTTCAGTTACCCGTAGTTTGTTACAACATGGCCTAGAAATAAGAGATCTCTCAGCCTGTTGGATAATCTATAGCCCGAGATAATCATATTAATTGCTTCTATAGCCTCGGCTGCATTACATGAAAAAAGAAATAGTCAATTTTATTGGTATTATTTGACGTTAGAGTAAACTTTGAATTTTTTTATTATAGAGTGTAAATGCGATGAAGATTTTATGAAATTAATAAAAAAATAGGTGTCCATATAATAGCGCACATTTATCTCATAGATACATTTATTTCATATATTATCTAATGTAAATATATAAGATATTTTCATGAAGTAATTCAAGTCGAATCACATTTTCAATCTACCACTACAGACTTAGTCTTTTAAGAAAATTGACGAGAACGTCATAAAGTCAATTATATTTTGATTTTTGTAAATTATATTTCAAAATAATACATAAACGGCAGTTGAATGTAACGGGCAGTTGTTTGTTTTTTATCTGTTCGAGGTATTTACAAGGCAGGGTCTTGTAGTGAATCGGCAGTTTTTATTTATTTCCTAAAAATTGACACACATTAATATACGTAAATAACTATTATTAAAACTAAGTTTATAGCACTGTGGCAGTGTAATGCTGGTTTCAAACCTTAAATATACTTAAGAAGGTACTTATTTCATAATTTTTAAGTCAATAATTTATTAAAAAAAAAATTAAAATATACATAGCGTCTAATTTGAAACGTGAGAACTGGGAGGAACGTCACTTTTTAATAAAAAGAAGGAATCTAATTGAAAAAAATCTAAAAAGGTTATTTATTTCGGCAGTAAAAAAGGCAGTGTCGTGTTTAGGGAAGTAAAAAGGAGTTTAGTCGTACCTGAGCATTTATTTTTATGGATGTACGACTGTATTAATTTTTTTTTGCGAAAATCACATAGACATCTACATTCATTTCACAGAACTATAGATAGGCTCGTATATTATTAGTAAAACTGATAAATGAAGCTTGGTAGTGGGCTTTGACAACTTTATAAAGCAACAAATTCCCAACTTGCATTGGGGGTTGAAAACCCAATTTGCACTGGGGGTTGCAAGTTTTTTGACTGATTCTGGTGAAGATGTCACTAGATAGACTCGTTGTTGCCAGCTGTAATACACTGTTAGCAAGATTTATTCTATTTTCGGCAGTAAGTTAGGCAGTGTCGTGTTTAGGGGAGATAAAGGGGGGAATCAATTTTTTTTTGCAATAAATATGTAGTAGAAAACTTTTAGCCCAGTTGCCGGAGAAGGATATCGACCAAAAGCTCGCACAAAATGTGATATCGATGAAACTTAACACTTTAGTTCTTGAAACGTGTAGAAAACGATAAAAAAATCTTTGCTGCTCTAAAGTGTATGTTGAGTTGACAATTTCGAAAACAAAATCGAAAATTTGGTTTTTTCATTATATGTGAAAAAAAAATTCGAAAAAGTAATAGCACCACATGAAAGAGCGGAAAATTTTATTAAAAATTATATTGTAAGTTATTTAAAAAAAAATCGTATTACTACAAAAAATTATTAAAAATAAGAAAACGAATTCGAAAACTCTACGCGCGCCGAGCCGTTGAATAGAAATATTCAAGCGAAGCGTTCGGGTAAAAACTAAAGTATCTTTGCCTAAAATGTACGCAAAGAAAAAAAGAAAGCATTTTAAAGAGGAGGCTCTAAACTTTCTCAGGAAGCCATTAAGTTTTATTTTTTTTTGTTTTCTTATAGAATATTTGACCAGAAGTTATAATTTCTAAAATTCTCACTGTTTTTTATAAAACTGAAGATATATATTATACTCTGTTTGAAAATAATTGATAGCAAAATTTTTATGATCAGAAGATAAACCCCAATATAACATTATAAATCAGAGGCGGATAATTTCTAAAATAAAATGTTTAGCATTATTTGTTCCAAAATGAAATCTTGGGTTTTATTCCTAAAATTTTTAAAAATACCAATTTATTTCAATTCTTGGTAAGTATGCAATCTCTACAGGTAGAAAATATTTACAATTCAAGATCAATTTAAGTAGCCCTCAACTTTCTTAGAAAGGATTAAAATTTCTAATTGGCAGAAAGTGTTGTGCAGATTGTAAATTATTTTAGTTAAAATTTACATTTCTGTTTGTGTAGTCCTGTGATTGTAACACACAGAATTGTTAGTTCTGTAATAATAGGCGATACAAAGCAATATTGATCAAGTGAATTTGTGCAATAAAAATGGCACAAACGTCTAATTATACTCCTGTGAAATTAAAGTTAAATTTAATCGTGCATATGAAAACTTTAGTGTTAAATGTACATGACGCTCTCATACATGAACATTTCAATAGTACTGTTCGGAGTACAGTTTCTAAGTGTCGCAAAAAAATATAAGACTTAGTTTTTATTTGATATTTTCATTTCTTAATTTTGAACCTAACCTAAAAAAAAATGTTTTTTAAACTAAAAAATCGCAACACTTAGCGTCCAAACGCTTGATCCGATTGAGCTGAAATATGGTATGTGGGTATTGGATCATCGCGGAATGAATCAGTTTGTTTTTGGTTGAAATCGCCCCACCAGGGGGCGCAGTAGCCCTATGTACATTCCAAAAAAATAAAAGACCTAAAGTTTTTATTTGGCATTTTGATGCCTTATTGGCTTGTAAATACATCCTGAAATTTTCATTCCTTAATATAAAAACTAATAAATGGAAAAAAAATTTAAAATTTAAAATCCAAATGACATTTAAACAAAATTGCGACCCTAAAAAATTGTTTTACTTTTTTTTGACATGTGAAATGTCTTTCCTTTTATAATATTTCAAATGTCATTTTTACTTAAACGATTTTTTTTGTGATACCAAATATCATTTGATTTGGACTTTAAAAAATTTTAACACCAAATTAATTTTTTTAATTTTTATTTTATAACTGCCGGGAAAGTCTTGTGGCGACACAACAGATTTTTTTTCTTTGCGTACATTTTAGATACTTTAGTTTTTCCTACCTTGAATATTTGTACCCAAAGGCCAGGCGCGTTTTCGAATTCGCTTTCTTATTTTTAATAATTTTTTATATTAATACAATTTTTTTTTAAATAACTTAAAATAACTTAATAATAATATAATTTTTAGTAAAATTTTCCGCTCTTTCACGTGGTTTATTAGTTTTTTTCGAGATATAAACCAAATTTTCGATTTTATTTTCGAAATTGTGAACTTGAAAGAAGTGAAATATTTTTTTATCGTTTTCTACTTAAGTGCCAAGTTTCATCGATATCACATTTTGTGCGAGGTCAAAGTCTCTGACAACTGGGCTATCATTTGAGAGTTTAACAAAAGCGATTGATCGAAAAACTATTTTAGCGTTTTAAATATTGATTTGAAGTAGTTAAAGGAAAAAATCTCCCGCATAATTGCACCTTTTTTTTAAACTCGATTGCTAAATATCTGTAGATTAAAACCATCAGGAAGGGATTAAAAGAACATTTCGTTTGAAATTTTCCTTATACAAAAGATGAACCTTAAGAACTACTTGAAGACTAACTAGACGTGTGATGTAAAACATTAAAAACATTGTAAACAATTATAAAAAAACGTGATAGATTGAAAATGTGACCTTACTTTTTACCACAATTAGAAGGCAACTTACTCAGACTTATGTAGCGGCTTATCCGTACACAATTTTTTCGTGTGTTTACATATTTTCGGTTTCAACTTGAGCACAGACCAAAACATTTATATAATATTTGACGTAAAACGCTTCCAGTTAATTTGTGTTGAATTTGGAATATTTTTCTAATGGTTTAAATTTGGGAAAACTGGCAAACTTTAGGCTCCTACAGATTTGACATTAAATTATGTAGAAAATATTGTTTTATTATATAAAATTGATGATTCGACTTAAAAGTATTTTTTTTTCAAATGAAGCTCTAGTAAATTAAAATTTTCCCGTTATCGTATTTAAAGTTTTGAATGAAAATAATTATCAATGTTTCCACATTTTATCATTAATGCTTTGTAATCTGAATACTTATTTTAAATTTAAATTTTTAATTTCCGGAGTGCTTGAGTTATTTATAACCTAACGTCAAACCCATACGCCTTTTTTTATTATGAAATTTATAAATGTTTAAAAAAAATTAAAAATATAAAACGCGGTATAATCTTGTTGATTAAAAAAAAATATTGAATTTAAAAATGAAACTTCAAAAACGAGGCTTCTAATATATATTTAATAAACATATTAAAATATGTAAAATATCACTATGAATAAAAAAATATGAAAATGACAAAAAATTTCGTTTTATAAATAAATAAGTATAAAAAGATTAAAAATTTAAAGAAAATAGGAAAACAAATCGTAAAAATAAAATCCCTTTTTTGGGCAAAAATTTAAAAATAATTTGTTTTTGAATTTGGTAGATTTTGTTCCAACTTTGTAAAAAAAAGTTTACACATGATTTTTTTTTCAAAATTTTAGTAAATGTAGTTGAAAAAATTTTACCTTTGTATTTTGTATTGTAATTTATTTTTATACTTATTATGATTAGTTTTAATTTTGCTTTGTCTATAAATTTTTTACACAGCCTTCCTAGTCCGATACTGGAAACTCTCGTCTCAAATTGTATATTGTATTTAAATATTTTCATTTTTTTGACCTTTCTAAAATTTTTGCTTCCGACGCCCGTGGTTTTCTTGGTACAACATAATTGAAGTTCAATTATTGAACAAAATATTCTATACCCATCAAGGTAATTTCCTGTTTGTTTTCCGACAAGTTGTATTAATAAATTATACGTTGACCTAGGTTACAATGTAGATTCAATGACGTTTTCTATATGGTATTTTTCTTAGTTTTCAGTACCAGTCTGGTAACTGTGGATTTGTAGAATCGAAACAATTCCTATTGTTATTTCTAAACAGGTTGACAATTATACCAACATGTTAAAAAAGAGAGTTTAATAAGTATATCTTTATAAAAGAATAATAGAAAAAATTGGAGAAATGAAAAGAAGTAGGAAATGAGAAAAGAAACAAGACGTAAGGAAAAAACCCGAAAATAGAAAAATTTTTTAAAGAAACACACACACATATAAAGATTTTACAATGCCTACCAAAAAAACTCCGAGTAGAAGAAAAAAGATAATAGAAAGAAAAGAAGTAGGTAATATAGACATACTTAAATAGAAAAATAAATAGAACCTCAAAAAATCTACTTACAAAAGATTTTGTTTTCTAAAAAACTGAAAGAAGAAGCACGAAAAAAGATAAGATGAAATATAAAATAAAGAAATATCGGAGATAAGTAATAGAAAAGAAGTAGGTACATAAAGTAAAAGATAAACAAATAAAAAAGAACAAAATATTATAGTATAAGAGAAAAGAACTGATAAGAGAGCCAAAAAAAAGGTTTAAGATATAAAACAAAATCATAGGAAACGAGAAAGAAGAGGAAAAATGCCTAAAAAGCAATAATGAAAAATAAAAAACGAAAAGATAGTTTTTAAAATGTTGTCAAATGAGACGCAAAAAGAACGAATTTAAGAGATACAAGAATGATAAGATTAATGAAGAAAACATGATAAACAGAAAGAAGAAAAGAAAAACCGAAAAGTATAGAAAACAAAAATTAAATTGGATGATTTATAAAAATACAAAAGGAATTATTCTAATCTGAATGTGGTAGAATTTTTCCTCATTTATAGAAATGATAAAGAAACATGACAAAGGAGGAAAAAAAGACAGAAAACAAAATAAAGTAGAAATTCTACATTTTTTTGATTGAGTTTGTCAAATACCATTTAACCAGACATCAGAAGAAAAGATAAAGGAAGAAAGAAAAGATAATGAAAATAGAAAAGTTAAAATCATAAAGTAAAGATAAAAGTAGAAAATAAGAAAGAAAGTAAAGATAAAAGAAGAAAATAAGAAAGGCGAAGAAAATATTTAAGAATGAAGAACAAAATGAGAAAGGTGAAGAAAAGATTAAAAAAATAAGATGAAAGAAGAAAATAAGAATGACCAAGAAAAGATTAAAGAAAGAAGTAGAGATGGAAAAAGAAAATAAGAATGACCAAGAAAAGATTAAATAAAGAAGTAGAGATGGAAAAAGAAAATAAGAATGACCAAGAAAAGATTAAATAAAGAAGTAGAGATGAAAGAAGAAATTAAGGAAAGTCCAGAAAAGATACAAGATAAAAGAAAAAAATAAGAATGACAAAGAAAGAAAAAAAGAAGAAAATAAGAAAGGCGAGGAAATTTTTTAAGAAAAGTAAAAACAAAAGAAAAAAGAAAAAGACCTAAATTAAAGAGTTCAGAAAAGATAAAATGAAGGGAGAAAATATGATAGCAATAAAAAAGTAAAAGAATGGAGGAGCAAAAAATAAGAAAAGTTTCAGGCAACAAGTAAAGACGAAAGAAGAAAATAAGACAGGCAAAGAAAATATTAAAGAAAGAAGAGCGTACATTAAGAGAATAGAAATAGATAAGAAAGAAAGTGAAATGTGGGCTATTATTACAAGACGACACTCGCATGGTAGATTTTGAAGGATCATTAATATAAATCACAATATTTTTTAATATTAAAGAGTCAGTTTATTAGAAAACTATAAAAAAAGCGTTGAATATTGTGAAAAAAGTGTTAAGAAAAGTAAGAAAATTTTATTTTTCTTGGAAATTTTAATTTGTTGAATAAAATTTATGTACCTCTAAGGTTATTTTCTAGCCGACGTTTTGACATGTCCAATATCATCATCAGGCCGAAAAAAGTTTTTACGAAAAATAAGAGTTTGAAATTTTGTAAAGTTTAAAAAAAAATTTGTTCTGTGCTCAAGAGGGATTTAGGCTCAGCGAAAATGACCAGATACTCAAAAAAACATTAAAAAAAAAGCATCGTGTTTCGCGAAAAATCTCACAATTTCAGTCTATAATTCTCTGAGCGTAAACCTCGCGTTTAGTCTCTATACAGACGTTTCGACACATTTTCGCTATAGTACTCATCAACAATCGAACAACATATGATATTTCAGACAAATATCTTAATTGATAACAAATAATTTTTTTTTCTCAAATAATTTTTACCATTTTCTATGTAATATATGCGTCATCGGTTTTTGCTTTTCTCTATTTACATTTTCTAATTTGTCTTTAATTATTTTTTTTATAAATATTCTTTTGTTGATTTTTTGGGGGAATTCAACTAGGGGGGCGTTGTCGCCGCTTCGGTCACGGCGGTGCCTATTTGGTACTACCTCTGAATCGCCGAGTTCAGCAAAAAAGGAACGTAGAACATTTTGCTCTCGAGCAGGAGGGAGGCCGCTGACTGGATCTGAAATTTACAACAAAAAAAAATTAAAACGAATATTAAGTAACAGAATTTACGAAGAAAAAAACCTGCAGAGGCGAAAACTATCCTAGTATACCAGAGGCCGAACAGTTTAAGGCTCTTAAGTAATCAATTTTATCTATCAAAGTAGTTTTTGTTTAAAGAAGAGAAACATTGCTGAGACATTCAAATTACTGGTAGTTCAATAAACGAAGGCGCCATTTTTTTTAATTTGCAGGTATTCATGGGTACATTCACCCCCGACAATCATTTTTGTCAAAAATTTGATACTTTTCGACATAACCGGCTCCAAAACGCACCCCGATTTTTAGCTCCTGTCTGCATTTAGAGAGCTCTAAAGGAATGACACTCTCAAGCGGATTACAAATTTTTCAATAAATCACATAAAAATTAATATTTTTCACGAATCAAAGTTCAGATGGAAGAAGGAACCTGTAGCTATAATAGCATGTTACTTTTTCCTTTTATCTATTTCTCTGAATTATTGAAAAACCGGGCCAAAGTTTTTTTTTGCTCGATATTTTGACCCCCCTTTTCATATTTTTTTTATCAAGACTAATTTCACCGAATCTTTTTGGATAATGGGGCTTTGCAAGGTGTTAAATATATTCAGAAAGACTCAATAAATTACTTTTTTGTATTTTCATAAACATGTTTTTTTTTGGATTTCCAGAGTTTTCGAAAATGATCGGGGCTATCGGGAATTAATAGATAATCAAGGACCATATCGGTTTTCAACGCACATCATTAGAAAGCTTAGCTTGTCCCCTTATCGATGACCTTTTCATCAATATATTGTTATGATGTTAAAATTTTGAAATGTTGGGGGGAATTATGTAAAAGGGGCTTTAAAATTGACAGGGTTGTTATAGGAAGTTTGTTTATAGAGATTAGATTGTTGTTAGTTTTAAAAAAATGTCAGAAAAGAATTTTTTGTAATGTCAGATGAATTGAAAAATAAAGGAATTTAAAAATAAGAAAAATCATAGATTTATCAATATCATCTCAATTGGCGCAGCAACGTGGGGCTCGAAATTGAGTGAACCTAAAAGATGATGGAAGATAATTATGGAATTGGAATGGAAGGATGGTATTAATGGAATTAAGAAGACTAATGGAAGGAAGACAACAAGACAAAGAAGATTTGGGAAAAAATTGGAAATATGGGAAAAATGATGAAAGAAGAAATAAAACAAGAAGTAGCGAATGTTTTAAAAAAAATAGGAGAGTCAAAATTATACACTGAAAATAAAATAGAAGAGACGAAAAAGGAAATAAGAGTGGAGATGATGGCTAGAATAGAAGGAGTAGAGGTGCTATAAGAGATAAAATTAAAAGAAACTGAGAACAAGTTAAAGAAAGATATACAAGAAAACAAAAATAACATCAATTCAAGAATAGAGAAAATTGAAACTAAAATAGAAAAAAATAAAGAAGAGGTTAGAAAAATTGAATGAAAAACAAAAGAATTACAAATTTTAGAAGCTAAAATAAATAAAGATATATAAGTAAACATGGGAATAGCAGAGGCCGAGAATAATAAAGTAAAAAAGAAATTAAAATTAGAAATAAGAAATATGCAGACAAAGATTGAAGAACAAATCCGAAAAGAAGGTTGTAAACTGTAAACTACAGGATGAAATAATATCAGAAACAAATGTGACAAAATGAAAAATACAAGAAATAGAAAAGAAAATGTACCAAGAAAGGGAAGAATACAGAAAACCAAATAGAATTTATTCAAGGAATTTAAATAGAAATAAAATTAAAAAAATTATTATAGATGGCAGAATAAATTAAAAAAATATTTTTGGATATTAGAAGAAAATTAAAAAAAATAGTTTTTAAATAATTTTCACGTTATAATTAAGTAATTATAACGTGAAAATAATTTGGGGGAATTTATGATGTTAAAATTTTGAAATGTTGGGGGGAATTATGTAAAAGGGGCTTTAAAATTGACAGTGTTGTTATGGGATGTTGTTTATAGAGATTAGATTGTGATTAGTTTTAAAAAAATTAAGATTTTTTTGTAATGTCAAATAAAGGAATTTAAAAATAAGAAAAATCATAGAAGAGTCAAAATTATACACTGAAAATAAAATAGAAGAAACGAAAAAGGAAATAAGAGTGGAGATGATAGCTAGAATAGAAGAAGTAGAGGTGCTACAAGAGATAAAATTAAAAGAAACTGAGAACAAGTTAAAGGAACATACAAGAAAACAAAAATAACATCATTTCAAGAATAGAGAAAATTGAAACTAAAATAGAAAAAAATAAAGAAGAGGTTAGAAAAATGAAAAACAATAAAAGAAATACAAATTTTAGAAGCTAAAATAAATAAAGATATATAAGTAAACATGGGAATAGCAGAGGCCGAGAATAATAAAGTAAAAAAGAAATTAAAATTAGAAATAAGAAATATGCAGAAAAAGATTGAAGAACAAATCCGAAAAGAAGGTTGTAAACTGTAAACTACAGGATGAAATAATATCAGAAACAAATGTGACAAAATGGAAAATACAAGAAATAGAAAAGAAAATGTACCAAGAAAGGGAAGAATACAGAAAACCAAATAGAATTTATTCAAGGAATTTAAATAGAAATAAAATTAAAAAAATTATTATAGATGGAAGAATAAATTAAAAAAATATTTTTGGATATTAGAAGAAAATTAAAAAAATAGTTTTTAAATAATTTTCACGTTATAATTAAGTAATTATAACGTGAAAATAATTTGGGGGAATTTGTTATGATGTTAAAATTTTGAAATGTTGGGGGGAACTATGTAAAAGGGGCTTTAAAATTGACAGTGTTGTTATGGGATGTTTGTTTATAGAGATTAGATTATTAGTTTTAAAAAAATTAAGAATTTTTTGTAATGTCAGATGAATTGAAAAATAAAGGAATTTAAAAAGTAAGAAAAATCGTAGAATTTCAATATCATCTCAATATATATCAAGTGCACGAGAAAAAACTCTTAAGTGCTAAAAATTGAAAAAATGTTGGTTATTATTGCCTTATCTTTTGTCTTCAGACAAAAACGGGAGGATATTCAAATTTTCCGTTTCACCAATAATTTTGCGAATTTTCAGATTCTCAAAATTGCGAATTTTTTAAAAGCCGTTTTTGCAAAAATTAGTGTAGCGAAAAAAATCATAGGGACAACTTTTGTAGGTAATGAATTGTCTAAACAAAAATGCTCTAAGGGTCATATTTCGGCAGATATCGTGGAAAAACGGATTTTCGGAAACTCTAGAGCCATTTTCCCACCCTTTCACAAATTCCACGTAGCTGAGATTTTCGGAAGTAAATTTACCTATAATACTTGCAAATTAAAAAAAAATTTGACGGACAGACTTGATGCCTAGGTTTGGGGTTTTTCTGGACTATGAGATACATTTTCTTTCAAAACAATATAATGGAAACACCACGAAAGTTTCAAAATTACAACAGGCAGTTTTAGCATGACATTTTTAAGTTTGGTTTTCTTAAAACTGTATGGACTCTCTTAAAAAGTGTATTTTATGAATTCGTATTTTCACCGACTATTCATTTCGTCCAATGTAGACTCTACAACAGGTTCTTGAATCTTAAAACACTTGTTTGTATTTTGTTCCAAAAAGTACGATTTTCTACAAATTTTCACTTTCGTGCTAAATATACTCCAAAACAAATGGAAAATACGATCGATTCTCAAGCACTAATTAAAAATTTCGACATTTGGATACCTACTCATTTTGTAGTCTTATACTTTTACGTATTTTATATAAAAAATAAGTAGCAAATAAAAATATATTGTCCAATACTTACTTCTGGTAACCTAACCAGTAAGTCTTGGAATCTTGTGGCTTGTTGAGGATACATGTGTTGCGTATAGACGCGTAGGCAAGTCATGTATCTCTCGTGGATTGTTTCCAATTCACTGGGTCCCGAACTACTGGCAGGTTTCGCTAAAAATAACAAAATTTTATGTTTTTAATTCGATAACATCAAACGGGACCATAAAAATATGATACATATATAAGATACACGGGTATATACCAGGTGTACTTGAATTAGAAGTCACTAATGGGTAGAAGGGGTCAAAATAATATTAGTAGTTCTTATATTTTATTTGATTATGCCCACCGTTTTGGAAATAGTCGGCCGTAAAGGACAGCACAAAACGGAATTTTTTAATTCAAAATTGAAAAAATACACCAAATTTTGACCCATTACATTGTCTGGATCAATGCAGGACTGAAATGCCCAACCTTCATACGTAAAATTTAACACAATTATTAAAGTTTCATGACAAAATTTCAAAACGTGGAACGTTTGAAAGTTTTAAGAGAAAAATGAAGGACAAAATAAGGTGCTAGGATAAAATTTTGACGTCACAGAAATTAAAAAAAATACCTACATCAACTAGTTAAAGAAAAAGTTTTTCTTTTATTTTTTTCCCAACAGTTCTGGTTATAGCCTTAGCAATCTGACATCAAGGATGCAAAGGAACTCAGATTAGTAAAAATGTTATTAATCACTAAAATAAGACAACAGTCACATGTTATTTGACATCAAAATTCGACTCAGCACCCCAAAAAACCTTGTGAAGCATCTGCCACACTTATTGGACATTAAAAAAATTCAGTTATGTTCAAGGGTGTTCAAAATACTTTGAAAATGTTCCAAAATTCCCTAGACAGGAGACTGTAACTTCTTCAGTTTTTAGATTTTTTATTGAAATTACAAAGTCCGTAGAAAATAAAAAGTTAAAAACAACAGAAAAACGATTTGTGAGTCAAAATAAAACAAACTTATTTTCAAAATACTGTGTTTTATGTGTTTTCGATCCTCAATTTTTGCTGTATAATTCTGGGTTACCCTGTTTGGACACGGTATACAAAGTAAGCAAAACTCACTTCTAAGCTTCATTTATCAGTTTGACTGATAGATTGTGGCACATTTACAAAGTCACAATTTCCTATTTTGTCGTTCAAAAAACAAAAAAAAAGTTTTAACATGGATTTAGCACCTTTTCACTGCTATCCCGACGTTTTCCACGTTTTTTTCACCATTTTTCCAACTAATTTTTTTTAAAATTCCCTATTTCCAATCTATACTGTGAAATTTAAATTGTTCTTATAAAAAAACCCTCGAAAGTTTACACTCTACTGTTTAGATTATTGCACAAAAAGACAATTTACAATCGTTACAATTTAAAAAAATGTTGCATTCTCCAACAAATTTAAAATAATGGCGAAGGATTTTATCGGTACGCGTACCCACCAAAATATTTTACGTATTCAAACAGTTTAATTCATTCTAATCTGATTTTAGCTCAGTTGTCAGAGAGTTTGACCTCGCACAAAATGTGATATCGATGAAACTTGGCACTTAAGTACTTGAATGGGTGTAGAAAACGATAAAAAAATCTTTGCTGCTCTAAAGTGCTAACTTCATAATTTCGAAAATAAAATCGAAAATTTGGTTTTTCTATCATATCTCAAAAAAAAAATTTTTTTTCAAAAAACTAATAGCACCACGTGAAAGCGCGGAAAATATTAATAAAAATTATATTATAAGTTATTTTAAAAAAGAATTTCAAAAATTACAATACAATAAAAATATTCAGGCGAGGCGTTCGGAAAAACTAAAGTATCTTTGCCTAAAATATACGCAAAGAAAAAAAAAGAAAGCATTTTAAAGAGGAGACTCTTAACTTTCTGAGGAAGCCATTAGTTTTTATTTATTTTTTGTTTTCTTATAGAAAATTTGACCGAAAGTTATAATTTCTAAAATTCTCACTGATTTTTATAAAACTGAAGATATCTATTAATAGAGGCATAACAACAAAAATCCTTGTACATTTATCATCATTATACTTTTACTTTTGATTAATATAGTTAAAATTTTCTATGAGAAAACAAAAAAAAATAAAAACTAATGACTTCCCGAGAAAGCTTAGAGTCTCCTCTTTAAAACGCTTTCTTTTTTTTCTTTGCGTACATTTATCCAAAGATACATTAGTTTTTCCGAACGCCTCGCCTATATATTTGTATTCAACGACTGGGCGCGCGTAGAGTTTTCGAATTTGATTTCTTATTTTTAATAATTTTTTATTGTAATACAAATTCTTTTTTAAAATAATATAATTTTTAGTCAAATTTTCCGCTCTTTCACGTAGTGCTATTAGTTTTTCGAGATATAATGGAAAAACCAAATTTTAGATTTTATTTTCGAAATTGTGAAGTTAGTACACCCTTAAGGCAGCAAAGATTTTTTATCGGTTTATACACCCTTTCAAGTACTTAAGTACCAAGCTTCATTGATATCACATTTTGTGCGAGCTTTTGGTCAATATCCTTCTCTTGCAACTGGGCTATTTCACAAACATAATTTTTAAGCTGCAATTTTACTCCAAATACTAATTAGATCTGCACGTATCAACATAATTGTCTCCGGCGGGCGATTCCAGAGATGTACTTAATAAAAACTCGACAATCTTACCTGTTTTGACAGAAACTGGCCATATGCATTCGAAGAAAACTTCAACATAATTTCTTCTGTAATTATCTGGCATCACGTCAAAGTATGTATACCGCTGCGGAACGGGTGACATATTGGAAGTGTTAGATTAGCGGAACAACCCGAAAATTTGCCAATTATTAGTGCGTGAATTCCCGATGGGTTGGCCATTGCATAAGAAAACTTGATTTTAAAAGAATATCGGCTTAAGATATTCGCAGTTTTACTGATTGATGGTACCACATTTGCGAATGTATAAACCATTTAAAATCTTGTTAAAGAAATGAAACTTTAAACAAACACAAGATTTCACAGTTCGACTAAATTACTATACACAGCGCTCAATTTATTCCGATCACTTACAGCGTTTGCCCTATTTTTATTGATATACAACATTTCTGAAAGTAAAAGTTTACTCAGATTCGGTACTCGAAACGTTCGCACCATCAACAATAAAATTATATTGTTTTTCGTATTGATGTTTTCTATATTTTGTGTAGAATTTTCTTTCTCTTACCTTGATTTAACATAGTGATAACTTTAAGGCACACATATTCTTCCATAGTTAACTTGATCTGCCTGAACATCAAAGTGACGTGCGTTATCCTTTCGATCATCAAACCCACGTCCTGTCGAAGCTGTTCGATTGTTATTTCCCTACCCATCATCGAAATTAAACAGTTTTGGAGTGTACACAAGTTCGACTCCACCTGAAAAAAAAAATGCGTAACTTGTAAATAATTGATGAGAAAGGAGGAAGTTTATTATACAAGTTTATCGTAATACCAGTACAAAATTGTTGAAAACTGAATTTATATAAGATTCCTATAAATTCTGAGATTTTTGGATCGTAAAATTTTATACAGGGTGATTCATAAACGATGGTAAAAATTTTAAACTTAGGTTTAAGAGCAAACCGAACCCCTTAAAAAATTTTAATAACCTTTTAAGCCTTTAGTTTTAGTTTGATTTTTGTGAAATTTTCAGGAAATACTTATAATTACAAAACTTAGGGTGGAGAAACCTTGATTTTTTTGTAAACCTTCGAAAAGTATTTATTTTGTTAATTTTAAATGGAAAATCACAAAAAAAATATCCGCGCCATTCAGCATTAAATCTATGAAAATTTGCACCTATTTGTTTTAATAAATATCAAGTAGTTTTTAAATAATATGCTTTCCCATTTTTTTCTTAAATATCTTTGTAAAGTGCTGCCACATGGTTACATACATTTAAAGCTCTCGAGAAATATTCCATCGCCATGTATTCCCAGTGGCGCGCATATAAATACAATTTTATATTAGAAAATCCTCATAAAATAGAAGTGAAATTTGCTTCTCACAAGAACTCCGGTTGCCACTTAAAGTCTTAAAATATTAATTTTTGCTTAATAACGTGCTCTAATATTTTTTCCTAATAAGCTACAGGGTGTTTAATTTGAAATATTTTATGTTTTATTTTTGACAATATTTTGGTTATTAATTTACGAATTTACTTAAATGTTAGTGCAGGTACGTCTTTTCTACGATTTAAAAAACATAACGGTAAAAATAAATTAAAATGTAACTAAAAGAAAAACTACGAATCTAATGTAATAAAGGTTCAAATAAACCACCTTTTTGTGCTAAACCATAGCCAAATCTGTGAAACAGAGATAATCTCATATCGCTGACAAGATTTGGAGTGATGTTGCCACAAAGTTGGATAATTTTCTCCCTTAATTCATCAAGATATGTTCCATGGATGTATAAATTACGTCTTACCACCCCGGGTAATTTCAATGCCAGAATTGAATTAGGCATCCCCGAAAACCCCCGAGTAACGAGTTTGGAGCGACTTTCATGCACGCTGCCATTTCTCCCCCGCGCACCCCCACAGAACCACCCCCGGGTAATTCTAATGCCAGAATCGAGTTCGGCAGCTCCGAAAACCACCGAATAATGATTTCCGAGCGATTTTTCCGAGTTTCCAGTCGTTCCTATAATGGTGCAAGTTATGATGCAATTAGAAAATGCATTTTCCGGCCCAGAAGGCATTTTTCCAAAAACGCGCCAAACCAGACCATGTAAACTTTTTTCCCTGAACCTTCCTGAACACAATGCAGAAAACCTCATCTCGATATCTGGTGTATGAGCAAAATTCCGCTATTCGGGTGATTTTGATCTAAATGCCCTGAACTATAATACAGAGATTCCAGAACAAAGCATAGTCAACGCTCCCTGGTACTGCAGAAATAGTGACCTCCAACGGAACTTGGAGATGGACACTGTTAACCAGACAATTAACAAATTTGCAAGAAGTCACGAACATCGACTCCACCAACACGTGAATGTCGATGCCATCCAGCTCCTGGACAACAGTGATCTAGTAAGAAGACTCAAGAGTAAGAAGTCCTTTGAGTTAGTGTAAGTGAAAGTGACAGAAAAAAGCAGAGCAGATTGTAATATTAATAAATGCCCCGTAAGGGGTATTTTAATATATAAAAAAAAATCATCAAGATTTGTAACTCTCTGAAAGTCATGTCGATAAACGGATTCTTTCAGATATCCCCCAAAGAAAAAAATCAGATAGAGACAAAGTTGGTCTGGGAGGCTACTTGATCGTACCACGTGTAGGTTGTTAGATATCAATCGATTAGGAACTTTTTAATAATTCGAGAAATTGTGGACTGTGTCGGAATTGACCTATTTTCAAATGCAACAATAAATAAATTTATTGTATATCGAATCGAGTGACCCCCAAAATACCACTTTAACATTTGTATCTTTTCTTCCTTTGTGAACGTTAACATTTTATTTTCAATCGTTATCGGCTTACTACTACTGCGATTGACTTTCAGTAGACTGAGTGGCAAGTATCACGTGCCAGTTGCTCGGGACAAGAAGGGGAACAGTGGTTCAATTGAGTAGTTGATACGCCTTCGCGTATATTTCTTAGATTTTGTGCTGGTCAACTTCTACATGAGCTCTCGTCCAAAATACATTAAAAATCGTGTGTTCCGTTAAAATTTTGCCACATCTGTATATAGTAGCTATTGTACCATCTTGCCATGATTTTCTAAAGGCTAAACACCTAAACTTTATCGAGAAATACCGCCTGAAAATGTGCATAATCATCTCGTTCAAGTATTCTCACAAAAAAAGCGACCGTTTAATTGTAATTCTGAATCTGAAACCCATTTTATGGATCTGATTGTCTACTGATCTGGCACACAATCTGGATATTTTTCACAAAAGCGTTGACATAATGATTTTACAGTTAGACGTGCATTTTGAAAACATATTTTATGGATCATTGCACGTAATGCATTTAAAGGGATGTCTTGGATTTTCAGTCTTTGACTGTATTTCTACAAACTTTTTGTTCCATAGTGGGAACATTAATATTTTAAGATGTGCTACCATCTATGGTAAGAAGAGAGTATTGACATTAAATTTTGACTGAATCTAGTCAAGATGTCACTCTCTTCTTTTTTATCCCTTTCAGAGATTAATACAAAGTGAGTAAACACCAGTAAGGAATTTTAATTTATTAGATTCGACATCCTATATTTTATTTTATTATTATTTTGGGCTAATTCTTACAGATTTTGCCAATTTTTCGATAAATCATAATGCAGCTGAGGAAAAAATTTGGAAAAAGTGTTTTTTTCGTTTTAACTGTAGAAATGTTCCAGAATGAATGAATTTTAATTTTGTTATTTTAAAATATTTCACTTATTTTGAACTTCGGCTCACTCAATGAAGCGACGTTGAATTAATAAGTACAATTTGAGATGCCTGTCGATGTACATGTGCCATATATGCCACAAATTCCGCTAATTATAATTTACTGTGTTATATAAACATAAGAGACTGTAATGAAGTTATTTTTTTTTAAACATTCAATTTCAGATTAAATCAAAATTTATTCCAAATTAAATAGAATGTTCGATTTTTGGCTAGCTCACCCAGTACATTTTTAATTCTTTAACGAAACAAATACGGCCTAATCGCTGGATGCGCGCGCGATACTTTTGTAGAAATAGTAGGGAAACTATCCGGAGAAGGGACTATTCAGAGTAAATGTTTTACGAATTTTAAAATAAGATTCATTCTTTTCTTGCGCTTTAAAAATTGCAGTACAATCAATAATTTAGTCAGTCGTGAATTTTTCCGCCGTTAAGCAAAAAACCCGAGGTAAACATTGATAAGTTTTTCACCGTGAAAGTCCGTCGTCAATTTGAAGCCAAAAGAATCGTTTTATTTTACACGCGTTTTTAATTACTTTGATTTTTAACAACGAAAGACATCCGAATTTCTGATTTAAATTTTGGGATTTTGTTTTTTTGGAAAAATTAAATTATTTTCAATTCCGTCCGCGTTTGATTTTCGAGATTTTGTTTTTTTTTGGAAATTAAATTTTTTTTACTTTGTTGTTCGAGTTGGATTATTGAAATTTTAATTTTGTTTTGGAAATTAATTTAGAAATGTTTTCAAGTTAACTGGTTTAGTTTCACTTTAATTGTCGTGCCGTCCGGAAGCAAACGTGTGATTTTTAAATTTTCGTTTTGTGTTACAATAAAAGCCGATTAGAATTTCTTTTTAAGAGCCGGAACGAGGCTAGATACGACTTTACCAGGTTATTCCGAATTCGTATTACTTTTCTTTATTATTTATATTCACTATTATTAATCAAAAACCGTATTTTGGATTTATTCATTGAGGTCTAAGGTCTGACGGGACTTTTATTGATTTTCCTGGTTAGCTATCGTTAATCAATATTCGTCCTGTCTTAGGCTTGCGTCAACAGACATTGGCATTCCTGGTTAGCTATCGGTTGCTAATGAATGGTACGCTAAACGTCTGACAACCTCAAGCGTGTTTTTGTTTTGTATTTGGACTTCCCGGGATTGGTATTGATTTTCCTGGTTTACTATCGTTAATCAATATCACCCGCTGCGTTCCCGTTTAGAGGATTGTTGGAATTGATATTAATTCTCCTGGTTAGCTATAGTTTATTAATATCTTTTTCAAACTAGGCTTGCGTCAACAGGCATTAGCATTCCTGGTTAGCTATCGTTTGCTAATGAATGGTACGATAAAAGCTTAGGACAAGACTCTGGTTCTGGCTAGAATTGCTGTTATTCAATAGAAACCTGGTAAATTCGATTATAAGTCTGTATTCCCGTTTCTCCCGGTTGATTGAGTAGATAAATCATTTAAATATATTTTTCCGGTTAATTTGAATTAATAAATTTAACGAATGCTTCCGCCGAATATTAGTATTTAATTAATTCAATAATCTTTCTCGGGTAATTCCTTATTTTAATATCTTTAACTTAGTCTGATTGCGTCAGTCCGATTATTACGCGAAATCAGTTAATAAATTCCGAATCGAACATTTAATTTAAATTATTTTTGTTCAGGGTTTTGAGGGTTGGGCTTTGAAATATTGACTTATTTTGAATTGTAAATATTATTAAGCAATAGACGTGTCAACGTTATTTTGTGGTTTATAATCACACACCTCTCCTCTTTTCAGTTAAAATAATATATATAAATTCTTTCTGACATCAACAAGACCCCTCGAGATTCCGTATCTCCATCTGAAGCTACCTGTGCCCCTCAGACGCCGTTTCTAAGAGCTGTGGAGTAAACCACATTAAATAATCTGGCGCTCGAGCAATTTCCGTACAAGGGTGTCACTCGTAAGGCATAATTTTCTTTGAGGCAAGAAAAAGCCTTACAAGACTAACTTATGCGTGTTTGAGACTCGTTGACTTAGAATTTTTTCCGATTGTTTAAAACCAGCCCTTTTGGTAGTATTCGATTCATTCTACTACAATTACACTATTATCAACTATAAAACAAAATATTTTTTCCGGAAATTCCTAAAACTGTTGAGAATTAGTATTTTCAAACTTTTGAACGAGATGAAATCAAGCTCTAGAAGAAAGTTTTCAAGGAAAGCCCGAGTAATTTAATTGGACCTATTAAAAATTCAATTCAAAATCTCCCTGAAATCTCCCTGAAGACGTTCAGAAATTTCGTTTTTATTCTGCATTATCGGCTTCTGATGATGTCAGAGAAATGTATTAAGCATACAATTTTTTAGTTTTGATGTAGTGGTTTTTTTAGTTAGTTGAAAACCATAAAAAAATCCAATCCGCAATATTTCAACAAAAAAAAGTACCGAAATAATTTGTACTCCTAATAGAGTAGAATTGATTTTTTTTATAATACTGGATGTAAGTCTGGATTGACCAACTGTTTTTAAACGTTCTGCCTACCTCGAAACAAGTTATGGACATACTTATATGCTATACATTTTCTGTGATAATAAAGCTAAAATCGAACTTAACGAACCACACTGTATGATTGCTTTAAATTGCTTCCTGCCACAAAAACCGCAATTATCAGGATTCCCGATGCACATAAAACCTTGTAACTTATTTATCCGATTCGATCCAGTTGCAAAATAGCCCAATTCAAGTTTAGTGGCTATTTTGAACTGGATCGCTTCTAAAAATAACATTCTGGATGCCTCGCATCGATGTGGTAATCTTATCGCTGCGATTATGTTAACAGTTGTATTGTCTGCGTCTAGGAACAAAATTTTGCATAATTTTTGTTTTTATTGAACTGAAAAGGAATCTGTTATATCACGCGTAAAAATTTCTGAATTTTATATTCAATGAAAGTCCATTTAATTTACATTGTAAGGTGTCTCCATCTATCGCATTCCAGTGAAAACACATGGACTTACCCATCGAGTCGCCTCATGCCGGTAACTTCATTGTTTGACAGTTTAACTTAACCTTATTAGTCGAGTGAAATTAGACGAAAATATTCTGAAAATGGATGTAAGAGCTAAGTCAAATTATTCAATAAATTTGGGCTGGAGCTTCGCGAGGTATGTGCCAAAAACGGCATTTTTGGTATTTTTCGAGTGGATTGCTTCACTATTTTTTAAATATCTCCGACTCTAAGAGTCGTGGAAAAATAAAAAAAAATTAAAATGACCGTGATGAAGTAGAGTATCGATCCGTATAGTAGGGTTTTTTAAAAAATGTATCCTAACCTCAAAAAACGAATTTGCGCACATTATTTTTTTTACTGAATTGGCAATAAATAACCAAAGAATCCTCGAAAATATGTATTTTTGTGTCGGGAAGACATGGTAAAAATTAAAAAAAACCAAAACAAAGTACAATGAAGGGAAGATGGTTAGTGTTATAGGCTCCTATATAGGTAATGAATTCGAATCGTATAGATGATCCTATGAAACGAAATAAACAACGATTTATACCAAAAGTTACTCATGATGAATATGGTATAAAAATTTATTTAAACTAGAGAAAGTCTTAAAACCAAATCTAAACGTTACAGGTTTACAAATTTTCAATTTTTTTAACTTTATTTTCTCCGTTGAAAGCTCGACTTTAAGATGGTATGAAAAAAATATATTGTTCGTATGGAAAAATATGGAAAATTATAAATATTTTGCCTTTAAAAAAATTACAGCTTATTTTAAACTCAAAAAAGAACGTTTTCACCAAGTTTCATAAATAAAAAATATTTTTGCGGGAGATAAAACCCATAAACGATAATTTAGAGGTTATGTTGAAAAATTATTAATACAAAAGTTTTAGATTTTTTAATTATCTACAACTTTTGAACTAAACTTTTTTCGATAGGATTCATATATCAGCCACAAATTGTAAAAAATCAATATCCAACCCTCAAAACATATATTTTCCTACTCCCGCCAACCTCCTGGAACTTTTACTCAGTCGTAAGTTGGAGGTTTGCAGACAAAAACACACGATTTACCACTCGTCACTGACCCATTTTTCGGCATTTTTTCGCACTTCAAAATATGTCCAGCTCGTCTTCAAATATGATTTGATTTGACGAAACTAAGCTCCGGTCCCATGTCAGATCCCAATTAAAATTGGAATAGTCGCGGTATAAATAAATCATCAATATCAAAAAAAAAGTCAGAAGGCACCGCGAAAATATTAAAAATCGACTTACCTCCTGCGTAAAATCCGTCTCCAGCAAGGTAGTCATCTGCTCGGAGGCCTTGTGTATGGCCTGGTAAGCGGACGTCGTTAACACCAACAGCTCGTGCCACTTATGCGTCAGCAGCCGCGTATGCACTTCCACCGGTAACTCCAAATAAAACGGTAACCGCTTAGTCCACTGCACCAACTTATACACGATCGAGTCACCGATATTGCACAACTTTTCACTCAGGTCAGTGTTGTGGTCCAACAGTTCGTCTAAGTTTTGTAAGGTCGCGATGTCTTGGAACTCATCACAGTCTATTAAAGTTTTTATCATCGATAGGGAGTACTCCACTGAGAAGTTCCGGTCTCTGGAGCTACTCACAGCGCTGTCTAACCTGGAAAACAAGACTCTATTCAATATTAATTAAAATAAATGCTGACAAACTAGGTTAATAATTAAAACTAGGTTCAAGGAACATAGAAGATTTAGGATACGGTATATAGGCCAAACAGACAGTAGTCTCTGCGTATACTGTGGAGCAGTAGATATAGTAAAACACACTCTTCATTGCAAAACCAAACGACATAACTGTACGGCAACCTTGGGTCTACTACAAACAACCTGGTGGAAAACATGATATCAAATGAAAACAAGTGGAGATAGATACACTCTTTTCTGAAAATGAAATGATATTACGCACCCCGCCGATTCCGGGGTCAGGGAGGGTAATACGAGAGGTTTTAGTGGCTATACCATATAACCAGACTAGGGCAGAACCGTGAGCCTGGGATTTCCAATATGGATATGAGATTCTATGTAAGCAGTCTCCACTGAAGAGGAATGGACTTCCGCAGGGCAGTGTACTGGCCCCATTTCTTTACAATATCTATACCAACGATCAATCCATACGGTGGGAGATAAGGCAGTTTATATATGCTGACGACAAAGCGCTAGCAGCCCAAGGAAATAGTTTCCAGGAGGTAGAAAGAAAACTCACAAAGGCCCTGAATAACCTTGCCACCTACTACGAGCACAATCTCCTCTCACCCAATCCAGCAAAAACTCAAGTGTGCGCCTTCCACCTTCGCAACAGGGAGCCAAGGAGACAGATGAATATAGTGTGGTGTGGCCAACAGTTAGAACACTGCCCAACTCCAAAATATCTCGGGGTAACACTAGACCGAGCTCTCACATATAAGCGCCACTGCCTTAACACCACAAAAAGGTATCAACAAGAAACAACCTCCTCCAGAAACATGGGGAGCACAGCCAGCAACATTGAGAACCTCAGCCCTTGCATTAAGCTTCTCTGCAGCCAAATACGCCGCTCCAGTATGGTGTGCATGCACTCACGCAAAGAAAATTGACGCCACTTCATCAGGTATACTCTCTCGCTGGGATAGCACCGCCTCACATCAGTAGAAAGGTACCCGCTGAGGTAGAAAGAGGGCAAGAGACCGACCCAAGGCACCCGCTCTATGGCCACCAAACAGCTAGACCCAGACTCCGATCCCGCCACAGCTTTTTGGCCAGGACAGCACCTTTGCAATTCTCTCAGGAAGCCAGAAGGCTCCAGAAATAGTGCGCTGAGGTCCAAGACCCAATCACCCAACAAAAAGAGGAGCTGGTATCGGGACATTTCCTCCCATACCCAATCTGGAGACCGCTCAACAGACTTCGCACAGGAGTCTCGAGGTGCAAAGAAAACCTGCAAAAATGAGCAATGCTACCAGAGGACGAAAACCCTCAGCGTTCCTGCGGAGAAATCCACACCTGCTGACCTGCACCGACATGGAACAGAGCTGCACTGGGAACGACCTAGTTTTAGCAAATGACAGGGCCATCAGAGTCGCAAATTTTTGGAAGGATATAGTGTGATCCGGACACGAATAAGTAAATAAATAAATGAAACATAGAAATAAGAAGCTCCTTTAGTAACAGAATCAAAGAGTTAGATTGTCCCGACATGGTGGAATGATGTAATTCACTGCATGTCGGGACAGATACTACAAGAATAGTTGTTTGACGTTCGGATAGTGTTTTCTGATGCTGGTTTTTAAAATTTTTCTTAAGTTTCGGATTAAATATCTTGAAACGCATTAACACAACATTTGTAAATGGTCGGTCTATATGGGGGCAAATTTTTAAAGTCAATAAATGAATGTTTTTAATTGTAATCGCAAAAATAGTACAGCTTACATTCAGATTGAATCTTTAATAAACAAAATCAATAAAATATCTTATTTGCTAACTTTAAACAAACATAAATGTCGTATCAATATGGACGATCGATACCACTTTCCTATCTCCTCAATCCTTTTGACATAAAGTAGCTCTTTATGGTATTGTCCTTTTTGATAAGTTTGAAGAACTATTTCATGTCCTTGCGCTTTCAGTAGTTACAACTACTTGCCGGAAAACACTCTAATTTACTTAATTGATTCAGTTTCGTTTCCATAGATCACCAATTTGTGGTGTCTCATGGGGATCGCTGTTTCAATCGTGGTCGAAGACAAAATGTATCTTGTAATACTTATGTAGCTGCGTAGTGGAACCTTTAGCAACTAATAAATCCACTACGCCAAACAAGTATCGATTTTAAAATGATTGAGCCTCCCAAATGGGACTGCACCAATCATGACGCCTCGTCACATATTGGCGGTAAGATCGCTTCAAGATTTGGCGCGTGATCAGTCGATCAAACTAAAAGGTATGGGATCTCTGTTTCTAATTAAACTATTTTTACATTTTCCTGTTTCTATGCTTTCAAATGCATGCAACAAGTTCTTATTGGATACATTTTTACGTAAAGTTACATCTTCAATGCCAATTTTGTGATCATAAACGACAAATATGTTCTTTGAAACGGATATTTACAGACCCCGTCGTGTGCCCATCATATGTTTATCATAATTTGCACAACTAACTTCGTAAATTCCATTTTTCATCATCCTTTGTTCTCTAAAAGTGTTATTACACTAGAAAACTAATTTGCGCAATTTCAATTCGCGACGAGAAATGTTGAGGTACAGTAAATTATTGTTAGTGTTAAAAACCCTAAAAAAGTGATATCTTTCTTACCTTTGACGAAGGCGTATGACCTCGCTGGGGTTGGTCAAAGCAGTCTTTAGGATAGTTCCGTTGACTAGGTTGGAGGGAATACTGGGAGGCTGCTCCTGCTTGAATTGTTGTCCGAGGAGGCTTTTATCTAGTGGTTTGTTTTGCTGTTTGGTTGACGGTTTCTTGTGTTTCTTATATTTTACTTTATAGAGATTATACACTGCGCCGCTATTCCTACCACCAGGCATCCGATCCTCTCTAACAGCTGAAAAATATATTTTTTTTCATATTCTCAATTACTTTATATTCGTTAATTTAGAATAGATGAAACAGTCTTAAGAGCTTTGTAAAACAAATCAGAAACACTTTATTGTAATAACCACTACTAAAACGATTACATTTAAAATTTACCTTGTAACACCATTCCTTGCTCTATACATTTCTTGAACCTACAGTACTGACACCTATTCCTCTGCGCTTTGGTAATCTCACAATTTCCATCCGCCACACACGTATACACCCTCCTATTCTGTACAGTCCGTTTGAAAAAACCCTTACACCCCTCACAAGTGATAATCCCGTAGTGTAATCCAGTCGCTTTGTCCTCGCATATCATACAGATCATAGGTTGCTCTTCCTCCTCCTGAGGTTCGTGGTGTTGAGTTTGTGGATGATCCCCCATGAGCTGTGGTTTAATATCATTTTGACCATAGATCATAGGACCTGGAGGGGGAGAGGTTAAGTTAAGAGCCTGGGTTTGTTGGCTAGTCGGTAACTGTCGAAGATCCCCTGCCCATAGCCGTTCCATATTGAGAGGGGAAGTACTGAATTGCGACGTAGGGGAAGGTGAGGATACTAGGCCTCTACTCACAGGCCTTAAACGATCTTGACCTAGGTTGAGTAATAGCTGAGCTGCGCTTTCATCCGGGCTGATCACAGGAGGCCAATTAGATGTGGTAGGGTGGAGTTGCGGATCTCCTACTGGTGAATTGGAGAGACTAGGTTGCGACCAAATCATCGTTCTTACTCCTCCAGCTTCTCCCATTATAACAGTAGGGGTTTGCCTTATTGGTATACTCCCAGCGGTTCTACTTAAAGGACTACAAGGCGGTTTAATATCAGGCGTACCAGCGAAGGTTCCTCCAATCAACTCAGGTTTCACTCCATTTATCCTAGAATGCTTCAACCACAGTTGCGGACTTTGACTTAAATTCGCTTGCTGATTGATGATGACTCCCCTTGATTGCATTGATGTTGGTGACATGGGAGATGAGGCGGTGATGATGGATATTGAAGATGTAGGTTCTTGTGTGGATATTATTGGTTTCGGACTAGCGGAGGGTTGCAGAAGAAGGGGGGTGTGTCTGATGACTGGGCTGGCTCGAGGACTTATGTTGGCTGGTCGACCTGGTGAACTGTGCGGCCTAGGGGGTTGAGATGGACTGAAAGGCGGGGCGGGGCGAATTGGGGGGCTGTGGGATCTTATCACTGGAAGAGACCTGCAAAAGGAATGAGAAATAAATAATGTAAAAATTCTAATTCAGAATATATAAAATCACTTGAACAGATTCATTTTTGATTTAATCAGGGAATTCTAAAAGGCAATATTTACCTATATTGAAAAAGTAACAATAAAATGTATATTTCGTATCAAAATTTAATCAACTAACTGATTGTCGATGTGGCTTTCAAACAGGAAAAAGAGGGAGTGGTAAAAATAGCTTTTTTTTGGAAATACAGAATTTTCCAAGAAGAATTTTCGAGATCAGACTCATTTTTATCAGGTAAAAATGCATAAGAAACTGATTAATAAAAATATATTTAATTAAAGTGACATCAAAATAACCTAAAATTGTTATTTTGTCCGAATTATCTGGAAACTATGGAGGTTTCTGTAAAAATATGGGATTTCTCGATAATATACATTATTTTTAAGATCTAAATGGTTCAATTTAAGGAGTGAAACTATTTTAAAACACAAAAAATTAGGTACCGAGGGAAAGGCAAAGATAATGTATGAAAAAATGTGCAATAAATTCAGAAATATAGTAGGTTATTGGGTTTATCGGGATTTTGGAGTTGTTCAGGTCTGTTTTTCGTGTAGCAATTAGTACTTAGATATATCAAAGAAGCTGTTTTAGATACACGGTCCTGAATTTGCAATTTACAAATAATCAATGATAAAGTACTTTTGTTATCTGGTTTTGAGCCGCAGATTACACATCCAAACCACTACATTTCTGAATATATTATGTATTTTGAATTGAAGTAATTACCCAGCGATCAGTAAATTTGATGGAACATCGTCGACCTTACCTGATAACGCTTGCAGTTATCCCACCTCCACCACCACCTCCATCGAAGACTCCGGACTCCTCGAGCCTATTGGGTATCTTGTCGTGCGTGGGTTCGGGCGGGTGCAGATGGATGGGCGTCGAATCCGGACTGGGCGGGTTCAGAACGGCGTCGGTCATCTTGGGCGACGACGGGCTCAGGAGATCCTGCGACGATGTACTTGTGTCGGCGACAGATTCGCCTAGAAGCGGACAGAGACATTGCCTAGAAGCAAAGTTTGCTGATGGCTGCCTACTCTAGGTTGTATATAAGCTCGTGGAATGAATGAATGAGTAAGTGTGATAGAGAGAGAGAGAGAGAGAGAAATACAGCGAAATGGTGATTGTGGTGCAATGATTTTATGTTAAATGTGGACTTAGTAATACTATTAGTAGGTATCCTTCATAAGCAAAAAGTCGGTAAGTGAAAAAAGTTATAATTTTAAGATATTGTGCATAATTTTTTATTTTCTGTTGTTGGGAGCGTAAAGTACACTTATTTTCAAGTAAAAAACGCAAAACTTATACAGGGTGTTTCGTACTTAAACTGACATACGTTAACTGTGGATAGAGGACACTTAGAGGGTTCAGAAACACCCATACAGTTTGGGTCTATCTCGCTTTATTACCGAGTGTTTTAACAATTTTGGTCATTTCTTTTAGTAGCTATATATTCAGAACCACACTGTACATTTCTATGAAATTTGGCATGAATAGTTTCCTTTACAAGGACAATCAATACCGTAGTAAGAAAATTAAAAATCCAGGCCCGTCTTTAAAAAAAGTTATCAAAATCATTTTGCTTTAGAACAACACCCTGTATATGGAATTTTAAAAAATGGATAATAAAAGAGGGGAAAAAACTAATTAGGATTAAATATTTTATTTAAATGCACATCCCATTTTACTACCAAAATTTTAACATCAAACTTAAAATTTATAGGATTTATTATAGATTTCTATTGGTATTTTCATCATTTATTATTACTTTTTAATAATAATGCGAATAGTTATTAATGTAATTATTTGGGGTGACAAATTACAAATTATTAAGAATTTTTTTATGAAATATAATTATAATGCATTTTTAAAATGTGAAAAATAATGAAAATTATTTTATTTTCATTCATGCTTTATAATTTAATTGAAAAATAATAAAAAAGGTTGGCGTGTAATTAAATTTCATTAAAAAATTAAAATTTACTGAAGAAGTTGTTCAAAATGTGAACCATTTTCCTTTTTTCAATATTTAAAATTGGCTTTCTAATCATTGCTGGATTGTTTCTCACTTCTTCAGCAGTATTTAGTATACGTTGGAGTAGTTTCTCCCTAGAATTAATTTCTGTTGCATAAACTTTAGATTTCAAGTATCCCCATACGAAATAGTCAACAGGATTGAAGTCTGGAGATCTTGCAGGCCATTCAATTGGGCCACCTCTACCTATCCAATTGTTAGGAAAATTGTTATTTAAAAATTCCCTAACAATTAATCTAAAATGAGATGAAAAAAACATTTCTTCGATCAGGAAATCGTCTTACATATTCTCTTACTGCCCCTCGGCAGTTTCCAGTGCAAAAACCATAGACAAAAACTATATCGGCATATTCGTGTTTAAATTTGTAAGGCGTAATTGTTAAACGAGAACGAAGGACAATAAAATTAAACGACAAGAACAATAAAAACGAAAGAAATACAATAATAAACAAAATTTTAACGCAATAATATTTTTCGACTAAAAATTAAGCACAATGTCGCTTTGCCGTCAGCTCTTAGTATTTCAAAATTATTTGACATTAGACTATTTTACATATATATAATAAAAATATAGCTTAGATCCAAAAAACTTTATTAAATAAAGCCAATTAAAACAAATATAATTTTAAAAATTTATTAATAAACCTATTTTTTAATTTTAAAAATTAATTAGGTTATCTATTAATAAAACAATAAATTAAGTTTCTAATAAAAAGTAATGATGAAAGTACCAATAGAAATTTTTAAGTTTGATGTTAAAATTTTGGTAGTAAAATGGTGCATTTAAACGAAATATTTAATCCTAATTAATTTTTTCTGCTCTTTTCGAATATGTTATCCATTTTTTAAAATTCCATATACAGGGTGTTGTTCATAAAGTCATAAAGTATACAAAAATGATTTTATTTAAGAAAAGATCAATTAATAATATTTTCAAAATGTACACCTCCTTGTTGAAAGCAGGCTTGTGCCTTTAAGCCAATAGATGAAGTAATTAAACATATTTAGAGCTTGTTCTGTCGTACTTCTTCGCACCAATAATTCTTCTTTTGTATTTAAAATTTGCGCATAATCTAAATCTTTCATGTACCCCCATAAATAAAAATCATTGGAATTGAAATCGCGTGATCTAGGTGGCCAGGCAACAGGACCATCTCGACCAATCTATCTTTAAATCCATTTTAAACCGCATGTTTAGGCGAACATTCAGTGGGACATCCTCTAAAAGTTCTTGCAGTTCGTCAATAAGAAATTGAAGGTAATTGTACGCATTTAACGTCGCAGGAAGAATGACAGGACCAATCAACAAGTCATCGATTAGGTCAGCCCAAACGTTAATAGAGAATTTATGTTGTCTAGAAATTCGACGTACTCTGATAGTTGCATCCCTTACGACAGTACCTAATACTAGTTGATCCATGTCTGCTGGGAAATTCATTACCCAGTCAAAACGATAATCACGCAGTCCGCATTCCCGAAATTGTCTGTGTATTTTCAGAAATGTTCTGAAATGAGGAAAGCGCCTATTAAGAAACCTATGTCGGTATTCAGTAACTAATAGCCATACACTCTTGAAAAAATACAGTAGTTTTTATTTAATTTACTAATTTATTTTTATTATTATCTTAAAATAATTATTCATAGGCGTGTAACTTTGAAATAAAACAAAATTAGATATACAAGTATTGCGTTTTTTTACTTATAAAGACTTTGGTCCCAAAATTTGAACATAACGATCTGGCAAAATTTTAACGGAACATAGGATTTTCAATGTATTTTGGACAAGAGCTCACGTTGACCAACACAATATATAAGAAATCTACGCGACGACGTATCAACTATTCAATTGAACTACTCTACATTGTAGCAGTATGAAATGTTAGAAAAGGAGGTGGTATGTGAGACTTTCATTCTATGCGAGGAATTATTTGCTGCAATAAATGTAACAAATAATTTCTCTACGATTTAAAAAACAACGTTAAAAATAAATTAAAATGTAACTAAAAAAACTACGAATCTAATGTATTAAAGGTTCAAATTAACCACCTTGTTGTGTCAAACAATAGCCAAATCTGTGATACAGAGATAATCTCATATGGGTAAGAAGATTTGGGGTAATGTTGAAACAAAGTTGGGTGATTTTCCCCCTTAATTCATCAAGATTTGTATCTCTCTGAAATTCATGCCGATAAGCGGATTCTTTCAGATATCCCCAAAGAAATAAATCAAATGGAGATAAATCTGATGATCTGGGAGACCACTTGATCGTACCACGTGTAGATATCAATCGATCAGGAAACGTATTTAGGAGAAATTGTGTCACTGGTCATTTATTGAACAACCGTCCTGTTGAAATTAAATATCCCCAAAATTAATAGGAAGTAGCTGAGCTGTTGGAATAAGTAGATTTTGCAGGAGCTGTAGATATTTGTTACCATTTAGGTTACCATCGATAAAGAAGGGACCTATCATTCCTGTCCAAACATTGAGTTTTTGTGTACGCACAGGAATACTCAGATGCTGATTTTCCCGAGACCAATATCGTGCAATGGATGGATTGTGTTTCCAATGTAAAGAAAACGATGACTCGTCTGTAAATAAGACGTTTTTCAAAAACAAATCATTGTCATTTTGTTTTTCCATCAGGGCTTCACAAAATTCCATGCGACTAATGTGACCACGGGGAAAAATTTCCTGAGTTTTTTGTACTTTTGTACAATGGTAACCATTCCTTTTCAAAATATACCGAATAGTTCTGTCATTCATATTAATTTGATTTTCAATTTGTCGGCTCTTGCAAGGTTCACAGGCTTCAACAGCGGCACATACACTTATTTCCCTATTTTGACGCTCTTCATTAATTGGCTTTACACGTGGTTTATCGAAATTTTCACATTTCCGGAAGTTCTGAACACATCCACATGTCTCGAATTTTTTAATAATTCGAGAAATGGCGGACTGTGTCGGAATTGGCCTATTTTCAAATGCAACAATAAATAAATTTATTGTATCTCGAATCGAGTGGCCCCCAAAATACCACTTTAAAATTTGTATCTTTTCCTCCTTTGTGAACGTGAACATTTTATTTTCAATCGTTACCGGCTTAATACTAATACTACTGCGATTGACTTTCAGTAGACCGAGTGGCAAGTATCACGTGCCAGTTGCTCGGGGCAAGAAGGGAAACAGTGGTTCAATTGAATAGTTGATACGCCTTCGCGCATATTTCTTAGATTTTGTGCTGGTCAACTTCTACATGAGCTCTCGTCCAAAATATATTAAAAATCGTATGTTCCGTTAAAATTTTGCTAGATCTGTATACGTTTCAAATAACTTACGAAGGATAGATCCTTTATTTCTCACTTGCCGCCTTTTGAAATTCTATAATATATAATAAGTTTGGATGAGTTAAAAATTAGTGACTAATTGGTTTACCAATACTTTTGTATGTTTCATATTTGCATGACATTTATTAAATGAAGGAGCAGGAATATCTATCGTTAAGCCAACGACAGGAATCTCAATGAGCTTACGAACAAAATATTGAAATTTTTAAATATTTATATATTAAAATTTTGTGGATTTAAGAATTTTGACAACGTGGAACAGAGTAATAGAAATTGAAGATATGAAAATGATCATATTTGTGGTGTTTTCTTATGAATTTTATATATCAAGGACTTTATAACTGGATCCTAATTTTGCGATTTTATTATTGTCATGGGATAGTGAATTAGTGATTGTTTCATGTTTACTACAAAATTGAAATATTGATAATCGTTCTGTATAGAAAACATCCTTGTAATTATCAATTTCCTATAGCCTAGAAAATTATCTGATAATTAAAAAAAATTTAACTGACTAATTTATTTTCTGTATATTTTCTAGAATGCATTTAAAACTCGTACGGATAGTATGCAGTTAGTATCAAATAATTTAAGTCTATAAGTAAAATGACTAAGGTTATTTATTTCTAGACGGGCAGAGATACAAGGTGATCGTGGATGTGAGGGTCAACAGTATTTAAACAATGTGTACAACAAACAAAGTTATCAATTCCTAATGCATTACATAAACGCTAAGCGTATAATTATGTACTGAGTGTCCCAAGAAATGTTGTTATAGTTTATTTTTATGTATGAGAGAATATTAAAGCATAAGCTGAGACATAAGAGTGATACATATTTTGGTAAAATATTTTTCGCAGTTGATACATAGTAAGAAATAACAATGAACAATGAAAGGACCGATTTTTCGGCGTTTACGTGGCACTTACATATTTTCTTCCCTCTGTAGTAAATAGAAAACACAAATTTTCACGTTTTTCAATTCTGGTTAGTTGGTACTTATTTTGGGTAAAATGTATAAATGGAAAATGTGTTTACCATAAAATGGTAGATATTCCTCGTATGCGTATGCCAGCTCGATCATGGGTGAGGAAATTGCAGGTAGTTACGTTCGATTAAGGATTAGTACCATCGGTCAACTCGACCACCCATTTAATCCGATTATTAGAATATTTCGAAATTCTTATCACAATACATAACAGTTAACAGATCACCTTTAAAAACATAAACAGAAGGTTCTCATTGGCCAATTTTAAGTAGTTATTTGTATAACTTGAGAGGATTGAAAAATAGTGCATTATTTGTAAAAAAAAATTGTTCGAAGTGAAATAGTGATATACTCCGCCTAGTATGATGGGAAACTGACTTGAAAAGGAAATATATAAGAGCTATACAGGGCATTCCTTCGGAAGAAGCTATGCGATACTTGTACCTAACGCAGGGGCAGTGATATGAAACGAAACAAAAGTTGGAAATTAACTACCATGGCGAAAGGTTATATAAAAGATATTTAAATATGAAAGTAGATATTTAAACCGTATCTCAAGATATACCCATCAATAATATGTCTGTCAACTTATCGTAAATAAATTTTATTAAATTAATTTATATTTTGCAATAAATCATGAATATATACAAATACTTTGATTTTACAATGGCGTTCGTGTTAAAAAAGTTCTATGTGTTACTTACCTGCTTTCAAAATATTTTCTAATGAGTTTCGGTCAAAAATTTTTACTCGTTTTCGAGATATTTTACAAAAAAAATCTGAGAACATCGTTTTTTGTTATTCTGCCCCACAGTCCCCCCTAAGAAAACACCATGAAAGTTTTTGTTAATCCTGATCTGTTAGCCAACAACCTATGCCAGCGGTTCTCAAACTTTTCAACTTTTGTACCACATAAACATGAAACAAAAATATATGTACCACCATAAAGCATTTCGCCATTAAAAATCAATGCGTCGCGAAGTATGCAGGGTGTGAAAACCGACAAAACTTATGGGGTTATAGGGATTGCTAATATGATTGCAAAATCTACTGATGTTCAAAACCGCTTCGTTACTGACATACAGAGTGATTTGTGATTTTAGACAAAAAATTCAATCCGCCATTTTAAATACAGGGAACAGCCGATTTGGTTTAAATTTGGTACATGAATTAAACTAAAAGGCCTTAATAAGTAGCCCTTTGAACAAAACCAATATCAGGACCGGCAAGTATATAACCAGCTTAGCCATAGACTGAAAACAAAGCTTAAAGAAATCCGGAATGAAAGTTTCGAAAATTATGTCTCTAATCTAACAATTCTGTTTGGAAGCTATCAGAAATATAAAGAAATGCTATTCTACCGCTGAGAAAAAATAACACAGAACCATGGGCCAAAAGTGATAAAGAAAAGGTCGATCTGTTTGCAGAGCATCTCACGACGGCCAATACATGAAGAGAGAGATGAAGAGGTAGAACAATAGCTGTCCACACCACTAGAAATACAACAACCGCTGAAGGCTGTAACTCCAAAGGAGATTTCTTAAAAAATAAAAATTTTGAACTAAAGAAAAGCGCCAGGTAAGGATGTTATAACTGCTAAAATACTAACAGAACTATCCAGAAAAGGAATAGTGATGCTGACGTACATCTTTAATGCTGTCCTTCGACTTGGACACTGGCCAAAATTTTTAAAAATTGCGCAAATTATAATGATTGACAAGCCTGGAAACTAACTAACAGAAGTAACATCATACCGTCCCATAAGTCTGCTGCCAGTTAAATCCAAACTCTTGGAAAAACTGATTCTTGACAGAATGAACGAAGATCTGCCACCTCAAGAATGGATCCCAAATCACCAATTCGGTTTTCGACAAGTCCATTCACACAGCAATGTCACAGAATAAACCCAGGATATAAATAAAGCTCTCGAAGAAAAAAGTATTGCTCCGCAGTATTTCTGGACATAAGCCAGGCTTTTGGCAAGGTTTGGCACCCAGGACTCTTGTACAAAATTAAAAACGTCCTACCTCATTCCTATTCTCCATTACTGAACTCATACTTAGGTGAAAGAAAGTTTGAAGTTAGACTTAACGATGACACTTCAAGTATCTTCTCAATCAGTTGTGGAGTACCCCGATGAAGCGTCTTAGGCCTAATATAATATCTCCTCTATACATCTGATTTACCCTTTACCCTTTACCCTTTGCAGACGATACAGCAAGTCTAGCAAGTCACCACGATGCTGTAATAGCTTCCACCTACACACAGGAACATCTGGGTCGACTCCATGAATAGTCTGCCCATGTAACTCTTACCCTTTGTAGGGATACCTGTCTACTGGTGAATATAACCAACATTGACATTCCTCAAAATAATGTAGCTAAATATCTGGGGCTGCACATGGACAGCAAATTAAATTGGAAACAACACATTTCGAAGAAGAAAAAGCAAATGGACATAAAAACAAAAGCGCTATATTGATTAATAGGAAGGAAATAAAAATTATCTTTAGAGAATAAACTTCTTATTTATAAAACCATTATCAGGCCTATTTGGACATATCGCATAGAATTGTGGAGGTGTGCGAGCAAATCAAACAAAGCAATTATCCAGAGAAGCCAGTCAAAAATACTCAGACAACTAGCAAATGGCCCCTGGTATGTCTCTAATACCACAGTGCATAAAGACCTCCACATAGAAAACATAGATGAAATCATTCATAGAGAGTCACTCAAACCCACTAATACAAGGAACTATTACAGTATCCGAACAGCGAAACAGCCAAAAAATACATGACTACGAACAGACAGAACCTGCGCACAGCCACAGGTATCCTGACTGGCCACTGTCATCTACGAAAACACCTCTACAAGATGGGGTTATCCGACATTCCACTGTGTAGAGGATGTGAACAGGAAGACGACACTGTCGAACACATTCTTTGCGAATGCCCGACGTTCTCACAAATGAGACATTTTCTTTTCGGCGAGCGGTGGCTAACACATGCCAACATGAGGGAGCTACCTTCAGGCGACGTCATCGCCTACTTTAAACAAGTAGGTTGGCTGACGAGGCTCAACCTCAGAAGGACGCACAATGGGCCAAATGTGGCCTACGTGCTGTGGGGTGACCCACCCTTCTAGATTTACAGATAGAAACCCTCTAATAGAACGGCTGCTGGTTCCTCCAGACAACCGACGACTTAAGAAATTGTGGCATACAGTCTTAAAATAATATAAATAATTTCAGAGGCAATGTCAATGGACGTAGCTTGCCTAGCACTCGTGAGCAAATTAGCTTATAGAATGTGTATATATATTTCTGATTGAAATATAATTTGATTGCAGATTCGAAATCTACTAAAAAAAATCGTATAGGAACTTGTTAAAAAAGGACTGGACTGAATTTTTTATAAATTATACGTTACTGACACATGTACCACAGTTTGAGAACCGCTCGCCTATTACACCAGTGGAGATAATTTTTGAAACCAAATAAAATAATAGTAGGATGAAACTCATTGGAAAAGGAAGAGAATGTGACAAAAATGATAGGAAAAATAATTTACAGGCGCTCTGGGGTCGGGAAGTGGAAGAGGGGGAGTTTTTAAGGGTAGAAAACTGTTTATCTCGATTTCCGGCAAAACTACAAGTCATATGGAAAAAGTCAAATGGCAAAGTTGTAGGTAATAAAAAGATTTACAACTTTTGTATTTACACTTTTTTCACATAACCTCAAAATTTATGTGAAAAATTCAAAGAACCGAGTTTTTGGTTTTTTATTTTTATCTTTTACAAAAAATTTTTTTTTTTTATGTCCCAAACACTGTAATTTTTTTGTTTTAAAATATTTATTTTTTTAACCTTATTTTGACTTAATATCGAAAAAGCAGTATAATTTTCAATCGAAAATTCTCACGTCAAAATATCTGCTTTTTTAAAAAACTCGGTGGGCTTTTTGTTCGTTTAAATATCTACTTTTTGATGGTGTAAAAAAAATATACATTACTGTGGTAAATGTTCTCAAAAAATGCAAATAAGAAACGAAGAAAACTCCGAATTTCTATTTTTTTAAATTATCATATACAATTTTGAGCTATTTATTTAAATTTATACTTTAGTTACTCGAAAAACGTAAGATTCCGTGTTACATTGATAAACAAAAGTCAAAATAAGGTTAAAAAAATAAATATTTTAAAACAAAAAAAAATTACAGAGTGTTTGGGACATAAAAAGTTTACACCAAATTTCGTGAAAAAAATTTTTTTTTGTAAAAGATAAAAATAAAAAACCAAAAACTTGGTTATTTGAATTTTTCACATAAATTTTGAGGTTAAGTGAAAAAAGTGTAAATACCAAAGTTGTAGATCTTTTTATTACCTACAACTTTGCCATTTAACTTTTTTCCATAGGACTTGTAGTTTTGCCGGAAATCGAGATAAACAGTTTTCTACACTTAAAAACTCCCCCACTTCCACTTCCCGACCACAGAGCGCCTGTAAATTATTTTTCCTTTCATGTTTGTTATATTCTCTTCCTTTTCCAATGGGTTTCATCCTACTATTATTTTATTTCACTTTTTACCATTTTCAAAGCTATCTGCACTGGTCTATATGCGAATGAAGCAAAGGAAGAAATGAAAAAAATAATGAAATATGATTTGATGATTTTACCATAACGATTGCGTGTAGTGGTGCAGTCACTTACCGTCACTGCTGCAACGTGAATCCACTTTTCTTCTCTTCAGTTTCAAATCTTGGAAAAGGCTCATCTTGTCGAGCTCACACGGAGTGCGCGTTAGGGTCATAATTCCTGAAACAAGCATAATAAAATTACGTTTACAAAAAACATTGGTGTAATATTTAATTTTAATTATGATAAAATTCAAGTGAATGTAAGAAAAATGGTTTCCTTATATTCCTTAATCTCGATTTGGTTGATTTTGTACTGCATGCTTATAAATAACGCTCAGAGATGGCGCTATTTCTGTGTACGACTCAAATATATAACTGTTTCTGGTTTAGTAAGAATTATTTGAGGAAGACAAATATTTTGCAGAATAGCTACAGATGAAAATAAGGAATGCAAGGAATAGAAAGAAAAATGGTAAAAGGAAGTGAAGTATTGGAAATTATTAATGGTAATGGACAGAAAAGAATTAACAGGATCATTATTTAGTACAATATTCACTGTTTACTAAACTAATACAAAATGGATAAATCCTGATTAAATGCTGCTTAACAATAAAAATAAGAAAAAAAATTATATTATACATATTATATAAAAAGAAACTAGTCAAGATGAGATAGATATAATTTTTTAATAGTGTTTGTAAAAGTTATCAAAGAGGAAGAGAAGATATCCACATCGCTGAGTGACGAGATTGTATTGTATGATTTACTGCATCTTTGCAGAGGAGAATTTAGGTAGTAGTTATAGTAGAGCTTTGACTAATTTTGAAAAGTTTTTTCCCTCGCGTGTTATAGTAGGGAGTAATGAAATTAATTTTACTTAAAATTTCGCTAGATTCAATTTGCCCGTTAACGATTTTGTAGATAAATTTAACATCTGAAAGTTGACGTCTGTCGATTAGTGATATAAGCTTCAGTTCTCGTTTGCAAATATCGAAGTCTGCATAAGTATGAAATTTTTTTGGACCTATTTTATAAATTTATCTTGGACTTTTTGTAATGGGTCGATATAACAGTTATAATAGCGACTCCAAATAGAAGAACCGAAGCTTAAAACACTATTGACATATGCCATGTATAGATTTCTAACACTCTACCTCTTTGAAGTCGTGACAAACGCGCATTAGGAATCCTAGTGCTTTATTAGCTTTTTTTGAAACATATTCGATACGTTGGTCAAAAAAGAGTTTGGAATCGAGATCTTTGACCACCGAAACTTTTGTTATAAGTTCATTATTGATAGTGTCTTTATTCCTTGAGAATGTTATATATCGACATTTTTTTGTGTTCAGATAAAGATGGTTTTGCTGGCAATACAGAGTCAGACGATTTAAATCTTCTGGGATCAGGAGTTTATTGGAAGAATTAGATATTTTTCGAAAAAATCTCATATCGTCAGCAAACTCCAAGAATTTTGTATTAATGAATCAAGATGAGATGTCGTTAATGTATCTGTTGAACAGAAGGGGCCCAGGTGTGACCCTTGAGGAACCTCTGAGGTTATTCTAGAAATAGGAGAACGAAACTTTCCGATGGATATAGATTGGGATCTGTTGCTAATGTAGGAACCAAACCACCTAAGCAGATTGCCATTTATACCAACTTCGGAAAGTTCATAGAAAGTCGGTAATAATTGATTCCATTATTTTTGACATTAAACATAATAAAAAAGGTTAAACTTTATATTTGGGATTTAAATCCAATGCACTAGTCTGTCATATTAGAAGTTAATTGAAAGTATTGGTAATTCGGAATAGGAATGTTCTGCAGGCGGGTGGAATTGAAGTCATTGTTGGGAAGCAGCCTTCGTGAAGTGATTTGTTAAATAAAATGTGTAGTATTACTGACAACTCGTTTGCACAGGAATTTAAGAAAGAGGTAGGTATTTCATCAGCACCAGCGGCCTTCTCTGGAAACTCTAAAAGTTTATTTAGGATGGTGGCATGTGGAATAGACTAACTGTTTCCATGGTGTGGATTTGGGTTAGTGTTGTCCAACTTAAATTCATTACAAGGCGGGTTAAAAACTGAACTGAAGTGATCAGAAAATAAATGGCAAATATGTTCGATATCCGTTACCATATGGTTACCAACCTTCAGAGCATTAATAGCAGACCCTTTTTAGATTTGACGAAGCTCCAAAGATGCTTCGGATCATCACAAATACGCGTTTCTATTTGTTCAATGTAGTTTTTATAATAGATGTCAATCAGATATTTCGATCTCCCACAGTGTAATTTAAAAGTTAGATAGTCTAAGTAATATTTGTATTTTTTCCACGTTGTGTGATCTAAGTTGCTCTTTATGGCTGCGAAATAATAAGGATTTGGAGAAAACAGTATTAACTTGGGAAATAAAGATACTTCGTAAGATAAACGAAGGAATTTTGGCGGTTTCAGTGTTGAAAATGTAGAATTTTGTGTTAATCAAGTAGTATTTGCGGATGATTTCAATTTTCTGCTTTAATTGGAAGAAAAGTGAGCTGAAGCTGCGACAATTCATTCGTTTTAACCGTGCATTGAAAGGCGTGATAAAGTTATCCTTCATCCTGATCAAGCCTGGCCTCATTCCGCAAGAGTCAAAAATTGGCTCCAAATTTGAATGGCCCTAAAAGACGAGTAATTTTTTCAGCGATAAGTGAAATCGAACGAAAATAGTTCCAAGATCGTATGATTTTTTTAAAGACAGTTACAAATATTTACTGAGGTAGGTACTTTTACTTTAATGGAACAAGATCTTGTCATTAAAGAGATGCCAGTTGTTTAAATAAAAAAAATATAAAATAGTTTCACACCATATCACTTCCTATTGACCTATTCCTTGTTACATTTATACAGTTACAAAGTAAAATAAAACGAGTTTTTTTTCATCTCTCTCGTTAACTTTCACTAACCGATGTCGACTTCAATTTATAATACTAGGAAATAACAGCCGAACGGTTATGTAATAAATAGGTAATAGAAAATCATTACCGCACACTTTCTTTTCTTTTAACTTCCCATTCGCACGCTGATTACACTCTCTTGATTTTTATTTTTACACTTTCCGGTGTCGGAACATTAGACATTACGTAACGGTATACGAGGGCTAGTCGATAAAATATTCGATAAATTAATGAAATATTTGTTAAATTAGATAGTCTCTCACCCTGGGCAAGACATATATGTATAGGCTCTTTTATAAAAGATGGAGTGTCCTAAACAATTGTCACATAAGTGCAAAATGTTTCCTAAGAAAATAAAAATGAAATATTTACTGGGATATCCACATGTATTTCGTTACAACGATATTCCAGAAATCAATTTTAAAAAATATTTAGTTATCTACTATTTTCTGTATTTTTAATTAACCTACCCATTTTAGTTGTAAATAATAAATTAATAATAAAAATCGAATCTTGAAGTTTATAAATTGCAAATTCAAAAGTTACTAGCAATTATGAAGCGGAAATAATTATAGATGATCAGTATGTATTAAACAATTTATACCTTTAAAGTAGGTTAAACCTATTTAAGAATTACAGAAAGTAGGTTATTTTATATTTAATTTTACTTTAAAATAACCAAATAAGCCTTCGACTCTCTAAAGAGGAACGAAACTATGAAAACCTTAAAAGAACAAGTAAAAATCTAAGAAATAGATATGCCAATGAGACAATCAAAAGTTAGTATCCTGACACAAAAAGGAGAAACGGAAGAATTTGAAGTAAACAAAGGTTAAGACAAGGACATTCACTGTCAGCTACGTTGTTCAATCTAGCTCTAGAATTGTTTTTAAGAAAGACACAAAAGGGAAATCCGAGAACAACAGTAAAAAAAAGAAAAATTATGGAAAAGATGAAGTTGAGAAAACTAAAATAATGAGATTTGGAAAAACAGGACAAAATGGAGAAATAAGAATAGGAAATAAAAAATTCAAAGAAGTACAAGTGTAATGATAAGCAAGATACGAAGAACGGGGAACGACGAAAATAGAAGAAGATAAGTTAAGGATAGACGAACAAAATATAATAAGAACAATTCTGGATCCAGTAACCATCGGAGAACATGAATATAGAAGGAAAACGAATAAAAAAAGATTAGAAGAACTGAATGAAGAAGATATAATAAAGAAATACAACAAATTGTTCGGTATCTGAATTCGATCTGTGCGTATGTATGTTGATTCTTTGTGTTTATGAATTTTAAAATTCTGACTTCAGATTTTGATAGAGCATCAAGAAGTAAGCTTAGGGTTTGATGTGCCCCTCCGTACTACTTCGGGAACACCTTCAAAATGGGGGCCAAAATATGAAAATTTTGAAGTTTAAAATGACATTGAATTTAAAGTAGGCACACAGTGAATGACGATTTTGGTAAAAGTGAGTAGACTGTGGCTGTGTTGATTAGAATAAGAACTGTCAATTTGTTCGGTCTATGGCAATGCTAGAAGAGCATTCTGAACTGGTTTGTTATGTCAATTTTTAAAAACATTTTAATATAATCTTCTCTCTCTCTCTCTCTCTCTCTCTCTCTCTCTCTCTCTCTCTCTCTCTCTCTCTCTCTCTCTTCTTCATTGTCGAAATTGTGTCATTTTGATTTTATTTTTATTTTAGTTTATATTCGTCTTTTCAGGACAAATATGTGTAATATTTGTTTAATAAAGACAGTTTATTATTATTACTTATAAAAGCCTTCTATCTGCCTTTTATGTAACGGTTTCAAATAAAAATAATAATATGATTCTGATGAGGAACTTATCATTTGATACTTTAAATAATAATATCTAGTTACGTGATTTTTATTATATAAATGTTTATATAAATATAATCATTTTATTGTAAATATAAATATTTTTATAGGAAGTATTTTTGATGATAAAAATGAATTTTAAAAGGTTATACATTACTTCATGTAGTGGTTATCATATAATTTTAGTATTGTTTACTTCCTGTGTTAATTTTTACTCCAATTTTAAATTAATTTTATTTATTTTTCGAATATATGAACCGGGTGATCCAATCCCATTTTCGTTTTAGTTATTACAAGAAATATTGACAAACTGAGAAATTTGTTTTACATAAACGACTCTATGATCTGTCATGGTTAAATTTATGTTATGACTTTTAGATGTGCTACCATCTATGATTAGAAGAGAGTATTGACAATTTTTAAAGCAAAAAATTCCCAATATATTGGGGTTGCATACACAATTTGCATTGTGTTTTGCAAAGATTTATGTTATAACGTTTCGTCTCTTTGGGGTCATCATCAACTTTGTTGTTTAATACGAAAAACCCAGTGATAAATTACTGTCAGACGTGGTATATATTTTTGTTCGCCATTCATTAATTTTCATTTTTTGCAAAAAGCCTTTCACCGACTTCCATGGTTATAAAAAAAAATTCTTAACTTCTGAGCCAAAATTCTCTCTTCTTCGGTACCACATTGGGTTAAGAGATTCTTCAAAAGAACTCTAGAAAACTCTGCAGTGCCACGTAACTTTCCAGCTTGTATTGCTCGTCCCACCTTTTCTGATTGCTCAATAATGTCGATTTTGAAACCAACAAAGTCAATGTTCAGGCATAACCTTGATATTGCCAAAAGTGATCTCATTGTTACGAAACGAAGCAACAAAAGTGAAAGCTGCTTTGTTTATAGAAATTTCGAATGCTGTGATGAATGTTATGGAAGTGTTGATAAAATTGTGACGTACACCATTGGCCATGGATATTCAGGTGAAAAGACAATGAACGGATAATTCGGATTTTTTATTTGTGCATATATGGGGATATGTTTTAATATTCAATAGTTGTGATGAAAAATTGGTTATGCTTAAATGGGCGACAGGTTGTAAATTTGTCAAATTATTTCTTTTTATTTTCAGATAAATGGGTGTACATTTAGATATTTAAAAGTTAAGAACGACGTTTTTAAAGATCTTTGGTTCCAAAAGTAATAATTTAAGACCATAAGTGTAATAAAAAATACTTGTTTTTTACATACAATCTATAAATTCTATAAAATGTGGGGCATTCCTTAAGACTATTTCCCTCGTCTTAATTTTCACCAATCACAAATGCGCAATTTTGAATTACAAATGGTTTTTAGATGAAAAAACTGTATGACAGCTCCTGTCAGTAGTTTACCCGCGGCAAAACTTGCCAGCTGTTGTCACCAAAAATTACAATACCATTGATAACAAGTAATTGTGGTCTCCTAGGGCACCAGAAAATGACGCTAAACAGTTTTTCTGATTTTATTGTCAATAAATTTTGAAATATTGTTTTTAAACCGTGCTAGTCAGCTTATGTAGTGAAAATGAGTCGCTTTGGAAGTGATTCTATAATCAATATTGATCTGGCGATTAAGAAAAGTGTACCATACAATACCGTTAAAACCCATACGTCAATATGGAAACAATTTACGGAATTATGTAAGGCAAAGAAATACCAGCTTTTGGAAACTACAAGTTTAGAGCAACTAAACCTAATCCTGAAAGATTGGGCGTTGAATATGAAGAAAGAAAACTGTGAAAATTACAAAGAACTAGATGTGAAAAAAATGCAAGATATGTATTTTATGAAGTGGAAAATAATTTTTGATCCATGTAAAGATATTATCTTCAAGTCTAGTAGGGAAGCTCGTAATGCGAAACGAAGGAATTTGCAGATGTGCGCCAATAAAAGGAAATCGAGCTCTGCTTCATTAAAATTGGAAGAATACTACGCAATGGTTTTATTATGAGACGAAGACACTCCCGCGGGACTCCAGCGAAAATTTTACCATATCGCTTCAGTAGAACTTGCCTGGAGAGGTGAAGAAGCAGTCAATTGCAGAGTTCATTATTTTAAAGAGGAAGTGGATAATTCTGGGATTAAAACAGGTAGATAACATATTTTTTAAAACAACTGATTTTCAAAAATCCTACTTTTTAGGAAGAGTAGAATATAATCCTCTTTTCAATAAAATGGCCCAGGGTGGAGAAAAAAAATGACCGATAGTAAATGGCTGGTCCCCAACACGAAGAAATCTACCTTCTGTCCAGTCCGTCTTTTTAAAATTCTAATGGTTAAACGTTCATCTAGAATAACAACTGATAGATTATTCTTAACAGTAAACCCATCATGGAACAAAGAACAATCAAGTGGATGATACAACAACACTCCAGTGGGAAAAAACGAACTTTCGAAATGGACTAAAGAAGCAGCAGAGAAGGCAGGATGAAATACAAAAGAAATAAAAATAACAAACCACTCTATGCGGTCGACAGCAGTCAGTAACCTGGCTAAAGGAGGGGTCGGTGAACAATAATTAATTATTGTTATTGGCCACAGTTCAGCCAACTTAATTAAGCCTTATCTGCAAATGGATAATGAGCCCTTCATGCGTTCTAATGTACCCTTTTCATCACATTGACAGAGAGGACTCTCTGACAATTTCAGTTTATATTTGTATGCAGGAGTTAGAGAATCATTAAATCTTACCCTGGAATTAGTGGAAATTGTTTTTTTGTTAAAATTCGAGTAATTAAACCAAAGTATAAACCTTTTGTGCTAGATTCATACATAGATTGCCTCTTTCTTGTAAAGATAAATTAATTTTGCTATAAAATAAATTTCTCAAAAAACCATGCCTAATTTTTTAAAATTTTACTACTGACATTTTATACCTACCCTCTTAATTCAACCGATTTTTCTTACTACGTTGTTTACAAGGATGTTCAAAGCAATATAAATTTTTCTATTCATATAAGAGTTTCCGTTTGGTTGTGGGTGTGTTGTTTATTATTGAAATGGAGGCCATTGGGGTATTATGTCGGAAATAAAGTTGATATTTCAAAAAGACAAAGAGTAATAAACGGAAGAAAGTATTAAAATACAATGTTTTCGTGATACCGCAAAGGATGCGAATTTTAAGTTTTCCCCATTTAAGTTATATCATATACATTTATTAAATAAAATTCTATTGAATTTAGATTATCAAGGTGTCCCCACCTATCTCATTCCAGTGTAAACACACTGACTTACCCATCGAGTAGCCTCATGCTGGTAACTTCATTGTTTGACAATTTAACCTTATAAGCAAGTTTGTTGAATTGAATTGAAAAAATCGTTTATTAAAGAAGTCCTGAATGCAAAATGTCGCAACCAGAAGAAGAGTAACAAATTGTACATTTAATTTCATTAATTCTATTAATAACGAAAATTAAGAAAATAACGTAAAATTTGTTTTATTTTTTTGACAGTTTATTCTAATGAAATTGTTTACGTTTCGCCCAGAGTTTTGGGCTATAGTAAAGGATTTCTCAGCCTGTTAGATAATATACTATTTATATCGTACTTATAATCAGCGGTAACTAGAATCAAGAGAACACATTTTTATTGACAGAAATAAAGTTTGTTTCTTGTCTTTTAAACTCCGGAAGGTTCTTGGTTTAGACCATTTATTAAATTATTTAAATAATCGCCTAATGACTTAGCACGTCCAGTCATTTTGATTAACTATACATCCAGGACACCTGATTTAGACAGCTACAAATCAACCAACTTTGAGTACGTTCAAAAATCCGAAAACCCAACCAGTATACACAAGATTATTAAAATTATAGTTCCGCCACTTCTTGTTTATCTTTTTTTTTCCTCTTTAAAGCCAGTTCTGCTTATTTATGTGCTAGTTTGAATTTTTTATGTCCTTGTAAACTATTTTCATTTGATCTTTTTGTATATTTAGTCTTTATTCAAAGCAGTCCAACTTTATTTCTCCGGGAATGGACTGAAGCTGCTTTCTTTTCGCGTTTTTTGCATCTCTTGCATCTTTGAAAAAATAGATAAAACTCCTTCATTAAACAAAATAATGTAATATCAGAACGTCAGTTTGGATTTAAGGAGGGCAAAAAAACTTCAAAAATCCTTATGTCAACGTTCTTTCTGTTATATTGCTAAACAAGTCTTTAACTCAATCCCAGAAAACATCACATACTATTAAACGAGCAAGGTTTGTATGTATGTGTGTGTGTGTGTTCGGAGGATCTCAAAATCCATTCGTCAGAATTCAATGAAACTTTCAGGGTAGACTAATTCCTATCTAAATCGGCAAAAAATGCAGGTCTCATGTCTGTGAAAATTCGATCTTCCGAGGTATTTACAAGAAAAGTTAAGCTTTTAGTTTATTTCCTAGCAGCGACAGACAACAGAGATAATATAACCTGTTTCTATAGTAAATTATTTATTATATATTTTGTTACGTTATTCTGAAAACGCCTTTCATTCAAGAAAGTCAAAACGTCAATTGACCATATTTCACCTGAAAAAGAGTGGCGTTTGTCGTTGTGCTGTTGGCGCCACTTGCTGTCAATTTAATGTCAGCTATCAATTGTTAATGTCAATTCTTTGATATATATTTAAGTATTTCAAGTTATTCTTGTTAAGTTTGGCTGTTTGATAATGTATGAGTATTGTTTCATTACTTTTATTGTATATTTATTGATATTATTGATACAGAAAAGTCTTGATGCCTTCCAAATGGTCCCTAAGACATCCAGGGGCAAAGTGTTCTGTGTCCCATTGCAGAAAATTTGAAATACTTCAAATATTTAAATATAAACAACAACAAAGAATTGTCATTAGAATTGATAGGTGACATGAAATTGACAGCAAGTGGTGCCAACGGCATAACGACAAATGCCTCATCTTTTTCAGGTGAAATATGATCAATTAAAGCCCCCGTTTTCTTTAAAATAAGTGTAATTTGTCAGTTTTTGGCATTGTCAAAAGTAGTTAATTGTTAATCATCGATGGAAATCACATATTTTTGTGCGAGGGGTATTCCAAAGCAACATTCAGTAACGTAGTCCCGATACTAGGGATGGGTAATTGGAACAGTACCTGTTCTTGTTGGAACAGGTTTTTACAAATATTTCTTGGAACAGGTATTATTAGAGACATGGAACAGATACGTTGGAACAGTCACTGACGTCAATGTGACAGCGCGTACCCTGTTCCAAACGGAACGGGTACAGGTCCTGTTCCAGTGTCACATCCCTACTCGTAGAAGAGGCCTTTTACATTTCTTAAAAATAGCTACTTTGATAATATCGGCGAAAATAGAAGAAAATGTTGGGTTATGAAAAAGTCAGGAATTAAGGGTATACAACTTGCAATACGTTGCAACTGGAACAGGTATATTTTAGAACTGGAACAGGTTGTACCTGTTATTCAATTACGCCTGTTCCTCCCATCCCTACCCGATACATAATGTTGGTCTAGCAATGGTCGACGAAAACGTTGGTGAAGTGATGATATTGTAAATATCAACGCCAAGGTTTGACTTTATTTAATTTCGTCATAATAACCTACAAATTTTGACAACTACTGACACGCACATCTCTGGGGCCAGGTGGGATTTTCATGAAATTTTCACAGATGTTATAAAACATCATAAATTCAATATAGCAATAGAAATTTTTGCGCGAAAATAATTTTCATGAAAAATGATAAATGAAAAATGTAATTGTACAATCAAAAAATTTTGTAGGTCCAGAAATTTAGAAATTTAAATGGCAAAAAATTGAAACAATTGAATTTTATTATCTCTAACTCTATCATTTCTAATACCATTAGTTCTGATAGAAGTATTGAAGATTATATAAATGAACAAATAAAAATAGAAATTTGGTTATGTTTATATTATCTAATAGTTTAAATTACATTTTTTAGTTCTTGTATGTTGTATTTTTTCTTGTATTTTTATTTTGAATAAATTATTATTATTATTATATATTCTTTAAAATGTATTGATCACCAGATTCTTTTAATATTAAACCAAGTTATTGGCTGAAAGTAGATTCTCGAGGCTCATAATGTTTTTCCTTTAGTAATATTTCTTCTGGGCAGATCCTAAAATAAGTAGGTATAATCTGTAGCCGCAGTTGTGGGAATACCATAAATGAGGTGCAGCTAGTAGTAGAAGTAAAGTGGTCCAGTAACACTCCGTGTACTTTTAGCATTTTTATCATCTAAATTGATAATTGATTATAAAAAATTGAAGAAGTTATATTAGACGTGTATTGGAAACTCCTCAAGTATCTCGAAATACTTGAAAGAGTGAAATGGAAGAAACACAATTATTGCACTGCCACTGCAGTAACTTTAATTTTCCCCACTTATGCAGCCTCGTTTTCTGGGTTAATACCTAATACAATTTTCATAATAAAACTCTGTCTGTGCATCATATTCCCATAAATAAATAACGTAGCCCTTAAACTGTGTCAAAGTTCGATTGAGTTCATTTTAAAGCACCAGTTATTCTCTTCCGGCGGAAAGCTTTGAAAATCTTTCAGAACGTTTTAAAGCCAACGATGACGTCGTCTTTATTGACGATGAAAAATTGCTTGGTCTTGTTGTTTGAAAATCAATTTGGGTCATATAGAAATTCATTAAAAAATAAAAGAAGGAAGTTGTTCGATATCGGCAATACAAAAAGACTGTTTGTTGTCCTATAGTTTAGTCTAGCTAGTTAGTGGAGTGAAATTAGACGAAAATATTCTGAAAATGGATGTAAGAGCTAAGTCAATTTTTTTTAATTTTTTCGATTTTATACATAAAGAGAAGCTTGTAAAAAATTTGTCTCGAGCTTCGCGGGATATGTGCCAAAAACGGTATTTTTGGTATTGCTTCACTATTTTTTAAATATCTCCGGCTCTAAGAGTCGTGGAAAAATAAACAAAAATTAAAATGACCGTGGTAAAATAGAGTATCGATCCGTATAGCAGGGTTTTTTAAAAATGCATCCTAACCTCAAAAAACGAATTTGCGCACATTACTTTTTTTTACTGAATTGGCAATAAATAACCAAAGAATCCTCGAATTTTCTTAAAAATTGAAGAAAATATGTATTTTTATGTCGAGAAGACATGGTAAAAATTAAAAAAAAAATGTATTTGTCCAGCCAAAATCGGCATTTTTCGAGAGAAATTGAATTGGCCGCCATTTTTGGAAAAACAATAGTAGAGAAACATTTTTTATCTTAAAAGGAAGGATTTTGTGTGTACTTTTGTCTAAGAAAATCCAACATTTTATTTCTATATTTAAAGTGCCCAATTTAGGGAGTAATAAAAAAAATTCGATTTTCAATTTTCCCAATTTTTTATGTTTATCGCGATATTTATGCTTGATTCTCTTAGAAAAACTATATTTCAGTCCAAAAAATATTTAAAAATTATTTATAACCTCAAAAACTAAAGAGGACAAAAATTCTGCCCTGTTTTACTCGAAGTCTAATAAATAACGGAAAAATTGCCAGATTTTATTAAAAATGGGAGAAAAAGTGGATTTTAACGAAAGGAAGACGCGACTTAAATTTTTAAATCTAAATTGCCATTGTTGTCCCACAATGGACATTCTTTATAAAAAATTTAATTTGCCACCATTTTTTGCTAAATCTTTGTAAAATATGCAATTTTTATTATCTATAAGTACTCTGTTCTGTGTTTGAGGCTATTATTACCAAAATTACCTGAAAAATATTAAAAATTTCATTTAAAATTAGAAATTGTCCTTTTAGATAGTAAATGAAAAAATACCTTGACATGAATAATTTTCAAGAAGAGAGAAAAAAATAAGTAAATCAACTTGAAACAAATACAAATTAAAACAAAGTTCAAAAACAATGCAATTTTTTGCAATAAAACAGCATTTCACCTTCAGTATTTTGTAAACTTTTATTTATTTAGTTTTTGAGGTTGTAAATAATTTTTAACGGCATCCTAAACCTAACCCATTTTACACAGGATTACCGACTGAGTTTTAAATCTTAAAAAGATCGCCAAATCGATCGCAATAATATTTGAGACTTTATATTGATTCGTTCCCTCACAAAAATCTTACTTTAGAATCTGAAATATTTTTTTTTATTTTTTTAAACATTTTTTGGACTGTAATATAGTTTTTCTAACATAAATATCGCGATAAACATAAAAAAATTGGAAAAAAATAAAATCGCATTTTTTTTATTATTCCCTAAAGTGCGCACTTTAAATAAAGAAAATAAAAGTTGGGTTTTCTTATATAAAAGTACACACAAAATCCTTCTTTTTAAGATAAACATTTTTTCTCTACTATTGTTTTTCCAAAAGAGGCTGCCAATTCAATTTTTTTTAAAATGTCGATTTTGGCTGGACAAATACATTTTTTTTAAATTTTTACCATGTCTTCCCGACATAAAAATACATATTTTCTCCAATTTTTAAGAACATTCGAGGATTCTTTGGTTATTTATTGCCAATTCAGTAAAAAAATAATGTGCGCAAATTCGTTTTTTGAGGTTAGGATGAATTTTTAAAAAACCCTACTATACGGATCGATACTCTACTTCATCACGGTGATTTTAATTTTTTTTTATTTTTCGCATGGGTGTACTAATGAAGAAAATGAGACCAAATCTTTCCTTTACAATTAAATAATTCCGTCCATAATTTATTGCAATGCTTTGTAATGTACAATATTTTTTGTCTATCTTTCCAGAGAGAAAACAAATAACAGCGATGGTTTGCCGACTCTCGAGCACGCAACGTACAACTGCCAATGCGAAATACACGGCAATTCAAGATTTATTCCGCACACTTCCAATGATTGACCTTGTGATTATTCGCATACTGTTTGCCTCCAAACGCTGCCTACGCTCTTCTTCAGTCTCATTGACTCGACGATTATAAACCCGGCTTGCGTTACTCGCTTCGATGTATTTTTTTAGTAGAAAAGGCCGTTTATTTTATATATAAATCGTTAAAAATCCTCCGCCAAAATTCTAACATTGCCCATTTTGGTGAGAGAGCTACCCAAATTTTTAATGATTAATATCCACCAAAATATCCCACCAGAAGTTGAATTATGCAGGAAAATTTTAAAAATATAAATCACGCTGAAGAATTGGTTGCTTTGGTAAAAACGAGTAGTTTCGTAATCTAGGAAAACAAATGTAAAACCTAAACATAACCTAGAATGCAGTTTAAAAATATAATTTCTCGCTAGTTGAATGCATAACTGAAGACGCAAATAAAAACCAGCGGCGGAGACTTGAAACAAGAAATATTTTTATTCGAAAAAAAATTACAAAAAACTGGAGTATGTTTGTATAGGTCAACTATAATTTTTAATAATATTTTAAGGTTTTGTTACTTTTGTTACTTATTTAAATCGACTATTAGGTATATTAAAGAATGTATTTTATATATATTTTTTTATTGACAATAATTGCTTATTTACAATCTACATCTATGAAATCTGCTGGGTGTAGTAGGCTTGCCAGAGAAACATTCATTCTTGATGATTATTTCATTGTTGCAGGAAATCTTGGGGCCATAATCTATTGAGCCGTCTCGTGTTTGGGCCATTGTTATAGAGATGATCGATCAGTTCGTTTTCATGGTCTCCTATCTGATTTTTATAACTTTCAGTCATTCTCACTATTTCATTTTTAATAAGGGAAATCTCAGGTCATTATGTAGTATGTTGCTTACATACCATGGGGCGTCTACAATTGTTCTTGATTGAAATCTTTGAATGATGTTGACAGAAGATGATTTTGCACATCGCCAGAGTTGGAGTCCATGTGTCCATATCGGTTTCAGTATGGCTTTGTAAAGCAATATTTTGTTGTTAGTGGAAAGCTTGGATTATCTACCGAGCAGCAAGTTGTCTTCTTTTGGTTTCTATGTGTTTTCTCCACGTAAGTCTTTGGTGAATGCCCAAATATTTGCTGTAATCGGACATACTTTGTACTTCAAAGTAATTGTTACCTGAACGGATTTCGTTTGGTTGACTTTGGTTCGCCGTGTTTCGTACCAGTTGTTCAGTAAGTCGAGATGGTTTTGTAAATTCTTAGTAGTTATTACAGGATTTTCCTCTATGGGGATTGCAGGACGTCGTCGGCAAAGGAAGCAAGAATTGTACTGTTGATCTCAGGTATATCAGCAGTGAAAATTAGGAATAGCAGTGGTCCTAGTACACTACCCTGAGGTACTCCGGAAGAAGTTGGAGTACTGATTTGAGAACTTCACAGAGTAATTTATATTAGACAAGTATGACTATAGAAAGAGGAAGAAGTTTTGTGACAGTGAATTTTTTAATTTGAAAAGGCATTTTATATTGGAACGAAATAATAATTTTTGGTTCGTCTATATCTGAAACATATTTGATCAGCATTTTAATTCGTAATCTTATTCGTCCGTCATTGTCTTGTTTTGTATCTGCGTGAAAGTATTTTTTTTTGTTAAATACAATACTTTATTACATCAAATATATTTAATTGCGCTATCGTCATAATTATTGCTTCAACGAATAATTTTGTAGAATATATAAATGATTTAAAATAAATCAGTTTCAAAATCACTTGCACATTATTTAAGGACATTTTGTAAAAGGATTATTTATTGATCTAGAAAAGGACTTTGATACAGTCCCCCACATTAGGCTACTAAATGCCCTCGAGCACAATGGAGTCAGAGGGACTGCATTAAGGGTTTTTGAGAGCTATTTAAATAATAGATATCAACTTGTTAAACTCAATGGTACATTTAGTGATAAACGTGAAATACAGATTGGAGCACCTCAGGGAACGGTCTTGGGACCGATACTATTCATTGTGTACTTAAACTCACTCCTGGGTGTGGCTATTGAAGGTATAATAATTTCCTTTGCTGATGACACTGTTTTGGTTTTTGATGGAGTTGACTGGAATGATGTTAAAAACAAAATGATAACAGACTTAACCAGAGTAAGAAATTGGCTGAATACAAATAAACTTTCATTGAACTTAAGATCCCGAAAATAAAGTACTTGGCTGTTATTGTAGATCAGCACATGAAGTGGAATGAACACATAGACTATATCTCTAATAAAATTCGCAAATTAATATATAGATTTTATTGTTTAATGAATATTTTAAATAAGGAAAACTTAGTCATCATACACGAAATTCCCTACAAAGCATTGTAAATCACCGCTACCTTACAAGAGTTAAAGAACCTAAATAAAAATATAAATATCCCAATAAGCCACAAAAACATAAACCTCAAATTCTTAGCGCCTAAAGTTTATGACATACTACCTTGCGCAATAAGAGAAATAACAAAGAAAAATAGTTTTGCAAAATCAGTTCGCTGAGATTTTTAAATAATAAAATAAATTAGCAATATACAGGGTGTAACAAAAAGGTAGATCATAAATTGAACCACGTATTCTGGGGTCAAAAATAACTCGATTGAACATAACTTACCTTAATGCAAATGTGCACACAAAAAAAGTTACAGCCCGTGGAAAGTACAAAATGAAAATCGATTTTTCCAATATTTCATGAACTGTTTAACATTTTGTAATGAAAATGGATATATGGCTTTATTATCGTAAGAGCATCTTTTTCATATAAAACCACGAAATCTGTAAAGCCCATAAAAAATTTAGGGGGGTTTTTAACCCCTAAAACCCCCCAAACTTTTCTATGCATTACAATTAAATTAGTATTGTGATACCATTGGTTTAATACGTCATTTTTGATTTTTTTTGCCTCTTAGCACTTTATCGAAAAGTCAGTTTTGATCGAGATACGACATCTTTTTCATTATCCTTAAATTCTTTAGTTGGCTGTTCAACAACCGTTCAAGAATTACTAGATGAAGATTATCCTAAATGAACGGGATTTTGCGACTGGTTTTTAACGGAAAACAATGGAAATATCAATTTCATTAATCATATTTTGTTTACTGATGGAGCTTCCTTCAATAGAAATGGTATTACGAATCACCATGGGCCGAAAGAAAATCCTCATTACCAAAGGACTTTTAAAGTGAATGGGCAGGCATTGTGAATTATAATTTAATAGGACCAGTATTTCTTCCAAATAATTTAAATATTTTTTAAAATAACCTCGAAAATTTCACTTTCTAACAAATTGGATATTTGAACACTTTTTATTTTTCGCTCAAACTTTATGGCGTGTTTGCCTGATTCAAAAATATTTTTACCGGCAACTTAAACAAAAAATTTCATATTAAATCTCACCACCCAAGCAAAAATATCGTTACGAAACCGACCTGTATTTGTTTATAAACATATTTCCTATAATTTTCTACTGCAAAAAAGATTGGATGCCATTAGAAATGTCAATATGTACGTAAGTGAAATAATTATATATGTAATCGGGCACGAACTCTTCCGGAATATCGATCGGGGGGAAAACATTTGTGTCAAAGTTCGGTTGAGGTCATTTTAAAGCCCCAGTTGCACGGCCTCGGCCGGAGTACGTTCACTCCGAACTATTACGATCATCGCAAATGAAAAATCTCTTTCGTTTGTTAAGAGCATCAGCACACAATTTGCTTAATTGAATATTTTTGGTTGGGATGTTTCAACTAGAAGTCGAAATATTATCTAATCATGAACGTACCTACAAATCGCGTGTACATTTTCTAAAATTGGTTTAATTTTTAATGTTTTTAGTATCTTTTGTTTTTGCTATAACGATGGTGGAATTTTTTGAACCATAAAAATACCAAAAAAGACCATGGGCGTAACAAAACTGCCTGAGGTTGTGAAATAATACACACTTGTTCCCAAGAACATATATAGTTTTGCAAGCTTTGATTTTATTATGAAAGTGAAGATGGCGTTGGGCTCTCCTCGTTCTTCATATACGTGAACACTTTTATCAAGAGTGAGGCGAGTCGAATTCATTTTCAGACAGCCCTTAGAGATGGAATGTCGAGCTAGCCTGCTTCTTACTGATGAGGAACAATAATTCCGAAACCGGTCTAAGAATGGCAAGCTCCTTTAATAATAAAATCGAAGTTTTTGGTTTAAAGCCCCGACTTGGTCGGGCGCCAGACCATGTCTGGAATTTCGTAATTCAATACCTGGGGGGGGGGGGGGGGGCATATAGCCCAAGGAGTAGTTGTTGAAGTCCAGACCCTGAGGCAGTGTAGGACATTTTTAATGTCTTTGTTCTTGGGAACAGGTCTGATTTATTTCACAACCTCAGGCAGTTTTGTTTTTGCAACTATTTCGATTTGAATTTTCTTAATATTCTGAACCTTTCCGTCCTTTGTTCTTTACAATCTTAAATAAAAAACTCAATAAATAAGTTAATAGATAAGTTAATTTTTGTCCTCGAATAACCTGTGGAGAGGATTTCTAGATTCCTCTGTAGCATCAAATAATAATCAGCCTTCATATTGAGGTCCCTGTTATCTACTTTCCCTTCACTCTATTCCCCTAAATTTTTAGGGAATGAATGTAGTTTTATGTTCATTAAAAATCGTAATCGTTCGTATTTTTTTTATCAAATCTGCAACAATATTTTTACATCTTTGCTTGAGGTTTTTGCGATTTACAAAAACTGGTGGGTGACGATGATAAGTAGAAATTGTATTCGTGTTCAGCACGTTGAAATATATGTGCTTGTTTGTACTTAAATATTTTTAAAAAAGTATAAAACTTCATGGTTGATTTGTTAATATACAATAAAATTGAAAGTTACCATTACAGTTAGTATTCAGTGTATTCCGTATTAACATTTAAATGTTTAAAATCTTTTTAAATCGTAAAAACTGAGCTTCAACCGTAATTTTCAGTTTTCAACTGCTTTGCTCATAAGCATTTTGGCTATTTTTTTGCTTTTTTACAGTGCCACTTTAAGTACAGGGCCGTTATTTAAAACCAAGCAAAAATTTATTGATGATTGATACGGATACCGACCACTTTTTTTATCATTTTCAACGAAACTATTTGCTCCTTGCGAAAATCATTTATTTTATTTTTTCTTATTTATTATAAACAAAAGTACTACATTATGTTTATACAGAGTGTTGCGATATTCGACCTGTGATCTCATGTGAATTAAGAAAATATGAACCTTTCAAAGGCTTAGTTTCGGAGAATTTTCTTTTTAAGAAAGTGCAATTTTGGAAAATTTATTAATTGGCAGGCTATTAGGGTTGGTAGCAACTTTTACCCCCCTATTTTTGACGCCATTGGAGAAAATATATTTTTTTAAATCTTGAATACCAGTTAATACAGGTAAAATAAACTGCAAATTTTTAGGTCTAAAAATCACTATTAAAGGTATTGGCTCATTTAGAATTAATTTATAATAAACTATTAGGTTAAGGAGAATGCAGACAACTTTCAAGGAAACAAATTTAGGTAAAATTTGTGTGGAAGAAGATTCAGCATTAAAATAATATTCATATTTGGTTAAAAATACATTGAGAGAATACAAATGAGAATTATTATAACCTAAAATAACATAACATTTACATAACTAAACTTGAAAATGTGCAAGAGAATTTTATTAAATATATTAATAAATAATTCTAACTGCATCAAGTAAATAATCGATCTCTTATTATGCAAAATTTATGAATAATGTCACTAGAAGATAGAAGATAGAAGACAAATGCACGATGTAGAATTTCCCTATATTCATTTTGGGTAAGATTTAACTGTAACTTGTAATAGTAAGAACAATTGGAGGGTCCTTTTTAGAAATTAGAGGTTCGTGAGTTCTTCATATTTCATTAAAAAGTAGTTTCCCAGGTTGTAGCGTAAAGTTGTTTAAAAAAACCGTATTTTTAACAATGTGACCTTCATTTTTAATTTTTTAAATAGATTTCACGATTTTTTTTAGATTATCGCAAACATTTCTGTCATTCGAAACATCAAAACGGTGCGCGGTACCATCAGGACTAGGTATGCAACTGGAAAACATATATTTTTTGTTTATTTTCTCGAACGAGATGAGGAATGATCAGGGAATAACCGAAATAGATAAAATATTTGTTCCTGCGGTTAAATTGTTTGCTTTAGGTGTGTACAGGATGGTTATCTAAATCGTGAATTTAAAAAATGATTTTAGGAATTCAAATTATGTGTCAAAATGTAAAAATGCCGTTCAAGCGGGGGGGGGAGGGGCAACTTCGGTTGTTAGGGTTAATATATAGGCTAGGAATTTGGAAGGACACTTGATAGCTTTTAGAGAAGCCTTTCCTTTGCCAGAGCTATCTAATATCCCTCTCCCATAAAAATTCCCTCTTAACTCCATACGATTGTGGAGTAGTTCTAATTTTACTACTGCCCCCCCCCCCCCCCCTATTGGAGCCGCCGTTGACCGATAACAGAAAACAAAAAAAATCGTGTGAGATGAAGACCCAATAAGTCGAAACAGGCATAAGATTTCTTTTGAAATATTTAATAAATTCTGAGACATACTTTATTTGTGGGCATAAAATAAGACGCATCATACCATGCACAAATTGCTGCTAATCAAACATTCATCATTTCCTGAGACCGCTCTCTTGGATCCGTACCTGATATAACATTCACTTGTTTACCACTAACGTTGTAGAAATTGCAACAACTTGTGAGTCATGCGCTGACTCTCCGAGATGATTTTAACCAGGAACAAGAATTTTTATACAGTAAAAAAATTCAAGCAACAATGCAAATATAAATTAACAACAACAAGAATTGCGTAAAAGGAAGAAAACATACTTGAACGTACCTATAAATGTATGTTAATAGAAATGATTTCTAAAAAAATTGTGTAAGTACAGTGAATGTTTATTATGAATAAAATTTGGCTACTGTAAAACAAAATTAAATTTAAATATCAGTTGAAATATTCAAAAAATTTTTTAATTAAGAATTATTTTTAATTCATTCATCTTAATCTCTGCTTAAACCTATTGAAATTTCCTGCGAAACTCTTGCGCTTGTATTCCATATATGGTAGGAACAAAAAGGAGAGCTTTTGATGAAAAAAAAACTAAAACATACATTACTTTAAATTCATGAAAGAGAATATGTATGATGCACGCCTATTTTAAAATTCCTTCAGAATTTGCTGCGTAAAATGGTTTTGCAGAGGAAAAAAGTCTTTCAAATAGAAATTAGGATTAAACAGTTGCATTTCAATTTAAGACTGTGTGTTCACCTTGACTAAAAGATATATTAAAAAAATTATAAATTGGCAAAAGTAGGGTTAATTAAATATCCTGCAAGAACCTCAAATACTTCAGAAAAAATGTGTTACAATTTTTTGGGACACCTTGTACAGATCCTACTAATTTTAAAATGTGCCTCCCTCCCTTCCTCATTTGTATCCCAGCTGTAAGGATAAATGCGCAAATGCAGGCAAACTAAGATGATAAGAAATATAAATATTTCTCTATTCGCAGGAATCTTGAGGAATGTCGTTTAATCATCGTTTAATATGTCAAATTTTGTTTCTCATATATAGCAGGATTATTTTTAACTAAAATTTGAAAATGATTTCCTAATTGGTGCAGTATTCTGAAATTACTTTTGAAGAAAAAGAATTTTGCAGGAATAGAATTTTACAGTAATATAATTTTCAAGGAATACAATTTTACAGGAATATAATTTTGAAGGAATACAATTTTACAGGAATAAATTTTGCTGGAATAGAAAAAACAATTAAAAAGATATAAATACGTAGAACTTTTAAAATTAAAATATAACAAATAACTCCGGCTTCCTGATTAAATGTAATTTTGCAGGAAAATAAATATGCAGGACAAAAAGGCAATTTTAAAATACTTTTAATTTAAATTTAATGCAAATCTTTTCTGATTTGAATTAGAAAAAAAAGATGGTAATTATTTAGGTGTTATTATACCTTTTATGCAATTAAAGAAAATTCTTTTTTAGGCAAAAGTTTTTGTACAAATGCAGAAAAATTATTTATGAGAAAAAAATCGAGATAATTTTTATGGCATTAAGGAAAACTTGAGCCACTTTTTTTAAAAATTTTAGCGTCATTTGAGATTTCTCTATTTTTAAGTATTTTTTAAATTTATTTCATTAATAAGTTTTTTTTTTTTAATTTTAAAAATTAAAAATTAAATTACGTGATAAAATGAACAAAAATTATTCACTGTCAAATTTAAACTTATTATTATGGATTTGTCCTATAACTCATTAACTATTGGTTAAAAAAAAAAAGTTAAATAATCTTGAAAATTGTCTATTTTTATGGGTTTATAGATTATTATCACTATAAAAAATTTTTCAATCATTTAGAAAAGTCAAAGCTATGAATTCAATGTTTAAAGATTTTATATATAGGTACATATATATTTAAAAAAATCTTGCATGATAACTTTGCAGGAATAGGATTATTCGATGAACTTAAAAAATTTAATGCACATTCAAATAAACAAAAAAAACTTTGAAATACCTATTTAATATCCAGCAAAACTGCGTAAATTCATACTGCAGAAGCAACAAGAAGTTTTTCATATAAAAAATCACCTTTAGACACATTTTAAAACACACCTAACCATATTTCATAAAAATTGAACGGTGTATTTATAAATAAATGCGTAAATAAACAAATCAACATCACTACGCATTATCCACCGACTTAAAAACACTCTTTAATTGTATCAAAAAACTATAGATTGATAAAAAATGACACCTCACCTAGAGAATACATCCTTTTCCATTGATCACAGCTAGTATCCATTCACAAAAATCCAAAAAAAAACTACGCGAAAACTACCATCAACATTGCATAGTAATCGTAATACTACGGTGCGAGTCCGCTGCCAACTTAACTAAACACAAAATCCCTAGACACAGTCGCAACACGTGAGTAACAAGCATTAGAAAGTATGAAGGAGGCGCACTCCTCGGCAGGTAAGGTAGAGCTCCATGTCGACCGAACCGACCGAGCTCCGTAACGGTAAAAGTTGTACTACAGAAACAGTTGAGGAACAGCTAGGCACTCGCATTATTGTTGCAGGTAAAAAGTAGGCCGACGACTATGCGGTTTGCAGGCTCTCGGCTGCCTAGTGAGATCAACGGGAGTACGTTTTTTGTGTGGGGGAGAGGGGAGTTGATGCATTAGCATCTTCGGTCTTCTTCTAATTATCTAGTGGGATTCTAAACAGCTACGTCGAGTTATTCGTTTCCTGGAGGACAATTTCCGGTAAATTTTTTTAACGTGGAATTGCTCCATATTGTGCATATGGGAAGTTAAACCGCCGAATATAAGCGAAAATAACACAAACCTCCAAGGTTAATAGTTC